>CAWUFW010011245.1:0-628986 GCA_963921515.1 Calotriton arnoldi | reverse complement strand
GATAGGAATTTAAAAAGCTACTTTGCAGTTTCAGAACACCAACATGACTCTGAAGTGTACAGAAGTAAAATGGGACCGTTTCAAAGTACCTAATCCCTCATAAGCTTCTGAGAGGAAGCCAGTGTAGGAGAGTAGGATCTGCTTCACATGGGTACCCCCACTTTTTGCTGATGCTTCACTGTTTTTCGACATTAGTCTGGCTGGGTCCCTGCTAATCAGAACCCCAGCCTAGCTGCTTCCTCTCTAAAATGGTTTCCAAGGGTGGGGAGAAGGGTAAAGATCAAAAGTCTTCATCAGGCCCCCAAAAATCTTCTTCTGGTGGGGATTCCCAGTCTACCAAGGGTAAAGGCCAAAGAAAACCATGGTGCAAGGTCTGTAAGCAAAAGACCCACTGGACCAGTGATTGCACCAAGTCCAAAGACTCCAGTCCAGCACCCACCAATGCCCCTAAGGCACCTGTTCCCCCTAGTACAGTTGGTGGAAGTGCTCCAGCAAAGGGTTTAGTAGGGTTCACCCTGGGAACTGAGTTGGGCTCTGACTTAGTCAGGGAACTGACTCAGGCTGTGTTAGTCTGTGATGGAGGCATGGATGTGACCTCCACTGTGAGTCCCAGTAATCTGGGCAAGTACAGACAACAGCCTTTAATTAATGGACGTGAGGCTTTGGCATTTAGGGACACAGGGGCAAGTGTCACAATGGTGACACAAGACCTTGTGCTGCCTGGGCAAGTTATGCTTGGTGAGATGTACCAAGTGACCAATGCTAGCAATGTCAGAACAGACCATACTCTGGCAGTTGTTAACTTCTCCTGGGGAGGGGTAACTGGCCTTAAGAAGGTTGTGGTAAGTGCAAAACTACCAGTCGAATGCTTGCTTGGCAATGACTTAGAGACTTCTGCTTGGGCAGAAGTGGAGCTCAGGACCCATGCAGAAATGCTGGGGATCCCTGCAGATGTGTTTGCTGTGACCAGGTCACAAGCCAAAATGTCTAGCACTGAACAGGCCTTGGATTCTGGAAGAATGGACCAAGTGCCTTCCAAGAGGAGGAGTAGTAGGGTTAAGGCAGTGCCTTCCCCCTTGGCTCAGGAGGAAGATCAGTCCCTTGAGGAGGATGATCTCAGCCCTGAAGAAGGAACTGTCCCAGAGGAACTTGAACCTGACCAGGTTGAGTTCTTGGGGACCGGGGGACCTTCTAGGGCAGATCTGAGCCAGGAGCAGCAGAGCTGCCCCTCCCTTGAACCCCTCAGACAGCAAGCTGCTGCTGAGGCTGCTGGGAAAGCTAGTGGTCCCCATACAGTGTATTGGGATGATGGACTCCTGTACTCAGAGAGTAGAGACCCCAAGCCTGGTGCTACCAGGAGGTTGGTAATACCTTTGAAGTTCAGGGGCTTCCTATTGACCCTAGCCCATGATATTCCCTTAGCAGGACACCTGGGCCAGAACAAGACTTGGGACAGAATTGTCCCTCACTTTCACTGGCCCCACATGTCTGAAGACAGTAAGGAGTTTTGTCGCTCCTGTGTAACCTGCCAAGCCAGTGGCAAAGCAGGTGGCACTACAAAGGCCCCCTGATACCACTACCTGTGGTGGGGGTGCCCTTTGAGAGGGTAGGGATTGACATTGTTGGTCCCATGGATCCCCAAACAGCCTCTGGGCACAGGTTTATCCTGGTGGTAGTGGATCATGCCACCAGGTACCCAGAAGCTATACCCCTCAGGACCACTACAGCACCTGTGGTGGCAAGGGCCCTCCTGGGAATCTTCTCAAGAGTGGGCTTTCCTAAGGAGGTAGTATCAGACAGGGGTGCTAACTTCATGTCTGGGTACTTGAAAGGCAATGTGGAAGGAGTGTGGAGTGACCTATAAGTTCACCACACCCTATCACCCACAATGCAATGGTTTAGTTGAGAGATTCAACAAAACCTTGAAGGGCATGATTAAAGGGCTCCCAGAAAAGCTTAGGCATAGATGGGACATACTCTTGCCCTGCCTTTTATTCGCATATAGGGAGGTGCCTCAGAAGGGGGTTGGTTACAGCCCTTTTGAACTTCTGTTTGGCCACCCTGTGAGGGGTCCACTGTGCTTGGTGAAGGAAGGATGGGAGTTACCTCTCAAGCCCCCAAAGCAAGACATAGTGGACTATGTACTTGGTCTCCGCTCCAGGATGGCTGAGTACATGAAAAAGGCAACCAAAAACCTTGAGGCTAGCCAGGAACTTCAGAAGGCCTGGCATGACGAAAAGGCTGTTCTGACTGTTTACCAGCCAGGACAGAAGGTGTGGGTGTTGGAGCCAGTGGCCCCAGCAGCTCTCCAAGACAAATGTAGTGGACCCCACACTATTGTTGAGCAGAAGGGTGAGGTCACTTATTTAGTAGACCTAGGAACACCCAGGAGTCCCCACAGGGTTCTCCATGTCAACAGGTTAAAACCATATGTGGACAGGGCAGACATGGGCTTGCTCATGGCTACTGATGAAGGGCAGGAGGAAGAGAGTGACCCACTCCCTGACCTGCTCTCACAGAACCCTGACGATGGGTCAGTTGATGGTGTAGCCTTGGCAGGCAGCCTCACTACCCAGCAACAAACTGATTGCAGGCAAGTCCTCAATCAGTTTCGACATATGTTTTCACTGACACCCAGTCAGACCACCTGGTGCACTTATGAAGTGGACACTGGGGACAGTCTGCCTATTAAAAACAAGATTTATAGGCAACCTGACCATGTCAGGGACTGTATCAGGACTGAAGTCCAGAAAATGTTGGAATTGGGAGTAATTGAGCCCTCAGATAGCCCTTGGGCTAGTCCAGTAGTCCTAGTACCGAAACCTCACACCAGTGGTGGGAAAAGAGAGATGAGGTTTTGTGTAGACTACAGGGGTCTCAATGCAGTCACTAGGACTGATGCCCATCCAATACCCAGGGCAGATGAGCTCATAGATACTTTGGCCTCTGCCAAATATCTCAGCACATTTGACCTAACAGCTGGCTACTGGCAGATCAGACTAGCTGATACTGCAAAGCCCAAAACAGCATTTTCAACCCCTAGTGGGCATTATCAATTTGTGGTAATGCCCTTTGGTCTGAAAAATGCACCTGCCACTTTCCAGAGGTTGGTGAACACAGTTCTCACAGGACTGGAAGCCTATAGTGCAGCTTATCTAGATGATATTGCTGCCTTTAGCTCCACCTGGGAGGATCACCTGGTCCACCTCAGGAATGTTTTACAGGCCCTGCAAAAGGCAGACCTGACTATCAAGGCCACTAAGTGCCAGATAGGGCAGAGTCAGGTTGTGTACCTGGGCCACCTTGTGGGTGGAGGCCAGGTTCAACCTTTGCAGAGCAAGATCCAGACCATCATGGACTGGACTGCTCCCACTACCCAGACTCAGGTGAGAGCCTTCTTAGGCCTGACTGGGTACTATAGGAGATTTGTCAAGGGGTATGGATCAATAGTGACACCCTTGAATGACTTAACTTCTAAGAAAATGCCCAAAAAGGTTCAGTGGACAGTTAGCTGTCAAAAGGCATTTGATGACCTCAAGCAGGCCATGTGCACTGCTCCAATTCTGCAGAGTCCTGATTACTCCAAGAAGTTCATTGTTCAAACAGATGCATCTGAATTGGGGGTAGGGGCTGTACTGTCACAATTGAATGAAGAAGGTCAGGATCAGCCAGTAGCTTTTATTAGCAGAAGGCTGACCCCTAGAGAGAAACGTTGGTCAGCCATAGAGAGGGAGGCCTTTGCTGTGGTCTGGGCTCTGAAGAAGTTGAGGCCATACTTGTTTGGTACACACTTCCTGGTTCAGACAGACCATAAGCCCCTCTTATGGCTAAAACAAATGAAGGGTGAAAACCCCAAACTGCTTAGGTGGTCCATTTCCCTACAGGGGATGGACTTTACAGTGGAACATAGGCCTGGGAGTAACCATGCGAATGCAGATGGACTCTCTAGGTATTTCCACTTAGAACATGAAGACTTAACTGGGCAAGGTTAGTTTAATGTCCCTACGTTTGGGGGGGGTTGTGTAGGAGAGTAGGATCTGCTTCACATGGGTACCCCCACTTTTTGCTGATGCTTCACTGGTTTTCGACATTAGTCTGGCTGGGGCCCTGCTAATCAGAACCCCAGCCTAGCTGCTTCCTCTCTAAAATGGTTTCCATGTGCCTTAGGCACATCACTGATTGGGATCTGGAGTGCCCTTGTAAGTCCCTGGTATATGGTATACTATGTACCAAGGGCATAGGTACCTCAGAGGCCTGCCAGGGGCTGCAGCATGTATTATGCCACCCCTGGAAGGCCATCCAAACTGACACCACAGGTCTGCTACTGCAGCCTGGGTAAGGTTGTGCATGCACCCCTTACTGTGGTATAGGTTACCTATATCACGAAATGCATACACACATATAAACCTATAAGTCACTCCTAAGGCAGGCCTTATCAATCCTAAAGGCAGAGTGCATGGTTCCTATGTGAGAGGGTGCCCCTGCATGAGCAGGGCCCCTCTGCAGCGTTCGGAGACCATCTCTGATGCTGTTTGTAGTGCAGCCTGACCATATACTCTTAAGCGCATTATATCCTCGCGGTAAAATGCTAACTATGGAATGGCTGCACCTAAACATGTCGTGTTTGGTGTCAAACATCTTGGAATACTACCCCCCGCCAATCCTGGTGGCGGGGGTAGCATTCCACCCTTCTAGAGGGAAAGGCATGTTAACTCTGACGAGTCCGGTAACTTCTTTCCAGAGCCCTGGCATCACAAAATGGATGCTGCTGCCACAGACACGAGTCTGGCCTCCTGCTGCTGGACGAAACTCCGGCAGGGGAGGCCTGGACAATAGGTTTCCTGTCCCAGGGAGGTGTGACCACCTCCCCAGACAGGACAATGTGTATTGGGGCTGGGCGGGAGCGCTTTCGGGTGCTTTGAAGTCCTGCACTGGGGGCACATTTGGTGTCCCTGTGCATACCCCAGTTCAAACCGGATCAGGGGCTTGCAGCCCCTGCTTTGGCGCGAACTGGACAAAGGGAAAGGAGTGTAGCCACCCCTCTGCCCTGACCCACCCATAGGTGGGGCCACAGAGTAGTCCATCCCCTATTTTTAGAATAAAGGTAGGAACCCAGTCCCTAGGACTTTAGATTATACCTGGATGAAACTCTGAAACTGAATCCTGGACCTTCGACGCTCTACTCACGATTAGAGGACTGAAGAATCTCCCTTGGGGTCAAGGAGTGACTCCCCTGCTTGGCAGGCACCAAAGAAGCATCTGTCCGGTTCGCATCACTGAAGCTCCCGTCGGACGCCGAAGTCATCGCATCACCAGAGGTGGATTCTCAGACTTCACCGAGGCTACCCTGAGTCCCCAGCAAAGCTGAGGCCCGTGGCTATCGTGGGTGACTTGAGACCGTGACCCCTGGACACCGAGCACATTTGCAAGTGCACCATCTTCTGGGTCTCCCAAGAAGTCGTGCTTTGGGCTCCGAGTAGCCCTAGCCTCCAGCACTACCTGCACCGAAGATCACTGGCCCCCACTCCACGAGTGTCCTGTAAGCCAGCTCCACGTGCGGCGTCACGAGGCTCCTTCGCGGTCGCTAGCTCGTTGGCTAGTAGCCCTTAACGAAGGCCAATCTTTTCTTTACTTGGCAGTCCTGGTTGGTCCAGGCCTGTCCTCACTTACCCTCGCTGGGTGAGTTCCCCAGACCTTGCTGGTCTGCATCATCGACGATCTACATCTTACTCGAGACTTGCCGTTGTCAAGGCTTGTTGGGTCCAATCTGGTCGCCGACACCTCTGCACTCGACAGACATCGAGCAACAGCCTGAATCCTGCTCCTGGTCGCCGACAACGCCTCCCGGACCTCGTGGCTGAAGAGTCAAGACGACCGTCATCGAACCTGAAGCACTCGACATCGGTGGGCATCTGTCCATCGCCTCCCTGGTCACTGGCTAGTGACCCAGACTCTGTCCCCTCTGCTTTCAGGTTCTTCAGAACTCCGATCCACTCTTGGATCCACCCGGACACTTTTCTCCTGGTCGCCAGCAGCACTTTGCAGCAGATCGCCATTCGGAACCGACGACGAAACCCGACCCCGAAAGGCACCTATGCACCCGGCTTCCCTGGGTGAGGTAACACGAGTACTCCGGTGCTCCCGTGGGTAGAGACTCTTCAAAGTCCTAGATCTCAAAGGGTTTTGTCCTAGTCCTCTTTTAAGTGTCCCTTTCCTCTATTTTCCCGATCCCGACTTTCTCCATAGAAGTTAACGGCGTATCGCGGTTGTGTATTTACACTGCACGCGTCTCCCGTGGGTCCCCTGTGTCACTACCGTGGGTGGTTCCTTGTGGTCCAAGCACTTCTAGAGGCTCTAGGCCTAGTGTCTAGTTCAGTCGTGGTTCGCATACCACTTTATTGGTATATGGTTTGGTACGCCCCTAGGGCCCAAACGTGTATTTGTGCTATTACTGTGATTTAAGATCTTATAACCTATGTACTTCGAACTCTAGCCTCATAAAGAGACTAGAGGGGTGTGTTTAGTAATAAATACATATATTTTGAATATATACCTGGTGTGGTGCTCTTTCATTTGGTCACTCAAGAGATTATAGACTGGTAAAACAAGCTGCTTTACATTCCTTCAAGACTTAGCCTGAAGGCTGCTCTCCATAGCTACCACTAGGATAGCTTTCAATAAGGTTGTCTTTAACCTACCTACCATAAGAGTCGATTTGGACTGGTGCACGGTGCCCACTATAATTAGTGGACAGCATATGCCAGGCCAACTTCTCACACTTGCTGTATGCAAGTATTGTTTCCGCCACTGAACACAGTCAGGGAGGCGCCGCTATGGCCTTCACTGAACATTTCTTTCATACAATTTGATACTCTGAGCAGACTGCAAGCCATGCTTTTACAGCAACCTGTGCCCTTAACCTCCGCTCGAGAAACCTATGAACTTCAAGTTGCAAGGACCTCGACTGAGATACAGGCGCTTATACGTACAAACTGCCCCTTTCATTTTGTAGAAATGGGGGGCCGTATCTTCAATATGTCTGATACGAGCGGTATTGTACACCTATTTAAGACCATAGGGTCAGGACTGTTAAGCACCTTTCAGACAGTCCTCGGAGTAATCCCAAATTTTATACACTCCGTATTGGGAAGCGTATTTGGAGGTCTCCCGCTTATCCTATTACTGGTTGCAGGGGTCCTATTCATAATACTACTGCTACGCAATGGACGGCCCAATTCCCGAGGGAATGGCGAACATGTTCCTGGAGCGGAAATACCGTGAACGCATGGTACAACTTCTGGACATTTCTTGCCTGCGAGAACTCAATGCCTCCTGGTTTCTATCCTTTCGACCAGTCTGGGTAGACTGCATCTTACCTGTTCTTCGATGCCTGCTTTGCGGAGAAGAATGCACGTTGGATCTTTGTCTAACATTTCCATCAGATGCGCCTCCGGACACGGATGCAATGCTGGACCCCCTAAAGGCCCTTGCTCTGCATTGTCCCCAGCGTCTTCCGAATCTGATGAACGCATTCCTTGAGAATCCACAGGTGCTGTTTGCTCCTGCTGGGTTAGGTGACTCCTCCTCAGGCACCCAGGTAACAACTGCCGCCCAAGCTGCCGCAGCACCGACTGTTGGCAGTGCTACATACCATCTATGTGCGATTGACGTTCTCTGTGAGGCGTTGGATTTGTCATCTGCAGTAGCTAACAATAATGTTGTGCTTCCCAGCCAGGACACTTAATCTCGAATTGGCTCATCGCGTCCTGGGAAAGAATTCGGCTTCTCCATTCATTCTCATTAACCCTGGGCGTAGTTGGCGTAGTAGCACTACGCGTAGCTACGCAAAGTACACTTTGAACTACACGTAGCTACACAAATTGCGTAGTGCGTAGTTGTGTGCTTGTCTGCACTGTGCAATAATTGCCAATGGCATCTTGCACAGTGCAAGTTAAGATAAAATAAGTATCTCTGTATTTATATGCTAAAATGGATATAGTAAATTAACAAGCAGTGAGAGAGGTGATGATTTTGGGATCCTCGCTAACCTAGGGAGAGAACCAAGCAGATGCCTTGAAAATAAAAAGCACATCTTGTTGAACGATTCGGTGGTGGTCCTATCCTCTTAGGACCACCCCAAGCACAGTTATTGGCAAAAATACAATCCCAACCAAAGGCCCTGCAAAGCGTTATGGGACGAGATTAGCAGTGGGCAGTGAATATTATAGTATCCAATATCAAAATAATTCTACAAAGAGCTGCAGTTCAACTAGTCGTTACTAGATGTCCCTCACAAGTCAAATGCAAAAGCTTCATGAAAGGGTTTCAATGCTTTTGCATTTGACTCGTGAGGGACATCTAGTAACGACTAGTGGAACTGCAGCTTGATGTATTAATAATTTCAATGCTTTTGCATTTGACTGGTGAGGGACATCTAGTAACGACTAGCTGAACTGCAGCTCTTTGTAGAATTATTTTGATATTGGACACTATAATATTCACTGCCCACTGCTAATCTTCTCGTCCCATAATGCTTTGCAGGGCCTTTGGTTGGGATTGTATTTTTGCCCATAACTGTGCTTGGGGTGGTCCTAGGAGGAAGGGACCACCACTGAATCGTTCACATGATATGCTTTTTGTGTTCAAGGCATCTGCTTGGTCCTCCCCCTAGGTTAGGGGGGACCCCAAAATCATCACCTCTCTCATTGCTTGATATTTTCATTGTCAAAGTTCACTTTTGTGTATTGGTTATATGCTTTTTAGCATAGAAAATTGCTTTATCAAAGCATTTGTAGGTGTTTATTATACTGCTGCTACGCTACGTTGATTAGCACAGTTTTTCACTCTGCTACGTGCAATTTGGGTAGTGTGTAGTAGCACAAACTTTGCATGCTCCGTGAGCGTAGCGAAGTATTACGCCCAGGGTTAGTTCTCATAATAAACGAGCAAATTTGGAACATTTCCTAAATTGACACTTTCGCTTAAGAAAAGCATGGCCTTCTTTAGCTTTGAGTGACGCAACTTATATAGAGAAACAAAATAGACATTTCTTTTTTAGTGGCAATTGGAAATAGCTGAATTATAAAAAATTTGAATTTTTTCTTTACAATTTTAAAACCATGTTTTTACTTGTTTTTAAAATGTTTTTAAATTGTCCAGATTTTAAGTATGGTCATTGTCATCCTATTCGGAAGAGGAGTGGGTGTTATGTCCCGTATAGAGGCCCTAATGTAGACCCGTTCATACATGCCCTAAAATGGACGTATTCGTATTTGCCCTAATACGGTCATATTCGTACTTGCCCTATTATGGTCATAACTGTACATGTCCTATTATAGTCATGATTCCTTATATAGGCATGATCTTCCACCTACATTGGTCCTCGCTAGTACACAACGAGCTCTGAGGGCTGAACGTTATCTAGTCTGTGGTTTTGAATACAGCAGGGTTTTTCCCAAACACAGGCCCACACTGTACTCATCAATTATGCATGGCTCTCTAGGAATACACCACCTTCATAATATATATGTACAAAGTTCACCCCTGAGGTCTTCCTCACGCCTAACAAGGGCCAATACAAACCATACGAAGCAACTAGAGTCTTCAGGGTATAAATACACCACATCTTACCCTGGTAAGATAGAGGGAACCGAGACTTCCATGCTGACACACTGACCAGAGACGCTGAGGCTCCTGCATGCAGTCGCTCCAGCTGACAGCGGTCTGACACAGCCCTTGCGGGGTGTCCAACTCGAGACCAGGACGGTGTCCCACACTCGCTCTATTCAGGTATGGGGGTTCGACTAAATCCTAGAAGGATTCTTGGCTCTTAGGCTTTTAGACCTACACATATGCTAGATACACTCAGGTACATCTAGTTAGGCATCGTAGGAGTACACGCACTTTTCATAATGCTTTTATATTCATGTATGTATTCATGATTATTGCAATATGGTAGAACTGTTCTATCCCTTTGCTTTTATCGTACTGCTGATAATATTTCTCTGCTATTGTCTGCTGGCTTCTGCAGCACATATATTTTACACTAGAATAACAACTGTTCAATAAATACTTATTGAAACGCTCAGACTGTTTCTTCTGTGTGACTCTCTGAGACAAACCGAATAAGTAAGCACGAGTGACTGAGCGAAAAGTAGTACATTGTTTCCTCGATTCTGAGGAATTTGGGTTGTCATGGTCTAAGGTTGCCAGAAACTAATCTCTCCCCGATAAGAGAAGATTCTAGTGGCACTGTGAGCTAGCTAATGCAAATCCGGCTAACATATGCGGTGGGGGTGCACAGAGTCAGTCTAACACCAAGCCCACAGTTTATGTTATCCAAACGCGCAGGTCCTGCATGGGTACTATTGGAACTACACAACAATCCTGTGGATGTTTTTAAATACCAACAAAATTTCCCTCTATCTTTTGGCTTTTCATAATGTAATAATACTATTTTATGATTCATATCTTGGGCTATATATCATGAGTATCCTAGTAAAGACACAAACTAATTTATATTAGGTAATCCGATTCAATATTAAATTGTAGAAAATGTTGCATGATAAATTGATTAAGACCTTTTTTAGACGTTTGATGGAATAGGGAACTTAGGGCCCAATTACGAGGTCAGCTGTTCATTGGACCGTGGAACCCATGGTGGCAGTCCACCCGACGAATTATGAATACGGCAGTGGGACCTCCACAGGACCGCTGCTACCGTCCAGATCCATGAACCCGTGGCAGTGGCGCAGGACTCAGAAGGTCATAATATGCTGGTGGTGCAGCTGCTGCACCACCAAGCATCGTATGAGTTTCCTCACTGCCACAGTTTCATGGCTGGGAGCATGCCATGAAAACTGTGGTAGTAAGGAAACTAAGTGGGGCCTACAGGGCCCCCTGGTGCCTCAGGGCCATGGGCATGCATGCAGATAGGGGGGCACACCAAGTGCCCCCCAGTCTGCATGCGTGTCCAGTTCCTGCAGGGCATGGACTTAACAGTACATCCCGTGCAGGAACATGCTTTGGCATTCCCATTGCGGTGCCTTTCTAAGGGTCACCGCCTAGGACCGCCAAAGCACTGCCCGCAAAACCTGGAGAAAACTCCTAATCTAGCAGGCAGTGTCAGCACGTCTTTGGCGGTGTGCGAGTAGACAGTGGCGTGGCGGCCTGCTCCCAAACAGTCAAAGTTGTAATTAGGCCCTTAGTCATTAACTTGTAATCACAGCCGCAGGCCCTCATTTCCAGTTAGGGACTAAACATGGATGGCTTTGCAAACAAGAGATTGCACAGGGATCGGAATTGCACGTTCTGTGATAATTAACAGGAGTTTGCACAGGCATCGGAATTTAGCCACAAATTTTTAATAAAAGCCTTAGACCATCATTACAAGTTAAGGGTGAAATGCTAATGCCTGTGCAAACAGATTATTGCAAAGGTGTCAGAATTAGGATTTGTAGGATATTTATCACACCGTCACAGTTGCCCCTAATAAATTCCGATAGGTTTAACTTTTCAAAATTTATCACGCAAAAAGGTCCATGAAAAAGGAAAACATGCACAATTCAGTGTGTTATGCCTCATTTTCAATTGAATAAAGGTATTTAGCATGTTTGGT
Organism: Calotriton arnoldi; assembly: GCA_963921515.1. NCBI lineage: Eukaryota > Metazoa > Chordata > Amphibia > Caudata > Salamandridae > Calotriton > Calotriton arnoldi. The sequence continues at coordinate 617,369 of CAWUFW010011245.1, read as the reverse complement.
AAATATCTCACCCTGGAGTAATTCTGTTATTCTGAATTGTAATTAGGGCATTAGTGTACACTTAACATGGCATACCTTGTAATAAAGGCTAGTTTGCACACAAGGTAAAACAAACTGGTCAGGGTTACTTAAGAATGGGCAAATGAATGGGAACAGAGTATTTATGGGGGAACATCAAAACTGGAAGTGCTTATGTATTGGATGTTCTGCAGCTCCACTTGATAATGGTGTGGCATGTGAAATTAGGTGCCAGAACTTCATTAACATGATCAGTAAGAAAAAGAAATGAGAGTTTACGTATGAATTTTGTACCATAAGAAAAAATATGCTTGAGCTAATTAAGTTGTGGGGTGATGACATTTAATTATTTTTCTAGAAGTTGATGCTACAATTATCCAGCACATAGGTACTGGGACAAAAAACACCCTGAGGTGAATTTTATTTAAAATACGTGGCAACATGCAATATGTTGCTATAGAAATACAATAGAAGGGAGCTCATGTTGAATTACATCATCTAGTTCCAGAAAGATTCATTTCTATATGGAGGGTAGATCCTGATGATAGAGTCAAAAGCTTTGAAATGCCATAATTGGTTAATGAATTTTCTAATCATTCAATTTGGATTCAATACAATGAATGATACAGGTTTGTTTATATTTTCTTGGAGTAGAAAAATTGTTACTTGATATAAATAATACGCTAGCAATAAAATGTTTATCTTTCAGACCCCAAATTAATTCTATAAAGAAATCAGCTTATTTTGGAAGATCCTGTGATTGATTGAGGGGGCAAAGAACTACTTGTATTTTTTAAAGTCTTCCTTTCTTTCTAAGTACCACACGCTCTTCTCTGCTTCCTCAAATTCTCATATCACTTGTTTGATGTACTTTTCTCATTGTTGATTATGCAAGTTAAAAACTAAAGTGTTATTATTGCTGAGAGTACCCAACACTGCTAATCCAACTCCATCTAAGTTAGAGCTTGCTTTAACTCCAAAATACCTTTTTCCAACAGATCAAACTTCTGTGAATGCACTTTTACTCCTAACACTAAGTGCCACTGTATAACCCCTGACATAGGCCTTCAGTGCATCACACTTCATAATGAGAGGTACAGAGCATATGTTTAGTAGTGACCAATGTATGCTATGATCTCCTCACTGTATGTGTCTTTTTTAAGCAGTATGTTGGAATGGGAATGTTGCCTGCATGGTATACAGGCATGTTGCCTTTCCCTAACTGCACAACTGTGTGTATATTTGGTATCCTGATTATTATTTTGGCCCTAATGTCACACGAATCTGAGTGCCTACTGTGTGCATATGTTGTATCCTGACTTTTATATTGGCTCTGACATGTTCTTGCAGACATTCCAGCAAATAAGGTCCAGTATTAGATCCCTCTAAACCCTATGATAAAGTGTAGGCTCAGCCAGTTTACCAAGCTAAGCCAGGGAACCTCGCAGACTGCAAACATCAAACCTCCTCCACATTACTTGAGGATGGTGAGTATAGAGCAATGATTAGTTCAGTGAGACTGCAGGATTATTCATATTATTAGTGAGTTCCAAACTTCTTTCCCCGTGGATGGAAACACACAAGAAATTCACATTATATATTTTAAAAGGCTTTATTAGAAATGAATACCCAAATCTAGTGCAGATTGTGGGCATCAATGTAACTACAACAAATTAAAATACTGACAATTAGCCAGGTATTTAAGCAATTTATAATTAAAAAAAAGTGCAACATTACTGATGATATTAATGAAATCAAAGCATTAAATGATGAAACTAGTCTCTGGTAACCTTCTCACTTCTAGGCAATAGCTAATCCTTATTAGCACCATAGTGACCATCTGAGTTTCTTAGGTTGACCTATAACCTGCATACGTTCACTGATTATAAGACTCTTATTCAATGAGCTGCTGTGCTATGAGAAGGTCTCTGTCTGTCTATATAATGCTGTGCCTGAGCTAAGCGGAGTCCAAGGCGGCTGTGGAAAAACATAATAAGACCATACAAGAATTTAATACATTTGAATTAAAAAAAGAAGGCTGACAAAGTCCAAAAGGACATCACCCCCTACAGCAAAGAGAAGGCCTTCCCCTACCTACAGGACGAGAACTACTCTCAACCCCAATCCTATAAGAAAAGCGTCACCTGGGGAAGATATAAGAACAACAACCTTATTGGATTTTCTGACTCCTCAGCAGGATCAGATACCTCGGACGACGGGGGTGAAGGACCAAGTGGAGTTCAAAGAAATAAGCAACAGAACCTTTTTTTAGCCCCGGCACAGAGGGGCAGAGGAACCAACCAGAACCAGAAGAGAGTCTGGCACCAATTTACGGGGTAACGACAAACAGTTTGCCAATACTACACATGGGGACCCGAAGGCCAATAGTGAGGATGGAAGAAAGAAGCTCCTCAATTGGTAACATTCATACCAATGAGAGAGATCTCACCAGAATTACCTCGATTGAAACCAATACTTTGAACAGAGTGGACACCATCCCTGTCTTCAATTTATCTACACATCAATTGAATTGTAACGAACTGTCTCTCCTGAGTAAGGGCCTGTCATATGTTTTAACCGAGAGAACCGACTTCTTCAAACTCCAGACAGAACTCCACAAATTCTTTAGGATGCCCAGACTGAAGGTCTTCTTTAATGATAACCAAGGGCTACACCCCACTCACAATCCTGTAATGCGATCAAAATCTACCTTTATACCAGCCAACAACCTGATGCCACCTGAGATTTTGGCATTCGAGAAGGCAGTGTTTGAGACATCCTTAAACTTAAAACCAGAAAAGTCTTTACACCATATAACATCTCAAGATAAGAGCGACAAGCACTAGTGGACCTTAAAAAAGATGACACAATCATCTTCAAGTCGGCGGACAAAGGTGGTGGTATTGTTATTCAAGAAAGAACAAAATATGAAGCTGAAATAGCAAGACAACTGAATAATGTCCACCACTACAAAGAACTACCACGTAATCCACTTATAGGGATCCAGAAGCGGATACAGGAGATAACCTAGAATGGCCTAGAAGAAGGTTTTATAACTAAACCTGAATTCGACTTCCTCAATCAGAAGAGTCCCAGAACTCCGGTACTCTACACTTTACCCAAAGTGCATAAAGATGCGGTGAGCCCTCCAGGAAGACCGATTCTGTCAGGATGCGGTTCTGTTTTAGAACCCTTTGGACACTACATCAATAGCTTCATTAAGGACTATGTCCCTGCGTTACCCACCTATGTACGAGACAGTACATATATGATTTATCTAATCGAAGGATTGGAATACGACCCCCTTCAAGAGATGCTGGTGACATTGGATATAGAATCATTGTACACTAATATCCAACAGACTGAAAGCATCAATGTCATAAAAGCGGTCCTGAACTCTCGCCCTGCACCAATATCAGTTCCAACGCAGTTCATTACAGACCTTTTGGAGATTGCATTATCGATGAACTATTTTAGGTTCAATATGAAATATTACCAACAGTGCTCAGGGACATCTATGGGAGCTATTTTTGCTCCCAACCTAGCGAACCTCTATGTGGGCGACCTTGAGAACAAATTTGTCAACAATGTGACCAATCCCTTCTTCAATAACATCAAGTGCTGGAAGCGCTACATAGACAACATTTTCCTTATATGGGCTGGTACTGAATGAAGTCTGGAAATGTTCATCTCCTACCTCCATGAATGTCAGTCAGCGCTGACCTTTACCTACAGTACAGATAGAGAAAAGGTTCCATTCCTTGATTTACCAACTGATTGTGAACCTTTATTGCAAACCTACAGATAGAAATACACGTCTGCAATACAAAAGCTTCCATCCCAGGGCACTGAAGGATGGGTTTCGCATATGGGCAGTACCTAAGACTTAGGCAGAACTGCACAGAGAAAGAGGATTTCTTCAAAGAAGCTAATATCCTAAGCACCAGACTGCGTGAACGAGGATACCCAAAAAGATTAGTGAAAACCTCGATGAAAAGGGCATGGTTAAGCCCCCATGAAGAACTACTGAAAAGCAGAGCCAAAACCCAAACCAACAGAAATGTGTGTGTCACTACGTTTTGACCCTTAAGCACACAAGTAACCAAAATCATAAAGAAACATTGGCCTCCGCGTAACACGCTTAGCACCTGCCAAGAAGTACCCATGTTCTCCTACAAGAAGGGTAAAAATATCAAGGACCATTTGGTGCACTCAGACACAAGCATTTCGAAACCCAAAAATACCATCAATGAACTGTGGTCATTACCACCTATTATTGGACATTTTAAATGTGGAGGGTACGTAGTCTGCGATCATACATTTGACACAAAAGAGTTCCCCCATGGTAACATTAAATGGACCGTACATGATCTGACTAACTGTGCAACCCTCAATGTCATCTATTGCATTTGGTGCCCCTTTGATCTTATATACATAGGGCAGACCACTCAACCGGTGAAAACTTGGATCGGCCAACATCGAAGTAGGATACGATGTTTGGTGGAGAATGCTCCCCTGGTACAGCACTATAAAGACAAATCACACACTGCGGACGACTTAAGATGGCAGGTTATTGAAAAAGCTAAAATGCCTTCCATGGGTGGTAACATTTCATTCATTCTGCAGTCTCTGGAGTGTAAATGGATTGAGAAATGTGACTCTATCAGAAATGGATTAAACAGTCTAGAGGAGTGTCAAAAATGTATCACCTTACATTAAGATCAGTTCCATTAGCCCCTCAGATCACTCATACATGAAATACCATGACCAGTGGGTTCCCAGCCACAGGATGAGAGGCTGTTTCCCCTAGTTATTCCTGATGGAATAGATATTGAAACTCGCTAGGTTACACAATCACTCTAGATTACCTGCTTAATAATAATCTCTAACATATACTTGGGTTATAAATCTTGACTTACAGAACAGCCAAGATATGATAATGAATGTCACTGTTATCACCTCCTATGGCCCCTTTCACAATTCCTAGTGTGGTAGCTATGAGGCTTAAGTATACCTAGAATTGCGAAGAAAAAAGGATAAGGGCTGCTGCATAATAAACAGTTCTAGGCCAATGTCTAATTTGAGTAAACGTATCAGCATGAAAAATTGTATAATCGTCAAAATGTACTGTGATCAATAATTTCTTTGACCCTTTCTTTATAACCATTCTTGACATCTCTCATGTATACGGCAAATGTACAGGAGTTGCATTACAATATAATCTGGTGCTAAACCAGCTTATATAATGAGTAGACGATCACACATTGTGAACCACTGTATATACTATGCTGACTATCTTTGGTTTTAATTAAATTGTTTTAAAATATGTCAGCTCATCTAATTGTACTAGACTGACTTACCAACACACTACTTGAGCATCCACTCAATATCATTGTACTGTAGCAGTAGTACAATTCCCTCACCTTACTTAACAATGGCCGCCGCCTTGGTACACTATTCCTTGACAGAAGCGAGCGCACAGCGCATGCGCTACTCAGCTGGAGTTGAATGCACATGCATATTTAAAATGCCGGCTTCCGACCGCGTACTCATAAATTACAGATCGCGGAAGTGCCCCGCTGTCGGCAGGAATAAGTAAGTGTAACAAAGACGCATATTTCATGCTACAATTGAATTTTGGCTCACGCATTGTAGAGAGCCATCCGGGCTCTCTCCTACAATGTATCGATTCGCATACACGCACGCACCTCTCGGGGCGGGCTCGTCCCGAGAGTATAAATAAACGGCGGAAGACCGCTCGGGGTCTTCGCGCCAACATAGCGATCAACCAGGTGTCCGAGTCTTCATTACTGTGTGTCCCCGCTGCGGCCTAGAGCCTTCGGGTGACACATCACACTGGCGACGAGGCCGGTTGGACCGGCACGCGTGCACGCCCCCTGTTGCAGCGGCCGCTGCACTCGCCCTACCTGCGGTGGCGTTTTCTGCCTGATTCAGCGCGGCGCCCGCCCACGCGTCTCCTGGCCCGAAGGGAGCGCGTTCAGCTGGCGGCGCCCGTGCGGAAGCAAGGCGTCGGTGTCGACTGTTCCTGCATGCGCCCGCCCACGCGTCTCCCCAGTCAGAGGGAGCGCGTTCAGCCGGCGGCGCAGAGGCAGCGAGGGGGAAGGTGAGTGCGGCCCTCCGCGCTACTGTAGGACAGGCCACGCCCCTCGACACTCCCCGGCAGTGTTCTCCGGCCCAAGACACGTGCGCCACTGCCTGGAGAGGCGATAGACGGCCCAGCGCGTCGGGGGACAATAAATCAAAAAAAAAAAAAAAAGGGGGAAGAGACATTTCCCTAATGGTTATGGACAAATAACCAGGTGGCCCAGGACAGGAGAAGAGTCCAGACTAAGGCGCAAGAGGCCCCAGCCTGCTACTTCACCGGGCCACAGCGAATACCCTGCCCCTAGCACGGGGCCAAGGACCAAGAGAGGGGGAGGATGAGCAATACCCAGTCGGCCGGCGCGACGGCTGGCGCCCAAGCGCAGGACGCAGACCAGGCTGCGCTGCACCCCAGGAGTCACCACACCGCCATCGCCCCTTTGCCGCCGTTCAGCGAGGCGTCGGACCCAGCGACGGCCGCACCACGATGGAAGGCGTGGGTAGGAAGGCTGAACCTATACTTTAAAGGGACCAGGGAGACAGATGGAACAGTCAAGAGGTCGCTCCTCATTTACTACGGCGGGCCCGAAATTTACGACCTTTTCGAAACACTCCCAAACAAAGGGGAAGAAGATGACTACGAAGCGGCGGTGAGGGCGCTAGATAGGCACTTCGATCCGCAGCTGAATCCAGACTTTGAAAAATTCAAATTCCGGAGAGCCTCACAGACAGATTCAGAATCTGTGGACATGTTCTATTCCAGGCTGCGCAAGCTGGCCAGCACGTGTGCATTCACAGCTCCGCAAGGGGAGATCAGAGACCAGATCATCCTGAGCTGTCGCTCGAAGCTCCTGCGAAAACTCATCCTGCGACAACCAGGGATCTCACTGGATGAGATCCTGGTGTTAGCCCGCTCGCACGAATTGTCAGATGTCCGGGCAGAAGCAATGGAGGCGGCCCTCCACACGCCTGTGTCGGCTCCAAGTGCCCCAAGATACCCGGTTATCAAGGAGGAAAGAGTGGACGCGATACAGAGGAGACCAGCCCAGGCCCGGCAAGCGCAACCGATGCCACGAGGAGGCAAATGTGGATACTGTGGAGACGAACATGCCACTACAGCGGTCTGTGGGGCGAAAGGAAAAACGTGCTCCCGATGTGGGAGGCTGAACCACTACGCGAGGGCTTGCAGGGGTGGACGGTTCCGACAGGGCCCGGCAAGGTCAAGGAACATGTCTCAGCGAATACAACAGGTGTCCCTAGAGGACTCGCCCCCGCGTGATGACGCCAGGCAAGTGTGGGACGAGGAAGAAGATGACGTATTCGTGGTGTCCTATGTCAGTAGAACAGACAGGCGACGGAGACCTCCCCCGATGTGCTCGGTGACGGTGGAGGGCACGGACGTGCAGGCCCTGATTGACACGGGTGCCTCGGTTAACGTCATGGACGCGGAACAATACGACTGCCTGTCACCAAGGCCCGCACTGGAGCCGACAGCAGCGAGAATCTACGTATATGGGGGAACCGATCCGCTCCCGCTGAAGGGGGTCATCCAGGCCAGTGTCAGTAGTGGCATGTACACCACGAACACCCGGTTCCACATAATGGAGGGAAGAAAGGGGACCCTGCTCAGTTGTCACACTGCAGAGGATCTAGGACTGGTATTCTTCGCGCACCAAATACATGAGTCGCATGCTGAGACCATACTGAAAGACTTCCCCGCCCTCTTCACAGGCCTGGGGAAACTGAAAGGGAAGAAGTTCCGGCTACATATCGACCAGACAGTGAGGCCGGTGGCCCTCCGACATCGGAGAGTGCCGTTTAATCTGAGGCCGCAAGTCGAAGAGGAACTGAGAAAACTGGAAGAACTGGACGTGATCGAAAAGTCTCGGGTCCCACCCCGTGGGTATCGCCGCTGGTGGTGGCCCCAAAGCCCAAACAACCGGGGGCCATACGTCTCTGCGTGGACATGCGCTTACCCAACGTGGCCGTGAAGAGGGAAAGGCACATCACCCCAACGATGGACGACATTGTGGCCGACCTCAATGGGGCCAAATGGTTCTCCAAATTGGACCTCAACGCTGGGTATCATCAGCTGGAGTTAGAACCGGAGAGCCGGTACATTACCACGTTTTCCACCCACGTTGGTCTGCGACGATACAAGAGACTAAGCTTCGGGATATCCTCAGCAGCTGAGGTTTTTCAGAACGCGGTGAGAGAGGTGTTGTCAGGACTGTCAGGGGTAATCAACCTGAGTGACGATATCCTTGTCTTCTCGAGCACACTGGAAGACCACCACAAGCATCTCCGAGCCACGTTGAAAAGGTTAGAAGACTCAGGCCTGACGCTACACAAGGCGAAGTGTTCCTTCTATCAGGACACCGTGGAGTTCTTTGGCTACATATTCACGAGAGAGGGGCTCCGGGTGGATCCGAAGAAGGCGACGGCAATCCGGGTAGCCAGCACGCCGAAAAACCCAACGGAAGTGAGAAGTTTCCTGGGCATGGCAACGTATTGTGGGCGTTTCATCCCGAACCTTGCAACGTTGTCAGAGCCGCTTCGGGTTTTGACGAAACAAGGGCAACCATGGGAATGGTCGAGTGTGGCGAACAAGGCCTTCAATGACATCAAGGAAAGGCTGCAAGATAAAACAATCATGGCGTATTTCCATCCGAGGAGCCGCACAGAACTAGTTGTGGACGCTAGCCCCACAGGTCTAGGAGCGGTGCTCCTACAGGAACAGGATCCGGAAGTGTGGAAACCGGTGGCCTATGCCAGCAAGGCCCTCACGGATACTGAAACCCGGTATGCCCAGATCGAGAGGGAGGCTCTCGCCATCAAGTGGGCGTGCAAACATTTTCATCTGTACCTGTGTGGACAGGATTTTCAAGTAGTGACGGATCACAAGCCCTTGATTCCGCTGTTCGCTGGCTCGTCACGGCTGGCACCCCCGAGGATTGAGCGATGGGCCGTGCAATTACAGGCATATCAGTTTAAGGTCGTGTACCGACCCGGAGCCCACAACCCCGCTGACTACCTGTCCCGTCACCAGGACCCTGCATCGCCCAGGAAGCAGGCCAGTGAAGAAATGAGCACTGAAGAATTCGTGAGGATGGTTTCTCAGCAGGCATGCCCGAAGGCCATGACCCTGGAAGAGGTCGGGCGGGCCACGGTGGGGGACGGAACACTATCAAGGGTGAAGGAAGCGCTCGCAAAGAACATGTGGGTTCGCTTCATGGATGGAAGTCGCCTGTTACGCCCGGAGGTTAGACATGACCGACAGCAGCTCTGGAGAGTGCGGCACGAGTTAAGCGTGGGAGAACATGGTGTGATCCTAAGGGGACATTTGGTCGTGATACCGGAGGACCTGCAACAACACGTTCTCGAGCTCGCCCACGTTGGACATCAGGGCATGGCCAATACGAAAGCTCGTTTGCGCCAAAAGGTGTGGTTCGCAGCCATGGATGCGAAGGTGGATGAAATGGTCCGAAGCTGCCATGAATGCACGATCACAGGGAGAGACCCCCCGCCTGCGCCGGTGATCACCGAGGACCCGGTCACTGTTCCATGGACCCATGTCAGTCTCGACTTTGGAAGCTTCCCAGATGGCCGCCAGATGCTGGTTCTAGTCGACACGTTCTCGAAATTCCCAGTGGTAGAAATTGTGGAGTCAACCGCGTTTTCCCACGTGAGAAGAGCGTTGGACCGGACCTTTGCCATGTTCGGGCTGCCGGAGGAACTGAGGTCGGATAACGGGCCCCCATTTCAGGGCAGGGAGTTTCAGGAATATCTGAAAAACAAGGAAATCCGTCACCGGATGATCACTCCGCTCTGGCCCCAAGCCAACGGGGAGGTGGAGCGGCTGATGAGGACGCTCAACAGGGCCCTGCGAATATCTGTGGAACAAGAGAGAGATGCGGAAGCAGCGTTGGACCAATTCCTCGGAGTGTATCGATCAACGCCGCACAGTACCACCCGGTGTGCGCCCTCCCACTTGATGTTTCAGAGACCACCGAGGGACGGCATACCCGTTGACCCGACATGGACTCCACCGAGGCGAGACGACGATGCCGTCCAAGCCCGCCGAGAAACTACAAACCGAAAAGCCAGCGAAGTCCGGGGGGCTCATGATTCCAACATCCAAGTCGGAGATAAGGTGGTAGTCAAAGATCGACACCCTGGGTGGAAGTTTCGAACTCCGTTCGAGCCCGAAACATGAACTGTCACCGGAAGGCAAGGAACGATGGTGACAGCCCGCAAAGGACACAGCCAAGTCACCCGAAATGTGTCGTGTTTCAAACGAGTGATCAGGGGTGGTCAATGTGGTGAGGATGGTGATGATGAGGCTGAGAATCCCGGCGGGCCCTCCCCGGCATCTTCTGAAGTCAGTGACCACATCCCAGAAAGAGAGCTCTCGGGGACCCGAGAAGCCGTCACCCAACCAGGTTTGGCCATGTCGGAACACCATGGTGGCTCACCAGGGGGTGCCGTGGAGACTGCCGGAAACGAGGCCGTGGCCCGGAGTCAGCGATACCACCTCAGGGCTAACCCGGTCCCGAGCCAAAAGTTTAAGGACTTTCTGTGTCTATCCCCATGAACGTTAATGACTTTGGTGACGTCAACCAAAAGAAGGAAGGGATGTAGAGAGCCATCCGGGCTCTCTCCTACAATGTATCGATTCGCATACACGCACGCACCTCTCGGGGCGGGCTCGTCCCGAGAGTATAAATAAACGGCGGAAGACCGCTCGGGGTCTTCGCGCCAACATAGCGATCAACCAGGTGTCTGAGTCTTCATTACTGTGTGTCCCCGCTGCAGCCTAGAGCCTTCGGGTGACACATCACACGCATGATGTGTGCAATGAGTCTAACTTTGATTCACTTATTACATTTAGAATCCCTGATGGCCCGAAGTGCAGTAATTAAATTACTCATCAACGAACTTGAATCGGGTGAGTAGATATTCTGACAATTTATAAGACATGGTTAATGTTCAGACCCTAATCGATGTAGAATACTGATGTATCCTTATTCACTATAGATTATATTGGAGAAACAACGTGAAAAATGCACTCACTACTACCCATCGGTGAGTAGAGATTTTTAAAACTGTGTTGCCTTGCTAGTTAGTTGAGTTTTTGGTATTAAGTATTATCAAGACATATGGATTAATTTTGAAACTCTCCCTGTTTTTTACCGATAGGATCTCGGTAACTGTGGTTACCTACAGCCCCATTGGCTATCCGATTCAGGGTAAGCCAATTTCCTCAGTACCATATTCATTGTACAAAGCAACTCATCAGGTAGATGGTAATATCCATTCAATGTGTCATTAATAGGATTACTCCCTCTGGACATCACTGAAATTACCCAGAATCGATCTAGGAAGATTTCTAATTCTGGCACCCTTGTGTGCAAACTGGTAAGCTATTGCCCACTGACCAAGCCCATGCACTTTACTCCTTTGGCCTTATCTAATATATGTCCTCAATTTAGTCCCCAGAATCTCTGTCCTGAAGAGACCCTGTATCACGAGAGGGTTGAAACGTCGTCGGCTAGTTGAAAGAGAGAGCCTAAGAAAATTAAAATACCTATAACAATTGAATGTATTATAATTGTCACGAGCTCCTCTTTGTGTAAATACCAATAACCACTACCTCCCCCTTCTTTAGCGCTATATTATATCACTGTCTGGTTATGGTCACTTCACTGGGGTTCACAAAATCACGTTGAAATATGAAAATGTATATAGTGTAAATACTTAATTGTATATTTCTGCTATGACCTTTTTTGTACTTTGAATACTATGAATGCAAAATAAATTATACTCATTTCGGCTGAAGTGAGTACAGTTTTGACAATTGTCCTGTGGGCATCTATATCTAACTATCTAAAAATATTGATTGACTGAATTGCATTAAGGTCCCATTCTACATGTGTTCTTTTGTCTTTGATTGATTCAGGCAAGTCATACCATTCTTGCAGAAACTGTATTATTTAGGTAAATGAGTTCCTTGTGAACATTGTTTTTGCTTAATATGAGCTAAGAAATCTGCAGAAAAGGCCTGGCTCTGGGACTACTTGGCTTTCTATGAAGATGTTTGCAGTACCGAATTCGAACAAATCTCCAAAGCAAGATAAAGATATCTTTCCACAAATATGTGCCTTTACTAGATGTAAATATGCTGTATGATTATTATGAAAAAGCCAGATCTCATCATGAATGATGTAAAATGCAAATTCTGTTGCACATTTACTAAAATCTGTTACATATTATAATTAATACTCATACATATACATGAGCAATCAAAGTACTAGCAACCTACAATAAGACATAACATGATTTGGTCTACATGTGAAATGAATATAAAAAAAACAACCATGCACAGGCATGAATAAAGTAAATGAAATGGGGTCTCATGAGCAAAAATACAAAGCATTTGTGAGCGTCAGCGCCATGCTGATCTAAATGAGGCAGAGGTCTATGTCTGTCCCTGACTCTGTGGGGTCCTGTAACTTCTTGTGACCTGGAGAAGTACATCAATGATGCCCTGATAGTGTAAGATGACTACTGTCCTTGTCTGTCCTAGGTACCGTACATAAAGCTGTAATAGAAGCATACTGTGTTTGAGCTTAAAGTGCAACAAGACTCTCATCTGTGTCACTGAGAGTGTGGACTAGAGGCCCCTATCAAGCAAGGTTCTACTGCTATGTGAATGCCCCGAATCTTGCATTGACATCCTGTGGGCATGTTGAGTGTGTGCACATGTGTAATGTGCATGTGTAGTGTACAATAATAGTAGGAGTTTGTGTGTGAGTCTGAATACTAAAGCCAGTGGGATCCATTTTGGATGCACCTGTTTTCTGCATGGAACAAGGTGGAGGATGGAGACAGCTTTCTCATACAGAGAAGGCATACTTCCTACACTCCTGTGGCTAGACGGTGAAGATCAAGACATTAGAGTGAGGAGGATAGACATAGGACTACCTTTAGAAATTCCATGAGGGACTGCTATTGGTTCTTACTGAGCACTGCCAATCAGCTGACAATAGGGGTAAGTGGTACGATTGCAGCTTCTGTGGGGCAAGCTGAGAATGTTGTTGTGGCCAGGCCTGCCCGTTTGCTTAGATTATTTCTTCAGAGAAGCTGATGACATTCAAGTGCAGCAACCTCAAAATGTATTGAGCCCATGTTGAGAGTGACGCATTTTGGAGACAACTCTAGTGCTACCTGCTGTGATGAGCATCTTTTCACTGAAAGGTTGTGTCTGGGGAGAAGTCAGAGAATAACGCTTGAAGGGAACCCCCCCAAACCGCTTCTACTCTTTCATACAGTGAATCCACATGCCTTGCTTAGAAATATCTATCAAAGTGGGACCCAAACCACCCCATTCTGTTCCACTTCCAAGTCTTTGTGTTGTGTACTTCCTATAAATCTATATAGGATCTGCACATTTAGACAACATAAACTATGGAATTGGTATCCAGACTGATTCCAGACACCCCCAAAGGATATGTTAGTCTGTAGCCCAGCTAGCTTACAGTACCACTATGGGCCTCCTTACCAAGGAGCGAATAGTTTCTGGCAACTATCGAACACGACAACCCTGACCCCTCATGGATCATGGAAACAGTACAGTACTATTCCCTCAGTCACTCGTGCTCACTTTGTCTCAGAGAGATACACAGAATAAACAATGAGGATGTTTTCAATAAGTATTTATTGAACCAGCTTCATTCTAGTATAAAATACGTGTGCTGCAACAACCATGAAACAGAAACTGATATATACGATTACAAGCACCGACAAAGTAAATAAAAGGCAGAATTGTTCCATGGTGCTAAAACAGTGAATATGTGCAGGCATATAGATACATGGCAGTAATCATGAGTACTCCTACGATGTAAACCCTAACTAGATGTACCTAAGTATACCTAGCATGTATGTAGGTGTATAGCCAAGAATCCCCCTAGGAAAGAGCCAACCCCATTACCTGATGTGAGAGAATGAAGGACCCCGTCTTGGTCTCGAGTTGGACACATCGCGAGGGATATCAGACCGATGCGTGCTGGAGTGTCTGCGTGCAGGGACTTCAGCGTCTCATGTCCGCATGGAAGTTTTTCTCCTCTGGCTTGCCCAGCGAAGATGTGGTACTTATATACCCGAAAGGTACCCTCAGGTGTTCTACCTAGATGTGTCATGGTACTGCGGGCATGTCAGCCAAGAATGACGATAGTCAAATCCTTTTACAGAGTTATTATGCAGAAGACTTTAATCCTGCTGTGATACTGCATAATAAATGAGGCTAGTTTTCGGAGAAAACCACACGACATTTATTCGCCACCTAACTAGGTAAAAGGTCAGAACCAGAACCATTATGTAGAAAAAAGGTAGAACATATGTAGGTAAAAGTTTGTGCAACTACCTAGGCCATAACCAAAGATGGGAGTGCTCTGTAGAGTACTCTAAGGACTGCTGTGGAACATGCGGTGGGTCTGCCTGACAGCCAACCTTTCAGAGCTGAGGGGACATCACCTGAAGTCTTTACTTTTTGCTAGAGGAGCTGAGGTTTTGTTTGTGCCTCGAAACCTCCCTGACTCCTGAGAGAAGTAAGAAGTTTTTGTGGTCCTGCAGGAGGAGAGACTGTCCCAAACGATAATGCCCAGCATGCCCATGGTCATAGGGACACCCAGAGAAAGTTGGTTTTATGAGAATTAAACATGGAGCAACCCATGCTACAGAGGGTCCCTGGTCTTTTAGAAGGCTCCAGAGAGAACCGCCAAAAGCCTGTATGAACACAACACCTAATTGTGCAGAAACTACCTTAGGGATTGTATTGGCCCAGTCAGAGTTGCAACTGCTGTGGTGATTGTGTTGGGCAAGTCAGGGCTGAAACTATTGTGGTAATTGGGTTGGTCTGGTCAAGGCCTCAACTGCCTTTGTGAACGTGTGAGCCCGGTTGGGCTGCACTGCTCTGGTGATTGTATCAGTTCAGTCAAGGCAGTACCTGCTTTGGTGTTGGTCAACAGTTCAAGAAGGGCTTCATCCATCACATACGTTGTATAGTGATGCATCAACTGGTTTCACACTTGCACCAGGGCTGTCAATTGAAGCTGTACTAAACCTGGGTGGCCATGTGAGAATAGACGCAAGCTTCCTCAGTTCAAGTTGGCTGTGTCTAAGATCTGCCTTCAAGTACCCCTGGCCATGACTGCAGGGAGTAGACTTACCTGCTGGATCCACACTAGACTAGTGCAGAAGACCCACATACTAACTTTCTACGCACTATATAACGAGGATTAAGAAAATGCAAAATGCATTAGCTGATTATGTATTTAATTTGTGGGGGGCTGGCATCTGCACCTAAGCCTGATTCATGCTTCTTCCATAATTGCTTGGGGGAGAACTCAACAAGGTTCACCCAGGTGGGAGCTAGCATTAGGGGGATAAGCAAGTGTACTGCCACAAGGTAGAATAGTGATCAGGGTCACTGCCCCATATACTGGATTGGACTGTGTAGTAATTAGTACTACTGTGAATTTAAAAAGTACTTTCTTTTTCTAAAAAGACAAGCCGGACATTGAAATTAATGTGTCTTTTGATTGACTGATAAGTCATAAGCTCGTGCCCCACATTACTTCTATTAAAAACTTGCACCTGTTTTTACTTGCTACCCTCTGAGTCAAGTGTGAAAAGGATTGTACATGGCCCAGTTTGCTGAGCCATAGGAGGACAAACCCAAAAATACGAATGCAAAAGATCTCAACCATCACGGTTGGGCCTCAGTTCCCCCCTGTTAGCTCTATGGCCCCCAAGGAGGGTCTAATACAGTGTCCTATCTAAATCTGCCTGTTTTTAAAAACACCCTGCTGCTTATTAATGCAATATCAAGATTAATTGTGAAGTCATAAGTCAAATTACAAACAACAATTGTATGATACCAAACTTTAGATTTCAGTACTTCACTAGTTTGAAAAAGTATATTTGGAGAAATGTATATCTTTTTCTGAGTCAAATTTAGACTCACTCTTAAGCAGGAACCTCCAGTTATCACTCCTAAAAAATAATTCACAAGTATCTACCTATCTGTGAGAAAGTACCTCTTTTTGCTTGGCCACCCCTATTTATGTAGGGTAACTCTGCTGGGTTTTGAATGAGGGCACTGCTGTCCAATCTCCAGTGTATGTGCTGTGACCACTAAACATTTGACAGTGTTGGCTAACTTCTAATTGGCATATTTAAATTTCAAGTAAGGCCTTTATATGTAGTGAAGGAAAATAGACCAATGGCATGGAAAGGTACATGTTACTGGTGTCACCGGTGGACTGCTGCATGTGCTATGCCATCCATTAGGCTCACAAAGAACACATGCTTCAAGCCCAACTGTGCAGCCTGGCTGCTTCTGCTTTACACCTGCAGGAAAACCTGTCAAAATAGCCCTTTTTGATGGGAAAGATCTCATTATTAAGTCACCCCTAAGGACGTCTTGGGGCCTACAAAGTAGGGTGCCTAGTATTTGTTGAACATGCATTCATTGAGAGTTGGCATGTACCTAGAGTGAGTAGCCCACAAATGCTACTTTCACCAGGGCTGTAACTGATCATATGTGGAAGATTAAAGTGCAATTAAAATAATAGTTTTTCAAATTCTGGTTTGGGATAAGCTACATAATCGATTAAACCACTGCATTTAGTAATTATTAAAAATCCAATGAAATGGTGAAGTTGAATTATTAATAAACATACTGAAAAAATAAATTTTTAAAAGTCAGACTGTGTGTACCTGAGGCTCCATAGTCTAATTAGAATTTTGCTGCTGGTATTTGCCCCTGTCAGTGTTTTTCCCTTAATATGGTGTGAAAACTGCACCCAGAGCAGAAAAAATGGCTTAGGCTTTTTGGCAGGAGACCTGGATGTGAAGTATGCGACACAACTCAGGAAGAATAGTTGGGGAGGGTTCAGTAACATGATTAAATTAAAATGGACTAAGGTGAGGCGTGTCCATTACTGGTACCTCCAAGGGCAGAATGGTTCTGCTGTGTTGGATTTAACCATGAATAGAGCACTGTGGGATAGTTTGCAGAAAGGCAAGCAGGATGTGCTGCAAAGGTGTCAAGATTTGCCCTTGGGAACCTTGTTTCTCATTGGTTAGGGTATGTCAGGGAGTTACTGCCACCCACTTGTAAGAGGATCCTACAAGAGTGGTACCTCACTCCCAGCTCATCAGAACACATCTGGATTAAGGGCGAACAAAAGAGGACTGGATCTGCTGCCTGTGACCAGTGTGGAGACCTGAAGGGCCGGACCTACTCCCAGTTGTACCCAGGACTGAGAAGTGGACTCCCAGAGTCAGTTAGCTGACTTACTGTATGGCTAAAGAGACACAACAAATCACAAGAGGCCTGTTTCCTGGTGTGACTTGCTGAACAGTAGCCACTGGACCTGGACTAAACCCTGCAGATGGCCTCAGCTGGAATGAGTCCTGACCTCAAAGTACTGTTCCTGATGTCCTTGGAGTCTTGGCAGAGACCAAGAGGAAGAGCTCCAAAAAATCTGAAAAGTTGGGACTTTAGGAATTTGCAGCAAAGGCATCTGATTTTGAGTGGACTTCATTGGATAGAGTTTAAGATTTGCCCTGAAGAAGGGTTTTGAGCATGTAGGCAAGATGCAACAATTGTCCAAAAAACAAAAAGACTTCAGAAGAGGAAACTTGGGATTTTCCCTCCAAATCCACCATCTTCACAAGGACCTCTTTCAATGTTTATCTGACTTTGAGAGGATTTTGCCAGCTACAGCCTTCAACCTTGCCCTGATAGAGGATTTTTATTCCCATAAAAAAGACTGGAGGCCTGATTTAAAGTTTGGTGAATGGGTTACTCTGTCACAACCATGATGGGTATCCTGTCCACCTTATTATAAGAGAATTATATCATATATCATATGACACTTGCAGTAAGGTGGCCCGGACATCCGTCATAAAACTATAAATCAGGCCTTATGTCAGAATGTAAAAACTTTGATCAGATGACATGCTTGGTGTATGCTACATGTGCACCATTGCGATTGGCCTGAAATGATGCCTGGGTCCCAGTCAACCGTGAACAGTGACTACTGATTGGTGTTTTACTTTTTCTTGGCATTTATTTGTCTTACATTTTTTTAAATTCATATCTCCAGTTTCCACTATTGGACTTTATTTGTTTTGGTGTCATTTTTATTAATAATTTTTTTCTATATTTAGAAGTTGGTTGTGATATTTTTATTGTGTTGTGTTTTTATTTGTTTTGGTACTGTTAAGCGCTTTTCACACTTTTCCTTAATTCAAGCCTGTTTGCTTAGCGACATAACGATTAGTGGTTGAGCCAAGGTTTGGTGTTGGACCTACCAAAACTATGGGCTTATTACTTAGGGAGGACTGACATCCTCCCCAACCAATTACCCTTTTTCTTACACTATAAACTAGCCATTTGTCCAGCATTGGTTTACTTCCAGTGAAAACTAAATTCCCTAATAATAAAAGAAGTTTGTGTGACAAAGATAATTCTATTTATGGCACATAAACTACTTCCAAGATTTCCTCTGTGACATAGATTTCTATGACTAGCCATCCTCCCTTACTGTTTGGAGTAGAATACTTAATATTAACCTCATGTTCTTTTCTAAAAGGAATCACCACCCCAAATCACATTTAATTTTCAGTTCATTGCTGAAAAAAATGCTTGCTTTTATGAAGCGAAGGCAGGGACAGGTGATTCCAGTGCTATCACTGTGCAAGGTGACAGGGCAGGATAAATACCAAGCTCTTGAAAATAGAACTATGGTCACAGAACTGCAGAAGACAGGAGACAGCTGTAAGCAGGGTTAAGGAGAGAGACAAGAGACAGATAAGAACAAGGTTCAATCAAAGTAGGAGAGATACTGGTAAATGACTAGTGGACTCCTAGTAACTTCCTTTGGACTGACACCAACAGATTTTTCTAAACAATAGTCATACAGTGAAGCCATAGTTGACCCTACTTTGTAGACAGTGCAAGGTGTACCAAGACTGACAGCAAAACTGAGACAGGTAAGACTCCAAAGGACCTGGGCGCAGCAAGAGAAACCTTTCCCTTACCTGATCAGAAAGGAGACCAAGCCAGAGGTCACACTGTAATAAGATGTAAACTGTGACAGATAGTGGACCGATTTTGGAACAGAGTTGAAAGAATGACCAGAGAACAAAACTGCAAGGATACAGGTAGAAAACCAAAACCAAGACAAGGAATTATGAACAGGGTTTCAGATATCAACAAGACAAGGAACTATGAACAGGGTTTCAGATATCAAGAACAAGAATTCTGGGATCAAGGGCAGGCTGTACCCAATAGTCACTGGGACAAGTAATGCCCAATTGGTACAGGTAAACTGGAACTAGAGTTCAGAAAAGGGAATTCAAGAATTTACCCAACAGGCACTGGACCAAGTAATACGCTGCTGGTACATGAAATAACACAGTCATTGGAAAAGGGTCAGAACAGTAAATCAGAACAGGGAAGCAAAGGGAACTGAGGCCAACTGAGTGAATACATGGTCAAAAGCGCAACAGGAAAAACACAGAGGGCCCGATTCACAGAACTAACTTAAGACAAAATCCTAAACTTACTACCATTTTGGTATTCATAGAAGGCACTTACTCATTTTGGTATTCACAGAAGGCACTTACTTACTCATTTTGAGTAACTTACTCGTTTTGAGTAACTTACTCATTTTGGTATTCACAGAAGGCACTTACTCATTGATGAGTAAGTGCCTTCTGTGAATACCAAAATGAGTAAGTTACTCAAACGCAGTAAGTTACTCAAAATGAGTAAGTTACTCATTTTGGTATTCACAGAAGGCACTTACTCATCAATGAGTAAGTGCCTTCTGTGAATTCCAAAATGAGTAAGTTACTCAAAATGAGTAAGTTACTCAAAATGAGTAAGTAAGTGCCTTCTGTGAATACCAAAATGAGTAAGTGCCTTCTATGAATACCAAAATGGTAGTAAGTTTAGGATTTTGTCTTAAGTTAGTTCTGTGAATTGGGCCCAGAGTTCAGGATATGAGAATAGAAATGATAGCCAGAAAGAAAAATGAGGCTGTGAAACACAACAAATACATATAAAGTACAACGCAGGAAAGGGCAGCCACTGGAAAACAGGACACTGATAAATGCAGCAGCAGTAAACATGACTCCTCTCAGGTATTCAAAGATTCAATAGTGAAGAGAAGAAAGCAGGAGCTCCCATCAAAGGAGGTTGAAGTATGAATTTTGAATCCCTCCCCACAGCCAAGGGGATGGTTGGAAGTTAGAACAGGTGTAAGCTAGCAGCAGCACAGTGCAGGCAACAGCAGTTAAAGTCCCTCCTCTAGCTCTCTGCCTGAAGGAGTGCACTGAAGTTTCAGGAAACAATCAGTGGGCAGAATGAAATTCTGGAGTGAAACAAGGATCTGTCTAGTTTTGAATCATGACAGGAATTCATGCAAGTGTGCTCATTGGTGTGCTGGGAATGGTAAGATAGAGTTCAATTATAATAATATTGACCAAAAAGCTCCTCTCCAGGTCTCTAACTCGGGTAAAGCATACAAGTGCCATAATGCGTTAGGAGTTGATATGTAAACCCTGGAATAGAATTTGGAGTGGATCTGAACTCTATGATGATTTTTAAAGTCTGCAAATGAATACTGAAGTGCAGCACAGGTTCCAAACTAGTGTTCATGATGGAAGCAGGCTCACAGACGTTCTTCAAATAGTGTCACTTGATGGCAGAATCAAAGGATCCTGACACTTACTTAATCATAAAGCTCTCTCTAGTGATTGCAATGTCTTGGATTGTTAAATGTCCTATGATTTTTGGGAATAAACCCAGGAGGTTTCCTGAACACCAAAAGGAAAGTATGACATTTTTCAGAGGAAAGCAAAAGTAGTCATCTCTCCCTGTCCCACTGGGTAATGCACTTAGGAAGTAGAGAGATAGGAGTCAGACAAAGCTGTCATGGAATCCCTTACATCTGCAGATGATATCACAAATCCACATCCAAACATCAGAATTAGAACACACATAACTAATGATATTTTATAATGTATCAAAATTAGAATGTATACATTTCACATACAAATAATATGAACAAGAAATACCATTATAAACAAAGAAATCAGCAACCAAACATTGATTATATTCATCACAAATACCTATCCTATTAGTTTAATTTCTCATTTCTTAATCATATTATATTCAGCTGGCTTTCAGCTGAAGGCCTCAAATCAACACTTCATCTTAGGCAGAGTATACTCTTTAAAATGCTTTGCATTGCTTACAAAGCATTGCATGATCAAGGTCCTGAATTCTTAAAGAAGAGTTGTATCTGTTTTGTTCCAGCCAGATCTTTACGATCAGCATCTGCCAAAAAGGTCCTAGTGCCCAGCGTCAAGCATACTACCTGGGGTGGGAGAGGTTTTGTTCTTAATGCAACTAAAGCCTGCAATGATCTTCCTTTTTCTTTTTAAATAAAGGGGTTTACCAGTCTCATGCTCTTCAAGGAATCTCTGAAAACATAATTGTTTTCCACTAATTAGTGTTTCTTTGAGGCTCTGTTTTGGTTTCCAGGTAGTGCCAAGACGCCTATGGGCATTCGAGCACTCTATAAGAGTAAACATCATAATATCTTAACATCTTTCCTAAGCAACCAGTTGAACTGCTAAACCCACATCAAAGTCAAAGTACTTTATTTCCAAGAAATATATTCTTACAGGAATATTACATACATTTCTAATTCATAAAAGAAAAAAGCATAAAAAGAACACAATTTTAGTAATCTAAAACAACAGTGCATGATTGTATCCTTCTCCATGACTATTATAGAATATGCAATTTCAACTATGTAAACATTAAAATTTTCCCCACCCGACCCAATACAATCTATAGTCCAAGTCTCACATATATTTTAAACATTTCACTAAAAATAATAGAAAAATAATCAGTACAAGAACAATTCATTCTGCCCCAATATCATTGTAAAGTGCAATGTGTGTTTAATCGATACCAAGCTGTACGTTTACCCCAATCAGGATTCTAAGGTGCAATATGCATAGCAGCTTTTCACGGCCTTCCTATTTGGGGATCGACTGATATACTTAACATCACCTTGCTGAGTGTAATTACATCAGTTGAGACTTTATGATTTTACACAAATATTGACCAATGACGATAGCTACATCTCAGAATTTAAGACTATAAATCAGCTCTAACCCCGCATCTCTAGTTTGACTCCCATATTTTTTAAACACAGGCCGTAGGGTCTTTTTCCTTGCCTCAACGAAGAATACACAATCCAACAATAAATGGCTCACTGAATACTTTGTCCCTCTCTTACAGGGGCACTGGCTATTGTTCTTAACAACCTTCTTTTTTAATCCTTTAATGCGCCACCCAGGGTCAATACCCACCCTCAAGTGAAAGACTTCATTCCGCCTTCGCTTGTCTGTAATGTTATATAGGTATGCAAGCAAGTCTGTGCTCTCTTGTGAAACTAAGAAAGAAATGGCTGAGCTCTTAATTTTAAGATAATACAAATCCTCTTTCCAACTAGTTTCTATAGCACTTTGCCTGAGTGATCTCTTTATCTGGTTAATCGAAACCGCTTCCCCTCCTTCTATACACCTCTCTGGAACATTCAAACGTTTTTGCATTATTGTCACCGGATTTCTTTTCCCAGAGAACATTGTCATCATCTCCTAAAAGATTAGCTCAGAAAATGTGCCACATGGAGAGCCATCTTTAAGAGACACATAGGAGTGCAAGGCTCAGGCTACAGTTTCCAACTTCCTCCTTACAGCTTGGATCACAGCATTTTTAGGGAGATCAAGAAATTATTTGAAGAAATTACCTTCTAGCACTTCCCATGTGTCTCTCCTGTTCAAAGCCAACACCTCTGCTCCATATAAGGCCAGCGAAATTAGCTTACCCTGAATAACTTCGCTTAGCGGCTCCAAGGAGTGGCTGCCAAATTTACGGTCAAACATTTTCACCCCATTCACTACTGCAGAATAGGCAAGCCTCTGAATAGCCATTTTTTTATTCCACCTCAAATCATCTGAAAAATTTAGACCTAGATATTTATACTCTCTAACCTTCTCTAATCTTATATTACCAAGGAATCACGCAAATGTTCTTATTTTCAAGGCATTAAGCATTTAGGGCATTTAGTTTCCGTTGCAGCCCAAAAGGTGTAAGATCCAAACTCACATCAATTGTAGGGGTCTTTTATAGCCTTGTTTACTTTAAGGTTTATAAAGCAAAGGAGGGCTCCTATGCTATTGAATACTACATTTGCTCCACAGGATAAAAAAGAGCTTCTGTTACTTCTTAGGAAGCATTTGGAAGCTACTATGTTGTATCTTTTAGTTTCTCCGGTACAAAGCTTTGTAAAAGGTCAAATCTGCCAGCAGATCTATTAGGCACAGTGTAGTGAAGAAGAGAACAAAAACTCCTCTCTTTCGTATATATGAGCAGCAGAAATGTGCAAAAACACAATGTGACAATTGAGCACATATGAGCCAGATCAGCTACATTAAAATGGAAGCATCACAGCTCACTTTAGTAGAGGGTGTGCTTAAGGAATATGGCTGATGGTATTCTCTGCTGGATCCTAAAGCCACTACAAAAACCTTACAGCTGTAGTGGAATAAGAAAGCATGCTCTGCATTATCTATGCTCATCTAACTGAGCAAAAGCTAAGGCAGGTGTAGTGATGGAATAGAGGAACACCAACTCTGCGCGGCAAGGAAGGTCAGAGTAGGTTGCACCACCCACTTAAAAAGGCCGTTAGACAAAGAGAGACGTATGAAGCATTGTAGATGAGACAGCAAACTGAATGAGGACCTGGCAGAGCGAGGGCTATGCTTCAGGATGTATTAGATCCCTCAAGTACTAGGCCACATTAGCTGCAACATGACAGGTACTATTTAAGATGATGTTGAGCATGAACAGTAGGGCGGAATGAAAAGTATGAGTGGGGATGCAGGTCAGAGATAGACAGAAAGGTTAGACTAACCCAATGCAATACTCACGATGTGACTTTATGGATGATTAGAACATTGGAATGTTGGGAGCTCCATTGAAGACAATGGAGTGGCTCCGGCTTATAATGGCTGGTATACGCCCGGTGCTCCAGCATTCCAATGTTTGTCTTCATGTTTCTGCCATTTTAATTTCGAAAATTCTACCCTTAGTGGATGGAATGTTCTAATAGCCTTATAGCCCTTCTGCCTCAGGCTATACCGGTTGTTAAAGGCCCTCATCCTCCTCACAGGCTTGGGTTCAGGGCCTTTCGCAACCGGTTTAGCCCTCTGCAGCAGGCTATAAGGCAATAGTAAAGGGACAAAACATGAAATAGGAGAGATGATATTAATGTAGCGAGCAGCATACAGAGGCAAACATGAAACAAGCGCCCAACCAGAACAATTCAGGACTGCTCAAGTTCAAGCACTGGGCCTGCAAAAGAGATAAGCTGGCTCAGTGCTAATGCACTGAAATGTGAATAACTGATCTGAGTGCAAGTCTGTATCGCATATTTCATTGTAAAAACCAATAAAGATATTGATAAACCACTTTCATTGCACAAACAGGACCATGGAACATAAACAGAGGCCTGCCATACACTTGCCATCATTAAAGAAATGGGAAAGTGTGCACATATGCAACAGGATCTCTTCAAATTAGTCTCTTTAAGTATATGAAGTCATTATCCATGCCTTTCTTGTGGCTAAAAACCCTGCTGCATACAGAAGAACTGCTTGATCCGTACACAGTCCATATCAGAATTACAACAACCATAATGTATCCAGCAACCTACATTTACACCTTTAATGCAAACATTTCAGAAACCGTCTATTACTATTGAGATTTTACCAAACAAAATGTAAACTATAGAACAGTTCACCCAGGATTTATCTAGAGACTGATTACCTACCCTTCTCCTCGGCTCCCTTCTCTTTTCTCACTTCCCAGGAGAACTTTCATCTCTCTGGTCAAATCAGACTTCTTCACGTTCCTCCCAATCACAAAAAATAAAAATAAAATTGCAATCTCAAAATGGTCACCTATCAGATTGACCTGGAATTTGTTCACCAGCAGAATAAATATATGCATTTTATTATTGTGTATAACCTTAAGCATTCCTGGGAAATTTAATGTAGATGTGCCTTTAGATTGGTCTCTTATGTGCCCTATTCGTCTTTACCTGTCATGCTTGGTCACATCTATTCTCAATTAGATACAACCCTAGGCAATGGTAGTGGAACAAGACTGGTGAGTCAATTCGAATACCTACCGCCCACATAAAATTTTCAAAACCAACCTAAACATTTCTCATTTTCTGCCTAAGAACAAATTAAAGATCGGGACTTCCAGTTATACGATTAAAAAGAAAGGACACTTTCATGTCTTTCCTTTTTTCTTTGCCTTCCAAGACCCCTAAAGGATAAGATCGTCTAGATCGTTAAATATTTATCTCAGCTGTTTACCTACATCTTATTTCTTTTGAAAGTGAAACCATGTGCTCTTGCCTCCTTCTGCTTAGTTTTGAAAATTCATCCTCTTATCTTCTCCACTTTATTCTCAAAGAATAATATGGTATTTTGGCTCCGTTTTTGGAGTGTTTTAACAAAACCGGTCCTATTATTTGTGCTCATTTAGGTTAGGATTTTAAGAATGTATTAATCTGACTCACTAGGGTCAATATCAGAGAGTTCTACCTCCAAACCCGAGTCTTTGAAAGTCTTACAGCACTTTATAATATGTCTCTTTTTGCCTGACGTCTGCCTTTGACTTAGTTGCCTTTACTGCTGTGTCATTCTGCCCCTTAAACACATATTTCATTTTTATATATTTTAAATGTAATAATATTTTCAGGGTTTACATTTTTAAATCAAACTTAAACACCCATTAATGTGAAATAATATAAATATATGTGAGTCTCCTGGTTTATGCCAATTTGTTAAATTACTGGTCATTAAGTATCCACTATCTGTCGATGACAAGGATGCTGTAATGAGATATAGGATCTGAATTATTAAACTGTGACTACAATATTTGTATAAATAAAAATCTAAGTATGTTCTCTATAATGAGCTTACCATCATTCATTGACGGTGTCCATTAACATCATAACATCATTGCAATGCAAGGGCACAATCTTGGAATGCCTTTTTGTACCTTTTGGTATTCTGGCCCAGATTATACCTTGTGGTGTGAACTGGAAGTGGAATGTTGTTTAATGCTGTTAAGGCTAATAATAGTCCGCAAAAAGCATTATTATATATAATTTGGTATTCTGCATGAATGACACCAATGTTGTTTGACCATAATTCCTGGTCAAAATATGAGCATAGTAAAAATATTGTAAATTAAAAAATATTGAGGGTAAATGTATCTTTTTTCTGTTTTACCATAATATATAACTGCATTTTTTTTTTTTGGTATTGTATTATATTATGTTTTATTTTATCATATATATTGTGAAATAAATGTATATATTTTAAAAATGTATCACTTTTTTCAAGTTGTATTTGTTATGGAGTTGGGTGGGCAATTTTATTTTAATTATATCCATTATTTTAATGTTTAAGTATTTAATGGGTTTAAATTGCTATTTTTTTATGTTTGTTTTTTATATTGAACATTTAAATGTGGGTAGTCGGGTTTATTGGGGAGTTGTTTTTTAAATATATATTAACTTGTGTTAACTGATTAAAATGTTAATAATTTTAGATTTCCACTGCCTATTTATTTGTTTTGAGATTTTTGAATTATGTATTAAATTTAAATTTCAGTCTGTGAGTTTTATTAGGGGAATGTATGGGCATTTTTCCTAAATTACATACATAAAATGAGATTGAGTCATTTATTTTTTGTCCAAACATTGTGATTATAAATTAATTGTATGCTTAATTAACATTAACGTTTGAAATATATTTTTATTGATATTTTAGGAAATTTGAAATGGATTTTGCTTTATATTTGGGGAATTAGTGGCTATTCTATGAAAAATATATTAATTTATTTGTAATTTAAACTTTAAATGTACAAAATTATGAACTTTTTTTTATTTGTGTGTTTTATGTGTGTTTTAGGGATTTTTATTATTTACAAATGTTTAAATATGTTTTTAAACATTTAGGGTCCGATTCCGATCTCGGCCGGTAGGGCTCCGAATCGGATTCGGCTTAACCGGATCCGATTCGGAGCCCTATTTCCCGACCGATCCGTACGCGCGTCCGGGCGAGCGAGTACGATGCGTATTCGCCGACCGACTCGTCCGGGCGTCCCGACCGCTCCGACCGACTCGCTCCCGGGTCGAACCGCACCGACCGACTCGCACGGACACGACTCGCACCGCGCAATGGAGACGTTCCCCGGCCGGGTAAGTACGATGCGCGCCGCGAGCAGTCCGACCGAGCCGCGCACTCCGGCTCGAAAGAGCTGTCGGAGCCGCACTTTGGGGGTCCGTGTCGGACCCCCTGTACGCGTAACCGCGCGAGTCGCACACAGGGGGACCCATGGGTCCCCCTACCTGTGCGTGTACGGCGCGAATCGCTTCGCAGCGTACACGCTGTAGGGGCGCACTTGTCCGCATCGCACCCATTGAGTCAATGGGAGCCCGCGTACGCGTTGTACGACAGGCTCCCATTGACTTCAATGGGAGTCCGACCGAATCGAGTCCGATGGCATACGTGCGCATCGTACTCGTTCGGTCGGACTGCACAGGTCCGATTCGGTCGGAAATCTCTCCGGGTCCGGCTCGGTCGGGGAGATTTCCGGCCCGAATCGGAATCGGCCCCAAGGTGACCTATTACGATGTGAGGCGGACTCGCATCTGCCCGACCCGTCTCGGAACTGGGACCGATCGACCTCCAGTCAGCGGTCCCGATCTCCTGATTAGGATGCAACATCACACTGTTTGGTTGCATTCTGACATTTCCCTATGGGAGTATGTATTACGGCCGGTACATGCTTCCATAGGGAAATGGGAGGTGATATTAATCCCTGCACCCCGTGGCAAGCACCTCAAGGTGCCTGCCACAGTTTGCAGGGATTAACAGGGGGGCACCATAGGTGCCCCCTCAGCCTCCAACCAGAGGCTGCGCACACAAGGGGGCCCTGCTAGGGGACCCCAAATACGCTTTCCGACAGGGTTTTCATGGTCACCCTGCTGTAAAACGTCCATCGTAATCCCTTTGGGAATACGGTACCGGCCTCAGACTGGCCAACGGGCTCCTTGAGCCCATCGGAAGCCAGCCGGAATGACCGTCCGGTTGAGTTTCTAACCGCCAGCGTTGGAATGCGGTGGTCGGAAAGTAAACCGCGATGCGATGGTCGGAGCCTTTCAGGGCTGCATCATAATCGGCCCCTAAGTTGACATTTTTTTGAAATATTTTTGTTTCTATGCCAAATTTTATTATCATGATTTTAGGCTCTTTCGCTGTTTTACTTTTAATGTCTTAAATATTTTTATGGGTACTTATATTTTTGGATTTTGTGAATCTGACCTCCAAATTCTATGCAAAGTTGACCCCCTCAAAGCCTCATCCCCTCAGTATACACTCTCTTAGACTAGAGTTAGAATAGTAAATCTGACCCCCATTTAATGTAGGATTGTATTTAAAATAGTAAATATGAGCCCACCAAAAATATGCTTATTGATCTTTCCCAATTTTTGTTTGACTGGAGTTAAACCCCCCACCCTTCCTCCCCTGTTTGCTGGATTGGAGTTAGAATAGTAATTCTTACAACCTACCAATGTATTCACTTTCATAAATGTTTGTTAGATTGGAGTTAGAAAAGTAAATTAGACCCTTACCCCCAATGTAGGCACTTTCCCCAATATTTATTAGACTTGAGTTTCTTAACTCAAGCTATGTATCATACTCTCTTTTAGGACTGACCACCAAATTTGAAACTTAAACTCATGTTTTTGATTATCTCCAGCACTTGCCCTGGAAGGGTGCCAGCATCCCAGGAAATATAAATACAAACCAATTTAATGAAATTACCTGTCTTTCATATAATCTGTAGTTGACACAGTTTAATCAGGCTAGCTCAGAGCAAGATTTGTTTTAATCATTAGCCATATTGCTTGCTTACACTCACAGGTATGATCTGTCAATTCTGCATCACATCAACATTCTGGCAGCATTGGGTTTTAACAAATGGATTTACCTAGGACTGTCAATTAGTAAACAAAACAAACTGGAGTGAAAGAAAGATAGTTTGAGCATAGCTAACACGGTCAATCTGCTTTATTGGATGATTCTCCTAGAAGAAAACATATAGACAAACAGACAAAGGGCCCAATTTTCAATTTGATGGAAAAAGTAAAGGCAGTCACGGTCGTGGAGTAATTTATGTCTGCCACCCTGCCTTAACTTCACCTGCCAAATTGAGAGTTCACCGCTGACCTGGCAGTGAGCTGTATGGATTTGCATGAACCGCTGTCACAGTGTATCACTTAAAGCCATTGAAAAGTTAGATGTATGTCGGTCACTGGTGACGAACACTTACACCAAACTTTTGAAAGTTTTCCTTTATTCAAAAACAAACTCCCAAAGTGAGAGTTTGCTCAAGACAAATGTAAACCAAGTAGCTCCCATACCATGGGAGCTTTCTCCTATGATGTGGAGTTTATTTTTTATTTTTCCTGGCCTTCTCCACCACAGTATTCCTGGCAATGGCTTACAGTAAAAAAAATAAAAGTCATTCAACCCCCTCCTCTAAATAGTGGGGATGGTTGGATGGATAACCGTCAATGGCTAGTATTTCGTCAGACCGTCAGTGGAGTATGTCAGCGACGAAGCAGGAGTAGGCTCCATCGTCAACACACTGTCGATCCACAGAGCCCTAACTTGGTGGGTGCACCCAGAGTTTGGGAGAGAGGGTATTCAATCGCCATAGCAACGGAGGACCCTCTCTGAGAAACTCTAACTCTGGTTGAAAGTAATCATAGAAAATAGTAAGGTTGGATACCTGGATTTATTCAATAATATATAATTTTCAAACATAAAAATAGTCTGTGTGTAAAGTCCACATGTCAGTCTCTAGACTTAACTGTGATATTTTAATTGAAACTATACATTGGTATTCATTATTTGCTACATTTACAGTGCATAACAAACATTTTTAATGAGTGATCTGATCTTTAAAATGTGCATAGAATAAATTACATGGGCACCAGCCTATAACATGATTAATCTGATTTGCAAGGGTTAGGGCCGAAATTCAAAGCTTGTGAGTTAGGCATACGTACTAAGGGACTTATTTATGAGAGGCATGCGCCACGGGAGCATAACTTTTTTTGACGCTCCGGCATCGTAAGCCTCTCAATCATATCTATGAGGCGACGTAAAGCCACTCTGAGTGGCTTTGCATGGCCTCATAGATATGGATAAGACAAAGCAGTGCAAGTCATTGACTTATTCTGCGCCAAGGAGGTCTTCTATGGCCGTTGTGGTGGGTTTACCCTCGCAACACCCGTGGAATTTGACGCTACCCCAGATTTACTTAATCACATAAACCTGAGGCAGTGCCAAATCCTTATGCCTCCCTGGAGCAGGTGTAACAAGGAGAAATATTTTTAGTTCTCCTCGTTTTTACCTCTTTCTAGGTGTGCTGCATTCTGCAGTACACTTAGAAAGAGGAAAACGCTTCTCTGGATTTTTTTTGTGCAGGAAGGGGCCCTTTCCTGCACAAAACAAATCCTGCCTGTAACCGAAGCACTCTTGCACCATGGTGCAAAGGTGCCTAATTGGCGCTAGACAGCAAATTGTGCACCAGCTCAGGGGGAAAGGGCAGGCATGCACCCTATTTCACAAATACGATGCATTCCTGTCCTTTCACATTGGCGCAGGGCTGCCCAGCAAGAAGACTTGCAGCGCAGCCCTACACCGATTCCTCATAAATAAGGGCCCTTAGTACTTACTCTAAGATAACAGCTATCTGCAAGATGTATTTTCTAGTAATTGCTCACTTTCTGTAGTTGTCATTGAAGATGATTCATTAAGTAAATAATTATAAGCAAGAACAAATGCATTATTAGGATCACTTTTTGTTTTTAAAACAAGCTTGGTGGAAAGCCACTCGAATGCACTTTGGAATGCTGTCAATTGCTCTATGTACATGCTTGTGTTTTTTTCAAGAATCTATTAAGACACGATTATCACCTCTTCTTCTATCTCGTTTCCACTCGTTTATTAAAACACGGCATTTACTGTTGCTTGAAAGAGGTAAATAATACATTAAAAATAAACTTCTTAAAATACAGGCAGATGGAAAGGTCACATTTGGATTCATTCATTTAAAAGGTGCATTAAAACAGTTTGAAAAACATAATTGACATACATATCATGACAATCAACGATAGGATATCTGGCAAATATTGTTTCAGAGCTAAATCAAGGTATTGTTTGGCAAGCCGGTGCTTGTTGGATTTATTAATGAGAAATATTAGCTGCACAAAGACACACACCAACAAGGAGGCGGACAAAATTCCGCAATTCGGAAGCAAGCTACGGGGCATATTAACAAGGACAAGCAATAAATATCGCTAAACGCGCTTAGCGCGATTTAAATTATCGCCGGCTATCGCTGGATTTCTTCGCCGTGTCAGCAGCGTATTAGAAACGCTTAGCTGACAGGCAATGTGAAATCCTGCGATAGACTGCGATAATGGACATTAGGGGCATATTATCAAGGAATAGCGATATTTATCGCTAACCGCGCTTAGCGCGACTTTGGTTAACACCGCCTATCGCTGGAAAATATCGCTGAGATAACACCCTATTAGTAAGGTTTATCTCCATAGCAATATTATTTCCAGCGATAGCGGCAAAAAGCGAGAATATCGCTGGAAAACCAGCGATATTCTCGCATTAACGCTAAGGTGGATTCAGCATTAGAATCCACCTCCTATACTTTAAACAGGTAAGTCGTCCTCACTAGCAGGTGTTAGAATCTAGCGATAAACGCGCTTAGCGCGAATTATTATATCGCTTCGCCTGCCTTGCTAATAGGGGGTAGTGGGATTAGCGACTGTTTTCAGTCGCTTTTAGTAGGGAACGCCTTCCTTGCATGTCATTAGCGATAATTATCGCTGACATGCAAGGCGATGGCAAACGCGGCCTCTAACGCCTGAAAGCTGTCGCTAACGCCTGTTAGCGACAGCTTGCTAATAGGGCGATAAAATTATCGCCGCTTTAGCGGCAAAAAGTGCAGCTAAAGCGGCGATAAAGCCCTTGATAATATGCCCCATTAAAGTGTAAAATCCTCCGATGATTTCACAGCGCTAATGCCAAGCTTGGTAATAGGGGAGTGTGGACTCAGCCTTACAATCCACCTCCCATAGGCAATAATGGTAAGACATGTTTTTTCCTGGCGTTGGAATCATGCGATAATGGGGGCTTAGCGCGCGTTTTGTCATCGCTTCGCTGTTCAGGGGCGGCGTTGTTGATACAGCGATGTTGGATTTGCAGGCATTTTACATGTTGTCGTAGGAGGGAACGCCTACTTTGCATCTCATTAGCGATATTTATCGCTGTCATGAGATGCGTTACGAAATCGGCCGCTAACATGCGCTGATGCATGTTAGCGCCGCCTTGTTAATAGGGTGATAAGAATATCGCCGCTTTAGCGGCGAAAAGTGCTGCTAAAGCGGCGATAATGCCCTTGGTAATATGCCCCTACAATTTTAGACAACATAGCTCCATGTATCAGAATGTATTCCTCGCTAAAAAATTTAGAAACAGTCATAAAATATAACTGTGCTGCAAAAAGGTCTTTTATGAGATGCAGTTTTGTTTTCAGTAACAGAACTGTACATCTGTGGGTTTATTGTTATTTAAAGGTTGGAACTGTATGTACAGTCGAGGTGAAGGCAATACATAATTCATTGGCATGTCTATCCACGTTCACAGGTGTCTACTTTACAGCTTGGAAGATGTGCAACCAGAAAATATGTACACATAAATCCTTGGTGTATTTATAGCAAGCTAAAGTGGATGTAAAACAACTTTATGTTTCCTTAAAGCCAGGGCAATAATCATGCATTTTTCAATCACAAAAAACGAAAAGAATGTGCAATAAAATGTACTAGGGCATCAACAATCCTGTGGTAGTGACATCATTGTCATATCCTCAGCAGTTTATTTTGAGGGCGAGGGACATGATATTCGCTCTCTTCTCCCAAACAACGGGGTCTCAAGTACTCAGAATTGAAGAAGCGTTTGTTGATTTGAATCCCACCACGGCCCTTACCCTACTGAGCCAGATGAAGTTATAAATAGGGCTCCCTGTTTTATGGCATTTGTTTTTTTTACATTTCTGTCTGTATTTATCCATATTTATTTTTTGTCCATCCTTTCGGCATTTATCCATATTTATTTTGTGTTTTGAGTATAAATGGAGTCATAAAATGATATATTTCCACATTTATTCAAATCTTGGACATACACTTGTACGAGTATGCCTGTTGCGTTTTAGCAAATTAAGGAGCCACATATTACAAAACACAATATTCCAGGTACATATTTAGCGTTGTACTGCCAATATATGTTAACATATGCCTGCATTGAAGGGCCTCTCATCCTGTTTTTTAACTTCCCATGCTGTCTATCTGCTCAGTTGTTGCCTGGAATCCTTGAAAGACCTCACGGAGAGTGTCTCACAGGAAGCACCATCTTCAGCATTTTTCTACTTTTTATAATAAATACAGACGGGAAACTGATTGTTTTCTGTCTGTATTTATCTGTAAAAATCAGTAAAAACTGAAAGCTGTGAGCCTTAGTCATAAAGTACCATGGCAAAACGGTGCCACGGGGCATATCTTCCCCTTTGTTCACATATCCTGTTCCCTTGATGCTATATTTGCATACATATCGCTACTGTCTGACTTTCAGGAGGAAATAATACAATTTTAAAGAGCGAATATTCAAAATATAGGACCAGTGTCTCACAATAAAGGAAAGATTAAGGCGGTTTCTAATTATGGGGGTAAATTATGACATTCTACAGGATAAGCTTATGTGATCTTTTCCTCCTTAAAAACCATAAACCAAGGAAATTTTCCAGTTAAATGTAACTTACATAAGTATAAACTGCACTGATGTGATGCACTGCTTATAACCTCACATATTACATCACTGATGAAATCCGAAATATATGGTAGTAGAAGTTATACTTGTGTCAGTAATAAATAACTGATGAATTTCCCCTGTTTATGGTTTTTAAAAGGTAGTGCTTTTTCACTGAATTTCTAAGTTTTTTTAAATTAAGGTAAAATCTTATTACCTGCCTCACATATAACTCCACTTTAACACTTTTTGTCCAGTAAAACAGTAAAAAAAAATATATAACTTTTTTATTGTTGACTGTTTTTTGCTCTCTCTCTCTCTCTCTATATATATATATATATAAATAGGACACAAGAGGACCTCATCGCCCCACCAGCAGTGCACCAGAAGCCGCGTTTGCAGAGTTGTGTAAAAAGGGGCGTGGCCTCGGACCACATCTCTGCAACGCAGCTCTGTGGTGCTTACTGGAGGTACCTGGTGGGCTAGTTGGCCCCCAGAGACCCTCAGGATTCAAGGGGACTTAATCCCCCAATTTACAACGAACCAGGGGGTATGTTTGCACACTTGTAATATCAGGCCCCGCCCACTCCCTGCACCACTGTGCAAACGCGCCCCCTGGTGCGTTGTAATTTGGGGATTAAGTCCCCTTGAATCCTGAGGGTCCCTGGGGCCAGCTAGCCCACCAGGTACCTCCAGTAAGCGCCACAGAGCTGCGGTGCAGAGAGGTGTAAAAAGGGGCGTGGCCTCAGACCACCTCTCTGCAACGCAGCTCTGTGGCGCTTACTGGAGGTACCTGGTGGGGTAGTTGGCCCCCAGGGACCCTCGGGATTCAAGGGGACTTAATCCCCCAATTTACAACGAGCCAGGGGGTGTGTTTGCACACTTGTAATATCAGGCCCCGCCCTCTCCCTGCACCACTGTGCAAACGCGCCCCCTGGAGCGTTGTAAATTGGGGGATTAAGTCCCCTTGAGTCCTGAGGGTCACTGGGGGCCAACTATCCCACCATGTACCTCCAGTAAGCGCCACAGAGCTGCAATGCAGAGTGGTGTAAAAAGGGGGTGTGGCCTTGGGCCAGCTCTCTGCAACACAGCTCCCTGGCGCATACTGGAGGTTTCTGGTGGGCTAGTTGGCCCCCAGGGACCCTCAGTATTCAAGGGGAATTAATTTCCCAACTTACAAAGCGCCAGGGGGCACTTTTGCAGAGTGCTGCAGGGAGGGGGCAGGGCCTCCGGCGCGATGCCAGCTTTTTTTTTTTTCTCAGCAGGGGGGCTGTGTGGCCCCCCTTCTTTTCCCATTTTTGGGGCCCTGGTGACCCCATCCCCCAGGGCCTGACCCCTATTTTTAAAAAAAATTAATAAATAAACGGGAAGGGGGCCGCGTGGCCCCCCTCCCGAGGCCAATTTCAGCCCCGGGGACCCCATCCCCCGGGGCATGGCCAGACTTTTGTTTTTAAAAAATATATTTTTATTTATTTGGAGGGGGGCTGCGTGGCCCCCCTCCTCAGGGCAATTATGGCCCCGGAAACCCCATCCCCCGGGGCCGGCCTTTCCTTTTTTTTATTTTTCGCACGGGAAGGGGGCCGCGTGGCCCCCCTCCCGGGCCATTTCTGGCCCCGGGACTCCATCCCCCGGGGCCTGGCCGCTCCGTTGGGGACCATGGGGGGAGCCCCAATGCCCCCACGGTCCCTGCCGGCTCCCCGCCTCCTGCGGGAGCCGGCATTGCTTTTCCACAAGGGGAGCTGCTGACATGCAGCTCCCCTTGTGGAAAAGAATCTGCTTTGCTTCATTGAAGCGAGAGCAGGTTTCCCTGCTCTCGCTTCAATGAAGCAAAGCAGAGTTCGCTGTGATGGGGCGGGAGCCGCACCGCTCCCGCCCTGCCATAGCAAACAGCAGTGTCCCAGGGCTGGGCACCCCGTGACACTGCAGGAGCCTGCCCTGGGGGGGTGGTGGTCCCCAGGGCCATCAAGGGCTCCAGGAGGGGGGCGCGCGGCCTCCCTTTGTCAAAATAGCCCCGGGGAGGTGGTGGTCCCTGGGGCTGGGGGTCCGCTACGGAATTTAATAAAGTATGTGGCCCGGGGAGGTGGTGGTCCCCGGGGCATATGGGGGGGCTCTTGCCCCCCCACACATCTATTATTTTTTTTAAAAACAAGAGCCCCGGGTAGGTGGCGTTCCCCGGGACTGCGGGGGGCCGCGTGCCCCCCAGCATCCAATTAACAATGCCCCAGGGAGGTGGCGGTCCCCGGGGCAGTGTGGGGGGCTGTGAACCCCCGCGCATTATTTTTTCTACAAGCCCCGGGGAGGTGGCGGACCCCGGGGCTGCAGGGGCCCCCGCGGGCCCCCGCTATTATTTTTAGACAATGCCCCCGGGAGCTGGCCCACCCGGGGGCCTCATTAAAATGAAGCGCGGGAGCCCGCGCTTCATTTTTTGTCCTAATTTCGGCGGGATTTGCGACCCCAACGTGAATTCCGCCGAAATTACAAAAAAATGCTTTTTTGGCCCTGGGGGTCCTTGTGGGACCTTGTTAGACTTGTCATCTTTTGGCGTGTTTCCCCCGAGTTTTTGCTTTCTGCCCTCCCGGTTTTTGCTGGTGTCATGTTTCTGCACGCTTTTCGCACTGCTGATCAGTGGTAAAGTGCTGGTGCTCCTGTGGTAAATTGTGTTATGATTGGATGTGTGGCTTACTTGTCAGTCCCCAGTAAAGGGCACTGCGGGTGCCGGCACTTGTGAGTCAACCGCTACTCGTGGGCCTGCAGCACGGATTGTGCCACCCACGCACGTAGCCCGAAAAAGGTATAAGTGAGTGAAGTTTGGTATGCCTGAACTCAGCGTCCAAAGACGCAGCCTTTAGCGGGGGTGCCCTTTTCATTCTGAGTTCATAAAGGCCACTTTTAGAAAGTGGGTATTATTTTGCTCGGTCATCCCATGTCCTCTGCTGGAATGTGAATTGCCTGTCTGGGTTTTGGACGACAGATGGCTAGGAAGCAGGGTGGCTCCCGATAGTCTAGGTAGGTCAGGAAAGGGCTAAATAGACCTGGGCTGCGATGGGGGGAAGAGGGAGGAGATTTCCTCTCACCTCAAAGGGCCTGGTCTGCCTCTGACAAAGCCGTCTCCACCTCCTGCCAGGAATTCACACCAGAGAAGGCCAAACTGGTTCTGGCCGGGCACAGACACCCTCTGCCTGGAAGATCAAAGGATTTTTGTGTACAAATACTGAGGCCCAGACCCCTGAACATTAGAACTCATCTGGATCAAGAAGACTGCCAAGAAGAGGAGCCAGAGAAGCTGCGAAAAGGAACGACTGCTTTGCTGGGTGCTTTGCTGGGCTGACCTGCAGCGGCTGCTTCTGTCTTGGGCAGTGAAAGGCCTGGACTGGACTTTCTGCAACCTAATTTGTGAGTCTCTCCAAGGGCTTGAGGTAGAGCTTGCCCCCTGTTCAAGAAGTCTCAGGCACAACAAAGACTTCGAGCTCTGCTGCCCTCAGCACTGGGGACTGTGTGTTTTGTGCTGCAACAGAAGAAAAGCAACTCGACGACATCGACGACGCCGCTGCTGACTCCGTGTCCCGAAGGCACCGCAGAGGGCACCGCCGCAACGCGGCACCGCGACCCTGGTCTCACCGACGACACCTGCTGACGTCATCACCGAGCGGCTGCTCGCACCGTGACCTGTGGGCACCGCACTCTGCACCGCCTCGCTACACGGCGACGCCATGGCCTTCCTGACGCCGCCACTTCCCACCGAGATCGACGCCGCTGCTTGCACCGTGGTTCGGGGGCACCGCTTGTAAGTTACACGACGCACCGCCCTCATCCCACACCGCAGCTTTGGCCCACCGACGCCGGTGCCATCGACTCCCACTCGTCATCCGACGACAGCGCTTTAGCAACGACGACGCCACTGCTTGCACCGTGACCTGCTAGCACCGTGAGGAGCACCGCCTCCATCTCGCACCGCGACCCTGGTCTCACCGACGACGCCATCTGATGCCGTCACCGAGCCGCTGCTCGCACCGCGACCTGGGGGCACCGCATGCCTCACTGCTGCCCTTCGCCCCGCAGCACCCGATGCCTGTTGGCGCCAGCGCTCCGGATCCCATCAGAAAGGGGCTCGACCTGCAATGTGAGTGACTCAAGGGCCCCATCGCCCTGCATCTCTGAAAGCTACTGTTAGTGGGTCTTCCCGACACCGTAGCTGACCTGCGACCCCGCGGTCAGCCAGAACTGTTTTTGGATTTGTGTGTTCATGACGCCGTGGTACCCCGGACGGAGCTATCCACACAAGGAACTCTTTTTTTAATCAGCGTATTTTTGAACTGTGAACCTTTAAGTATAGCATTGTGGCTTTTTATCGTTTTTGGTCTTGTTTTAATTATATAAAAATATTGGATATTTTTCTAAACTGGGGTGGTGTCCTTTTGTAGTGAGTACACTGTATTACTGTTGGTTATGTGCAAATGCTTTACGCACTGCCTCTAAGATAAGCCTGGCTGCTCGTGCCAAGCTACCAAGGGGGTGAGCAGGGGTTATTTTAGATGTGTAGCTCCCTCATCCTGACTAGAGTGGTGGTTTTTGCCTGACTTTGGCCCACGCCCTAGCCTACTAAAAATCCCATTTCTAACATTGGTTGTCAGCGGTGAGGATAGGACTTGCGTTTGCACTTGACTTACAGTGATTGGTGTGCACTACTACCATATCGCAGACCATTACGTGCCACATACTAACCCGTTTTCTTTTTGGCCGATTTTTGTGATCTTGCCAGGTGAACTTTCTGCTTCATCATGCCGGAATCAATAGCATCATCCGTTGCATCCATGGACATTGCCTTTGAGGAGGATAGGTTGGAGCTCTACACTGTTCGGGAATTGAAATCCGTTTGCAAAAACCTAAAAGTCCAAATCAGAGGCCTCACTAGTAAGGACGAGCTACAAAAGGCGCTGAGGGTCTGGGTAGCAGCCAGAGACGCAATTGGGCAATCTGGTGACCTTAGTGGAGAGGCGGGGGAGCCTAGTCCTAGGATGGACGTGCTTTTGGGAGGGGGGGAACCCTTCCGACCAGGCAGCAGTGGCCTGTCCCCAGAGGAGCTGGAGCACAGGCGGGAAGCAAGGAGAGCCGCCACAAAGCTAGAAAAGATTAGATTGGCCATGGAGGAGAAGAGAATGCTATTGGAGCATGAACAAGGTCTTAAAGAGCTGGAGCTGAGGAGTAGGCCCGGCTCGGATGGTGGCAGCAACTCGTCAAGGCAGACAGACCGAATCGTACACATCTCTAAGAATGTGGGCAGAGAGTTCAAGAAGGGGGATGACATACAGAGGTGGTTTCAGGGTTATGAGGCAGCGATACACATGAATGGGGTCCCTGAGGAGAATTGGGGAGCAGGATTGTGGTCTCTGTTTCCAGAGGAAGCCAGGGATACTTTGACAGCATTGGGTAAGGGGCCTAACCGCACCTATGCTGATATGAAAGTAGCCCTCCTCACTAGGTATGGTCTCACTCCTGAAAATTACAGGGATCAGTTTAGGTCCTGGAAGAAATCTGATGCCAACACATGGCTGGAATGTGTGGATGGGGTTTGTCGATCATTGGATGGCTGGGTGTAGGGCAGTAATGTGACAGATTTTAAGGGGCTCTACAATTTGATTGCGTGGGAGCACCTGTCCGGTCTATGTTTTGCAGATCTGCGCCAGCACCTAGTAGATAGTAAGCTGACTGACCCCAGGAAGCTTGCTATGGAGGCGGACCGCTGGGTGAGAACCAGGGTCCACAAGAAAGTGTTTGGTGGAGACTCAGCCAAAGGTGGGCAGGGTCCCCAGCTGAAAAGTGGGGGGGACAAGGGTAAAACACAGGAGTTCTCGAAAGGGGCCCAAAACACCACCCAGGGTAAAGGTTCCCATCCCCCCGGAGATAAGAAGCCAGGGGTCTCGACAGGAAAGCGTGCAGAGACCGGCCCCCGCAAGTGTTTTGCATGTGACCAGGTGGGGCACGTGAAGGGAGACCCCAGGTGCCCAAAGGGGACACAGCCACCCACAGGTGGACCGTCCAAAGTATTGGCTAGCGTAGCGCTTGGGGAGGAGGAGGTGTCCCAACAGGAGGGTGGGGACCCCGCAGAAATGACCCTCATCTCACTAGGGGACAGTGAGATGGTCCCAGGAGCCCAGTTGCCCCCTAACACAAAGAAATACAGCACCTGAGTGACCATCAATGGGAAAAGGGTAGAGGCTCTCAGGGATACGGGAGCCAGTGTGACCTCAGTTCGGTGTCACCTGGTCCCTGAGACGCAGGTAGTCCCCGGGGCATTCCACCAGGTGATTGCAGTCAACAATTCAGAGCGCCAGTGTCTGGTGGCGCAGGTTCCCTTCGAGTGGGGGGGTCTCAGGTCCTTTACGGGTAGTTGTGAGCCCTTCCATGCCTGTCGATTGTCTGCTCGGTAACAACCTGGAGCAGTCCTTATGGAAGGATGTTGAGCTCACTTCCCACTTGGAAATGCTGGGGTTGCCAGAGTGAGCCTGCATGTCCACTCGGTCGATGGCGGCCAAAGAGGGTGATCAGAGGGATCCGGAGCCTGAAACAGTGGCCCAGGTCCCTGCCAAGAGAAAGGGCAAGGGGCACGGGAAACCAGCCCCTGAAGTTCCCACGGCCCGGGAGGAGCCGGACCTCGAGGGGGACGCCCCGGTGCCTACAGGGGAGCAGGTAGCCGAACTGGGGGACATCTCTGAGCTGACCCATTGGCAGCAATAAGGGGGTCCCACCAGGGAGGAGTTCTGCCGGGAGCAGAAAGAGTGCCCTTCTCTGGAGGGTCTGCGGCAGCAGGCCGCAGCCCAGGCGACTGGTGATCAGTCCGGATCACATTGGATATATTGGGAGAATGATCTCCTGTACAGCGAGCCTAAGGTCGCGGAACCTGGGTCAGCCTGTGTGCTGGTGGTACCCCAGCGCTTCCGGACCTTCCTACTGGGTCTGGCTCACGACGTGCCTTTGGCAGGACATTTGGGGCAGGACAAGACCTTTGACCGGCTTGTCACCCACTTCTTCTGGCCTCAAATGCAAAGGCAGTCGGATGTGCAATGTCGGTCTTGCCAAACGTGGCAGGCCAGTGGCAAGAGTGGGAGGAAGGTCAAAGCTCCTCTCCAACCATTCCCCGTGGTGGGGACACCCTTTGAAAGGGTAGGGATGGACATCGTGGGGTCACTGGACCCCAAGACAGCCATGGGCAACAGGTACATCCTGGTCTTGGTGGACCACGCCACCCGGTACCCGGAGGCAATCCCTCTCAGGACCACGACGGCGCCAGTGGTGGGCCGGGCGTTAATGGGGATCTTTTCCCACGTGGGGTTCCCCAGAGAGGTGGTTTCCGACAGGGGGACTAATTTCATATCGAAGTATATGACATCCCAGTGGAAGGAGTGTGGTGTTACGTACAAGTTCACCACTCCTTACCACCTGCAAGGTAACGGTCTGGTGGAAAGGTTCAACCAGACCTTGAAAGGCATGATCAAGGGTCTCACTGAACCCATGAAGCGTAAGTGGGACGTCCTCTTACCGTGCCTTCTCTTTGCATATAGGGAGGTACCCCAGAAGTCTCTCGGGTTCAGTCCCTTCAAGCTTTTGTACGGTCACCCGTGCGGGGACCTCTAAGCTTGGTGAAGGAAGGCTGGGAGGCCGCTCCCAGGAAGACACCCCAGGATGTGTTCAGCTACATGCTGGCCTTCCGCAACCAAACTGCCCGCTTCAGGAGACTCGCTCAGGCGAACCTCGAGGCCAGCCAGAAAGACATGAAGAAGTGGTATGACCAGAATGCCACTCTGGTCGAATTTCAACCTGGACAGAAAGTGTGGGTCATGGCCCCTGTGGAACCTTGTGCCTTGCAGGACAAGTGGACGGGGCCCTTTGAGGTGGTGGAGCGCAAAAGTGAGGTCACCTACCTGGTGGATTTGCAGGCTCCTCGGAACCCGTTACAGGTCCTCCACGTGAACCACCTCAAACCCCACTTCGAGAGGTCCGAAGTGAGCATGCTCTTGGCGACGGACGACGGGGAGGAAGTGGAGAGTGAGCCTCTCCCGGACCTCCTGTCTGCCCAAGAGGGGGATGGGTTGGTAGATGGTGTGACCCTCTCCCCGGCCCTGACCGCTGAGCAACAGAGCGAGTGTCGCCAGTTGTTGGGGCAGTTTGCCCCACTGTTCTCCTTGACCCCAAGTGTTACTCACTGGTGTACCCACGACGTGGATACCAGTGACAGCCCCCCGGTGAAACACAAGATTTACCGGCTGGCTGACCGGGTCAAGGCCAGCATCAAAGAGGATGTCTCGAAGATGTTGGCGTTGGGGGTAGTTGAGCCGTCCGACAGCCCATGGGCCAGCCCCGTGGTCTTGGTCGCAAAGGCAACGGCACCCGGTGCCGCCCCACAACTGCGGTTCTGTGTGGACTATCAGGGGCTCAATGCTGTCACGCGGACAGACGCACACCCCATCCCCCAAGCTGACGAGCTCATCGACCGGTGGGGACCGCCACCTCCCCGGGGCCATAGTGATTACATGTGGGGGGCATGCGGCCCCCCCCATGCAGCCCCGGGGACTGCCACCTCCCCGGGGCTTTAAGTATTACATGCGGGGGGCATGCGGCCCTCCCACAGCCCTGGGGACCGCCACCTCCCCAGGGCTCTGCATTTAAAAATTTTGTGTGGGGGGCTCGAGCCCCCCCACATGGCCAGGAGACCACCACCTTTCCGGGGAATACATAAATATTTAAGTGCGGGGTCCGTTGTGGACCCCTGGCCCTGGGGACCACCACCTCCCCGGGGCTTTTATCACGATGGGAGGGTGGCCCCCCTCCAGGAGTACTTCTTGGCCAGCAATGTCCCGGGGTGCCCACCCCCGGGACATTGCAGTTTGCTATGGGATGGCTGGAGCCCTGCTCCCCCATCCCATAGCAAACAGTGTACTCGCTTTGAACAAGCGAGAGCACTTTGCTCTCGCTTGTTTAAAGTGAGTACACTTTGCTTTTTACCCCCAGGTAGCTGCATGTTAGCAGCTCCCTTGGGTGTAAAAAGCAATGCTGGCCCCCCAGGAAGTGGGAGCCGGCCAGGACCGCGGGGACCTTCAGGCTCCCCCGCGGTCCCTTTAAACATGGCCATGCCCCGGGGGATGGGGTCCCCGGGGCTGAAAATGGCCCAGTAGGGGGGCCACATGGCCCCCCTCCCTGAAAATAAAATTGAATTTAAAAAAAGGCACAGCCCCGGGGGTGGGGTCCTTGGGGCCACAATCGGCCAGGGGAGGGAGGCTACTCTGCAAACCTGCCTCCTGGCACATTCTAGGTTGGGGGATGAAGTTCCCTTCCTTACTGAGGGTGCTTAGGGGCTAACTAGCCCACCTCTAACCTCTAGTAAGCCCCAAACAGTGGGATTGCTGAGAGGTGGTTGGAGGCCAAGCCCCTTTTCCCACCAGTCTGCAGATGCACCTACTGGCGCACTGCTAGTGGGCGATGAGTTCCCCTTGCGTCATGAGGGATTCAGGACTAAAGTGGACTTCATCGCCCAAGCAGAAGTGACCCAAGAGGCGCAATTGCAGAGTGGTGTAAAAAGGGGGCGTGGCCTCTGACTATCTCTCAGCAATCCAGCTGTGTGGGGCTTACTGGAGGTAACAGAGGGCTAGTTGGCCCCCAGGGACCCTCAAGAGGCAAGGGGACTTCATCCCCCAACCCAGAGTGTGCCAGGAGGCATGTTTGCAGAGTGGTGGGGAAAGGTCACATGGCCTGTGACCA
Source organism: Calotriton arnoldi (assembly GCA_963921515.1). NCBI lineage: Eukaryota > Metazoa > Chordata > Amphibia > Caudata > Salamandridae > Calotriton > Calotriton arnoldi. The sequence continues at coordinate 573,362 of CAWUFW010011245.1, read as the reverse complement.
CCTCTCAGCAATTCCACTGTGTGGGGCTTACTGGAGGTAACAGGAGGGCTAGTTGGCCCCCAGGGACCCTCAAGAGGCAAGGGGACTTCATCCCCCAACCCAGAGCATGCCAGGAAGTGTGTTTGCAGAATGGTGGGCAAAGGGGGAGTGGCCTGCTTTCAGAACTTAGCAATCCTGTTGTGTGAGACTTAGTGGAGGTAATAGGACGGGTAGTTGGCCCCCAAGGATTTCCTTGGGGGCCAACTACCCCATCTGTTACCTCCAGTAAGTCCCACACAATGGGATTGCTAAGAGGTCTTCGGAGGCCACGCCCCCATTTGTCCACCACTCTGCAAATGTGCCTCCTGGCACACTACTGGTTGGGGGGTGAAGTCCACTTTACTCCTGAGGGACTTTGGGGGCCAAGAAGCCATCCTGGTACCTCCTGAAAGTCCTATGCAGCAGAATTCCTGAGCGCTGGTTGGAGGCCCAGCCACCTTTCTCCACCACTCTGCAAACGCGACTACTCGTTAAAGAAGCATTTGAAATGCAATAGGTCTCGCATTTGTGAGAGTAGAGCTATTGGCGTTGTAATTGGAAAAGTTTTTTACTACTGTTTTTTGGAGTGGAGTGGATGTACGTTGTGTGTATTGGAATTATGTGGTATGTTGTGCAGTGAAATTATGTGGATAGAAAGTAGGTGGTATTTAGTGTATAGGAATTTTGTAGAGTGGGATTATGTTTTATGGAGAGTAATTATGTGGTATGGTAGTCTGTGTTGTGGAGTGGTAACCTCAGGTTTAGTCTTCCTCAGTTCCATAAAAGCTAAACTATAAACTCAATGAGACACAAAAAAAGCAGGAACCACTTCTGGACCTTGTCAGAGGTATGAGCAGCGCTACTGGAATTATGCGACTGTTCGGCCACAGCGATTTTTGCATAGTTATACATTTTCTGCATTTGCCACATAATCCATCATCTGCCGCATAATCTGCAGATTTGAACAAAAAAAACCTTGTTTCTAGCTCAAGCAGCTCAAACGTTACCAGAAATGCAGCAACAAGTGTTACAGCGTAGTTGAAGGCCCTTTGCAAAGCTGGAATGGTCACCTGTTACTTTTTGCTAAATGTGGGTGTTGAATTGGTACTAATGGTGCCCAAACCACTCTTGCTTCTTTCTGCGCCTCCCTTGTCTCTTTCTGCATTTCTCTTGCTTCTTTCTGCATCTTTCTTCCTCTTTCAGCACCTCTCTTGCTTCTTTCTGCACCTCTCTTGCTTCTATCTTCTGCACCTCTTTTGCCTCTTTCTGTACTTCTGTTGTTCCTTTCTGTACTTCTCATGCCTCTTTCTGCACCCTCTTCCTTCTTTCTGTACCTCTCTTGCCTCTTTCTGCACCTCTCTTGCCTCTTTCTGCACTTCTCTTGCCTTTTTCTGCACCCTGCTTGCTTCTTTCTGCACTTCCCATGCTTCTTTCTGCCCCTCTCTTTGTTCTTTCTGCACCCCTTTTGCCTCTTGCTACACCTCTGTTGCTTCTTTCTGCACTTCTCTTGCTTCTTTCTGCACCCCACTTCCCTCTTTCTGCACTCCTCTTTCTGCACTTCTGTTGCCTGTTTCTGCACCTCTCTTGACTCTTTCTGCACTCCTCTTGCCCCTTTCTGCACTTCTCTTGCCTCTTTCTGCAACCCTCTTGCTTCTTTATGCACCTCTATTGCTTTTTTCTGCACCCCTCTTGCCTCTTTATGCATCCCTCTTCCTTCTTTCTACACCTTTCTTGCCTCTTTCTGCACCCCTCTTACCTCTTTCTGCACCCCTCTTCCCACTTTCTGCGCCTCTCTTGTCTGTTTCTGCAACTCTCTTGCCGCTTTCTGCAGTTGTCTTGCCTCCTTCTGCACCTCTGATGCTTCTTTCTGCACTTTTCTTGTGTCTTTCTGCACCCCTCTTACCTGTTTCTGCACCTCACTTGCCGCTTTCTGCACCTCTCGTGCCTCTTTCTGCAACTCTCTTGTTTCTTTCTGCAGCTCACATGCCTCTTTCTGCAGTTCTCTTGCTTTTTTCTGCATATCTCTTGTTTCTTTCGGCAACTCTCTTGTCTCTTTCATCACTTCAATTGCTTCTTTCTGCACCTCTGTTGCTTCTTTCAGCACTTCTCTTGCCTCTTTCTGCACTTCTCTTGCCTGTTTTAACACCCGTCCTGCCTCTTTCTGCATTGTTGTTGTATCTTTCTGCACCTCACTTGCTTCTTTCTGCATCCCTCTTCCATCTTTCTGCACCTCTCTTGCCTTTTTCTGCACCCCTGTTCCCTCTTTCTGCACATCGATTGCCTGTTTCTGCACCTCTCTTCCCTCTTTCTGTACTTGTCTTGCTTCTTTCTGCACTTCTCTTTCTTCTTTCCGCACCCCTTTTGCCTCTTTCTGCAACTCTGTTGCTTCTTTCTGTACCTCTCTTGCTTCTTTCTGCACCCCACTTCCCTCTTTCTGCACTCCTCTTTCTGTACCTCTTTTGCCTGTTTTTGCACCTCTTGTGCCTCTTTCTGCACTCTTACCTCTTTCTGCACTTTTCTTGCCTCTTTCTGCACCCCTCTTGCCTCTTTCTGCCCCTCTGTTGCTTCTTTCTGCATGTCTCTTGCTTCTTTCTGCACCCCACTTCCCTCTTTCTGCACTTCTCTTTCTGCACCTCTGTTGCCTGTTTCTGCACCTCTCTTGCCTCTTTCTGCACTTCTCTTGCCGCTTTCTGCACCCCTTTTGCCTCTTTCTGCCCCTCTGTTGCCTCTTTCTGCACCCCTTTTGCCTCTTTCTGCCCCTCTGTTGCCTGTTTCTGCACCTCTCTTGCATCTTTCTGCACCCCTCTTGCCTCTTTCTGCACCCCTCTTGCCTGTTTCTGCACCTCACTTACCTCTTTCTGCACTTCTCTTGCTTTTTTTCCCCACATCTCTTGCTTCTTTCTGCACCCCTCTTGCCACTTTCTGCACCCCTCTTCTCTCTTTCTGCGCCTCTCTTGCCCCTTTCTGCACCTCTGTTGTCTCTTTCTGCAGTTCTCGTGCCTCCTTCTGCACCTCTGCTGCTTCTTTCTGCACTTCTCTTGCCTCTTTCTGCACCCCTCTTGCCTGTTTGTGCACCTCACTTGCCTCTTTCTGCACCTCTCTTGCCTCTTTCTGCACCTCCCTTGCCTCTTTCTGTAGTTCTCTTGCTTTTTTCTGCACATCTCTTGTTTCTTTCTGCAACTCTCTTGTCTCTTTCATAACTTCAATTGCTTGTTTCTGCACCTCTGTTGCTTCTTTCAGCACTTCCTTTGTCTCTTTCTGCACTTCTCTTGCTTGTTTCAACACATGTCTTGCCTCTTTCTGCATTTCTGTTGCTTCATTCTGCACAAAAATACGAGGAGTATGCAGTTCCTAATTGCAAGAGAAAGGGGAAGAGCCAGGCTCAAGTGGTGTATAATAACAGGGGGAACAGGGGTTCCTCCTGTTGGAATTTAGGGCCCTCGCACACCCGGCTGGGTGTCATGCTTCATCATAGGGCGTGCTCCTCATCAGGTCGGCGCTGCAATACCTGACGGGGCTCTTTGGCGGAGATCTTTTATTCCAAATTGCTGTAAGGTGCCATGGGGGTGAGGGGCCTAGTTAGTGTAGATGAGGTGAGTGTAAGTAAGTGACTCGAAGGAAAATTAAAACAGGAAATGGAAGTGTCACCGAGAAAATGTTTTAATCAATAGGCCTTCCAACCTGGTTAAAAAAGAAGAAGGCGCACTCCAGAGGTAATGACTCGGGTTGGGCGCTATGTTATGTGGTCAACATGTTTCTCGCCTGGTGGTCAGTTGATCTAGTGGCGATTCGTCAGGACCTAGTAAAATCAGTTCTATCTACACAAGGGTGGTAGTCTGGTGATGTTGCCTTGATAAACCAACCTTATCAATACTCTAAATGTAGTACCTGTTAAAGTGTGACCAGCCTGGTAAAGATAAAAACACATGTTAGGCTTGAAAATGCATTACAACATAATTACACACGTGTCCCCTATATGCCATGCACACAGCACGCAGTGAAGGTGATTAAAAACAAAGTGAGAGACGTGTGGCTAGCTCTCACTGGTATCATGTCGTGAAGGTAACACAAACAGGTAAGGTGGAACATCCCACCCTGGTAGCAGAAGAAATGTGAGACTCACCCTAATCGGGTCTGTAATCTACAACATCAATTCCCGGCAGATAAGACACATGGAACTTCCCAGTGTCCTAGGCGAGTAGCGTGGGGGAAAGGAAATATATATATAAACAAAGTATTTTTATTGTTATAAAGCGGAGCACATATTGTAATGCATTGAAAATCAAAGTTGTGTATAGCAGTAGCTCTGGTGAAACACATTCGAAACACACTAGGCTCAGGGCAAGTGATGGCAGGGTCTGCGCGTCGTGACTGATGAAGAGCGTAAAGCCCGTTATGTGGCAATATTAGTCTATAGGGTGTAGTTCGCAACTGAGGGTATTATGTTGCTTAGCTGACTTCCAAAACCACGTTTTGGTGTGTCACGACTGACATAATATTAAGGTGAAACGTTCAAAAATCAATTAAGGTGACATGATTATTTTGGCATACCTCTTTGGTAAAACACCCCGTGCTTGGCGCAGAAGGCGGTAAACAAGTCCACGGGGTTGGGAAAGAGGATGGCATAGCCTGTGGAAGTGCCATGGCTACTGGAAATTGGCTACACGTTCAACGCAAAAAGTTGAGGTAATACTTACAGTTGCAGATTTGCAACGCATCCGCCGACCTACTCAATGCTGCCGGGAGGTAACGAGTCTCGCGTTAACGTGCTTGAAATAGTACCCGCGAACCAGAAGAGAGGGCGGGGAATGACGAATACCTTGTGAGTCTATGCTAGACTGCTAACAAGTATGACGCTTGTAGGGGTATTACGTGGTGGCCATATTGGAAGGGAAAGGCTTGATGTAAGACGCCGCCATAGGTGCCCCTGTCATTAGAAATAAAGTCAGAAAATGGCGCCGAACAAAGGCTGCCTAGTGTGAAAATCATAGAACAGTCGCTTTTAGTAAGTAAGTGAACAGTTTGTTAAATGTAGACCTATGCTGATGTCCGTGGTCAGTGGTTACATGCAGACCATTATTGATGTCAGTGTGTACTTGGTCAAAATAGTCCAAGGGTGCATAACGATCAACATAGACCAGTCACCTTTTGTATGTAGGTGATCAGTTGTAGTATGCAGGCCTCCACTGATGTCAGTATGTACTGAGACAATACAGTAAAGGGGTGCATTACACCCACATTAACATTAAGTTCACTCCAAGGGATTTCTTCATTTAACCCTAGGGTATTGGTTGACAAACGGTGGACCCATCTCTGCTCCTTTGTAAATAGGGCCCTCTTACTCATTTTGGGGTGTGATTCAAGTACTACCCACCGCAATGTATCTGGTAAGTGGTGTTGTTGATCAAAGTGTGTACACATTTTGGTGGTAAGTTTATGGCATCTAATATTACTCCGATGTTCTGTGATGCATGTCTTCACTGATCTAGTGGTCATACATGGGCATGTGATCATATAGATGCAGTTGGATGTATTGCAATTAGTGTTGGCTCATAATTCCCATCTAAACATATTGGAAAAGACGATCTCTTTGGTCACATCAGTAAATGCACACACCGTACAAGACCCACAGGGGTAATGACCCTTCACTGGGGGTAGGTCCCAAAGTTGTCGTTGTGAGACGTGGTTCTGTGATTTGGGTCTGGTATGGATCAACATATCTTTCACATTTCTTGTCCGTTTGAATGGAAATCTGGGTACTCTAGCTCTAATGAACCTGTTTGTCATATACCCCTGTGTTTTTTTATGATATTCCTAATTCTGTTGGAATCAGGGGTATAGGTAGTAACACAGGTGAGGGTGTCAGTTAGTTCTTTTTGTTTGGCTTCTAAAAGAGCCTCTAGATTGTTGTTCCTTGCTCTTTTTTTGGACAGGGCGATATTGCGTTGGGGTACTCACGCTTGCTTAAATTACTAGCAAGTTGGTCTGCCTCAGTCCTGTAATCCTCAGTAGTGCAGTAATTTCTTCGCAGCCTGAGGAACTGGCCAAAGGGCAGGTTCTCCTTCAGGGCCCTTGGGTGATGGCTTCTGAATAGCAACAGGCTGTTGCGATCAATGGGTTTTCTATAAATCGTAGTGCTCAAATGGCCGTCTTCAAGTTTGATGGTAAGATCCAGGAACGGGATCTTGGTTTGAGAAATTGTACTGGTGAATCTTAAGTAGGGATTCAAGGTGTTTATCCAGTTACAGAATTCTTCACAGGTCTTCAAATCACCCTTCCAAAAGATGAGGCTATCATCAATAAATCTCTTCCAAAGGAGTAGGTTGGTTCGTTAGGGATTGGAATAGTTGAGAATCAATCTCTCTTTGAATGATGCCATGTACAAACAAGCTACACTCGGGGCAAAGGTACTCCCCATGGAAGTACCTTGGGTTTGATGGTATAATTGGCCCTTGAACTCAAAGAAGTTTTCAGTGAGAGCGAGTGTTGCACATTCAAGAATGAAGTGGCTGGGAGTAGGGGTATCCCAGTTGGTATTGCTAAAGGTATCCTCTATCACACCCAGGGTGGCTAATTGGGGGATATTAGTATAGAGGGCCTCTACGTCAAGATTAACCAACAAATTAATGTCATTGTTATGTTGCATTTCAGTAATGAGACGCAAGACGTCAGCAGTGTCTTTCAGAAAGGATGGAGTTTTCCTGACCAAAGGCTGCAGAAAGTGATCGCAAAATTTTGACAATGGTTCGAGGAGAGAATCAATCCCCGAGACGATGGGTCTGCCGGGGACAAGGAAGGTGCCTTTCTGAATCTTTGGTAAGATGTAAAAGTAGGGCACCTTTGGATCTTTTTTAATGAGGAAATCAGCTTCCTTTTTGCTCACCTAGCCCTGGGCGTCAGCTCTAAAAACCATAGCTGATATAGTCTTAGTAAGACGTGTCATGGGGCTGTTGGGTATAGGTGTATATTACTGAAGATTGCCCAATTGGCGATGACATTCGGTGTCATTTTCCATAGTAGACATAATGACAGTTGTGCCACCCTTATCTGCTTGTTCAATGGTAATAGTGGTGTCGTTGGATAGGGAGTTGACAGCCGTCAATTCCAAAGTAGAGAGGTTGCAAAAATGTTTGGGTGTGATACCACTTGACAAGTCCTTGAGAGCAGCCTGTTCAAAAGTGAACACCTCATTAGGCACCATACTACTGTTGGGAGTAAAAGTCAAGGGGTTATGTAGGCCCGAGACTTTAGCTTGTAGCATGGGTTTGTCATGAAAGAAGGCTTTCAGACGTACCTTGCAGAAAAAGTTCTGTATTTCGCAATGTTCGCAAAATTTGTCTGTCTTGGGTGTGGGTACAAAACCTAAACCTTTCTGCAGGACCATCATTTCAGTGTCCGTGAGCACTCTTGGAAAAAGATTAACAATCAATTTCTCTTCTTGGTGTGGCTACATGTTGTTGTGGTTCCTCCCATTGTACTGTTTTTTGTTGTTGTTTTTGGTTGCCTCTTCTTCGCCCTCACCCTCTGCCCCAACCTCTGTCTAAAAAAGGTTGACTATTGCCAGGTGGATAGATCTGGGGGGCCTTGAGGGAACACGGGATTCTGCCTATAGGGAGGTCCCTGATATGGAGGCATCTGGAATCCAGAATACCCTTGGCGTCCGCCTTGTCTAGGGTTATTATTGCCCCAACTCTCTGTGCTTGTGTCACTGTTGGAGGATGAACCTCTCCTTGTAGTATAGTAACCTTCATCGGAAGAATTATTCATTCCGGGAGGAATAAAGTCTGCTTTCAGGTATGGGTATACTTTTTCTTTATCAAATTTGCGAATATCTTTTTGTAGTTTCGCAATTTTCTGCTGCATCAAGTACTCTTTGTTCTCTGCTATCTCGTTATTGATCTCGGTCAATTTTACTTTCTGCACCACACTTGCTTCTTTCTACACCCCTCTTCCCTCTTTCTGCACCTCTCTTGCCTCTTTCTGCATCCCTGTTCTCTCTTTCTGCACATCAGTTGCCTGTTTCTGGACCTCTCTTGCCTCTTTCTGCGCTTCTCTTGCTTCTTACTGCACCTCTGTTGCTTCTTTCTGCACTTCTCCTGCTTCTTTAAACATTTCTATTGCTTCTTTCTGCACTTCACTTGCCTCTTTCTGCACCCCTCTTGCATGTTTCTGCACATCTGTTGCCTCTCTCTGCATCCCTCTTCCTTCTTTCTGCACCTCTCTTCCCTCTTTCTGCACCCCTCTTGCTTCTTTCTGCACCTCTGTTCCCTCTTTCTGCACCCCTCTTGCCTCTTTCTGCACCTCTGTTGCTTCTGTCTGCATCCCTGATCCCTCTGTCTGCACATCTCTTGTCTGTTTCTGCAACTCTCTTGCCTCTTTCTGCAGTTCTCTTGTCTCCTTGCGCACTTCTGTTGCTTCTTTCTAGACTACTCTTGCTTATTTCTGCACCCCTCTTGCCTCTTTCTGCACATCTGGTGGTTCTTTATGCACCTCTCTTGCCTCTTTCTGCACCCATTTTCCCTCTTTCTGCACGTCTATTGCCTGTTTCTGCAACTCTCTTGCCTCTTTCTGCAGTTCTCTTGCCTCCTTCTGCACCTCTGTTGCTTCTTTCTGCACTTCTCTTGCCTCTTTCTGCACCCCTCTTGCCTGTTTCTGCATCTCTTTTGCCTCCTTCTGCACCTCGCTTGCCTCTTTCTGCACCTCTCTTGCCTCTTTCTGCACCTCACTTGCTTCTTCCTGCACTTCTTCTGCTTTTTCCTGCACCTCTCTTGTTTCTTTTGGCAACTCTCTTGTTTCTTTCGTCACTTCTCTTGCTTCTTTCTGCACCTCTGTTGCTTCTTTCAGCACTTCTCTTGCCTCTTTCAGCACCCCTCTTGCCTCTTTCTGCACCTATGTTGATTCTTTCTGCACTTCTCTTGTTTCTTTCTGCACCTCTCTTGCTTCTGTCTGTACCCCTCTTGCCTCTTTCTGCACCCCTCTTCCCTCTTTCTACACCTTTCCGGCCTTTTTCTACATTCCTGTTCCCTCTTCCTGCACATCTCTTGCCTGTTTCTGCAGCTCTCTTGCCTCTTTCTGCAGTTCTCTTGCCTCCTTGTGCACTTCTGTTGCTTCTTTGTGCACTACTCACGCCTGTTTCTGCACCCTGTGAGAAGTTGGCCTGGCATATGCTGTCCACTAATTATAGTGGGTACCTTGCACCAGTCCAAACAATCCCTTATTGGAGATAGGTTAAAGACAACCTTTATTGAAAGCAATCCTAGTGGTAGCTATCCAGAGCAGCCTTCAGGCTAAGTCTTGAAGGAATGTAAAGCAGCTTGTTTTACCAGTCTATAATCTCTTGAGTGACCAAATGAAAGAGGACCACACCAGGTATATATTCAAAATATATGTATTTATTACTAAACACACCCTCTAGTCTCTTTATGAGGCTAGAGTTCGAAGTACATAAGTTATAAGTTAGTTATCTACAGTAATAGCACAAATACACGTTTGAGCCCTAGGGGCGTACCAAACCATATACCAATAAAGTGGTATAAGAACCACGACTGAGCTAGACACAAGGCCTAGAGCCTGTAGAAGTGCTTGGACCACAAGGAACCACCCAAGGTAGTGACACAGGGGACCCACGGGGGACGCGTGCAGTGTATGAACACAGCCGCGAATCGCCGTTAACTTCTATGGGGAAAGTCGCGGTTTGAATTTAAAAGAAAAGGGACACTTAGAGGAGGACTTGGAGCAAACCCTTTGAGAACTAGGCTGTTCTAGTGTCAATACCCACGGGAGCACCGGAGTACTCGAGTTACCTCACCCAGGGGAGCCGGGTGCATAGGTGCCTTTCGGGGTCGGGTTTCGTCGCGCTTTCAATGGCGATCTGCTGCAAAGTGCTGCTGGCGGCCAAGTCGAAAGTGTTCGGGTGGATCCAAAGGTGGATCGAAGATCTGAAGAACCTGAAAGCAGAGGGGACAGAGTCTGGGTCACTAGCCAGTGACCAGGAAGGCGATGAGCAGATGCCCACCGATGTCGAGTGCTTCAGGTAGGTTGACGTCGTCTTGACTCTTCAGCCACGAGGTCCAGGAGGCGTCAACGACAACCAGGAGCTGGATTCGAGCTGTCCCACAACGTCTGTCAATTGCAGGGGTGTCGGCGACCGGATTGGACCCAACAAGTCTTGGCAACGGCAAGTCTCGTGGAAATGGAAGAAGGATGATGTTGCAGACCAGCAAGGTCTGTGGGACTCACCCAGCGAGGGTAAGTCAGGGCAAGCCTGGAGCAACCAGGGAGCCCAAGCAGAAGAAGATTGGCCTTCGGGAGGGCCTACTAGCCAACAGACTAGCGACTGCAAAGGAGCGTCAAGTCGATGCACGTGGAGCTGGCTCACAGGACACTCGTGGAGTGGAGGCCAGTGATCTTCGGTGCAGTTAGTGCTGGAGGCTGGGGCTACTCGGAGCCCAAAGCACAACTTCGTGGGAGACCCAGAAGAGGATGCACTTACAAAAGTACGCGGTGTCCAGGGGTCACGGTTCCACGTTACCCATGATAGCCACGGGCCTCAGCTCTGCTGGGGACTCAGGGTAGCCTCGGGGAAGTCTGGAAATCCACCTCTGGTGATGCAAAGACTTCGGCGTCCGGCGGGAGCTTCAGCGATGCAGACCGGACAATTGCTTCTTTGGTGCCTGCCAAGCAGGGAGTCACTCCTTGACCCCAAGGGAGATTCTTCAGTCCTCTAATCTTAAAGTAGAGCGTCGAAGGTCCAGGATTCTGTGTCAGAGTTTCGTCCAGGTAAATCTAAAGTCCTAAGGACTGGGGTCCCATACTTATACTAAGGTAGGGGTTGGACATACTCTGTGGCCCCACCTATGGGAGGGTCAGGGCAGAGGGGTGGTTACACCTCTTTCCCTTTGTCCAGTTTCACGCCAGAGCAGGGGCTGGAAGCCCCTGAGCCGGTTTGAACTGGGGTATGCACAGGGACACCAAATGTGCCCCCAGTGCAGGACTTCAAAGCACCAGAGAGTGCTCCCGCCCAGCCCCAATACACACTATCCTGTCTGGGGAGGTGGTCACACCTCCCTGGGACAGGAAACCTATTGTCCAGGCCTCCCCTGCCGGAGTTTCGGTCAGCAGCAGGAGGCCAGACTCGTGTCTGTGGCAGCGGCATCCATTTTGTGATGCCAGGGCTCTGGAAAGTCAGTACCGGGTATACCGGTGTGTACATGTCTTTCCCTCTAGAAGGGTGGAATGCTACCCCCGCCGCCAGAACTGGCGGGGGTGTAGTAGTCCAAGATGTTTGACACCAAACACGACATGTTTCCGTGCAGCCATCCCAAAGTTAGCATTTAACGCGAGGTTATAATGCGCTTAAGAGTATATGGTCAGGCTGCACTACAAACAGCATCAGAGAAGGGTCTCCGAACACTGCAGAGGGGCCCAGCTCATGCAGGGGCACCCTCTCACATAGGAACCACGCACTCTGCCTTCAGGATTGATAAGGCCTGCCATAGGAGTGACTTATAGGTTTATATGTGTGTATGTATGTAGTGATATAGGTAGCCTATATCACAGTAAGGAGTGCATCCACCACCTTACCCAGGCTGCAGTAGCAGACCTGTGGTGTCATTTTGGATGGCCTTACAGGGGTGGCACAATACATGCTGCAGCCCCTGGTAGGCCTCTGAGGTACCTATGCCCTGGGTACATAGTATACCATATACTAGGGACTTATAAGGGCACTCCAGATTCCAATCAGAGATGTGCCTAAGGCACATGGAAACCATTTTAAAGAGGAAGCAGCTAGGCTGGGGTTCTGATTAGCAGGGCCCCAGCCAGACTAAGGTCTTATAACAGTGAAGCATCAGCAAAAAGTGGGGGTACCCATGTGAAGCAGATCCTACTCAACCCCCCCCAAACGTAGGGACATTAAACTAACCTTGCCCAGTTAAGTCTTCATGTTCTAAGTGGAAGTACCTAGAGAGTCCATCTGCATTGGCATGGTTACTCCCAGGTCTATGTTCCACTGTGAAGTCCATCCCCTGTAGGGAAATGGACCACCTAAGCAGTTTGGGGTTTTCACCCTTCATTTGTTTTAGCCATAAGAGGGGCTTATGGTCGGTTTGAACAAGGAAGTGAGTACCAAACAAGTATGGCCTCAACTTCTTCAGAGCCCAGACCACAGCAAAGGCCTCCCTCTCAATGGCTGACCAACGTTTCTCTCTAGGGGTCAGCCTTCTGCTAATAAAAGCTACTGGCTGATCCTGACCTTCATCATTCAATTGTGACAGTACAGCCCCTACCCCTAATTCAGATGCATCTGTTTGGACAATTAACTTCTTGGAGTAATCAGGACTCTGTAGAATGGGAGCAGTGCACATGGCCTGCTTTAGGTCATCAAATGCCTTTTGACAGCTAACTGTCCACTGAACCTTTTTGGGCATTTTCTTGGAAGTTAAGTCATTCAGGGGTGTCACTATTGATCCATACCCCTTGACAAATCTCCTATAGTACCCAGTCAGGCCTAAGAAGGCTCTCACCTGAGTCTGGGTAGTTGGAGAAGTCCAGTCCATGATGGTCTGGATCTTGCTCTGCAGTGGTTGAACCTGGCCTCCACCCACAAGGTGGCCCAGGTACACAACCTGACTCTGCCCTATCTGGCACTTAGTGGCCTTGATAGTCAGGCCTGCTTTCTGCAGGGCCTGCAAAACATTTCTGAGGTGGACCAGGTGATCCTCCCAGGTGGAGCTAAAGACAGCAATATCATCTAGATATGCTGCACTATAGGCTTCCAGACCTGTAAGGACTGTATTCACCAACCTCTGAAAAGTGGCAGGTGCATTCTTCAGACCAAAGGGCATCACCACAAATTGATAATGCCCACTAGGGGTTGAGAATGCTGTCTTTGGCTTTGCATCATCAGCTAGTCTGATCTGCCAGTAGCCAGCTGTCAGGTCAAATGTGCTTAGATACTTGGCTGAGGCCAAAGTGTCTATTAGCTCATCTGCCCTTGGTATTGGATGGGCATCAGTCCTAGTGACTGCATTGAGACCCCTGTAGTCCACACAAAACCTCATCTCTCTTTTCCCACCATTGGTGTGAGGTTTTGGCACAAGGACCACTGGACTAGCCCAAGGGCTATCTGAGGGTTCAATAACTCCCAAATCCAACATCTTCTGGACTTCTGTCCTGACACAGTCCCTGGCATGGTCAGGTTGCCTATAAATCTTATTTTTAATAGGCAGACTGTCCCCAGTGTCCACTTCATGAGTGCACCAGGTAGTCTGACTGGGTGTCAGTGAGAATATCTGTCTGAACTGATTGAGCACCTGTCTGCAATCAGTCTGCTGCTGGGTAGGGAGGCTGCCTGCCAAGGCTACACCATCCACTGACCCATCATCAGGGTTCTGTGAGAGCAGGTCAGGGAGTGGGTCACTCTCTTCCTCCTGTCCCTCATCAGTAGCCATGAGCAAGCCCATGTCTGCCCTGTCCACATATGGTTTTAACCTGTTGACATGGAGAACCCTGTGGGGACTCCTGGGTGTTCCTAGGTCCACCAAATAGGTAACCTCACCCTTCTGTTCAACAATGGTATGGGGTCCACTCCATTTGTCTTGGAGAGCTGCTGGGGCCACTGGCTCCAACACCCACACCTTCTGTCCTGGCTGGTAAACAGTCAGTACAGCCTTTGGTCATGCCAGGCTTTTTGAAGTTCCTGGCTAGCCTCAAGGTTTTTAGTTGCCTTTTTCATATACTCAGCCATCCGGGAGCGGAGACCAAGTACATAGTCCACTATGTCTTGCTTTGGGGGCTTGAGAGGTAACTCCCATCCTTCCTTCACCAAGCACAATGGACCCCTGACAGGGTGACCAAACAAAAGTTCAAAAGGGCTGTAGCCAACCCCCTTTTGAGGCACCTCCCTGTATGCAAATAAAAGGCAGGGCAAGAGTATGTCCCATCTTCGCCTAAGCTTTTCTGGGAGCCCTTTAATCATGCCCTTCAAGGTTTTGTTGAATCTCTCAACTAAACCATTGCATTGTGGGTGATAGGGTGTGGTGAACTTGTAAGTCACTCCACACTCCTTCCACATTGCTTTTAAGTATCCAGACATAAAGTTTGCACCCCTGTCTGATACAACCTCCTTAGGGAAGCCCACTCTTGAGAAAATTCCCAGGAGGGCCCTTGCCACCACAGGTGCTGTAGTGGTCCTAAAGGGAATAGCCTCTGGGTACCTGGTGGCATGATCCACTACCACCAGGATAAACCTGTGCCCAGATGCTGTTTGGGGATCTGTGGGACCAACAATGTCAATCCCCACCCTTTCAAAGGGAACCCCCACCACAGGTAGTGGTATCAGGGGGGCCTTTATAGTGCCACCTGCCCTGCCACTGGCCTGGCAGGTTACACAGGAGCGACAAAACTCCTTGGTGTCTTCAGACATGTGGGGCCAGTGAAAGTGAGGGACAATTCTGTCCCAAGTCTTGTTCTGGCCCAGGTGACCTGCTAAGGGAATGTCATGGGCTAGGGTCAATAGGAAGCCCCTGAACTTCAGAGGTATAACCAACCTCCTGGTAGCACCAGGCTTGGGGTCTCTACACTCTGAGTACAAGAGTCCATCATCCCAATACACAGTATGGGGACCACTAGCTTTCCCAGCAGCCTCAGCAGCAGCTTGCTGTCTGAGGGGTTCAAGAGAGGGGCAGCTCTGCTGCTCCTGGCTCAGATCTGCCCTGGAAGGGCCCCCTGTCCCCACGAACTCAACCTGGTCAGGTTCAAGCTCCTCTGGGACAGTTCCTTCCTCAGGACGGAGATCATCCCCCTCAAGGGACTGATCTTCCTTCTGAGCCAAGGGGGAAGGCACTGCCTTTACCCTACTACTCCTCTTCTTGGAGGGCACTTGGTCCATTATTCCAGAATCCTAGGCCTGTTCAGTGTTAGACATTTTGGCTTGTGACCTGGTCACAGCAAACACATCTGCAGGGATGCCCAGCGTTTCTGCATGGGTCCTCAGCTCCACTTCTGCCCAAGCTGAAGTTTCTAAGTCATTGCCAAGCAAGCATTCAACTGGTAGGTCTGCACTTACCACAACTTTCTTAAGGCCAGTTACCCCTCCCCAGGAGAAGTTAACAACTGCCAGAGTATGGTCTGTTCTGACGTTGCTAGCATTGGTCACTTGGTACATTTCAACAAGTATAATCTGCCCAGGATTCACAAGGTCTTGTGTCACCATGGTGACACTTGCCCCTGTGTCCCTAAATGCCAAAGCCTCTTTTCCATTGATTAAGGGCTGTTGTCTGTACTTTCCCAGATTACTGGGACTCACAGAGGAGGTCACATCCATGCCTCCATCACAGACTAGGACAGCCTGAGTGAGTTCTCTGACTAGGTCAGAGCTCATCTCCTTACCCAGGGTCAACCCTACTAAACCCTTGGCTTGTGTAGTCCCACCACCAACTGTAACTGCACTAGGGGAGCAGGTGCCTTAGGGGCATTGGTGGGGGCTGGAGTAGAGTCTTTGGACTTGGTGCAATCACTGGTCCAGTGGGTCTTTTGCTTACAGACCTTGCACCATGGTTTCCTTTGGCCTTTCCCTTTCTTAGACTGTGAATCCCCACCTGAAGAAGATTTTTGGGGGCCTTGTGAAGACTTTTGATCTTTACCCTTCTCCCCACCCTTATCAGAGTTTTTCGAATCTTGCTTCTTAGGGTCACCACCTTGGTTCTGTACCTTCTGCTTCACCCTGGTTCGGACCCATTTGTCTGCCTTCTTTCCCAATTCTTGGGGAGAGGTCAGATCAGAGTCCACCAGGTGCTGATGCAACAGCTGATTTTGACAGTTATTAAGAATCTGCTCCCTCATGATCAGATTGTACAATCCTGTGAAGTCACACACCTTACTGCCCAATAACCAACCTTCCAGAGCCTTGGCAGAACAATCAACAAAGTCCACCCAGTCTTGAGTCTGTGCTTTTGGGTATCCCTGAACTTTAACCTCTATTGTTCAGTGGTTAGGCCAAACCCATCAATTAGAGCACTCTTCAAGACTTTGTAATTATCAGCCTCCTCCTCTCTAACAGTGAGGAGCTTGTCTCTACCTTTGTCTGCAAAGGAGAACCACAAGATTGCTGCCCACTGCTCCTGAGGGACCCTCTGTACTTTGCAGGCCCTCTCTAGAGCAGTTATCCATTTGTGGATGTCATCCCCACTCTGGTAGGGAGGGACAATCTTGCTCAGGTTTCTATGGTCATAAGACCTTTCCCTATCTTTGGGGAAACTGCTGCCACCATGGGACTCTAGTCCCATCTTTTGTCTCTCTCTATAGAGATCTAGGGACTCCCTGTCTATAGCCAATTGCTGTCTTCTGAGTTCAAGCTGGGCTTGCTCATACTGAATCAGTCTCTTTCTCCTTTCCTGAGAGGATTCCCTCCTATGAGAGGAGACAGAGGTCCCTATTGAGGTGTCAGAGTGGTTGGACTCCTGAGAAGGAGACCTAGACCTTCTGGGCACACTCAGAACTCTTCCTGGGGGGACAAAGGGGAGGTCAGTCTGATCCTCCTCCTTGGGTTTTCCAGGACAAGGTCATTTTCACCTTCCTGGCCAGTTTCAGAGGGGGGGGGCCTGGGTTTCTTCACCCCTGGCCCCTTCCTCATCTTCTGCCCCACCCTCTTTGCCTACCCCTTCAGACCCTATGGGCCTGCTGAGATCATCAGCTAGTAACACCTCCCTGAGGTGTTGGGTGCTGACACTTTTGCCTGCCTTCAACTTCCTAGTATTGCATAATGCTCTCAATTCCAAGAATGGGAGTTTATCATACTTGGAGGGAAGAAGCCCACTGGCTTCTGGCGAGGACTCACTGGGTCCTGGCTTTGAAGACATTACTAGTGAGGTGTGGTGTATGCACTACCTACTCTAGTGTGGCCTACTAAACTCTCTTGAGTTGTAGAAAGGGTGTGCTATCCCTTAACACACAACTCTAAGTTCAGTAGAACTTACTGTATTACTAAGCTTGATTTATATGTACCTTAGGTACTCTTAGTGGTTTTCAGTTGATCAATTCAATTGAGATTATCTGGTAAAACAATAGCAAGCTGGAATCCCACACGCTGCACACCAATGTGAGAAGTTGGCCTGGCATATGCTGTCCACTAATTATAGTGGGCACCTTGCACCAGTCCAAACAACCCCTTATTGGAGATAGGTTAAAGACAACCTTTATTGAAAGCTATCCTAGTGGTAGTTATGGAGAGCAGCCTTCAGGCTAAGTCTTGAAGGAATGTAAAGCAGCTTGTTTTACCAGTCTATAATCTCTTGAGTGACCAAATGAAAGAGGACCACACCAGGTATATATTCAAAAAATATGTATTTATTACTAAACACACCCCTCTAGTCTCTTTATGAGGCTAGAGTTCGAAGTACATAAGTTATAAGTTAGTTATCTACAGTAATAGCACAAATACACGTTTGAGCCCTAGGGGCATACCAAACCATATACCAATAAAGTGGTATAAGAACCACGACTGAGCTAGACACAAGGCCTAGAGCCTGTAGAAGTGCTTGAACCACAAGGAACCACCCAAGGTAGTGACACGGTGTACCCACGGGGGACGCGTGCAGTGTATGAACACAGCCGCGAATCGCCGTTAACTTCTATGGGGAAAGTCGCGGTTTGAATTTAAAAGAAAAGGGACACTTAGAGGAGGACTTGGAGCAAACCCTTTGAGAACTAGGCTGTTCTAGTGTCAATACCCACGGGAGCACCGGAGTACTCGAGTTACTTCACCCAGGGGAGCCGGGTGCATAGGTGCCTTTCGGGGTCGGGTTTCGTCGTCGCTTTCAATGGCGATCTGCTGCAAAGTGCTGCTGGCGGCCAAGTCGAAAGTGTTCGGGTGGATCCAAAGGTGGATCGAAGATCTGAAGAACCTGAAAGCAGAGGGGACAGAGTCTGGGTCACTAGCCAGTGACCAGGAAGGCGATGAGCAGATGCCCACCGATGTCGAGTGCTTCAGGTAGGTTAATGGTCATCTTGACTCTTCAGCCACGAGGTTCAGGAGGTGTCAACGATGACCAGGAGCTGGATTCGAGCTGTCCCACGACGTCTGTCGATTGCAGGGGTGTCGGCAACCGGATTGGACCCAACAAGCCTTGGCAACGGCAAGTCTTGTGGAAATGGAAGAAGGACGATGTTGCAGACCAGCAAGGTCTGTGGGACTCACCCAGCGAGGGTAAGTCAGGGCACGCCTGTAGCAACCAGGGAGCCTAAGCAGAAGAAGATTGGCCTTCGGGAGGGCCTACTAGCCAACGGACTAGCGACCGCAAAAGAGCCTCGAGTCGACGCACGTGGAGCTGGCTCACAGGACACTCGTGGAGTGGAGGCCAGTGATCTTCTGTGCAGTTGGTGCTGGAGGCTGGGGCTACTCGGAGCCCAAAGCACAACTTCATGGGAGACCCAGAAGAGGATGCACTTACAAAAGTACGCGGTGTCCAGGGGTCACAGTTCCACGTTACCCACGATAGCCACGGGCCTCAGCTCTGCTGGGGACTCAGGGTAGCCTTGGGGAAGTCTGGAAATCCACCTCTGGTGATGCAAAGACTTCGGCGTCCGGCGGGAGCTTCAGCGATGCAGACCGGACAATTGCTTCTTTGGTGCCAAGCAGGGGAGTCACTCCTTGACCCCAAGGGAGATTCTTTAGTCCTCTAATCTTAAAGTAGAGCGTCGAAGGTCCAGGATTCTGTGTCAGAGTTTCGTCCAGGTAAATCTAAAGTCCTAAGGACTGGGTCTCATACTTATACTAAGGTAGGGGTTGGACATACTCTGTGGCCCCACCTATGGGAGGGTCAGGGCAGAGGGGTGGTTACACCCTTTCCCTTTGTCCAGTTTCGTGCCAGAGCAGGGGCTGGAAGCCCCTGAGCCGGTTTGAACTGGGGTATGCACAGGGACACCAAATGTGCCCCCAGTGCAGGACTTCAAAGCACCAGAGAGTGCTCCCACCCAGCCCCAATCACACTATCCTGTCTGGGGAGGTGGTCACACCTCCCTGGGACAGGAAACCTATTGTCCAGGCCTCCCCTGCCGGAGTTTCGGTCAGCAGCAGGAGGCCAGACTCGTGTCTGTGGCAGCGGCATCCATTTTGTGATGCCAGGGCTCTGGAAAGTCAGTACCGGGTATACCGGTGTGTACATGTCTTTCCCTCTAGAAGGGTGGAATGCTACCCCCGCCGCCAGAAGACCTGAAAGCAGAGGGGACAGTGTTCAAAGTCACTGTGCAGTGACCCGGGGCAAGGAAGATGAATGCCCACCGTCGTCGACAGATTCAGGTTGTTCATGGGTGTCTTGACTCTTCGGCCACGAGGTCCAGGAGGCGTCGAGGACAACCAGGAGCTGGATTCAGTGTGTCCCACAAAGTCTGCAGCTGACTGCGGTATTGGCGACCCGATTGGAGCCATCAAGCCTTGGTAGCAGCAAGTCTCAAGGAAAGCATAAAAAGTCAATGGTGCAGACCAGCAATGTCTGGGGAACTCACCCAGCAAGGGTAAGTCAAGGCAGTCCTGGAGCAACCAGGGGAGCCCTTTGGTTCTATAGAAAAGTCTTCAGGGGACCCACAAGCCAGCTGGCAAGGGATCGCAAAGATGCCTCGGGAGGAGTCTTTCAACAGGGGCCCATGGTCACTTGGGATGGGATAGGCCTCTGATCTTCAGAGGAATTTCTGCTAGAGGCTGGGACCACACGTGGTCTAAAGCACAGGTTCGTAGAATGTTGTGAAGGGGTTGCACTTGACAATAGTGCACGGTACCCTGGGACTGCGGTTCCTCATCACTCGTGGGGTCCACTGGCCTCAGTTTTGCTGGGGACTCACGATGGCCGTGGAGAAGTCAGGCAATCCTCTTCCTGGGCTGCAGGGACTTCGGGCTCCGGCGGGAGCGGCATAGTTTGCAACTGTCGTTGTAGTTTTTGGTGCCTGCCAAGCAGGGGAGTCACTCCTTGACTCCAAGGGAGATTCTTCAGTCTTCCAGAGGTAGTGGAACGTCGAAGGTCCAGGATTCTTCTTCAGAGCATAGTCCAGGGATATCTAGTTTGCAATGGCAAGGGTTCCCAACCTTATACTAAAAAGGAAGGGAGGGACTAGCTCTAAGACCCCACCTATGGGAGGGTCAGGGGAGTGGGTGGCTACACCCACTTCCCTTTGTCCAGTTTCATGCCAGAGCAGGGGCAGGTAGCCCCTGAGCCGGTTTGAACTGGGGTATGCACAGATGAGCCTTCTGCTCCCCCAGTGCAGGACTTCAAAGCACTCTAGGAGTGCACCCTCCCAGCCCCAATACACTAAACCCTGTCTGGGAGGTGGTCACACCTCCCTGTGACAGGATACCTATTGTTGGGCTTCCTCCACTGCGAGTTTCGGTCATCAGCAGGAGGGCAGCCCAGTGTCTGTGACTGGTGGCATCCATTTTGTGATGCCAGGGCTCTTCAGGATTCTACCGTGTTTCCACAGTAGGTACATGTCTATCCCTCTAGAAGGGTGGAATGCTAGTATTCCAAGGTGTTTGACACCAAACACGACATGTTTCCGTGCAGCCATCCCAAAGTTAGCATTTAACGCGAGGTTATAATGCGCTTAAGAGTATATGGTCAGGCTGCACTACAAACAGCATCAGAGAAGGGTCTCCGAATGCTGCAGAGGGGCCCAGCTCATGCAGGGGCACCCTCTCACATAGGAACCACGCACTCTGCCTTCAGGATTGATAATGCCTGCCCTAGGAGTGACTTATAGGTTTATATGTGTGTATGTATGTAGTGATATAGGTAGCCTATATCACAGTAAGGGTGCATGCACCACCTTACCCAGGCTGCAGTAGCAGACCTGTGGTGTCATTTTGGATGGCCTTCCAGGGGTGGCACAATACATGCTGCAGCCCCTGGTAGGCCTCTGAGGTACCTATGCCCTGGGTACATAGTATACCATATACTAGGGACTTATAAGGGCACTCCAGATTCCAATCAGAGATGTGCCTAAGGCACATGGAAACCATTTTAAAGAGGAAGCAGCTAGGCTGGGGTTCTGATTAGCAGGGCCCCAGCCAGACTAAGGTCTAAAAACAGTGAAGCATCAGCAAAAAGTGGGGGTACCCATGTGAAGCAGATCCTACTCTCCTACACACCCCTCTTGCCTCTTTCTGCACCTCTGTTGGTTCTTTCTTCACTTCTCTTGCTTCTTTCTGCACCTCACTTCCCTCTTTCTGCACTCCTCTTTCTGCGCCTCTGTTGTCTGTTTCTGCACCTCTCTTGCCTCTTTCTGCACCACTCTTCCCTCTTTCTGTACCTCACTTGCCTCTTTCTGCATCCCTGTTCCCTCTTTCTGCACCTATTTTGCATGTTTCTGCACCTCTCTTGCTTCTTACTGCATTTCTTTGCCTCCTACTGCATTTCTGTTGCTTCTTTCTGCACTACTCTTGCCTGTTTCTGCACCCATCCTGCCTCTTTCTGCACCTCTGTTGGTTCTTTCTGCACTTCTCTTGCGTCTTTCTGCACCCCTCTTGCTGGTTTCTGTACCTCACTTTCCTCTTTCTGCACCTCTCTTTCCTCTTTCTGCACCTCTCTTGCCTCTTTCTGCACCTCACTTGCCTCTTTATGCACTTCTCTTGCTTTTTTCTTCACCTCTTTTGTTTCTTTCTGCACTTATCTTACATGTTTCTGCACCGCTCTTGCCTCTTTCTGCACCGCTCTTGCCTCTTTCTGCATTTCTGTTGCTTCTTTCTGCACTACTCTTGCCTGTTTCTGCACCCCTCTTGCCTCTTCCTGCACCTCTGTTGGTTCTTTCTGCACTTCTCTTGCTTCTTCCTGCACAACTCTTGCTTCTTTCTATACACCTCTTGCCTCTTTCTGTACCCCTCTTCCCTTTTCCTGCACCTCTCTTGCCTATTTCTGCACCCAAAGTTCCTTCTTTCTGCACCTCTCTTGCCTGTTTCTGCAATGCTCTTACCTCTTTCTGTAGTTCTCTTGATTCCTTCTGCACATCTGTTGCTTCTTTCTGCACTTCTCTTGTCTCTTTATGTACTCCTCTTCCTGTTTCTGCAACTCACTTGCCTCTTTATGCACTTCTCTTGCCTCCTTCTGCACCTCTCTTGCCTCTTTCTGTACCTCACTTGCCTCTTTCTGCACTTCTCTTGCTTTTTTCTGCACCTCTCTTGTTTCTTTCGGCACCCCACTTCCCTCTTTCTGCAGTCCTCTTTCTGCGCCTCTGTTGTCTGTTTCTGCGCCTCTGTTGTCTGTTTCTGCACCTCTCTTGCCTCTTTCTGTACCTCTCTTGCCTCTTTCTACATCCCTGTTCCCTCTTTCTGCACCTATTTTGCATGTTTCTGCACCTCTCTTGCCTCTTTCTGTACTTCTATTGCTGCTTTCTGCACCTGTGTTGATTCTTTGCCTCCTACTGCATTTCTGTTGCTTTTTTCTGCACTACTCTTGCCTGTTTCTACACCCCTCCTGCCTCTTTCTGTACCTCTATTGGTTCTTTCTGCACTTCTCTTGCTTCTTCCTGCACATCACTTGCTTCTTTCTGTACACCTCTTGCTTCTTTCTGTACACCTCTTCCCTTTTTCTGCACCTCTCTTGCTTCTTTCTGCACCCATGTTCCCTCTTTCTGCACCTCTCTTACCTGTTTCTGCAACTCTCTTGCCTCTTTCTGCAGTCCTCTTGCTTCCTTCTGCACCACTGTTGCTTCTTTCTGCACTTCTCTTGCCTCTTTCTGCACCCCGCTTGCCTGTATCTGTACCTCACTAGACTCTTTCTGCACTGCTCTTGCCTCTTGCTGCACCTCTCTTTACTCTTTCTGCACCTCACTTCCCTCTTTATGCACTTCTCTTGCTTTTTTCTTCACCTCTTTTGTTTCTTTCTGCACTTTTCTTACATATTACTGCACCTCTCTTTCTGCACTGCTCTTGCTTCTTTCTGCATTTCTGCTCCTTCTTTCTGCACTACTCTTGCCTGTTTCTGCACCCCTCCTGCCTCTTTCTGCACCTCTGTTGGTTCTTTCTGCAATTCTCTTGCTTCTTCCTACACATCTCTTACTTCTTTCTGTACACCTCTTGCCTCTTTCTGTACCCCTCTTCCCTTTTTCTGCACCTTTCTTGCCTCTTTCTGCACCCATGATCCCTCTTTCTGTACCTATCTTGCCTGTTTCTGCAACTCTCTTGCCTCTTTATGTACTTCTATTGCTGCTATCTGCACCTGTGTTGCTCCTTTCTGCACTTCTTTGCCTCCTACTGCATTTCTGTTGCTTCTTTCTGCACTACTCTTGCCTGTTTCTGCACCCCTCTTGCCTCTTCCTGCACCTCTGTTGGTTCTTTCTGCACTTCTCTTGCTTCTTCCTGCACATCTCTTGCTTCTTTCTGTACACCTCTTGCCTCTTTCTGTACCCCTCTTCCCTTTTTCTGCACCTCTCTTGCCTTTTTCTGCACCCATGTACCCTCTTTCTGCACCTCTCTTGCCTGTTTCTGCAATGCTCTTGCCTCTTTCTGTAGTTCTCTTGCTTCCTTCTGCACCTCTGTTGCTTCTTTCTGTACTTCTCTTGTCTCTTTCTGTACTCCTCTTGCTGTTTCTGCAACTCACTTGCCTTTTTTTGCACTTCTCTTGCCTCCTTCTGCACCTCTCTTGCCTCTTTCTGCACCTCACTTGCCTCTTTCTGCACTTCTCTTAATTTTTTCTGCACCTCTCTTGTTTCTTTCGGCACCCCACTTCCCTCTTTCTGCACTCTTCTTTCTGCGCCTCTGTTGTCTGTTTCTGCACCTCTCTTGCCTCTTTCTGCACCACGCTTCCCTCTCTCTGTACCTCTCTTGCCTCTTTCTACATCCCTGTTCCCTCTTTCTGCACCTATTTTGCATGTTTCTGCACCTCTCTTGCCTCTTTCTGTACTTCTATTGCTGCTTTCTGCACCTGTGTTGCTTCTTTCTGCACTTCTTTGCCTCTTACTGCATTTCCCTTGCTTCTTTCTGCACTACTCTTGCCTGTTTCTGCACCCTTCCTGCCTCTTTCTGCATCTCTGTTGGTTCTTTCTGCACTTCTCTTGATTCTTCCTGCACATCTCTTGCTTCTTTCTGTACACCTCTTGCCTCTTTCTGTACCCCTCTTCACTTTTTCTGCACCTCTCTTGCCTCTTTCTGCACCCATGTTCCCTCTTTCTGCACCTCTCTCGCCTGTTTCTGCAACTCTCTTGCCTCTATCTGCAGTTCTTTTGCTTCCTTCTGCACCTCTGTTGCTTCTTTCTGCACTTCTCTTGCCTCTTTCTGCACCCCTCTTGCCTGTTTATGCACCTCACTTGCCTCTTTCTGCACCTCTCTTTACTCTTTCTGTACCTCACTTGTCTCTTTATGCACTTCTCTTGCTTTTTTCTTCACCTCTTTTGTTTCTTTCTGCACTGATCTTACATGTTTTTGCACCTCTCTTTCCTCTTTCTGCACCGCTCTTGCCTCTTTCTGCATTTCTGTTGCTTCTTTCTGCACTACTCTTGCCTGTTTCTGCACCCCTCCTGCCTCTTCCTGTACCTTTGTTGGTTCTTTCTGCACTTCTCTTGCTTCTTCCTGCACATCTCTTGCTTCTTTCTGTACACCTCTTGCCTCTTTCTGTACCCCTCTTCCCTTTTCCTGCACCTCTCTTGCCTTTTTCTGCACCCATGTTCCCTCTCTCTGCACCTCTTGCCTGTTTCTGCAATGCTCTTGCCTCTTTCTGTGGTTCTCTTGCTTCCTTCTTCACATCTGTTGCTTCTTTCTGCACTTCTCTTGTTTCTTTCTGTACTCCTCTTGCTGTTTCTGCAACTCACTTGCCTCTTTATGCACTTCTCTTGCCTCCTTCTGCACCTCTCCTGCCTCTTTCTGCAACTCACTTGCCTCTTTCTGCACTTCTCTTGCTTTTTTCTGCACCTCTCTTGTTTCTTTCGGCAACTCTCTTGTCTCTTTCTCTCTTCTCTTGCTTCTTTCTGCACTTGTCTTGCCTCTTTCTAATCATCTCTTGCCTCTTTATGCACTTCTCTCGCTTCCTTCTGCACCTATGTTCATTCTTTCTGCACTTCTCTTGCTTCTCTATACAGCTCTGTTGCTTCTTTCTGCACCTCTCTTGCCTCTTTCTGTACCCTTCTTCCCTTTGTCTGCACCTCTCTTGCCTCTTTATGCACCTCTGTTGCTTCTTTTTGCACTTCTCTTGCCTCTCTCTGTACCCCTCTTGCCTGTTTCTGCACTTCACTTGCCTCTTTCTACACATCTCTTGCGTCATTCTGCACCTAACTTGCCTCTTTCTGTACTCCTCTTGCTTTTTTCTGCACCTCTCTTGTTTCTTTCTGCAACTCTCTCATCTCTTTCATCACTTCTCTTCCTTCTCTCTGCACATCTGTTGCCTCTTTCAGCACTTCTCTTGCCTCTGTCTGCACTTCTCTTGCCTGTGTCTACTCCCTTCTTGCCTCTTTCTGCAATTCTCTTGCCTCCTTCTGCACATCTGTTGATTCTTTCTGCACTTCTCTTGTCTCTTTCTGCACCCCTCTTGCTTGTTTCTGCACCTCACATGCATCTTTCTGCACCTCTCTTGGCTCTTTCTTTAACTCAGTTGCCTCTTTCTGCAGTTCTCTGACTTTTTTCTGCACCTCTCTTGTTTCTTTCTGCAACTCTCTTGTCTTTTTGTGCCCCTCTCTTGTCTCTTTGTGCACCTCTCTTGCCCCTTTCTACACCCTTGTTCCCTCTTTCTGCACCTCTCTTGCCTGTTTCTGCACCTCTCGTGCCTCTTTCTGCACTTCTCTTGCTTCTTTCTGCACCTTTCTTCCCTTTTCTGCACCTCTCTTGCTTCTTTCTGCACCTCTCTTGCCTCTTCCTGTATTTCTCCTACCTCTTTCTGCACATCTCTCTCTTCTTTCTTCACTTCTCTTGCCTCTTTCTGCACATTTCTTCCTCTTTCAGAACCTCTCTTATTTTTTCTGCACATCTGTTGCCTCTATCTTTACTTGTCTTGCCTCTTTCTGCACCTCACTTGCCTCTTTCTGCAGTTCTATTGCCCCTTTTTGCATCTCACTCTCTTCTTTTTGCACCTCTCTTTCCCCTTTATGCACTTCTCTTGCTCCTTTCTGCACTTTTCTTACTTCTTTCTGTACCTCTCTTGGCTCTTTCTGCACATTTCTTGCCTCTTTCAGCAGTTCTCTTGTCTCTTTCTGCACTTCTATAGCCTCTTTCTATACCTCACTTGCCTCTTTCTGCACCTACTCTTCTTTCTGCACCTCTCTTGCCTCTTTCGGTACTTCTCTTGCCTCTTTCTGTACTTCTCCTGCCTCTTTCTGTACCTCACTTTCCTCTTTCTGCACCTCACTCTTCGTTCTGCACCTCACTTGCCTCTTTCTGCACTTCACTCTTTTCTTTCTGCACCTCACTTGCCGCTTTCTGGAATTCTCTTGCCTCTTTCTGCACCTCACTTGCCTCTTTCTGTACCTCTCTTGCCTCTTTCTGCACCTCTCTTGCCTCTTTCTGCACTTCTCTTGCCTCTTTCTGTACTTCTGTTGCTTCTTCCTGCACTTCTGTTACTTCTTTCTGTGCTTCTCTTGCCTCTTTCTGCACTTCTGTTGCTTCTTCCTGCACCTCTCTTGCTTCTTTCTGTACTTCTCTTGCCTCTTTCTGTACCTCACTCTTCTTTCTGCACCTCCCTTGCCTATTTCTGCACCCCACTCTCTTCTTTCTGCACCTCACTTGCCTCTCTCTGCACTTCTCTTGCCTCTTTCTGTACCTCTCTTGTCTCTTTCTGCACCTCACTTGCCTGTTGCTGTACCTCACACTCTTCTTTCTGTACTTTTCTTGCTTCTTTCTGCACTTCTGTTGCCTCTTTCTGTACTTCTCCTGCTTCTTTCTGCACCCCTGTTCCCTTTTTCTGCACCTCTCTTGCCTGTTTCTGCACCTCTCGTGCCTCTTTCTGCACTTCTCTAGCTTCTTTCTGCACCTTTCTTCCTCTTTCTGCACCTCTCTTGCTTCTTTTTGCACCTCTCTTGCCTCTTTATGCATCTCTCTTGCTTTTTTCTACACTTTTCTTCCCTCTTTCTGCACTTCTCTCGCCTCTTTCTGCAACTCTGTTGCTTTTTTCTGCACCTTTCTTGCTTCTTTCTGCACCTCTCTTGCCTCTTTCTACACCTCTATTATCTCTTTTTGCACTTCTCTTATTTTTTGGTGCACTTCTCTTGCCTCTTTCTGTACTCAAATGGGAAGTGCAAGCTGTCAAGTTTAAAGGTCTGAGTGCTCTTGTGACTGAGGTATATGTCTACTTCTACATGTATTCTCACATGTGTTATATATCTGAAGATGGTAGGTTAAAAAGCAGGTAGCTTCTCCTATAGGTGGTCAAATCTTCTCAGTTCTGCTCTGTCATTCGGTTGCACAGGCAGACATGTCTTATGTATGTAAGTGTTATAGAGTCCCTCAAATATTCTATTGAATAACCATGTGCCCTGTATTATGAGCAAAATAAATACATACACTTTCTTGTACACAAAGTTACACAGTATGCTGTTTGAAACACAGGTATTCAAGTATTTGTATGTTTATTGTTATGTAACATGTCACTAGGTAAAAACACAGACACACTCATGCATACCTTCACAAACTTGGTGAGACTTACAACAGTGATATGGTTAGGATTGCTGTTTTACATTTGGGAGGCCTAACATTCTGAGCAGTCGATGAATAGTGAACCTTCAAGAGAAAAGTGAGGTATAAGAGATCTTGGGAGAAGGATTAGTGATTAGGCTACTTTGTATGAGTCTGTGGAAAG
Source organism: Calotriton arnoldi (assembly GCA_963921515.1). NCBI lineage: Eukaryota > Metazoa > Chordata > Amphibia > Caudata > Salamandridae > Calotriton > Calotriton arnoldi. The sequence continues at coordinate 545,583 of CAWUFW010011245.1, read as the reverse complement.
GTATAGTCGAAGTAGGCCTCTTTCTGCACCTCTGTTGCTTCTTTCTGCACTTCTGTTGCTTCTTTCTGCACCGTTCTTCCTCTTTCTGCACCTCTATTGCCTCTTTCTGCACTTCTTTTGCTTCTTTCTACACCTTTCTTCCACTTTCTGTACATGTCCTACCAATGTAGGCATAGTTAGAAATTAGCATTTAAAAAACCTTAGATATTCACTGAAAAAACCACAGGTTTAAGGCACGTTACAGTTAGTAATTAGCATTTAAAAAACCTTAGAAATTCACTGAAAAAATCACAGGTTTCAGGGACGTTATAGTTAGGAATTAGCATTTAAAAAACCTTAGATATTCACTAAAAAAACTACAGGTTTCAGGGACGTTATAGTTAGGCTGATATTTCACTCGTACAAAACCAGAGAAATTCATCCGTTATAGTTAGCTGAGCTAACTATAACTCACGCCCCCGCAATGCACTGCTGATAACGTCACATATCACAGCACTCATGACATGGTCAGCGACATCACTGATGACACCGCTGATGACATCTCAAATGACATCACTGATGACATCATCCACTTAGTATCTGATGCACCTCCTCACACCCTAATATAACCTTTCATACACCCACTCTAAAAATACAGACTACCATTCTCGAAACCATAGACACACCAATACCAGTTAGTACATACCCACTCACTGATTAATAGGTCTACACACACATATACTTACTCGCCCATACAGTCATTCATACATGCAGTCACTCATCAATACAGCCAATGACATATGCACTCATATACCCATACAGACACTCAAACATCGCCACTCACCCATAGAGTTACTCACACACCCAGTCAGTCACCCAAAGAATCAATCACACTGCCATTTACTCACCTTTACAGTTATACACACACCACCTCACTTATTCATACAGATACTAACACAAACTTACTCTCTTCTACAATCACTGACACAAGCACACACTCATCCATACAGCCACTCTCACAATCACTCATTCTCACATATAGTCACTTATATACTCCAACACTCACATACACTACCTTTCACATATGTAGTTACTCACACATATACCACTGAGACATCATTCACTCACCAACACAGCCAGAAGCCCACTTACTCACCCATGCAGCCCCTCACAGATGCACTCATGAACCCATACACCCAGGGATTCACCCACTCATACATCCATGCAGGGAGTCACACACCCCCTCACCCAACCACACAGACACTCAGGCACTCATACAGGTACTCAGACAACTAATCAATAACCCATATAGACACTCATGTACCTACTCACCAACCCATGCAGCCACTTACACACCAACTGACAGACTGATACACACATTCACACAGATTAGTCACTCACCCATGCTTTCACTAAGACATGTTTAATCACTCACTTATACAGTCAGTCATGCACCCAACAAATTAATAATAAAGACACTCATATACCCACTCATTCTTCAATACACCGTGGCTTTTGCATTCATAGATCTAACTCGCACATAAACGTGTGACAAGTGTCTCTGTCCGTAAGGAAATGGAAGTATGGAATGATTTATTTTAAAAGATTGGTGTGATTAACAGATCACGATGCCCCTGAAGAAGGGAATTAATTTCCCGAAATGCATTGGGTAGTTACAATAAACGTCGTGGTATGTGAAACCCATTTTGCACTCCTGCGCTTTGTGAAAAAATTGAAGACAAGATAAAGATTGAATAAAATGAATTGAGCATAAGTCAAGAGTGGATAAAATTAAATGGTTAAATAATGAAGAAAAAACGAGAGTAAACATGAAATTGATTCATTGGATTCAAACCAAGTCATGGCTGTGCAGCCTGTGGAATCGGTAAAGGGTTCCTTCGTGGATTTGTATATATATATATAACATTCTTAAACTTTTTAGAGGCACTCACTCACTGGATGATGCCATCAGTGAAGTCATCAATGATGTCATTTGAGATTTCCTCAGTGATGTCCTCAGTGATGTCACTGACCGTGTCATGAGTGATGTAATATGTGACGTCATCAAAAGTACATTGTGGGGGCGCGAGCTATAGTTAGCTTAGATAACTATAAAGGATGAATTTCTCTGGTTTTGTATGAGTAAAATGGCAGCCTATCTATAACATCCCTGAAACCTGTGGTTTTTTCAGTGAATATCTAAGATTTTTTAAATGCTAATTCCTAACTCTAACGTCCCTGAAACCTGTGTTTTTTTCAGTGAAAAAAATAATATATATATATATATATATATATACACATATATACAGCCGAAACGTTGGGATATGAAAGCTGACGCTGCTGAACACTGAATTAAACTACGTTGCCAGTATTGGGCCTCAGTTTGTTGTTTTACACAGTGGTGTTTGATGGGCTGCTCCCTGCCCATTGTCCTGAGGCCGCCCTGTAGGGTCGGGGGCTCCAGAACGAGAGAACTGTGTTTGGTGTTTAAAATGAGGAGCATGACCCACTCCGCGTCCAGCCTACTAAGGAGAGCTAATGAAGCGAAAATGGACACGCGTGAGGAAGGAATTCGGGCAGATTGACATACTGCTTCGATCGTGCACTGCTGATAACCAAGTTTGTTCAGGTCACATTGAAAGTGGGAATATCGCAGCAGAATGGCAACTCATCTGACTGTTTTCCATAAGGAGATTCCACACTATCTTCAGCGCTTGTATTGAGTGAGAATTATGCACACTGGTAATGTACTTGAGAACTTTCAGCTTGTTATCCTGAAAAGACTATACAATGCACTGTGGGAATTGAAGTTTTTACTTTCAGTCATGTGACTTTGCCTTTTTAAAGCATGCACAAGCGCACTTTTGTGTTTGTCTTTCACCCGTGAGCAAGGCTATTGAGCCGAAACGTTGGGATATGAAAGCTGACGCTGCTGAACACTGAATTAAACTACGTTGCCAGTATTGGGCCTCAGTTTGTTGTTTTACACGGTGGTGTTTGATGGGATGCTCCGTGCCCATTGTCCTGAGGCCGCCCTGTAGGGTCGGGGGCTCGAGAACGAGAGAACTGTGGTTGGTGTTTAAAATGAGGAGCATGACCCACTCCGCATCCAGCCTACTAAGGAGAGCTAATGAAGCGAAAATGGACACGCGTGAGGAAGGGATTCGGGCAGATTGACATACTGCTTCGATCGTGCTGATAACCAAGTTTGTTCAGGTCACATTGAAAGTGGGAATATCGCGGCAGTATGGCAACTCTGACTGTTTTCCATAAGGAGATTCCACACTATCTTCAGTGCTTGTATTGAGTGAGAATTATGCACACTGGTAATGAACTTGAGAACTTTCAGCTTGTTATCCTGAAAAGACTATACAATTCACTGTGGGAATTGAAGTTTTTACTTTCAGTCATGTGACTTTGCCTCTTTAAAGCACGCACAAGCGCACTTTTGTGTTTGTCTTTCACCCGTGAGCAAGACTATTGAGCCGAAACGTCGGGATATGAAAGCTGACGCTGCTGAACACTGAATTAAACTACGTTGCCAGTATTGGGCCTCAGTTTGTTGTTTTACACGGTGGTGTTTGATTGGCTGCTCCGTGCCCATTGTCCTGAGGCCGCCCTGTAGGGTCGGGGGCTCGAGAACGAGAGATCTGTGTTTGGTGTTTAAAATAAGGAGCATGACCCACTCCGCGTCCAGCCTACTGAGGAGAGCTAATGAAGCAAAAATGACACGCGTGAGGAAGGGATTCGGGCAGATTGACATACTGCTTTGATCGTGCTGATAACCAAGTTTGTTCAGGTCACATTGAAAGTGAGAATATCGCGGCAGTATGGCAACTCATCTGACTGTTTTCCATAAGGAGATTCCACACTATCTTCAGTGCTTGTATTGAGTGAGAAGTATGCACACTGGTAATGTACTTGAGAACTTTCAGCTTGTTATCCTGAAAAGACTATACAATGCACTGTGGGAATTGAAGTTTTTACTTTCAGTCATGTGACTTTGCTTTTTAAAGCACGCACAAGCGCACTTTTGTGTTTGTCTTTCACCCGTGAGCAAGGCTATTGAGCCGAAACGTTGGGATATGAAAGCTGACGCTGCTGAACACTGAATTAAACTACGTTGCCAGTATTGGGTCTCAGTTTGTTGTTTTACACAGTGATGTTTGATGGGCTGCTCCGTGCCCATTGTCCTGAGGCCGCCCTGTAGGGTCGGGGGCACCAGAACGAGAGAACTGTGTTTGGTATATATATATATATATATATATATATATATATATATATATATATAAATCCAGAAGATCCCAAGTGTTACCGCTGAAGATAAACCACAGGGGCACAGACTCCAATTTATGTGCAGATTTTTTGCATACTTACATGGTTCAAATGACGCGTTTCGGCCGCCGACCGCTAGCCTTGATCACATAACGCGCTACGTGCAAGTAGCCTCTTATATAGCCAGGTAAGTTACTTTATGTTTTTATTTTTATTTTATTACATTTTCTTTACCACAGAGTGACTTACGAGCAGGCCCCAGGCAGTCACATGTAAGATGACACATAGGTGAGTGTATAGACATGATAGACAGACTAGCTAAATATAGAATGAGAATAGGTAGTGATCAGTATTGCAAAAGCTACAACAAACAGAGGAATTACAAGAGTTAAATATACACATATATAACTGCACAATGCCTAGCTGTGGCAAATCCCAAATTTGTGAAAATTTATCTCGCAATACCTCCATTATTAATGTCTCCCGGAATAGACATGGAGAAAAGACAATAGCTCTAAATCCAGTGGCTAATGTCCAAGAAATTAAGTAACTGAACACAAAGCGCACAAAGAAAAGAACATACATCACTCACTAATGCGGGAAACTCAGATGTACTAGTAATGATAAAAAATAAAAAAACAGCTAAGAGCCAAATTCGGCTGCGCTAAGGATGTGTGTCATCATAGCGGGTCGAGCTGGGGCAAAAAGTGTGTGTACATACACAATCGATGACGTTCAATGATGTGCAAGTGCTCTATATCAAACAAAGTGCTCAAGTGAATAAAAATGTATAAGAACAAAATTAATAAGGCATATACATGAACTCATGTTCGATCTATAGTGTGAAATACCAGGGATCGAAGTGAATACAGGTAACGTGTTCATTCACGGATGTCCTCATGCTCCAGCCGCAAAATATAACACAATAAACCTTGAGAGGGCCTGGTCAGTTCCAAAGCAGAGCATACCTACATGGTACTCATTCCACAAGTTCAAAAAGAAGGAAATTATATACACTTATGACTGCTTAAATGCAAAGAGAGAAGCAACGGATAGCACAGATAGAGGTCAGAGCTAGAGGTCAACAGGAACAAATTCATAATCGCCTGCACAATTGATCACAAATAGTAATAAAGATCCTCACTGATTTTGAGACCTGACGGTACCTTGGTGTTGAGCTCCAAGATATAGCGTGTTTCCAGCTGCCTGAGCTTCTTCTCACGATTATCCCCACGCGTGTGTGTAGGCACACTGTCAATGACAAAATATTTTAGGTGTTCTAGGTTGTTGTTATGTACCTCCTTGAAATGTCTGGCTACAGGGTATGTGGGGTCATTGTTTACTATAGCTCTCAGGTGCTGTACGATTCTCATGTTGACTTGGAGTTTGGTACTGCCAACATACCTCAGGCCACAGCTGCACTGTAATACATACACTGCATACTCAGTTCTGCATGTGTATCTTTTATTAATAGTGATGGGATCTGTGCGGAAAGTGGGGGTAACCTGGGTGATGTTACCAAAACGGCAAGCCCTGCATGTGCTGCATCTGTAGAACTCCTTAATGTCAGTGAGCCAATTAGATTTTACAATGACTTCAGGACTGCTCTTGACAAGCGCGTCCCTCATCGAGAAAGCACGATGATACATGATCGTGGGTTGCTTGGCAACTAAGGTACCTAGGGCGGGGTCAGTCAGAATGATGCGCCATTGTCTGTTAATGATAGACCTAATGGCGCGTTCATCTTTGCTATACATAATGACTAGGCGAGTGTCAACCGTCCCATTCTCATTAGCATCAGAACTGATAAAAGTGTTATTTGGTTCATTACAATGTCTGCCAGTCAACAGTAACTCCCTAGGTATAGCATTAGCTCGGGTTCTAGCTCTATAGATCAAATTGTCAGGGTACCCCGTGCAACAAATCTACAGTGGGCATCATCTTGACACTGTTTCAGGTCACCAGCAGAACTGCAAATCCTGCGGAGCCGAAGCATCTCACCATATGGGATACTAGCTATGAGGTGCCTGGGATGAAAACTAGATGCATGCAGTGTGGAATTTCCAGCAGTGAATTTACGATGTAATCTGGAGTGGATAGACCCATTCTCTATGTAGATAGTGACATCAAGACATTCTATGGAAGTAGCACTGATGGTGGCATTGAAATCAAGATTTAACTCATTCACATTAATAGCAGCAATAAACTCAAGAGCGCTCTCCTTAGTACCGTTCCAAATAACAAAAATATCATCGATGTAGCGGAACCATGAAATTATGTGTGCACTCCAAGCCATATATAGGTCGCCAGTAGGTAGTTATAGTTAGGACCTAGTTTCCATTGGAAAAGCGTTTTTGATTTGCCAATATCTTTGGTGCCGTTTGACGAATCTTCGCGAAATTTTCAAAACTAATGGCCCACTCCGGTCATCTCTTGTCTTGAAAGTTTCGAGGTGATTTGTCAAGCGGGGGCTGAGAAAAAAGGGGGGTCCCAAAATGCATTTTCTCCATGTTAATTTTCATTTGAACTTTTGTTGCGGCTACAGCCCGAACTGCTGAACGGAATTACACCAAATTTGTCAGAGAGGTAGCTCTTGGTCCAGAGTGCACCCTTTGCTTTAAAAAGTGTAAATCCGTTCAGTAGTTTTTGAGAAATTTAAAAATAAAAAATATCGATATCTGGTGACCGAGGTGGATCAGCGAACCCTCTCGATCACGAAGCTCATTTTGATTGGCTGCCAACACTCCAAACCAAGAAGTGTTGGCAGCCATCTTGTGACTCGGTAATACCAGGTCGCAAGAAAAAAGGGTTGAAAATGGTTAAAAAAAGAAAAGGGGGCAGGGTAGAAGCACCCTGACCCCCTAGGCCTGGTCAGGGGGTCCCACAAAGACCCCCAGGGCCAACAAAAGTATTTTTTTTTTCAATTTTTGGCCGGAATCGCGTCGGGATCGCGAATCTGGCAGAAAATATTTTAAAAACGAAGCGCGTCGGGATCGCGAATCCGGCAGAAAATTTTTTAAAAAACGAAGCGCGGTCTGCCGCGCTTCGTTTTTTTTAAGCCCCCGTGTGGGCCAGGTCCTGGGGACAATGTTTTATTGTGGTGCGGGGCTCCACAGACCCGCCACCTCCCCAGAGCTTTCTTATTAAAATGCGTAGGGGGGCTCCTTCCCCCCCACGCTGCCCCGGGGACCGCCACCTACCCGATGCTTGGAATTAAATAGGGTGGGGGCCTTGTGAGTCCCTCAAGCCCCAGGGACTGCCACCTCCCTGGGGCTAATTTCTAAAACTGTGAGGGGGCTCGAGCCCCCACCTCCTGCCCCGGGGACCACCACGTCCCCGGGGCACTAATTATTTAAATACGGGGGTCCACTACGGACCCCGACCCCGAGGACCACCACCTCCCTGGGACTAATTACAAGTTGGGAGGGGGGGCTCCTGCCTACCCCCGGGGAATTGCAGTTTGCAATGACAGGGCAGGAGCATGGCTCCTGCCCTGTAATTGCAAACTCTGCTTCACTTCATAGAAGCGAGAGAAGAAAACCTGCTCTTGCTTCCATGAAGCGAAGCAGATTGCTTTTGGAGAAGGGAAACGGCATGTCAGCAGCTCCCCTTGTCCAAAAGCAATGCCGGCTCCCACAGGAGGCAGGGAGCTGGCTGGGACTGCGGGGGCATTGGGGCCCTGCACGCGGTCCCCAACATGTGGCCAGGACCCGGGGGATGGGGTCCCCGGGGCCATAATTGGCCTCAGGAGGGGGAAACGTGGCCCCCCTCCAAATATAAAAAAATAAATACAGGCTTGCCAGGCTCTGGGGGATGGGGTCCCCGGGGCCAAGAGAGCCCCAGGGAAGGGGGGCCACGCAGCCCCCCTATCCTAGAAATTATTTAAAAAAAACAAAAGAAACAAGGCCAGACCCCAGGGAATGGGGTCCCCGGGGCCAAAAGTGACTCAGGGAAGGAGGGCCACATGGCCCCCATACAATTCTTTAAAAAAAAAAGAAAAAAAAACGAGGCCATGCACGAGGGATGGGGTCCTTGGGGCCGAAATCGGCCTCAGGAGGGGGGCCGCGCGGACCCCTTTCCGGTGTAAAAAATCTGGGTCAGGCCCTGGGGGATGGGGTCCCCAGGGCCCAAAATATACTAAAAGAAGGGGGGCCACAGAGCCCCCCTTCTGAAAATACAAAAAGAAAAGAAAAGCCGGCATCTCGCCGGAGGACCCGCCCCCTCACTTCACCACTCTGCAAACACGCCTCCTGCAGTGTTCTGGGTTCTGGGATTAAGTGCCCTTGAATGCTAAGGGTCCTTAGGGGCCAATTTTCCCATCAGGTACCTCCAGTAAGCCCCACACAGTGGGATTGCTGAGAAGTGGTCAGAGGCCATGCCCCTTTTTACACCACTCTGCAAAGGCGTCTTTCGGGGCACTGCTGGTGGAGAGATGAGGTCCTCTTGTGTCCTGAGGATCTCAGGACTAAAGTGGACTTCATCCCCCAAGCAGCAGTGCACCAGTTGGCACGTTGCAGAGTGGTGTAAAAAGGGGACGTGCCTCAGACCATTCTCAGCAATACAGCTGTGTGGGGCTTGCTAGAGATAACAGGAGGGCTAGCTGGCCCCCAGGGACCCTCAGGAGGCAAGGGAACTTCCTCCCCCAACCAAGAGCGTGCCAGAAGGTGTGTTGGCAGAGTAGTGGAGAAAGGGGGCGTGGCCTGGGTCCACCTCTCATCAATCCCACTATCTGGGGCTTACTGGAGGTATCAGGTAGGCTAGTTGACCCCTAAGAGCCCCCACAAGCGAAGGGGACTTCAATCACCATCCAAGAGCACGCCAGGAGGCGCATTTGCAGAGTGGTGGTTAAGGGGGCGTGGCCTGCTATGATAACTTAGCAATCCTGCTGTGTGGGACTTACTGGAGGTAATGGGAGTAGTAGCTGGCCTTCAAGGTTCCCCTTGGGGTCTAACTACCCTCCTGTTACCTCCAGTAAGTCCCACACAGTGGGATTGCTAAGAGGTCCTTGGTGGCCATGCCCCCCTTTCTCCACCACTCTGCAAACGCGCCTCCTGGCACAGTACTGGTTGGGGGATGAAGTCCACTTTACTCCTGAGGGACTTTGGCGGCCAAGTAGCCCTCCTGGTACCTCCTGTAAGTCCTACGCAGCGGAATTCCTGAGAGCTGGTTGGAGGCCCAGCCCCCTTTCTCCACCACTCTGCAAATGCGACTACTAGTTGTAATAGGTCTTGGATTTGCGAGAGTTAGAGCTATTGGCGTTGTAAATGTAATAGTTTTTTACTAATGTTTTTTGGAGTGGAGTGGATGTACATTGTGTGTAGTGAAATTATGTGGTATGTTGTACAGTGAAATTATGTGGATAGAAAGTATGTGGTAATTAGTGTATAGGAATTATGTAGAGTGGGATTATGTGTTATGGAGACTAATTATGTGGTATGGTAGTCTGTGTTGTGGAGTGGTAAACTCAGGAGTAGTCTTACTCATTTCTATAGAAGCTAAAGTATAAACTCAATGAGACAAAAAAGAAGAAACCACTGAGAAGCACTTCTGGACCTAGTCAGAGGTATGAGCAGAGCCACTGGAATTATGCAACTGTTTGGCTGCACCGACTTTCGCACAATTATACATTTTCTGCATTTACCATATAATCCATCATCTGCTGCATAATCTGCAGATATGAACAAAAAAATCCTTGTTTCTAGCTCAAACGGCTCAAACATTACCAAAAATGCAGCGACAAGTGTTACAGCGTGCTGGAAGGCCCATTGCAAACATAGAATGGTCACCTGTTACTTATTGCTAAATGTTGGTGCTAAATTGGTACTAATGGTGTGCAAACCACTCTTGCTTCGTTCTGCACCTCTCTTGCCTCTTTCTGCATGTCTCATTCTTCTTTCTGCACCTTTCTTCCTTTTTCTGAACTTCTCTTGCCTCTTTTTCCACATCTACTCCACTTTCTGCACCTCCCTTCTTTCTGCACCTCTCTTGCTTCTTTCTGGACCTCTCTTGCTTTTTTCTTCTGCACCTCTCTTGCCTCTTTCTGCACCTCACTTGCTTTTTCTGTACTTCTCTTGATTCTTTCTGCACCTCTCTTGGTTCTTTTTGCACCCCTCTTCCCTCTACTGCACCCCTGTTCCCTCTTTCAGCACGTCTGCTGCCTGTTTCGGCATTTCTCTTGCCTCTTTCTGTACTTCTCTTGCCTCTTCCTGCATTTCTGTTGCTTCTTTCTGTACCCCACTTGCCTGTTTATGCACCTCACTTGCCTGTTTCTGCACCTCTCTTGCCTGTTTCTGCACATCTCTTCCCTCTTTCTGCACTTCTCTTCCCTCTTTCTGCACCCCTCTTGAGTCTTTCTGCACCTCTATTGGTTCTTTCTGCACTGCTCTTGCTTCTTTCTGTACCTCTCTTGCAAATTTCTGCACCCCTCTTGCCTCTTTCTGCATTTCTCTTCCCTCTTTCTGTACTTCTCTTGCGTCTGCACCCCTGTTCCCTCTTTCTACACCTCTTTTGCCTGTTTCTGCACCTCTCTTGCCTCTTTCTGCAGTTCACTTGTCTCCTGCTGCACCTTTGTTGCCTCTTTCTGCACCTCTCTTGCCTCTTTCTGCAGTTCTCTTGTCTCCTGCTGCACCTTTGTTGCCTCTTTCTGCACCCCTCTTGCCTCTTTCTGCACACCTGTTGCTTCATTCTGCACTTCTCTTGCTTCTTTCTGCACCTGTCTGGCTTCTTTCTGCACCCCTCTTTCCACTTTCTGCGCACCTCTGTTCCCCTTTTGTGCATCTCTGTTGCTTCTTTGTGCACCTACTCTTGCCTCTTTCCCCACTCCTCATGCCTCTTTCTGCACCTCATGTTGCTTCTTTCTGCACTTCTCTTGCTTCTTTCTGCACCTCTGTCCATTCTTTCTGCAACCTCTCTGTGCCTCTTTCTGCACCCGCTTTCCTCTTTCTGCAGCCCTCTTGCCTCTTTCTGCACCTCTGGTCCTTCTTTCTGCACTTCTTTTGTCTGTTTCTTTCTTCAACACTCTTGCTTCTTTCTGCACCTCTCTTGCTTCTTTCTGCACCCTCTGTTGCCTCTTTCACACCCCTCTTCCCTCTTTCTGCATCCCTCTTGCCTCTTTCTGCACCTCTGTTGCTTCATTTCTGCACTTCTCTTGTATCTTTCTGCACCTGGCTCGCTTCTTTCTGCACCCCTCTTGCCTCCTTCTGCATCCCTCTTGCCTCTTTCTGTACCTCTGTTGCTTCCTTCTGTACTATTCTTCCTTCTTTCTGCACCTCTCTTGCTTCTTTCTGCACCACTCATGCTTCTTTCTGCACCCTTCTTCCTTCTTTCTGCACTCCTCTTGCCTCTTTCTGCACCTCTGTTCCTTCTTACTGCTACTTCTCTTACCTGTTTCTCTCCTCTGTACCTCTCTTGCCTCTCTTTCTGCACCTCTCTTGACACTTTCACTTTCCACCTCTGAATTCCCTGTTTTGTGACATTCAGTACTGCTTGCTTCTTTCTGCACTTCTCTTGCCTCTTTCTCCATCACTTGTCCCTCTTTCTGCACCTCTGTTGCCTCTTTCTGCACTTCTCTTGCTTCTTTCTGCACCTCTGTCCCTTCTTTCTGCAACCACTTGTGCCTCTTTCTACACCCCTCTTCCCTCCTTCTGCTCCCCTCTTGCCTCTGTCTGCACCTCTCTTGCATCTTTCTGCACTTCTGTTTCTTTCTTTCTGCAACTCTCTTGCTTCTTTCTATATCCCTCTTGCCTCTTTCTCCAACCCACGTTACCCCTTTCTGCATCTCTGTTGCTTCTTTATGCACTTTCTCTTGCTTCTTTCTGCACCCCTCATGCTCTCTTTCTGCACCTCTCGTTGCTTCTTTCTGCACTCCTCTTGCTTCTTTCTGCACCTCTCTTGCTTCTTTCTGCACCTCTCTTGCCTCTTTCTGCACCTCTCTTTCTCTCTTTCTGCACTTCTCTTGCTTCTTTCTGCACCTCTCTTGCTTCTTTATGCACCCCTCTTGCCTCTTTCTGCACTCCTCTGTTGCCTCTTTCTGCACTCCTCTTGCCTCTTTCTGCACCTCTCGTTGCTTCTTTCTGCACTTCTTTTGTTTCTTTCTGCACCTCTCTTGCTTCTTTCTGCATCCCTCTGTGCCTCTTTCTCCACCCCTCTTCCCTCTTTCTGCATCCCTCTTGCCTCTTTCTGCACCTCTGTTCCTTCTTTCTGCACTTCTTCTGTTTCTTTCTGCAACTCTTGCTTCTTTCTGCACTACTCTTGCTTCTTTCTGCACCTCTCTTGCTTCTTTCTTCACCACTTGTGCTTCTTTCCACACCCCTCTTCCTTCTTTCTGCACCCATCTAGGCTCTTTCTGCACCTATGTTCCTTCTTTCTGTACTTCTTTGGTTTCTTTCTGCACCTCTCTTGCTTCTTTCTGCACCCTTTTTACCTCTTTCTGCACCCCTCTTCCTTCTTTCTGCACCCCTCTTGCCTCTTTCTGCACCTCTGTTCCTTCTTTCTGCACTTCTTTTGTTTCTTTCTGCAGCTCTCTTGTTTCTTTCTGCAGCCCCTTGCCACTTTCTCCACCCCTCTTCCCTCTTTCTGCACCCCTGCTGCCTCTTTATGCACCTCTGTTCCTTCTTTCTGCACTTCTTTTGTTTCTTTCTGCACATCTCTTCTTTCTGTACTTCTCTCGCCTCTTTCAGTACTCAAATGGGAAGTGCAAGCTGTCAAGTTTAAAGGTCTGCGTGCTCTTGTGACTGACGTATATATCTACTTGTATATGTATTCTCACATGTGTTATTCATCTGAAGATGGTAGCTTAAAAAGTGGGTAGCTTCTTCTATATGTGGTTAAATGTCCTCTGTTCTGCTCTGTCATTCAGTTGCACAGGTAGACATGTCTTGTGTATATAGGTGTTATAGAGTCCCTCAAATATACTATTGAAAACCCATGTGCCCTGTATTATGAGCAGAAAGAAATACATACATATTTTTGTACACATATTTACAGAGTATGCTGTTTGAAACACTGGTATTCAAGTATTTGTATGTTCATTTTTATGTAACATGTCACTCGGTAAAAGCAGAGACACGCATGCATACCTTCACAAACTTGGTCAGACTTACAACAGTGATATGCTTAGGATTGCTGTTTTATATTTGGTAGGTAGGCCTAACATTCTGAGCAGTTGATTAATAGTGAACCTTCAAGAGAAAAGTGAGGTTTAAGACATCTTGGGAGAAGGATTAGTGATTAGGCTACTTTGTATGAGTCTGTTGTAAGGTACAGTCATAGTAGGCCTCTCTCTGCACCTCTGTTGGTTCTTTCTGCACTTCTCTTGCTTCTTTCTGCAGCTTTCTTCCTCTTTCTGGACTTCTATTGCCTCTTTCTGCAGTTCTCGCTTCTTTCTGTGCCTTTCTTCATCTTTCTGCTCATGTCCTACCTATGCACGCATATTTAGAAATTAGCATTTAAAAGACCTTAGAAATTCACTGAAAAAACCAGAGGTTTCAGGGACGTTATACTTAGGAATTAGCATTTAAAAAACCTTAGATATTAACTGAAAAAAACACAGGTTTCAGGGACGTTATAGTTAGTTGGACATTTCACTCATACAAAACCAGAGAAATTGGGCCGTAATAGTTAGTTGAGCTAACTAAAACACGCGTCCCCGCAATGCACTGCTGATGACGTCACATATTACATCACTCATGACATGGTCAGTGACATCACTGATCACATCACTGATGACATCTCAAATGACATCACTGATGACATCACTGATGACATCATCCACCTAATATCTGACGCACCTCCTCACACTCTAATATAACCTTTCATACACCCAATAAACAATCGTAGCCAGCTGAACTCTGCGCCGTACGACGACGCTGAGTTCGGAGAGGTTGTATCACATTCATAGCACTTTCAGAATCTTTCTCGTCCGATGATCTTCAGACTCCAGATCCGAGAGTGTCACGAATGCTCACCTACTCAGTTGAGCAGTTGGTCATAGGGAGTCCGTGCTACAATGCACACGCTACTGAAGGTACGCAGAGGCTGACGCATCGTGACCAGTGCCCTGATCGACTGCATCAACCTATTTGACCCTTGCACTTTACCAAACGCTGGGCCTCTCTGGAACCAACTTTAAAATCTCTGGCCTTATCTTTGAATTCTTTTTACCCTGCTGCCGGGAACAGAGACTCTAGACATATTGAGCACTAGACGGTCGACCCGAGACCTGCATCCTCATTACCTGTGATTGTCACGCATGACGTTTGGCTCAGTTCTGTGAGTCATGCCTTAATGGAGCCGTGGACCCCACCCTATATATGATGTACATATATCCTGCTTTACTGTTCACTGGAACACTTGCTGCGGCTTGTTGTTTGGATTGCTTATAAATCTGAGCCCTGATATGAAGGTGATGGCTAGACCTTAGCCCACACACGAAACACGCGTTAGCACTGTGTTGGACAGCTAAACCATACTGTGATATATAATATTAAGAAAAGCTGATTACTGGCATTTTGTACTGAGAAGTATATGTTATTCTAGTTTACCATTCATTGCTAGTCTATGTAAACTGTTGGAATAACATTGATTGTAAGCTGTTTGGTCTATGAGCCACATGGTGTTTACACTAGAGGTGTATTTGTTTAATCTAATGTATCAATCATTATTGATGACCAGCTGTAGTGTTCTGATAGGTACAAAGGTCCCTAGTCCATACACATTCATATGCAATTACTTTTATTGTGTGTTTGCGTTGGTAAGCATCAGTAGTATGAATGGTGACTTTGATATGAATGATGTGTATCAGATGGTTAGGATGCAATTGGTATGATTTTTTGTCTTTGACTGTTATATATTGTGTTACTGTGGAATCTCATTTATACGTTACTCTGTTGGGACTTTCAGAACTACCATATATCATTGCCTTGACATTATTTGTGTCTGTTCATTGAATCTGCTTATGTTACTATATACATTAAAATCTTATCTATATCAATAATACATATTGTATGCTGTGATTGATAACTGGATCATATGATTGAATAAATTGATATATATAGTTTTGTCTACTGTTTATCTCTAGCTTATCCAATGTTTATAGTCATTGTTTCTGTCATGTTCACAGTCCTGAAGAAGCCCGTATTGCGGGTGACGCGTTGGGCTATGCGAACTGTACTTACTGACACAGAATGCATACAAGAAGCACAAGATCTAAAAGCGCTCAGATTTATTTCTAGGCAGGTGATCCTCTTTCCCCAACTGTGGAAGGTTTCTCTATTCAGTTTACAACCTGTCATACACCCCGACTAAAATACAGACTACCATTCTCGAAACCATAGACACACTAATACCAGTTAGTACATACCCACTCACTGATTCATAGGTCTACACACATCCACTCACTCACTGATACAGTCCCTCATACACGCAGTCACTCATCAATGTAGCTTCTGTTATATGCACTCATTCACCCATACAGACAGTAACATACTGCCACTCATCCACAGAGATACTCACAACCTAGTCAGTCACCCAAAGACTCAATCACACTGCCATTTACTCACCAATACAGTTATACACACACCACCTCACTTATTCATACAGATACTAACACATACTTACTCTCTTATACAATCACTGTTACAAGCACACACTCATCCATACAGCCACTATCACAATTACTCACTCTCACATATAGTCACTTATATACTCCAACATTCACATATACTGCTTTTCACATATGTAGTTACTCACAGATATACCACTGAGACATCCATTCACTCGCCAACACAGCCATACGCACATTCACTCACCCATGCAGCCCCTCGCAGATGCACTCATGAACCCATACACCCACTGAATCACTCATTCACACATCCATGGAGGGAGTCACACACACCCCCACCCACCCACAAAGACACTCAGGCACCCATACAGGTAATCAGACAACCAATCATTAACCCATATAGACACTCATGTAGCTACTCACCAACCCATGCAGCCACTTACACACCAACTGATACACTGATACAGACATTCACACAGATTAGTCATTCACCCATGCATTCAGTAAGACATGTTTAATCTCTCACTTAAACAGTCAGTCACGCACACAACAAATCATCCATTCAGACACTGATACACCTACTCATTCTTCAATACACCTTTGCGTGTCTATAATTAACATTCTCAAACTTTTAAAAATCACCCAGTCTCTGGATGATGTCATCAGTGATGTCATTTGAGATGTCATCAGTGATGTCACCCACCATGTCATGAGTGATGTAATATATGACGTCATCAGCAGTGCATTGCGGGGGCATGAGTTATAGCTAGCTCAACTAACTATAATGGCCAAATTTCTCTGGTTTTGTACAAGTGAAATGTCCAACTAACTATAACGTCCCTGACACCTGTGGTTTTTCAGTGAATATCTAAGGTTATTAAATGCTAATTTCTAACTATAACGTCCCTGAAACCTATTGGCTTTTTCAGTGAATATATATATATATATATATATGTATATATGACGAGTGCAATCCCAGTTGAAGCGCTCTCTTGACACCGCAGGGACACAGACTCCACCGGTATGTGCTATTCCAAATAAAGTTTATTGTGTTGACATGGCGGTATGATGTGTTTCGGCCTATATGTTTGATGCTTTTTGCCAAATCTTCATAAACTTTTCCCAAAAAAGTGCCCTGCTTATTCTAGTTGTGCATGGAAAGTTTCGGTGTGATCCGTCAAGCAGGGGGCCAAGAAAAAAGTGTGATTTAAAAAAAGTGTGTTTTCTATGTTGATCCCCATAATGTCTTTAGAGTCTGCCTGCAGCCCGAACTCCTTGACGGAATTACACCAAAATTGGTAGAAAGATGGCTTTTGGTCAACAGATTATGCTTTCAGTTATTTGGTGTGAATCCATTCAGTATTTTGCAAGATATTAAAGGAAATCAAAATGTGTACATCTACGATCACAAAGCCTTTGTGAATAATGTTGAGCTTGTGCAGAGATCTACAGAGCTCTGATTGGCTGCTAACTCTTCTACCAGGTAGTGTTGGCAGTCATCTTGGGACGCAGCTTCAGCCGAATCACAAACAAATGCAAAAAAATAGAAGAGGTGGCATGGTTGGAATACCCTAACACTCTAGCCTTGGTCCTGGGGTTCCCTGCAGGGCAAAAAAGCATTTTGTTTTTTAATTTACGTGAAATACGTGAATATTTATGAATATTGCAGTGAAGTCTAAAAAAAACAAGCACGTTTTTACATGCTTGCTATAATTGTAGACCCCAGGTGAGCAAGGTCCAGGGGGCATCCATATTTCATTCATTCATTGGTGCATTGGGCTCACTCCAAGGACTTAATTATAACCCGGCAACCAAAACCTCCCCTGGGCTAATGGTAATATTTACCGGGGGTGCACAAACCTCTGGGCCCAGGGGACCACCACTTCCATGGGGCTATAATTAAAAAATCATAAAGGGGGGCCCATGGACCCCCGTGGGCCCCCTTGGCCATGGAGACAACCTGTATCTGGAGGGTTGTGCGGCCCCAGGGCCCCGGGGTCCATCACATCCATTGGGCAGAAATAAATATTAAAGAGGGGGGTCCACACAGACCCCCGGCATGAGGAACCACCACATCCCCAGGGCAATTACTTTTTTGAAAAGAGGATGGGGGCCTCCCGGGCCTTATACTGCCCCGGGGACCATCACCTTCACGGGGAAGACCCTAGAATAACAAAGGAAGGGCCTCCCTCCTGGAGCCATATATGACCCTGCAGACAGCCATCCCCCAGGGCTGGCTCCTGCTATCTCCCGCGGTGCCCACTCTTGGGAGATGAAAACAAAAGAGACACAATTGATGGACCGAATACAGAACAAATCAAAACATTCACCCCCAGTCAAGAGATCTGGGATAAATTCATCATTCTTTTGCTCACCATGCCACCCCAGTTTAGACCTGGCCATATGCAAATTAGTGTTGACCCTGTGCCTCATGGGAACAGTCCGTACTGCCAAGCCAGATCCTCCCTGGACCAGAAACAAGCATCCTAGGACCGGTTTCGGGGTTTCACCCCTCAGCAGCCAGGATAGCTTGAATCCAGTGCCACAGTGAGCCCGGGACCCACGTCTGGGCATACTTGACACACTTAGGGTGAGGAACTGCCAAGCCAGGTCCTCCCTGGACTGGAAACAAGCATCCTAGGACCGGTTTAGGGGAGATAGCAGGTTATTTTGCTTGGTGGGAGCTGTGACACTTGCTGGAAGCAGAGTCTTCATCTCTTTCCCTGCCCGCATAAATGCAGGCAAGGAAAGAGATTAAAGGATTGCTTTTGTACACAGGGAGCTGCATTTCCATTAGCTTCATGTGTGCGAGAGCAATGCTGGGTCCCGCAGGAGGCAGGTATCCGGCCCAACGGTGGTCACTGGGTGCCCTGGGTGGGCTCCAGGGCACCCAAGGAGTTGTGGCAGGGCCCCTGGAGATAGGGTCCCTGGGGCTAAAAGTGGCCTGGGATGGGGCCAAGCAGCCCCCCCCCCAATTAAATATGTCCAGGCCCCCAGGGATGGGGTCTCAGGGGCCGTTCTGGCCCTAATACTCATCTCAAAGAAATTAAAGCTAAACAAGAAGTACTTACAAATATAAACATAGCAGGTGCCCCAGCTGAAGCTCTCCTTCTGTAAAGGACAAATGATTCTTACACCTGGGTTGGTGAAGGCAAAGCAAGTGTGTTTTCTTGGCAATTCCATATTGAAAGACGATTTGTGGAGGTGAATGCGTTGTTGAGCTATTGGAGGTAATCTGCAGTGACTGTGACGAGTGGGTCCTTTCTTATCCTTACCTGGTGAGAGCAGAGTCAATGGTTCTCCCTTCAAATTGCTACAAGTATCCAAATGTACAAATCACTTGGAAGCTTTGTCATTTGGCCCCGCCCACCTTAGTAGTATGCAAAGTTCTTTCTGCCTTTTGCCAGGATGATGGACAGCGAACAATCGACTCCCGAGCACGTTTCCCACCGATTTTGATGAGGCCGTCTTGATGCCGAGAAATATGAGGACATCTCCACCAAATAAAGAAGCACTTGTTTCATATAGTTAAGAAGAATAACCCTTGTTTGGTAGAGATTTACCTCTCTGTAGGAGGATTTATGTTACCACATATTTCTGGATAAAGAGTAAGACGCACCAGGAACAATCACATTGCCAAAACGCACACAAGGTCGCTGGTGACATTTGCTCCATTATGCAGCTGTTGGGTAGAATACATACTGGACATTTACCCAAGGAGGTACCAATTAGTAGTGAACCAGTAGAAAGTACTCTACTTGGGTAGGTATTTTGTGAAAAACTGTTTAATCTTGATGGATTAAGTCGCAAATGCAGTTCTTTTGTGGCCCACTCACTCACACAGCTACTGACACACCCAAACAGACTCTTAGACACCTACTTCGGTATTCACAAACCCACTGACAGACCCACTCAGGCACTGATACATCCACTCACAGACCCACTCAGACACTCTCACACACCCTCATAGACCCACTCAGGCACTCATGTATCCACTCACAGAACCACTCATACACTCTCACAGCCACTCACAAATCTGTTTAGGTACTCATGCACTCACTCACAGACCCACTGAGAGACTCATGCACCCACTCACAGACCAACTCAGACACTCATGCATCTACTAACATTCTGACTCACACTCTCATGGAGGCACTCACAAACCCACAAACACACTCTGATACCCTCTCAAAGATGCACTCAGACACTCATGCTCCCACTCAGACACTGACACATCATTTCACAGACCCAGACACTCAGAAACTGAAATTACTATTCTTTTTTTACTAACAATGATTGTACTTTTTTAACATATGTCATCTGAGAGGAAGTGAGACTGTCTTAATCTGTGTGTGAGTGGTTGTCTTAGTAGCTGTATATGTGTGTGAGTGGGTGTGTGAGTGGCTGTACAGTTGAATAAGTGGATGTGTGAGTAACTATGTGGGTAGGGAGTGCCTGTGTGAGTGGCTGTATTGGTGAATGGGAGTGTGTGTGTATATGTGTGTGTGTGTGTGTGATTTGCTGTATGGGTAGGTGAGTAACTGTGTGAGTTGTCCTATGGGTGAGTAAATGGATTTGTGAGTGGGTATAAGGGTCAGTGACTGGGTGTATCAGCAACTGTATAGGTGAGAGTGTGGCTGTGTGTGTGGCTATATGGATGAGTGAGTTGTTGTGGGAGTAGCTCTATGGGTGGGCGAGTGGTTGTGTGAGTGCCTGTATTGGTGGGTAAGTGCATTTGTGAGTGGCTCCGTGACTGAGTGACTGGGTGTGTATGTGGGTGTATGGGTGAGTTAGTGGCTCTTTGAAAGGGTATATGAGTGAGTGTGAATAGCTGTATTGCACAGTCAATGTGTATATAAGTGGGTATACGAGTGAGGAAGTGGGAGTGCTAGTATGAGTGAGTGTTTTGAATTTTGAATTTTATTACAGTTTGATATCATGCAAAACAAGGCAATACAACACACATAAATCATAAAACATATACATAAAAAATGTATTGCTGACAAATCTTACCCACCCTCATGAAAGATGTTTACAATCAGAAAATATGTGGCTATGTAATTGGTTTTGTGCATGAGTGAATGGATGTGTGAGTAGCTGTATGGGTGAGTGAGTGGTTGTGTGAGTAGCTGTATGGGTGAATGACTGATACTGTGACTGGCTGTGTGAGTGAGTAGGTGTATGGCAGCAGTTGAATGGGTCTGTGAATGGCTATGTGAGTGGTTATGTGAGTATGTGAGTGGATGTATGAGAGGTTGTATAGGGGTATGGGTGGGTGTGTGAGTTGTTCTGTGGATGATGTCTTTAGTGATGTCATTTGAGATGTCATCAATGATGTCATCACTGATGTCACTGACCATGTCATGAGTGATATAATATATAAGGTCACAACCAGTGTATAGCTCAGGTAACTATAACTGCTGAATTGCTATGATTTTGTATGAGTGAAATCTGAGCCTAATTGTAACATCTCTGTAACCTTTGTATTTTCAGTGAATTTCCAAGGTTTTTTAAAATATATTTCCTAACAATAATGTCCCTGAAACCTTTGTTTTTTAAGTGAATTTTTAAGTTTAAAAAAAATCTGTTTCCTAAATATAATGTCCCTGTAACCTTTGTTTTTTTCCAGTGAATTTCTCAGGTTTTTAAAATTTTATTTCCTAACTGAACCTGTAACCTTTGAGAGGGTTTGTATGACTGGCGGTATAAGTAGGAGAGTGTGTGTGTGAGTGGCTTTATGGATGTGTGAGTGGTTTTGTGAATATGAGAGGCTGTATGGATCTGTGAGTAGGTGTGTGAGTCACTGTATGGGTTTGTGAGTGTTTGAATAGCTGTATGGGATTGTGACTGGGTGTGTAAGTGCTCTTTGGATGTGCAAGTGTGTGTGTCAGTGGTTTTGTGGGTGTATGAGTGGGTGTGCGAATGGCTGTATTGGTGTGTGAGTTACATACTACTAAGGTGGATGGGTCAGGGCCAAACAGGTGATGCATCGAGGAAATTCTGCACTTTTGCATATTTGTAGTCATTTGAATTGAGAAGAATAAACTCTGCTCTCACCAGGAGAGGCCAAGAACTAACCCATTCATCACAGTCACTACAAATTACGCTCTTATAGATCAACAATGCATTCATCTTTACCAAGGATTTCAGATTGTTTTTCAATGTGGAATTGCCAAGCCCAGAAAGTTAGGATCACTTCTCTATTACCGAAGTGGAGCTTTAACTTGAGTACCTGTTATATTTATATTTGTAATTGTTTCCCTCTGTGGTTTAATTTTTGTGAAATGAGCATCAGGGTCAGAAAGGAACATCACATGCCTGTTTGTCGAACAAGAGCCCACAGTTTTACACAAAATGTCTATCCAGCTGTGGTAGTTTATACTGCATAATTGGTAAGTGTTACCTCATTTTGTAAATGTCAAGTGCATATTCTACACTATAACTGCATAATTAATCAGGTGGAATTGTCTCCAGCAACCTTCTGTGTGTTTTCACAATTTGATTGTTCCTCGTGTATCTTAATCCAGAAATATGTGATAACTTGAATCCTCCGATACAGAAGACAGTGACACTACAAAGAGAAAAATCTCAACCAAACATGGATATTTCCTCCAAACTGTATGAAGCAATGGCTTCTTTGTTAGGTGGCAATGTCTTCATTTCCTTGCACATGAAGAGCGCAGTATCAGTTTCTTCAGCATCAAGAAACAGATGTGTCCATAAGACTTTGCTTTTTTCTTTCTTTTAGATTCGTGAACTCATCACGAAAAGTCACAATATGCATATTTCTCTACCACAGATATTTGTGAAATTGATGGGATTTTTAGGAATTCTTAAAAACATATATACACATAATTAATGTTTGTGATCAGTAATTTACTGATATAACATCTAAAGTGAGACTTTCATAAGTAAATTTATAGTTCAAGACTGTTTTGTTCTATTTCCCACAATCATGAATATGTCGGCATTCGCAAATACATCTATATTCTCAAATATCACATGACTATGGATGAAAGGGATTTCATTGGTCAAGACACTTTTCATTGTTCTAGAAAGGAAGTCCCACCCAGTTTCCTTTTCTTTAGAATTTCTTTGCTGAGATTGGTGGTTTACATTTCACACCTGCTTTTTTCAATTTGAATATTGATTCAGCTTATTTTTTGGAAATTATTTCCAAATAAAATGCAATCTGGTGGCACAGAAGATCAGCAGCAACACCCTGATGAAGACAGTTCTTTGAAGGAGAAACCCTCGGCAAAGCGGCAATTGCATGGGAATTTTTCATCATCCCCTCAGGGGAGGATAAAATGGTGACAAAGCAAGTGAAGTGCTCTTTGTGTGAGAAGACCCTCTCCAGAGGTACATCTAAGACATATTTGTGTGGCATTACAAGTATGTTGACCCACCTAAAGACATAACATTCCAACCACTTGGCAAGAGCACAGAGGGAGCGCAGTGCAACAGTTGCATCAATGTCAGGTGTAACATCCATTGCACCAGGGGACCCTATATATAATGAGGTTCAGCAACTTCTCCCTGAGAAGTCCCAGAGCTGCTAAGAATAGGGACATTTTATTTGGACTGCAAAAAAGTACTCACTGTAAGGGAACAATTGGTTGCTGCAGCTTGGAGGCAGCAAAACACCACTTTTTTTTTCTAGAATGACACTTGTATCCCTGGCTTTCAGTTTTTTCAGTTAATACTTTTTCCAGTAGCCATTTTATTTGTAAGAAACCTCCCAAAAATTCAAAATGTTAAAAAAAACTACTACAAAAGGGTCTTGTTAGAATTACCTTTCTTGGTTTAAAAAAGATAAACTGTATGTGTATGTATAAGGAAGAGTATGAGTAAGTGAGTTTCTGTGTTAGTGAGAGAGTGGCTGCATGAGTGAGTAACTGGATGTGTAAATGTTTGAGTGAGTGGGTTTGTGGTTAAGTGAGTGGGTGTGACAGGGCCTGGATGGGTTCATGAATGAGTGTGAGAGTGTTTGTATGGTTGTGTATGGGTACATCAGTGGCTGTATTGGTGAGTGAATGGGTATGTGAGTGCATGTATGGGTGCATGAATAGCTGAGTGATTGGCTGTATAGGTGAATGAGTGGATACATGACTGACTGTATGGGTGATTGAGTGGGTGTGTTAATTGATTTGTGTGTGAATTTGTGTGAGTGGCTTTATGGGTTTGTGAATGAGCATATGAGTGTTTGTATAGGTACGTCGGTGGGTGTGTAAGTGGCTATAAATAGTGTATGAGAGGGTGCATGAGTGAGTGTATAGGTTAGTGAATGGGTGTATGAGTATCTGTATGGGTGAGCGACTGGATGTGCCAGTTATTAGATGGGAGAGTTACTGGATGTGTTAGAGATTGTATGGGTGACTGAGTGGGTATATGAGTGGCTGTATGCATTAATGAGTAAGTAGGTGTGTTAGCTGTATGGGTGAGTAATTGGGTATCTCACTAGATACATGGGAGAGTGACTGGGCGTGTTAGTTATTATATGGGTGTGTTAGTGGATGTATGAGTGACTGAATGGGTGAGTGAGTGGGTGTGTGAGTATCTGTATGGGTGAGTCAGTGTGTCTGTCAGTCCCTGCATGGCTGAGTGATTGTGTCAGTGACTTTATGAGAGACTGACTGTGTGTGTTACAAGCTGTATGGGTGAGTGAGTGGCTGTGTTAATAGTTGCATAGGTGACTGAGTGGGTGTATGAGTGACTGGCTGAGTGAGTGGATATATTTGCAACTGTATGGGTGAGTGATTGGGTATGTCAGTGGTTACATGGGATGTGACTGGGTCTCTTACTGATTGTATGGGTGACTTAGTGGATGTATGAGTGACTGTATGGGTGAGTTAGTCAGTGCATGAGTGTCTTTATGGGTGAGTGAGTGTTAATCCAGATTTACAAAGGTTTTGCATCACTTTGCATTACCTTTTCAACACAGACCCGATGCAAAATCCTTTTGGGGATTTACAAACCAACACAAATTAGTATTTGTGTTCATTTGTTATAGAATGTAACGCAAACCAGTGCTAAGTGCTGCTTTGCATTTTTCTGCACTAAGGGGAAATTCCATGGGTGGTACATCGGCGCTCCCATGCTACCACCTGTGTTTTTTTACTCAAAACCCTAGCTATTAACAAAAGTAGACAGGGTTTTATACCAACAAGTAATGCCACTTGAAAGCACACATTAAAAGGAGAAATGCTAGAGAAAAAACCCATAGGGAATGATTGAGAAAGAACTGGGGAAAAGGAGAGAATGAGGGAAATAAGGTAGAAAACATAGAGCCAGTGCATATCAAACAAGTGTTGACTGAAAGAACGTACCTTGATAAAGTGACTAAAAAGAAGTGGGGATGGAGACAACATGCTCTTTGAGGACTGTTTTCAATTTTCAAATTTGTAATTACTCACTTTATTCAGAGTATTATCATGGAATGTTAAAGGGTTTGTGTATCCCATTAAATGATAGAGAGTTCTATCTCAGCTGGCCAATACAGTCCGAATATAGACCTATTACAAGAAAACCTCACAGAAAAGGAGAAACTCTTTAACTTCTTCTTTGTTTTCTGACTTTGCATGTGTTCTGCACTTTACAGCACACATACAAAATAGGAAAAGTTGTGAAGTCAGTCTAAGCATAGTCTTTTATATTGGAAAGGTACCCTTCCAGTACAAAACCTATGCTAGACTCACAAACACACCTTTGCACTATGGCGCAAAGGTATGTGCATGGTGCTCTGCAGCATAATTCTGTGCCAGAGCTAGGGAAAAGGGAGGAAGTGCTATGTCTCTGGAGATATGGTGCTGTTGTTCTCTCTCCCTCTCACAAAATGCAGTTCAGCAACATTGAGTACTGTACTGCATTGCATAAGAGCTTTGTAAATTTGGGTGTCTGAGATCTGTTAGACCTGGCATCCCTGGCGTGGTTTCCCCTGACATTTTTGCCTTCTGCCGTCCTGTTTTGTTAAACTTAATTTATGCTGGCTTTAGAACTCTGAGTACTTTAACACTGCTAACCAGTAATAAAGTGCATGCGCTCTGTACCTAAAACATGGTAACATTGGCTTATCCACAATTGACATATTAAATTTACTTATAAATCACTAGTAAAGTGCCCTACATATGCCCAGGGCCTTTAAATTAAATGCTACTAGTGGGCGTGCAGCACTGATTGTGCAACCCACTTAAGTAGCCCTTTAAACATGTCTCAGGCCTACCAGGAAAGAGCCTGTGTGTGCAATTTAAATGACCTGGCAGGTTAACCCTCTTGCCAGGCCCAAACCTTACTTTTTAATACATATAAGTCATCCCTAAGGTTGGCCCTAGACTGCCCCAAGAACAGTGTGTAGTGTATTTAAAAAGTAAAACATGTACTTTTAAGTGTTACATGCACTAGTAGTAATAAACTCTTAGGATCATTTTTCACTACTGCAAGGCCTATCTTTCAGATAGATTAATATTGAGATTAATTTATGAAACTTTATAAGTGTAATTTCCAATTGGGAAAAGATAGACTTGTCAAGTTTGGTGTCTCTGGACTCTTTTTCAGGAAGAGGGACTACTGTGCTGCTGAAAGGACTGTAACTCTGCTGGACTTTTCCGTTCTCCTGCGTTGCTGTGCCTGCCCCGCTTCCTACTGCCCTCCTTGGCTGGGAGTGAGAATGACTGGACCTGCATCTCTACACGTGACTCCAAACACTCGCTGGCTTACCTTCTGTTCTGAAGTCTCAGGGACATCAAAGACTTCTAACAACCGGTCTACAACACCTGGACTCTGCCAACTGCGCCACCGGAACGGCACTTTTTTAATGAGTTCTGTCCTACTTGCCAGGTGAGTGGCAAGTCAGGGAGGAAGTTCAAGACCCCTGCAATGTTTTCCTGTCATTGGCACTCCCTTTGAGAGGGTGGGCACTGACATCGTTGGGCCTCTGGACCCCAAGATAGCCATGGACAACAGATTCATTCTGGTCTTGGTGGACCATGCCACCCGGTACCTGAAAGTTAATCCTCTGAGGATGGTGACCATGCCCGCCATGGCCAGGGCACTGATGGGGATCTTTACCCATGTGGGTTTCCCCAAGGAGGTGGTATCTGACCAGGGTACCAACTTCATGTCAGGGACATGAAGGTCATGTGGAATGAGTGTACAAGTTATCCACTCCTTACCACCCTCAGACCAATGGGCTTCTTGAAAGGTTCAACAGGACCCTACAAGAAATGAATATGGGCTTACCAGAGCCCTTGAGGTGGAAGTGGGACATTCTACTGCCATGCCTTTTGTTTGCATACAGGGAGGTACTGCAGAAGGGGGTTGGCTTTAGCCCCTTTCAGTTTCTGTATCAGCACCCTTTGAGAGGGCCTCTCAATTTGGCAAAGGAGTTTTAGCTGGGTCAGTATAGGGTATTAGCCTCACCCCTACACTGACCCTAGATCAACAGAGAGACTGCTGTCAGTTGCTTGGGCAGTTTGCCTCTTTGAGTCACTACATGATGTACCCATGATATTGATACTGGGGACAGCACACCTCTAACTAACAAAATTGGCAGGTTTTCTGATAAGGTGAGAGCTAGCATTAAGGAGGAGGTCTTCAAGATGCTGGTGTTAGGGGTTATTGAGCCTTCAAGCAGCCCTTGGTCCAGCCCAGTGTCACACCTGAACTTAGGTTCTACATAGAATACCGTGGGCTCAATGCAGTCACCAAGACTGACGCACACCCCATCCCCAGAGCTGATGAGCTCATTGATCAGATTGGAGCTACCAAGTTCCTTAGCATGTTTGACTTGAATGTATGGGCACTGGCAGTTTGCCTTGACTAAGGGGGCTGGAGAGAGGTCTGCATTCTCTACACCAGAAGGACACTTCCAGTTCTGGGTCATGCCCTGTGGGTTAAAGAATGCCTTAAAGAATGCCTTCCAGGAGTTGGTCAACCATGCCCTGACTGGGTTAGAGAACGTCAGTGCCACCTATGAAGACAACATTGCAGTCTTCACCTCTAGCAGGGAGGACCACCGGTGCCACCTCCGGGAAGTGCTTTAGGCTCTGCAGAGTGAAAGCCTGACTATCAAGGCCAGGATGTGCCTCATAGGGTAGGGTTCAGTGGTCTACTTGGGTCACCAAGTGAGAGGTGGCAAGGTCAAAATGTAAACCATTATGGCTTGGGAACCCCCCAAGACCCTGACAGAAGTGAGAGCCTCCTCAGGCCTCACTGAATACTACAGGAGATTCATCAAGGGGTATGGCTCCATTGTTGCCCCCTTGACAAAGCTGATTTCCAGGATGCAGCCGCGACAGGTGATCTGAACAGATGTGTGCCAGAAAGCTTTTGACACCCTGAAGAAGCCCATGTGCACAGCACTTCCCCCAAGAATTCATTGTCCAAACAGATGCCTCAGAGCATGGTGTAGAGGCCGTGCTCTCACAGCAAAATGAAGAGTGCCTGGATCAGCATGTAGCCTTCATCAGTAGGAGGCTTCTTCTTCCCAGGGAACAGAGATGTAGCACAATAGAAAGGGAAGCCTTTGCTGTGATCTGGGTGCTGAAGAAGCTAAGGCCATACCAGTTTGATATTCACTTCGGGTTTCAGACAGACCCAGGCCTCTCAGATTGTTAATGCAGATGAGGGGTGGGAATCCCAAACTGTTCAGTTTGTCCACCTATGCTATTTGGATTTCTAAAGTGCATGGCTACCCTTAAGCTTCCCAGCGCTGGCTAAGACATAGCTTTGCTTTGGGACAAGTAGAGAAACATAGGGGAATATTAATGTGGATATAGCCATGCTTTTAGCCATTTACCGAATTGTGATTCATTGTTTAGGCATCCTAATTCTATGGGGAGCATGTTCCAAAATATGGGGATGAGATTTGAAAAGGACCTACCACCCCATTTGACTTGTGAATTCTAGGTACCTTCAAGAATCGACCAGTAGACAGAGTGTTTTGCATTTTATCCTTGCCTCAGTGCAGAGAAGCTAGAGCACTATTTGCTGAGGCATATTTTGGGGCCGTCTATGGGATCCCTGCTGCCGCATTCTGGACAACCTGGAGTTCTTTGATGACATATTTGGGGGAGCCTATGTACAGAGAGTTCCCGTAGTCCAACTGGGAGAGAGCAAGGGATTGGACTACAATTCTTCTGGACACACTCGGGATAATGTCTAGGATCTTACGGAGTGTTCTGGGGGTGCCAAATCAAGTCAACACAAATTTTTTGGCCTGTGTATCCATGGAAAGGGACTTGTCCAGCCACATCCCAAGGGGTTTGGTAGGAGAGAAGGAGATGGGTGGATTACCCAAACATTAGTAAGGGCTTGGGGGCAAGGTCTGTTCCCCAGAATCATCAGCTCAGTTCTTTCTCTATTCAGTTTTAAGCAGCAGTTCGCCATCCACTTGGATACGTTTTCCAAGCAGGGAGACAGCTGTTGGGAATGTGAGCCTTTTCCAGGTGTGAGGGAGATGACCAATTGTGTGTTGTCGGCGTATGATACTATTGACAGTCCAAACCCCTGAACAATGTCTGCCAGTGTACAGTCTAAAAATTGCTAGGCTGGGGTCGAACCCTGCTGAACCCCACACTACTAGGAAATGAACTACAGGGAATGACATTTACGGTCTAACACTGTCCTGGAACAGACCAAGCCAATACTATTAGTATCTCCAGGGTCTTCCTCCTTAGTGAAGAGAACTCCCAATGGGTTGGGTAGCTCTCCCTACTTTCAGCTGGGAAGGACACGTGTTAGACTTGGCATCCTTGGCGTGGTTTCCCCTTTTTTGATTCTACCCTTCTGTTTGGTTCACGTCATTTTTGCTGGCTTTAGAACTCTGGCCACTTTACAACTGCTAATCAGTGCAAAAGTGCAGGCGCTTTGTACTTAAAACATAGTAACATTGGCTTATCCACTGTTAGCATATTTAATTTACTTATACGTCCCTTGTAAAGTGCACTACATGTGCGCAGGGCCTATAAATTAAATTGGCCTGCAGCACCGATTAAGCCATCCACTTCAGTAGACATTAAACATGTCTTAGGCCTGCCATTGAAGAGCATGTGTGAGTAGTTTTAAACAGCCATATCGACCTGGAAAGTTAACCCCCTTTAATAGATATAAGTCACCCCTAAGGTAGGCCCTGGGCAGCCCCAAGGGCAGGGTGCAACGTATTTACAACATAGGACATGTACTTTTAAGTTTTACATGTCCTGGTAGAGAAAGACTTCTTTGTTGCAAGGCCTATTTCTTCTATAGGTTAACACTAAGATTACCTTGTGACACTTTATAATTGTAATTTCCAATTGGGAAAAGATAGACTAGTCAGGTTTGGTGTCTTTGGACTCACAATATATAATCACAACTTATGGTAAAGTTGGAGTTTAAGCTGCAAGTCTGTAAATGCCATTTTTAGAAAGTTGGAATTTTCTTACTTTAAACATTCTGTGTCTTCTGCCTCTCTCTGAATACACGTCTGGGGTGGGTGACAGCTGCGCTTTTGCATTTCCTCTAGACAGTCAGACACAAAGGAAGCTCAGGTGTGACTGATGGGCCATCCACATCCTGATGGGCAATCCTGGGTAGAATGGGAGGAAGGAGCTGACACTTATACCTGAATAGGCAGTGCAAGCCCTCACACAAAGGGCTGCATTCCCCCTGTAGTGAGTCTGGAGCCAGGGCAGGAAGGGCAGGGACTCTGTGCACTTCAAAGTCCTCTCTTTGAGGTCTCCCAGACTTCAAAGGCACAACTGCGTATAAGTACTGGACCCCTGACACCACCAACTCAATACATGATTGGACCTGTGGATACTCTTTCAGGAAGAAGGACTGATGTGCTGCTGAATGACCTGTCACTCTGCTGGACTCTGTTGGACTCTACTGGACTCCTGCTTTGCTGTGCCTGCCCTGCTGTTCCCTGCTGCCCTCCTTGCCTGGGAGTGATAAGAACTGGACCTGCATTGCTACACCTGAGAACCAAACTAACTCCAAGGACTTGATGGGTTGCCTCCTGTTCTGAAGTCTCAGGGACATCAAAGACTTCTAACAACCCTGCTACAGCACCTGGACTCTGCCAACTGTGAGTCTTGTCCTGCCAAGTGATGACAATCCAGTCGTGGGCCCTTGGAAGTTAATTTTTCTGTGCTGTAACTAACAAAATCCATGCATCACAGTCATTGCGCAGGTCGGAACTGATGCATCTCCTTCGGCGCCGAAGCATCACTTGCTTCAAGGACAATGTAACCCCAGCTGCGCGGCTCGACAATGATGCATCTCCTACATTGGAAGAAGCCTCCACTTCTCAATTTGCACAGCTCGAAACCAACACATTGCCTACATCTAGAGGGATGGATGCATCGCCTCATCTGCTCCATGCATTGGGCCCCGTCCATGGCGCAAAAAGGTACTCTTTCACCAGGAAAAGATTGGTTGCTGTATCTGACACATGCTCCATCACAGT
Source organism: Calotriton arnoldi (assembly GCA_963921515.1). Lineage (NCBI taxonomy): Eukaryota > Metazoa > Chordata > Amphibia > Caudata > Salamandridae > Calotriton > Calotriton arnoldi. The sequence goes on along the minus strand of CAWUFW010011245.1, from coordinate 514,324 downwards.
CTGCCTGAACTTTTGGATTTGACCCGGTCAAGCACGACGAGGTAGCTCCGTTTGGCCCTTTATGCTTTAACACAAAAATTAGAAACAAGGAAAACCCTAGGGTCGAAAAGGGACCAAGGGTAGTAGTAATTGTAAGAGACAGCGGTCCCTTTGAGTTCGAAAATCAGAACAATTGTAGCCAAATTATCACAATAGAGATTGGCTCTGTTTATGTCTTAATTGACAATATCAAGATATTTATTCACATATAATGAAACACACAACAAAATATACAAGGTGAGTGAGCTAGAAGTGACAGGGTAATGGGAAATCAGCCGATTTCCTTACCACAGACAAGTGCCTTTAAAAGTGACTTTTATGAAGAAATAATGTAAATATGCAAAAGTCACAATGAGAAATGCATCTTGTACTCCACATAAATAATGAATTAAAGTATAGAGTTAAGATGCAGGTGTCGGCGACGTTTCGTTCCCAAGAGAAATTCTGGGATCATCATCAGGACTGAATATAGAACAGATGCCTGGGAAGTAGCCTGGATAGGTGAGGGAAAAGGGGAAGGAGGGAATAGGGAAAATAAAAAATAAAAAGGAGGGAGTTAAATATAATACTAGAGGTATGATCACAAACACCAATTTGAAGACTTGAAATTAACACACTGTAAGCTACATATAACCCTACATTCAGGTGCTTGCACCAAGGTATGAGAGTAGGATAGAATGAGAAAAGTGAAGAAGAAAAATTGCGGAAGAATTTCCAAGGGTGATGGTCCAATTAATTGCGTGGTGCTACCAGCTAAGTGTCAGAGTTACTGTGCGCATCTAAAAACAGGAGAGCAAGTAGCTCCAATTTTGAGTGATGGTAATATCACTTTAAAGCACTATATTTGCAAATATTCTTTAGAAATTCATAACTCCGGTTCTACTTATTGGATTTTTGTCATTTTAGTCTTGATTTGCTCATTAAATTAAGCTCTATTGATCTATCCAGGTGTGGTATCTTTTTGTGTGGTATTTTAACTATTTTGCTTTTTTAAGTGTTGCACAAATACTTTCCACATTGCCTCTTAAGTTAAGCCTGACAGCTCTATGCCAAGCACCTAGAGAGTGAGCAAAGGCTAATTTAGGCTTTGAATCTGACTTACCCGGACTATGATTGGGATCCCTTCTTGGACAGGGTACATACCTCTGCCGACTAGAGACCCAATTTCTTAAAAGATCTATCCCTCAGAACTGAGGGAAGCCATTTCAAGGCAAACCCGGATTACCCGTTTTCCTCAAACATGGGTATCAGGATTTCATGATCTAGTGTATTGAATGCTCCTGAGAGGGCCAATAAAAGAATCAGGACAGTCATGTGGTTAAAGTCAGCAGCCATCCAGAGGTTATCAACAGATGCATTTTGTGGAACTTGAGCATCATTTAAGACTAGGTCTAACTCAAACAAAGAGAATATCTTCCTAGCTACTATACTTTTAAGAATTTTAGATGTAGCTAGACGAAGAATAATAGGTCTAAAATTCATCATGATTTCAGGATTTGAATTAATTTTGTCAGAAGCGGTGTAACTTTCCAAATTTCAAGTTCTTTGGGACTTTGACTGAACTCAAGAAATGGTATACAGCATTGAACGATCCAGGAATGTCTAAATGAAGAATGTTCATAGGAATGAGAGCCAAAGTTGAACCAGATTTGCAGTTTTTGTTAAAATCTTTTACAGTATCTACAATAGGGCTATCAATCAATCAATCAAACAGGTCTTATAAGTGTAGCTAATCAACTGTGAGGTTATCCAGGTGCTGAGAACCCTGCTGCTATTGAAGGTTCAGTTGAACAGCAAGGTCTTGAGTCCTTTCCTGAATTCCAGCAGAGAGGATGAGGCCCAGAATTGAGGTGGGAGGTCATTGCAGGACTTCGTAATGAGGGAGGAGGAAGAGCATCCTCCACTGTTGCTTCAGCAGATGTGGGTGTGTGAGTGAGGGAGAGGGAGGCAGAGCGCAGGTGTCTGGACGATAGGTGGAAGTTCAGGTGATGGCTGCTGTATGCTGGTCCTTGGTTGTATAGGGACAACCTATTGGCCAACATCATCAGAACACATGGACAAAACATCATATCCTATGTCAATGACACCCAGCTTATCCTCTTGCTTTCAGAAGACCCCTCCACCACACTGACCAGCTTCCGCAGGTGCATGACGAGTGTCGCCGACTGGAACTGTTGTCGACTACAACCTATAGGGTTGTTGGTGTAGATCAGCATCTTGAATTGACATCTCTTCAGATTAGGGAGTCAGTGGAGCTTCTTGAGATGGAAGGTGAAGTGGGTCTTCTTTGGGAAGTCTAGGATGAGTCTGGCCGCTGAATTCTATTTGGTCTGCAGTCTCCTCAAGAGGTGTGAGGTGATTCCTATGTAAATTGTGTTGCCATAGTCCAGCCAGCTATTGACTAGGGCTTGAGTGATGGTTTACCTGGTGTTGACAGGGAGCCACATGAAGATCTGACGGAGCATGCGAAGAGTGAGGAAGCAGGCAGAAGACACTGCTTTGATCTGGATTTTTATGGTGAGCTTGCTGTCCTGTATGAGGCCTGGGTTGAGGGCATGGTCTTAGTTCATTAGGCGTTCCATGGGAGGATGTTGTTCCAGAAGATCAGCACTTCTGTTTTGTCTGTGTTGAGTTTTATGCAGTTGTCTTTCATCCAGTCGTCGACACTCATCATGCACCTGTGCAAGTTTGTCAGCATGGTCAGAGGTCTTTTGATAGCGAGAGGATGAGCTGCCTGTTGTTGGCATAGAATATGATGTTTAGTCCATGTGTTTTGACAATGTTGGCCAATGGGGTCGTGTACGTGTTGAACAGTGTAGGGCTGTGGGATGAGCCTTGAGGTACTCTGCAGATTATGTTCTTGGATTCTGAGGTAAAAGGTTGTAGGCGGATTCTCTGGGTTCTTCCGGTGATGAATGAGGTGATCCATTTGAGGGCGTCTCCTTCGATTCCAATGTGGTGAAGCCTCTTGATAAGGGTGTGGTGGGATACTGTGTCAAACGCAGCGGGGATCAGGGCTCCTGTTTCTTCCCGCTAAAGCAGGGTTGTGATGTCGCCGGTGGCAGAAGATTGTTGTTCTCCAGGTGTTCCGTGAGTTGGTGGTTGATAGCTTTTTCGAGGACTTTCACAGGAAAGGGGAGCAGAGATATAGGATGGTAGTTCTTGAGTTCATTGGGGTTTACATATGGTTTCTTGATAGGGGATTTGACTTCTGTGTATTTCCAATCTTCGGTTAAGGTGGCCATGGTGTTGGAAGCATTGAAGATGAAGGTGAGCTCGTTGTTGGTCAGCTTGCTCCCGAGATTGAAGATGTGATTGGAACAGGAAACCATGGGTGCTCCTGAGTCAACAGAGCTCATGATGTCTGTGGTGTCTTGTGTGGTGAGCTGGTTCCAGGTGGTGAGCAGGTGGCTGGGTTTTTCATCTGTGAGAGCAAGGAGGCGAAGATGTCGGTGGTGGTGGGTTGGGGTTTGAAGGTTTTGTAGATGGTTGGATATCTTGTTGTGGAAGAAGTCTGCCAGGGTGTCACAAAGTTCCTGAGAAGGGGTGCTAATGTTTTTGGTGATTGAGGGGTTGGAAAACTCTCTGACGATGTTGAAGAGTTCTTTGCTGTGTTTGGAACTGGCTTTGATGAGGTCGATAAGGGTGCTCCTTTTCATCTCTGTCAGGAGTTTGTGGTATTGGTTGAGGGATGTCTTAAATGCAGCTCGGTCTGTGTGCTCCTTGCGGGTATGCTATTTCCTTTCAAGCTGCTTGCAGTTGTGTTTCATGGTTCCCAGTTCCATGGTGTACAAGCTAGCCTGTTTGGAGTATCCCAGTTCCATAGTGTACCAGTGGCCTGTTTGGAGGATCCTTAGGTGGTATGTTCCTCAGCGCAACCTTAGATCATCCACCGCCTGTTTGTTGGTCATCCCCAGGGACAAGACAATGAAGTGGGGGGGCAGAAGCTGTTTCCACTTGGCCTGTAAACTGTGGAACACAATGCCACCTACTCTTGATGTCGCAAACTAATAGGGAGGTGTTCAGAAAATCTTCAAAAACATGGCTATTTGTATCTGAGGTCTAAGCTTGTTTTCTCCCTGTGTCCCTGTGTGATTAGTAAAGGAAATTCCAGTGCTAAGACGCCTTGGCATTCATGTGCTTTATAAAACTTTTACTTACTTACTTATTTGAGTTTAGGGGGCTTTAAGGGAGCAACTCTGTTGGCGCAATCGGTGATCCAGGCGGAGAGGTTCTTGACAGTCTGTTCTAGGTTGGTTGCAGTGTTTGGGTGGGAGGTGTTGAGGTAGTCGCTCCACTGGCTCTCTGATACTTTGTTCCAGCTGTGGTGTAGTGTGCTGGATGGCTTAGTGGTGGTGCCGAGGGATCCTGAGATGGTGAAGTGGACAATGACGTGGTCTTTATAGGTGAGCTATGTGACATGGCTGTACTTGACTCATTCACTGAATGTGAACATGGGGTTGAGTGTGTGTCCTGCAATGTGTGTGGGGTTGGGTGAGGCCCATGTTGTTCATGCTTTGGTGGATGTTGGCTGTGTTGTAGTCATCAAGGTTGTCAAGGTGAAAATTGAGGTCTCTGAGGAAGATGTAGTGTTTGAAGCCAATGACGAGCAGTTCACTGAATTCTGGGATGGTGTCGCAGACGTTCAGGGGACGACCTAGAGGTATTTAGGTGAGGGTGCCTCTCATGGTAGTTTTGCTGTCGGTTTGGGGTTGGAAGTTGAGGTGTTCCATGATAGGGGTGATGTTGACTGTGATGGTGGTGCACTGGATGGTTTCTTTGTGGATGATGGAGATTCCACCTCTGTTTTTGTTAATGCAGTCTCGGTATGCTATCTTGTAACTGTCTAGTATTAGAACAGTGGTCCTTAAAAAGAACAGTATGGTCATCAGGATAAATATAGACTCAAATCAGTGCTATATTACGAGTGTCCAGCCGGACATTCAATTTAATAATTCAAAAATGTCAAAAACCAAAAATATAAACACATCAATACAGTGGGACACAATCATGCATTCTACATAGTAAGATAACGAATACATTTAGGACAGGAACATATCAGGCAAGACAGGGTAGCTTGTGGAATATTGAACACAATTTCTAACAAGCTTGAGGAAACAGTAATTACACTTTTTTTATCAGATTTGATTAATGTGCAAACTGTTTAGATTGGTCGATCGACGTTTCGATCCTCTTAAAAATGGTAGGATCATCATCAGGACAGTTATAAGTACAAGCCTGATTAATTAGAGATTGCCTGTGGAAAATAAGGAAAAGGGAAGGAGATTAAGGAGCGTCTAGTACAGACCGTGAAACATTATGCTATCCAGGGGTCCGGGACCAGCCCTGGTGTGACCGCACCATGCTCGTGAAGCAGTTATGAAAACATTCGAGGACTCTCAACAGGGCGATAACTGTGAAGGGAGATGGCTAGCGTGAGTGAGCGTGAACGTCAGGGCTGTATATTAAAATAAGTTGTAGAAGGAAACAACCGTGTGGATATGGATGCACGCAATCAATCTTGTCAGGATAGTGACAAGCGAACCAGGCTGAACGGTACACACGTGAGCAAGGTGAAAAGGCCTAAAGATGTATGAGGACCGAGTTCAGAGTGCCCGCTGCACGTGTGAGGTGACGCCCGTTCGCACAATAGGGAATAACTAACCTCAATTGGGCTTGCAGAAGGTAAAGCCACAAATACACTCAGTGGTGGAGGCCGATTAAATATGATGTTCTGTGAAAATTAAATTCAAATGTAAGATACCGGAATTACTAGATAACAACTGGCAGACAAGAAGATAGAACCAGCAGGAATTCTCACCTAAGAGTGAATAACCTGATGTTTAGACTGTAAAGTTATCAGTTCCAAGACAGCAAGTGGCGATGCACTACAGGGAAAAAGGATGGAAGGGAGGAGTGAGTGAGGAAATAAAAGGGTGGCTTGGAAGGAGTCAGATGACTACGCAGGGCAGCTTGCTTACCGTTATGCTGTGTGATCCAAGGCTTGATGGCAGGGATAGCCATTGGCCAATGGAATGCTCCTATTTATGGTGTGAGTGACTGGTGACTCAGCATAAGGTGGCCATGTTGGGTGAGGGTTTTAATGAGTATGGAAGACAGACTAGGTTTGGTAAAGGAACCACTAGAGAGCCAAAAGGAGGCAGTGAACTAAAAGAAGAGTAAATCATACAAAACAGTATTCATTATTTAGGTAACAGGGAAATTATACCAAACAACTGAATTAACAAAATATGCTTGAGGACAATTGGACAGAGATATTCAGGAACCATGGAAAAAACAAGCATCAACGTAGTTAGTGGCAGTTGTATTCAAATTACAAACTAGAGGTAGACACAGTGAGGGCGGAACATAGTTCTTGGTACAAGGAGTGGTCTAGATCAAGGTGGTCCAGTCCTCATTCCTGTTCAGTCCATTCTTGATGCTGTTCATGCGGATAATCTGCTTGAGCTCCTCTTTATTCAGAAGTTGTGCAATGTCTCTGCCTCTTGGGGGTTGTTTAACAACATTTATAACTGTCCATTTAATGTCATCTTCATTGTGTCCTGCCACGGTGAAATGATCCACTAATGGCACGTTGGGAGTTTTGCAGCGCACTCTACTCCTATGTTGTCCAATTCGGGTCTTCACTTTTTGTGTTGTTTGCTCAATGTAAATAAGCAAGCAAGGACATTGAATCAAATAAATTACATTGCAAGTATTACAGTTGGAAAATGATCTTGATTTGATTGACACATTATTGAAGGTAAACTCTTTGCCTTCTAGAGTAAAATCACACACATTACAGTTGCCGCATTTGGCGTGCCCGATTAGAGGTTCAAGGCCCCAATGTGCATCAAGAGTGGTAGCTACACATACAAAGACAAGAAAGGATCAGAGCAAGAAGAACCAGCACCAAACGTTACTACGTATAGTAGCCTCTAAGTATCCACGACAAATCGGTGCAATGGGTCTGGGATGTGATCCACATGCACCCCACAAGGCAGTACAGGAACCACCACTAACAGAAAACACACAAATGACCCTGCACCCAAAAACTCCAATGATCTATTAATAATAATCGTACTAGTACATCATATCAAGAAAAAAAAAAAATATATAATACAAAAAGCTTCCCAAATGAAAAGACCAGACAGTAATGTTTTTGATTGTAGAAAACGTTGTCCCTTTATTCCAAAAGCTTCATTCTTTAAAATGCACGACACAGTTGATAGCCAACGCGTTTCGTCCCACATGGGACTTCTTCAGGGCTCAAAGACTTCTGTGATTGCTGTATTTGTTTAGAAGCTGAGATGTGCCATTTGGATCAAAAGGTAAACAGTGCGGTCGATCTGATGTTACTATTATATCTTTACATGTACACAGCATCCATTATTCATCATATGGTCAATCAGCCAGATATAATGATTTCGGGATATGTATCTCCCTCCGCGTGTATGCGAGCGTCCGATTCAATGAAAATTAGAAGAGTGGTAGCTACCCTGGAATTAGGTAGAACCGCCCGTACCAGGTGGTCTTTGAGATTGCGGCTTTTGCGGAAAGCAAATAGAGGGCGCTCAATGTTCAAATTGCCTGTGTTCACAGTAGGCCAGTGTTTGATGATAGATTTACGGATGGGATTCGAAATAGGGGAGAATGTGATCACACAGAATATGCGATTGTTGTCAGACTTGATTATGGGGAGAGCAGGATTTATCTTGGGCAGTACCAGGCACGCTTCTGTGCTGTTCGTACCAGGCGTTTAGGGTAACCACGTGCTGTCAACTTGGTAGATAAGATTGACGCTTCGCGAAAATAATCCTCTTTGGTGAAGCAATTGCGTCTTATCCGCAAAAATTGGGAGTATGGTAAAGAGTCACGTAGTGCTCGTGGGTGATTACTTTCATAACGAAGCAAGGTGTTACGCTCTGTAGTTTTTCTGTATAGCCTGGTAAGTAGTTCACCATTGGAATGGAATATGGTGAGATCGAGGAAAGGAATCAGAGATTTGTCATGTGTAAGGGTGAAATCAAGGCCTAGACAATTGTTATTCAGCCAGTGTAGAAAATGGTTGAGGGTTTCAACATTATTGTGCCAAATCATGAAAATGTCATCTATTTACCAACGCCATAATGTGACACCGGGAAAAAAGGGGTTAGTGGGAGATAGGATGGTAGTCGTTTCAAGGTGGTCCATGAAAAGTATAGCCAAGTTGGGGGCAAAAACAGCCCCCATTGATGTTCCTTTGACTTGTTGGTAATATTCGTACTCAAAAGAGAAGAAATTTCTAGTAAGGCAAAGTTCAAGTAGTTGCAGAATGAACCCAGTGGGGACAGTGTGTGGGCGAGGCCTGGAGTCAAGTACTCCTTGGATCACCCTCATCGCCAGAACCTGCGGGATGTTGGTGTACAAGGATTCAATATCCATTGTACAGAGTATATCACTGGTAGGGTCAAAAGGGTGGTGCTCGACTAAGTTAATCATCGCCATACTATCCCTTACATAGCATTCAGTGCCAGGTACAAAGTCTTTAATAAAGTAGTCAACGTATTGACCCAGGGGTTCAAGTATAGAGCCGCACCCCGAAACTATCGGACGTCGACGGGGGCTCGTGAGGTTTTTATGCACTTTGGGAAGTGTGTAAATCACTGGCATGCGCAGTGATTTCACATTTAAAAAAAGAAATTCATTTTGACTTAGAAAACCCTCAGATTTTGCGTCTGTGGTGATCTGTAAGATTAGGTTTTGTAGTTCCCTTGTTGGATTAGTTGGCAGTCTACAGTAGTGGTCAGTATTAGAGAGCTGACGCAGAATTTCAGATTTGTATGTTTCCTTCCCTTGCAGGACAATCCCACCACCTTTATCAGCAGATTTGATTATTAGAGATTCGTTCCTTTTAAGAGAATCAATGGCTTTCTTTTCACTAAGGAAATATTGTATGGGATGAAACGTTTCTTGCTCTCAAGCGTGGCCAAGTCATTCAATACCAGTTTCTCGAATGTGGATATTTCGCCTGGGATCATGCTGCCCGAGGGGGAGAACGTAGATGGTGGTCGGAAGGGAGTGTTAGAGACGACGGTGGGTGAAGGATTGAGCAGAAAAATGCATGTAGACGAAGACGTCTAAAAATCTCAATAGTTCAGTATGTAGTTCCAGGAAGTTTGGATGGATGGTAGGGACAAAGGAAAAGCCTTTACTTAAAAGAGACAGTTCAGAGTCAGCAAGGACGTGTTTGGACAAATTAAAAATGGTTATAAGTTGTGAGGATGCAGAGTCATTGTTGTCAGAGTTTACCATTGGTAAAACCTCTGGCGTGTCTGGTGCTCGCCTGGGGGGTTGTGCCATCGTTGGGCTTATTTCACGCGCCCGCGTTTGGGTGGGTTGCTTTGGCCTCTCCCTAAAAATGGGTCCGGGGTTGCGTGTGGAAGTGCTGGGGTTTTCTCCTGAGTCTGAGTTTTCAGACGAGTCAGCAGAGGTGTCTGAAAAACCCACCAAATTGTTGCATCTATTAAAACGACCCCACGGTCTAGTGTTCTGGGGATTAGTGTACGAGCGATTTGTGTAGAAATCTTTCTGTAGATATGGGTATGTGCGTTCAGTGCAATATGTTTTGATATCTTTCTTCACTTTAAGCGATTTCTTGTTCTACTCTAGTCTGTGGAAGTCCTCAACTGTCTTCTGGACTTGTTCAAGCAATTTTTTGCCATCAAGGACTCAACAAGTGTGTTTGATCTGTCTTTCAATATCACTAATTTCTTCTGCTAGTTTTTTTAGAGTTTCTGTGGCTGTATCAATGCCTAGTACTAACCAGTGCCTGGAGCAAGTAGTGCCTATGTAACTGAAGTTATTGATGTATTTGGGGGTTGTCTGTGAAAATGCCGGGTATGTTCCTTACTTGCAGCCCGACTGGAATTATATCAGCTTTCAAGTATTCAGTGAGCATGCGGATCATAAGCTGAAGGCGGACCTGCTTCTTCTTACATCTCTCTAGTTGGTCAGAGAGGGATATGTTTGTATGAGTCGGGGTGTCTGCTGAGTCAGTGAACAGGAAGGTCCCTCGAGTATTTTCTTAATATATTCGTCAGAATATAGGGGTGCGTGGTCTGACATTGCAGTGATGCTGAACGGTGTATTAAGACAAGAGTTAAGGAAGGTAAATAGAGACAGAGGGAAGCAGGAGTTGCCCACTCACAAGGAGGGAATAGGGAGTGTCTCCCTTGCAATCCAGCGATTGCGCTAACCATATTAACAAAAACACAAGGGAACCCAAAAGGTAGATAAGGACCTTGGGTAACAGTTTAGTATTAGAAAAGTGGTCCTTAAAAAGAACAGTATGGTCATCAGGATAAATATAGACTCAAATCAGTGCTATTTTACGAGTGTCCAGCCGGACATTCAATTTAATAATTCAAAAATGTCAAAAACGAAAAATATAAACACATCAATACAGTGGGACACAATCCTGCATCCTACATAGAAACATAACGAATACATTTAGGACAGGAACATATCAGGCAAGACAGGGTAGCTTGTGGAATATTGAACACAATTTCTAACAAGCTTGAGGAAACAGTAATTACACTTTTTTTTATCAGATTTGATTAATGTGCAAACTGTTTAGATTGGTCGACGACGTTTCGATCCTCTTAACAAATGGTAGGATCATCTTCAGGACAGTTATAAGTACAAGCCTGATTAATTAGAGATTGCCTGTGGAAAATAAGGAAAAGGGAAGGAGATTAAGGAGCGTCTAGTAAAGACCGTGAAACATTATGCTATCCAGGGGGTCCGGGACCAGCCCTGGTGCGACCGCACCATGCTCGTGAAGCAGTTATGAAAACATTCGAGGACTCTCAACAGGGCGATAACTGTGAAGGGAGATGGCTAGCATGAGTGAGCGTGAACATCAGGGCTGTATATTAAAATAAGGTGTAGAAGGAAACAACCGTGTGGATATAGACGCACGCAATCAATCGTGTCAAGATAGTGACAAGCGAACCAGGCTGAACGGTACACACGTGAGCAAGGTGAAAAGGCCGAAAGATGTATGAGGACTGAGTTCAGAGTGCCCGCTGCGCATTAAATGGCATTACATTAAATGGACATTAAATGGACAGTCATAAGTGTTGTTAAACAACCCCCAAGAGGCGGAGACATTGCACAACTTCTGAATAAAAAGGAGCTCAAGCAGATTATCCGCATGAACAGCATCAGGAATGGACTGAACAGGAATGAGGACTGGACCACCTTGATCTAGACCTCTCCTTGTACCAAGAACTATGTTCCGCCCTCACTGTGTCTACCTCTAGTTTGTAATCTGAATACAACTGCCACTAACTGCGTTGATGCTTGTTTTTTCCATGGTTCCTGAATATCTCTGTCCAATTGTCATCAAGCATATTTTGTTAATTCAGTTGTTTGGTATGATTTCCCTGTTACCTAAATAATGAATACTGTTTTGTATGATTTACTCTTCTTTTAGTTCACTGCCTCCTTTTGGCTCTCTAGTGGTTCCTTTACCGCACCTAGTCTATCTTCCATACTCATTAAAACCCTCACCCAACAAGGCCATCTTATGCTGAGTCACCTGTCACTCACACCATAAATAGGAGCATTCCATTGGCCGATGGCTATCCCTGCCATCAAGCCTTGGATCACACAGCAAAACGGTAAGCACGCTGCCCTGCGTAGTCATCAGACTCCTTCCAAGCCACCCTTTTATTTCCTCACTTCTCCCTTCCATCCTTTTTCCCTGTAGTGCATCGCCACTTGCTGTCTTGGAACTGATAACTTTACAGTCTAAACGCCAGGTTATTCACTCCTAGGTGAGAATTCCTGCTGGTTCTATCTTCTTGTCTGCCAGTTGTTATCTAGTAATTCCGGTATCTTACATGAGAATTTAATTTTCACAGAACATCATATTTAATCGGCCTCCACCACTGAGTGTATTTGTGGCTTTACCTTCCGCAAGCCCAATTGAGGTTAGTTATTACTTAACTATTGTGCGAACGAGCGTCACCTCACACGCGCAGCGGGCACTCTGAACTCGGTCCTCATACATCTTTATGCCTTTTCACCTTGCTCATGTGTGTACCGTTCAGCCTGGTTCGCTTGTCACTATCTAGACACGATTGATTGCGTGCGTCCATAACCACACGGTTGTGTCCTTCTACACCTTATTTTAATATACAGCCCTGACATTCACGCTCACTCACGCTAGCCATCTCCCTTCACAGTTATCGCCCTGTTGAGAGTCCTCGAATGTTTTCATAACTGCTTCACGAGCATGGTGCGGTCACACCAGGGCTGGTCCCGGACCCCCTGGATAGCATAATGTTTCACGGTCTTTACTAGACGCTCCTTAATCTCCTTCCCTTTTCCTTATTTTCCACAGGCAATCTCTAATTAATCAGGCTTGTACTTATAACTGTCCTGATGATGATCCTACCATTTTTTAAGAGGATCGAAACGTCATCGACCAATCTAAACAGTTTACTCATTAATCAAATCTGATAAAAAAAGTGTAATTACTGTTTCCTCAAGCTTGTTAGAAATTGTGTTCAATATTCCACAAGCTACCCTGTCTTGCCTGATATGTTCCTGTCCTAAATGTATTAGTTATGTGTCTATGTAGGATGCAGGATTGTGTACCACTGTATTGATGTGTTTATATTTTTGGTTTTTGACATTTTTGAATTATTAAATTCAATATACGGCTGGACACTCGTAATATAGCACTGATTTGAGTCTATATTTATCCTGATGACCATACTGTTCTTTTTAAGGACCACTGTTCTAATACTAAACTGTTACCTAAGGTCCTTATCTACCTTTTGGGTTCCCTATTCCCCTCCTTGTGAGTGGGCAACTCCTGCTTCCCTCTGTCTCTATTTACCTTCCTTAACTCTTCTCTTAATACACCGTTCAGCATCACTGCTATGTCAGACCACGCACCCCTATATTCTGACGAATATATTAAGAAAATACTCGAGGGACCTTCCCTGTTCACTGACTCAGCAGACACCCCGACTCATACAAACATATCCCTCTCTGACCAACTAGAGAGATGTAAGAAGAAGCAGGTCCGCCTTCAGCTTATGATCCGCATGCTCACTGAATACTTGAAAGCTGATATAATTCCAGTCGGGCTGCAAGTAAGGAACATACCCGGCATTTTCACAGACAACCCCAAATACATCAATAACTTCAGTTACATAGTCACTACTTGCTCCAGGCACTGGTAAGTACTAGGCATTGATACAGCCACAGAAACTCTAAAAAAACTAGCAGAAGAAATTAGTGATATTGAAAGACAGATCAAAGACACTTGTTCAGTCCCTGACGGCAAAAAATTGCTTGAACAAGTCCAGAAGACAGTTGAGGACTTCCACAGATTAGAGCAGAACAAGACATCGCTTAAAGTGAAGAAAGATATCAAAACATATAGCACTGAACGCACATACCCATATCTACAGAAATATTTCTACACAAATCGCTCGTACACTAATCCCCAGAACACTAGACCGTGGGGTCGTTTTAATAGATGCAACAATTTGGTGGGTTTTTCAGACACCTCTGCTGACTCATCTGAAAACTCAGACTCAGGAGAAAACCCCAGCACTTCCACACGCAACCCCGGACCCAATTTTTAGGGAGAGCCAAAGCGACCCACCCAAACGCGGGCGCGTGAAACAAGCCCAACGATGGCACAACCCCCAGGCGAGCGCCAGACACGCCAGAGGTTTTACCAATGGTAAACTCTGACAACAATGACTCTGCATCCTCACAACTTATACCCATTTTTAATTTGTCCAAACACGTCCTTGCTGACTCTGAACTGTCTCTTTTAAGTAAAGGCTTGTCCTTTGTCCCTACCATCCATCCAAACTTCCTGGAACTACATACTGAACTATTGAGATTTTTAGACGTCTTCGTCTACATGCATTTTTTCTGCTCAATGCTTCACCCACCGTCATCTCTAACACTCCCTTCCGACCACCATCTACGTTCTCCCCCTCGGGCAGCATGATCCCAGGCGAAATATCCACATTCGAGAAACTGGTATTGAATGACTTGGCCATGCTTGAGAGCAAGAAACGTTTCATCCCATACAATATTTCCCTTGGTGAAAAGAAAGCCATTGATTCTCTTAAAAGGAACGAATCTCTAATAATCAAATCTGCCGATAAAGGTGGTGGGATTGTCCTGCAAGAGAAGGAAACATACAAATCTGAAATTCTGCGTCAGCTCTCTAATACTGACCACTACTGTAGACTGCCCACTAATCCAACCAGGGAACTACAAAACCTAATCTTACAGATCACAACAGACGCAAAATCTGAGGGTTTTCTAAGTCAAAAGGAATTAATTTTTTTAAATGTTAAATCACCGCGCATGCCAGTGATTTACACACCTCCCAAAGTGCATAAAAACCTCACGAGCCCCCTGGACGTCCGATAGTTTCGGGTTGCGGCTCTATACTTGAACCCCTGGGTCAAAACGTTGACTACTTTATTAAAGACTTTGTACCTGGCACTGAATGCTATGTAAGGGATAGTATGGCGATGATTAACTTAGTCGAGCACCACCCTTTTGACCCTACCAGTGATATACTCTGTACAATTGATATTGAATCCTTCTACACCAACATCCCGCAGGTTCTGGCGATGACGGTGATCCAAGGAGTACTTGACTCCAGGCCTCGCCCACACACTGTCCCCACTGTGTTCATTCTGCAACTACTTGAACTTTGCCTTACTAGAAATTTCTTCTCTTTTGAGTACGAATATTACCAACAAGTAAAAGGAACATCAATGGGGGCCGTTTTTGCCCCCAACTTGGCTATACTTTTCATGGGCCACCTTGAAACGACTACCATCCTATCTCCCACTAACTCCTTTTTTACCGGTGTCACATTATGGCATCGGTATATAGATTACATTTTCATGATTTGGCACAATAATGTTGAAACCCTCAACCATTTTCTACACTGGCTGAATAACAATTGTCTAGGCCTTAATTTCACCCTTACACATGACAAATCTCTGATTCCTTTCCTCGATCTCACCATATTCCATTCCAATTGTGAACTACTTACCAGGCTATACAGAAAAACTACAGAGCGTAACACCTTGCTTCGTTACGAAAGTAATCACCCACGAGCACTAAGTGACTCTTTACCATACTCCCAATTTTTGCAGATAAGACGCAATTGCTTAGCCAAAGAGGATTATTTTCGCGAAGCATCAATCTTATCTACCAAGTTGAAAGCACGTGGTTACCCTAAACTCCTGGTACGAACAGCACAGAAGTGTGCCTGGTACTGCCCAAGAGAAATCCTGCTTTCCCCCAAAATCAAGTCTGACAACAATCGCATAGTCTGTGTGACCACATTCTCCCCTATTTCGAAACCCATCCGTAAATCTATCATCAAACACTGGCCTACTGTGAACGCAGGCAATTTGAACATTGAGCGCCCTCTATTTGCTTTCCGCAAAAGCCGCAATCTCAAAGACCACCTGGTACGGGCGGTTCTACCTAATTCCAGGGTAGCTACCACTCTTGATGCACATTGGGGCCTTGAACCTCTAATCGGGCACGCCAAATGCGGCAACTGCAATGTGTGTGATTTTACTCTAGAAGGCAAAGAGTTTACCTTCAATAATGTGTCAATCAAATCAAGATCATTTTCCAACTGTAATACTTGCAATGTCATTTATTTGATTCAATGTCCTTGCTTGCTTATTTACATTGGGCAAACAACACAAAAAGTGAAGACCCGAATTGGACAACATAGGAGTAGAGTGCGCTGCAAAACTCCCAACGCGCCCTTAGTGGATCATTTCACCGTGGCAGGACACAATGAAGATGACATTAAATGGACAGTCATAAACGTTGTTAAACAACCCCCAAGAGGCGGAGACACTGCACAACTTCTGAATAAAGAGGAGCTCAAGCAGATTATCCGCATGAACGGCATCAGGAATAGACTGAACAGGAATGAGGACTGGACCACCTTGATCTAGACCACTCCTTGTACCAAGAACTATGTTCCGCCCTCACTGTGTCTACCTCTAGTTTGTAATCTGAATACAACTGCCACTAACTGTGTTGATGCTTGTTTTTTCCATGGTTCCTGAATATCTCTGTCCAATTGTCATCAAGCATATTTTGTTAACCCCTTCGATGCGCGTGACGAGCTCAGCTCGTCATTCTGCGCGGTAGCGCTGTGCGCATGACGAGCTGAGCTCGTCACGACCACACCCGCGATCGGAATGTCCAGCACACGAGCGGAATTCCGATCGCGGTCAAGGGGTTAATTCAGTTGTTTGGTATAATTTCCCTGTTACCTAAATAATGAATACTGTTTTGTATGATTTACTCTTCTTTTAGTTCACTGCCTCCTTTTGGCTCTCTAGTGGTTCCTTTACCGCACCTAGTCTGTCTTCTATACTCATTAAAACCCTCACCCAACATGGCCACCTTATGCTGAGTCACCTGTCACTCACACCATAAATAGGAGCATTCCATTGGCCGATGGCTATCCCTGCCATCAAGCCTTGGATCACACAGCATAACGGTAAGCACGCTGCCCTGCGTAGTCATCTGACTCCTTCCAAGCCACCCTTTTATTTCCTCACTCCTCCCTTCCTTCCTTTTTCCCTGTAGTGCATTGCCACTTGCTGTCTTGGAACTGATAACTTTACAGTCTAATCGCCAGGTTATTCACTCTTAGGTGAGAATTCCTGCTGGTTCTATCTTCTTTATCTGCCAGTTGTTATCTAGTAATTCCGGTACCTTACATTTGAATTTAATTTTCACAGAACATCATATTTAATCGGCCTCCACCACTGAGTGTATTTGTGGCTTTACCTTCCGCAAGCCCAATTGAGGTTAGTTGTGAGAAGTTGGCCTGGTATATGCTGTTCACTATTTAAAGTGGACACCTTGCACCAGAACAATTCGACTCTTATGGTAGATAGGTTTAAGACAACCTTTATAGAAAGCTATCCTAGTGGTAGCTGTGGAGAGCAGCCTTCAGGCTAAGTCTTGAAGGAATGTAAAGCAGCTTGTTTTACGACACAATCTCTTGAATCACCAAATGAAAAGACACCACACAGGTATATATATCAAATATAAATGTATTTATTAATAAACACTCTCTACTAATCTCTTTATGAGATTAGAGGTCAGGAACATATGTACAAGTCAAATATTATCAGAATAAGTTTAGCACAATCGAATATCACAATCGTAGTTTGCTAGACCTAGATCTAGGGCATCTAGAATCGAGGGACCCCTAAGAACCACCCCAGGTAGTTGTAGGAGACCCACAGGGGACGGACGCGGTGACCTGGCACCGGTGCGAGTCCTGTGCGAGTCTATGTACTCAGACGCGATTGAGATTTCAATGTTAAAGGTCCCTTGCGTGTTCGAGGCGAACACACCGATCGGTTCTTGTACGAGTCGAAGGACGCGGTCACAGATAGAGAGGCAAGGGAGATGGACGCGCTGTGTCTAACACAGACACGAACCTTGTGCGAGTCAGTGCAATGGAGATCTCAGAGTTACAGGCCCTTTGTGTGTTCGAGGCGAACACCGATCGGACTCAGTACGAGTCGAAGGATACAGTTTTAGATAGTGTTGCAAAGGTGATGGACGCGGTGTGTCTAACACAGACACGAACCCTGTACGAGTCAGATCAATTGTCGCACTTGGAAAGTTAGAGTTTTAGGACACTTCTAGGGACGCTACAAGCAAGTCACTTACAGGGTAAGTGGTTCTAGGGCCCACACCCACAGGAGCACCGTAGTGCTGAAGTTACCTCACCCAGGGAGCCGGGTGCATAGGTGTTCTTTGGTGTCGGGTCGCGGCATCGTTTTCAATGGGAGCCAGTGAAGACTTGCTGCTTGCGGCGACAGGAGAAGTGTCCGGAGGAATCCAAGCCTGGATTCGGAAGATGGAAGACCTGAAAGCAGAGGGGACAGTGTTCAAAGTCACTTGGCAGTGACCCGGGGCAAGGAAGATGGATGCCCACCGTCGTTGCAAGATTCAGGTCGTTCGCGGTTGCCTTGACTCTTCAGCCACGAGGTCCAGGAGGTGTCGATGACAACCAGGAGCTGGATTTGGCGTGTCCCACGATGTCTGCAGCTTACTACGGTGTCAGCGACTCGATTGGAGCCAACAAGCCTTGGTAACAGCAAGTCTCAGGGAAAGTGTGAAGAGGCAATGGCGCAGACCAGCAAGGTCTGTGGGACTCCACCCGGCAAGGGTAAGTCAGGGCAGACCTGGTGCAACCAGAGGAGTACTTCGGTTTCTTTAGGAAGTCTTCTGGGGACCCACAAGCCGGCTGGCAAGGGGTCGCAAAGATGCCTTGGGAGGATTCGCTCACAGGGGCCCACGGTCACTCGGGACGTGGTAGGCCTCTGATCTTAGGAGGGTTTCCTGCTGGAGGCTGGGACCATACGTGGTCCAAAGCACAAGTTCGTGGAACGTTGTGAAGGGGTTGCACTCGACAATAGTGCACGGTACCCAGGGGTCACGGTTCCTCGTTACTCTTGGGGTCCACTGGCCTCAGCTTCACTGGGGACTCACGATGGCCTTTGGGAAGTCAGGAAATCTACTTCTTGGGCTGCAGGGACTTCGGACTCCGGCGGGAGCGGAATAGTTTGCGACCGTCGTTTGTAGTTTTTGGTGCCTGCCAAGCAGGGGAGTCACTCCTTGACTCCAAGGGAGATTCTTCAGTCTTCCAAAGGTAGTGGAACGTCGAAGGTTCGGGATTCTTCTTGTAGAGCGTCGTCCAGGGAAATCTAAGGTGCAATGCACAGGTTCCCCCTCTTATACTAAAAGAAAGGGAGGGACTAGCTCTATGACCCTACCTATGGGAGGGTCAGGGGAGTGGGTGGCTACACCCACTTCCCTTGTCCAGTCTCACGCCAGAGCAGGGGCAGGTAGCCCCTGAGCCGGTTTGAACTGGCATATGCACAGAGGAGCCTTCTGCTCCCCCAGTGCAGGACTTCAAAGCACTCTACGAGTGCACCCACCCAGCCCCAATACACTAAACCCTGTCTGGAAGGTGGTCACACCCCCTTGGGACAGGATATCTATTGTTGGGCTTCCTCCACTGCGAGTGTTGGTCATCAGCAGGAGGGCAGCCCAGTGTTCTGTGACTGGTGGCATCCATTTTGTGATGCCAGGGCTCTGCAGGATTCTACCGCGTTTCCACAGTAGGCACATGTCTATCCCTCTAGAAGGGTGGAATGCTACCCCCGCCGCCAGGACTGGCGGGGGTAGTATTCCAAGATGTTTGACACCAAACACGACATGTTTCGATGCAGCCATTCCAAAGTTAGCATTTTACCGCGAGGATATAATGCACTTAAAAGTATATGGTTTAACCAAGCATCCACAAACAGCACCAGAGAATGGACTCTGAGAGCTGCAGAGGGGCCCTGCTCAGGCAGAGGCACCCCCTCACATAGAAGCCAAGCACCCTGCCCTCAGGATTGATAGGGCCTGCCTTAGGGGTGACTGATAGGTTTATATGTGTGTGTGTAGGAGAGATATAGGGGACCTATATCTCAGTGAGGGGTGCTAGCACTTCCTCACCAAGGCTGCAGTAGCAGGCCTGTGGTGTCAGATTTAGTCTGCTTCCCAGGGGTGGCATAATACATGCTGCAGCCCCTGGTAGGCCTGTGAAGTACCTATGCCCTTGGTACCTAAGGTACCATATACTAGGGACTCATAAGGTGCCACAGTATCCAATCACTAGTGCACCTAGAGTGCACTCCAAATCGTTTAGAGAGAACAGAGAGGCTGGGGCCCTGATTAGCAGGGTCCCAGCCTGACTATAGCCAGAAACTAGTGTAAACATCAGAAGAAAAGTGGGGGCAACATAAGAGGCAGATCCTACTCTCCTACACAACCCCCCCCAAACGCAGTGACACTAAACTAACCTTGACCAGTTGAGTCTTCGTGTTCAAAGTGGAAATACCTTGAGAGTCCATCTGCATTGGCATGTTGGGTCCCAGGTCTATGTTCCACTGTATAGTCCATCCCCTGTAGGGAAATGGACCACCTCAAAAGTTTTGGGTTTTCTCCTTTCATTTGTTTAAGCCATAGGAGGGGCTTGTGGTCGGTCTGAACTATGAAGTGAGTACCAAACAAGTATGGCCTCAGCTTCTTCAGGGCCCATACCACAGCAAAGGCCTCCCTCTCTATAGCTGACCAACGTTTCTCTCTAGGGGTCAGCCTTCTGCTAATAAAAGCTACTGGCTGGTCTTGACCTTCATCATTCAGTTGAGACAGTACAGCTCCCACACCCAGCTCAGAAGCATCTGTTTGGACAATGAACTTTTGGTGTAGTCTGGACTGTGTAAGATGGGGGCAGTGCACATGGCCTGCTTTAGGTCTTCAAATGCCTTCTGACAGCTAGCTGTCCACTGAACCTTTTTTGGCATTTTCTTTGAGGTCAGATCATTCAAGGGGGTCACTATAGATCCATATCCCTTGACAAACCTCCTATAGTACCCAGACAGGCCTAAGAAGGCTCTGACCTGTGTCTGGGTGGTTGGAGCAACCCATTCCATTATGGTTTGGATTTTGCTCTGTAAAGGCTGAACCTGGCCTCCACCTACAAGGTGGCCCAGGTATACAACCTGACTCTGCCCTATCTGGCACTTAGTGGCCTTGATAGTGAGGCCTGCTGTAGGAGAGTAGGATCTGCTTCACATGGGTACCCCCACTTTTTGCTGATGCTTCACTGTTTTATGACATTAGTCTGGCTGGGGCCCTGCTAATCAGAACCCCAGCCTAGCTGCTTCCTCTCTAAAATGGTTTCCATGTGCCTTAGGCACATCACTGATTGGAATCTGGAGTGCCCTTATAAGTCCCTAGTATATGGTATACTATGTACCAAGGGCATAGGTACCTCAGAGGCCTACCAGGGGCTGCAGCATGTATTATGCTACCCCTGGAAGACCATCCAAACTGACACCACAGGTCTGCTACTGCAGCCTGGGTAAGGTGGTGCATGCACTCCTTACTGTGATATAGGTTACCTATATCACTAAATACATACACACATATAAACCTATAAGTCACTCCTAAGGCAGGCCTTATCAATCCTAAAGGACCCTTCTCTGATGCTGTTTGTAGTGCAGCCTGACCATATACTCTTAAGCGCATTATAACCTCGCGTTAAATGCTAACTTTGGAATGGCTGCACCTAAACATGTCGTGTTTGGTGTCAAACATCTTGGAATACTACCCCCGCCAATTCTGGCGGCGGGGGTAGCATTCCACCCTTCTAGAGGGAAAGACATGTTAACTCTGGCTAGCCCGGTAACTTCTTTCCAAAGCCCTGGTATCACAAAATGGATGCTGCTGCCACAGACACGAGTCTGGCCTCCTGCTGCTGGATGAAACTCCGGCAGGGGAGGCCTGGACAATAGGTTTCCTGTCCCAGGGAGGTGTGACCACCTCCCCAGACAGGATAATGTGTATTGGGGCTGGGCGGGAGCACTTTCGGGTGCTTTGAAGTCCTGCACTGGGGGCACATTTGGTGTCCCTGTGCATACCCCAGTTCAAACCGGATCAGGGGCTTGCAGCCCCTGCTTTGGCGCGAACTGGACAAAGGGAAAGGGGTGTAGCCACCCCTCTGCCCTGACCCACCCATAGGTGGGGCCACAGAGTAGTCCAACCCCTAAACTTAGTATAAGTATAGGAACCCAGTCCTTAGGACTTTAGATTATCCCTGGACGAAACTCTGAAACAGAATCCTGGACCTTTGACGCTCTACTCACGATTAGAGGACAGAAGAATCTCCCTTGGGGTCAAGGAGTGACTCCCTGCTTGGCAGGCACCAAAGAAGCATCTGTCCGGTTCGCATTTCTGAAGCTCCCGTCGGACGCCGAAGTCATCGCATCACCAGAGGTAGATTCTCAGACTTCCCCGAGGCTACCCTGAGTCCCCAGCAAAGCTGAGGCCCGTAGCTATCGTGGGTGACGTGTGACCGTGACCCCTAGACACCGAGCACATTTGCAAGTGCATCCTCTTCTGGGTCTCCCAAGAAGTCGTGCTTTGGGCTCCGAGTAGCCCTAGCCTCCAGCACCACCTACACCGAAGATCACTGGCCCCCACTCCACGAGTGTCCTGTAAGCCAGCTCCACGTGCGGCGTCACGAGGCTCCTTCGCGGTCGCTAGCCCGTTGGCTAGTAGCCCTTAACGAAGGCCAATCTTTTTCTTACTTGGCATCCTGGTTGCTCCAGGCCTGCCCTCACTTACCCTTGCTGGGTGAGTTCCCCTGACCTTTTTGGTCTGCACCATCGACGATCTACATCTTCACCGAGACTTGCCGTTGCCAAGGCTTGTTGGGTCCAATCCGGTCGCCGACACCTCAGCAATCGACAGACATTGTGTACCAGCCCGAATCCTGCTCCTAGTCGCCGACAACGCCTCCTGGACCTCGTGGCTGAAGAGTCAAGACGACCGTCAACACACCTGAAGCACTCGACATCGGTGGGCATCTGTCCATCGCCTTCCTGGTCACTGGCTAGTGACCCAGACTTTGTCCCCTCTGCTTTCAGGTTCTTCAGATCTCCGATCCACTCATGGATCCACCCGGACACTTTCCACTTGGTCGCCAGCAGCACTTTGCAGCAGATTGCCATTCAAATCGACGACGAAACCCGACCCCGAAAGGCACCTATGCACCCGGCTTCCCTGGGTGAGGTAACACGAGTACTCCGGTGCTCCCGTGGGTAGAGACTCTTCAAAGAACTAGTTCTCAAAGGGTTTGCTCCAAGTCCTCCTTTAAGTGTCCCTTTTCTCTAATTTCCTGATCGCGACTTTCTCCATAGAAGTCAACGGCGTATCACGGTTGTGTATTTACACTGCACGCGTCCCCCGTGGGTCCCCTGTGTCACTACCTTGGGTGGTTCCTTGTGGTCCAAGCACTTCTAGAGGCTCTAGGCCTAGTGTCTAGTTCAGTCGTGGTTCTTATACCACTTTATTGGTATATGGTTTGGTACGCCCCTAGGGCCGAAACGTGTATTTGTGCTATTACTGTGTTTAAATAACTTCTAACTTATGAACTTCGAACTCTAGCCTCATAAAGAGATTAGAGGGGTGTGTTTAGCAATAAATACATATATTTTGAATATATACCTGGTGTGGTGCTCTTTCATTTGGTCACTCAAGAGATTATAGACTGGTAAAACAAGCTGCTTTACATTCCTTCAAGACTTAGCCTGAAGGCTGCTCTCCATAGCTACCACTAGGATAGCTTTCAATAAGGTTGTCTTTAACCTATCTCCAATAAGGGGTTGTTTGGACTGGTGCAAGGTGCCCACTATAATTAGTGAACAGCATATACCAGGCCAACTTCTCACATTGGTGTGCAGCGTGTGGGATTCCAGCTTGCTATTGTTTTACCAGATAATCTCAATTGAATTGATCAACTGAAAACCACTAAAGGTACCTAAGGTACATATAATTTAAGCTTAGAATACAGTAAGTTCTACTGAACTTAGAGTTGTGTGTTAAGGGATAGCACAACCCTTTCTACAACTCAAGAGAGTTTAGTAGGCCACACTAGAGTAGGTAGTGCATACACCACACCACACTAGTAATGTCTTTAAGGGTAGGATCTAAAGAATCCTTGCAGGAAGCCACTGAGCTTCCACCCTCCAAGTATGATACACTCCCATTCTTGGAATTGAGAGCATTATGTAACTTGAGAAAAATAAGGACAGGCCAAAGTCCCACCACCCAACACCTTAAAGAGTTGTTGGTGGCTTATGACCTTAGTAAGCCCTTGGGGACTGAAGGGGTAGGAGCTGAGGGTGGGGCAGAAGATGAGGATGGGACCAGGGGTAGAAATACCCCCAGCCCCCTCTGAAACTGGCCAGGAGGGTGAAAATGACCCTGACCTGGATAACCCAATCCCTCCTGAGGAAGATGAAGAGGATGATCAGAATGATGCCCTCTTTGTCCCCCAGGAAGGATTAAGAGTGTGCCCAGAAAGTCTAGATCTCCTTCTCAGGAGTCTAACCACTCTGGCACCTCAATAGGGAGCTCTGTCTCATCTCATAGGAGGGAATCCTCTCATGAGAGGAGAACAAGGCTGATTCAATATGAGGAAGCTCAGCTTGAACTCAGAAGGAAGCAAGTAGCCTTAGACAGGGAGTCCCTAGATCTCTTTAGAGAGAAAAGAAAGTTGGGACTAGAGTCCCATGGTGGCAGCCATGTCCCTAGAGATAGGGAAAGGTCCTATGACCATAGGAACCTGAGCAAGATTGTACCTCCCTATCAGAATGGGGATGACATCAACAAGTGGATAACTGCTCTAGAGAGGGCCTGTAAAGTACAGAAGGTCCCTCAGGAGCAGTGGGCAGCAATCTTGTGGCTCTCCTTTGCAGACAAAGGCAGAGATAAGCTCCTCACTGTTAGAGAGGAGGATGCTGATAATTACAAGGTCTTGAAGAGTGCTCTTATTGATGGGTTTGGCCTAACCACTGAACAGTACAGGTTGAAGTTCAGAGATACCCAAAAAGCACAGACTCAAGACTGGGTAGACTATGTGGATTGTTCTGCCAAGGCTCTGGAAGGCTGGTTGATGGGCAGTAAGGTGTGTGACTTCTCAGGATTGTACAATCTGATAATGAGGAGCAGATTCTTAATAACTGTCAAAATCAGCTGTTGCATCAATACCTGGTAGACTCTGATCTGACCTCTCCCCAAGAATTGGGAAAGAAGGCAGACAAATGGGTCAGAACCAGGGTGAAGCAGAAGGTACAGAACCAAGGTGGGGAAACCAATAAGCAAGATGCTAAGAACTCTGAAAAGGGTGGGGAGAAGGGTAAAGATCAAAAGTCTTCATCAGGCCCCCAAAAATCTTCTTCAGGTGGGGATTCACAGTCTACCAAAGGGAAAGGCCAAAGAAAACCATGGTGCAAGGTCTGTAAGCAAAAGACCCACTGGACCAGTGATTGCACCAAGTCCAAAGACTCAAGTCCAGCACCCACCAATGCCCCTAAGGCACCTGTTCCCCTAGTACAGTTGGTGGGAGTGCTCCAGCCAAGGGTTTAGTAGGGTTCACCCTGGGTACTGAGTTGGGCTCTGACCTAGTCAGAGAACTGACTCAGGCTGTGTTAGTCTGTGATGGAGGCATGGATGTGACCTCCTCTGTGAGTCCCAGTAATCTGGGCAAGTACAGACAACAGCCTTTAATCAATGGACGTGAGGCTTTGGCATTTAGGGACACAGGGGCAAGTGTCACAATGGTGACACAAGACCTTGTGAATCCTGGGCAAGTTATACTTGGTGAGATGTACCAAGTGACCAATGCTAGCAATGTCAGAACAGACCATACTCTGGCAGTTGTTAACTTCTCCTGGGGAGGGGTAACTGGCCTTAAGAAGGTTGTGGTGAGTGCAAACCTACCAGTCGAATGCTTGCTTGGCAATGACTTAGAGACTTCTGCTTGGGCAGAAGTGGAGCTCAGGACCCATGCAGAAATGCTGGGGATCCCTGCAGATGTGTTTGCTGTGACCAGGTCACAAGCCAAAATGTCTAGCACTGAACAGGCCTTGGATTCTGGAAGAATGGACCAAGTGCCTTCCAGGAGGAGGAGTAGTAGGGTTAAGGCAGTGCCTTCCCCTTGGCTCAGGAGGAAGATCAGTCCCTTGAGGGGGATGATCTCAGTCCTGAAGAAGGAACTGTCCCAGAGGAACTTGAACCTGACCAGGTTGAGTTCTTGGGGACAGGGGGACCTTCTAGGGCAGATCTGAGCCAGGAGCAGCAGAGCTGCCCCTCCTTGAACCCCTCAGACAGCAAGCTGCTGCTGAGGCTGCTGGGAAAGCTAGTGGTCCCCATACAGTGTATTGGGATGATGGACTCCTGTACTCAGAGAGTAGAGACCCCAAGCCTGGTGCTACCAGGAGGTTGGTTATACCTCTGAAGTTCAGATGCTTCCTATTGACCCTAGCCCATGATATTCCCTTGGCAGGTCACCTGGGCCAGAACAAGACTTGGGACAGAATTGTCCCTCACTTTCACTGGCCCCACATGTCTGAAGACACCAAGGAGTTTTGTCGCTCCTGTGTAACCTGCCAGGCCAGTGGCAAGGCAGGTGGCACTACAAAGGCCCCCTGATACCACTACCTGTGGTGGGGGTGCCCTTTGAAAGGGTAGGGATTGACATTGTTGGTCCCATGGATCCCCATACAGCATCTGGGCACAGGTTTATCCTGGTGGTAGTGGATCATGCCACCAGGTACCCAGAAGCTATTCCCCTCAGGACCACTACAGCACCTGTGGTGGCAAGGGCCCTCCTGGGAATTTTCTCAAGAGTGGGCTTTCCTAAGGAGGTAGTATCAGACAGGGGTGCTAACTTCATGTCTGGGTACTTAAAAGCAATGTGGAAGGAGTGTGGAGTGACTTATAAGTTCACCACACCCTATCACCCACAATGCAATGGTTTAGTTGAGAGATTCAACAAAACCTTGAAGGGCATGATTAAAGGGCTCCCAGAAAAGCTTAGGCGAAGATGGGACATACTCTTGCCCTGCCTTTTATTCGCATATAGGGAGGTGCCTCAGAAGGGGTTGGTTACAGCCCTTTTGAACTTCTGTTTGGCCACCCTGTGAGGGGTCCACTGTGCTTGGTGAAGGAAGGATGGGAGTTACCTCTCAAGCCCCCAAAGCAAGACATAGTGGACTATGTACTTGGTCTCCGCTCCCGGATGGCTGAGTATATGAAAAAGGCAACCAAAAACCTTGAGGCTAGCCAGGAACTTCAAAAGGCCTGGCATGACCAAAAGGCTGTTCTGACTGTTTACCAGCCAGGACAGAAGGTGTGGGTGTTGGAGCCAGTGGCCCCAGCAGCTCTCCAAGACAAATGGAGTGGACCCCACACTATTGTTGAGCAGAAGGGTGAGGTTACCTACTTAGTAGACCTAGGAACACCCAGGAGTCCCCACAGGGTTCTCCATGTCAACAGGTTAAAACCATATGTGGACAGGGCAGACATGGGCTTGCTCATGGCTACTGATGAAGGGCAGGAGGAAGAGAGTGACCCACTCCTGACCTGCTCTCACAGAACCCTGACGATGGGTCAGTAGATGGTGTAGCCTTGGCAGGCAGCCTCACTACCCAGCAACAAACTGATTGTAGACAAGTGCTCAATCAGTTTAGACATATGTTTTCACTGACACCCAGTCAGACCACCTGGTGCACTCATGAAGTGGACACTGGGGACAGTCTGCCTATTAAAAATAAGATTTATAGGCAACCTGACCATGTCAGGGACTGTATCAGGACTGAAGTCCAGAAAATGTTGGAGTTGGGAGTTATTGAACCCTCAGATAGCCCTTGGGCTAGTCCAGTGGTCCTTGTGCCAAAACCTCACACCAGTGGTGGAAAAAGAGAGATGAGGTTTTGTGTGGACTACAGGGGTCTCAATGCAGTCACTAGGACTGATGCCCATCCAATACCAAGGGCAGATGAGCTCATAGATACTTTGGCCTCAGCCAAATATCTCAGCACATTTGACTTGACAGCTGGCTACTGGCAGATCAGACTAGCTGATACTGCAAAGCCCAAAACAGCATTCTCAACCCCTAGTGGGCATTATCAATTTGTGGTAATGCCCTTTGGTCTGAAGAATGCACCTGCCACTTTCCAGAGGTTGGTGAATACAGTTCTCACAGGTCTGGAAGCCTATAGTGCAGCATATCTAGATGATATTGCTGTCTTTAGCTCCACCTGGGAGGATCACCTGGTCCACCTCAGGAATGTTTTACAGGCCCTGCAAAAGGCAGGCCTGACTATCAAGGCCACTAAGTGCCAGATAGGGCAGAGTCAGGTTGTGTACCTGGGCCACCTTGTGGGTGGAGGCCAGGTTCAACCTTTGCAGAGCAAGATCCAGACTATCATGGACTGGACTGCTCCCACTACCCAGACTCAGGTGAGAGCCTTCTTAGGCCTGACTGGGTACTATAGGAGATTTGTCAAGGGGTATGGATCAATAGTGACACCCCTGAATGACTTAACTTCTAAGAAAATGCCCAAAAGGTTCAGTGGACAGTTAGCTGTCAAAAGGCATTTGATGACCTGAAGCAGGCCATGTGCACTGCTCCCATTCTACAGAGTCCTGATTACTCCAAGAAGTTCATTGTTCAAACTGATGCATCTGAATTGGGGGTAGGGGCTGTACTGTCACAATTGAATGAAGAAGGTCAGGATCAGCCAGTAGCTTTCATTAGCAGAAGGCTGACCCCTAGAGAGAAACGTTGGTCAGCCATAGAGAGGGAGGCCTTTGCTGTGGTCTGGGCTCTGAAGAAGTTGAGGCCATACTTGTTTGGTACACACTTCCTGGTTCAGACAGACCTTAAGCCCCTCTTATGGATAAAACAAATGAAGGGTGAAAACCCCAAACTGCTTAGGTGGTCCATTTCCTTCAGGGGATGGACTTTACAGTGGAACATAGACCTGGGAGTAACCATGCCAATGCAGATGGACTCTCTAGGTACTTCCACTTAGAACATGAAGACTTAACTGGGCAAGGTTAGTTTAATGTCCCTACGTTTGGGGGGTTGTGTAGGAGAGTAGGATCTGCTTCACATGGGTACCCCCACTTTTTGCTGATGCTTCACTGTTTTTCGACATTAGTCTGGCTGGGGCCCTGCTAATCAGAACCCCAGCCTAGCTGCTTCCTCTCTAAAATGGTTTCCATGTGCCTTAGGCACATCACTGATTGAATCTGGAGTGCCCTTATAAGTCCCTAGTATATGGTATACTATGTACCAAGGGCATAGGTACCTCAGAGGCCTACCAGGGGCTGCAGCATGTATTATGCCACCCCTGGAAGACCATCCAAACTGACACCACAGGTCTGCTACTGCAGGCTGGGTAAGGTGGTGCATGCACTCCTTACTGTGATATAGGTTACCTATATCACTAAATACATACACACATATAAACCTATAAGTCACTCCTAAGGCAGGCCTTATCAATCCTAAAGGCAGAGTGCATGGTTCCTATGTGAGAGGGTGCTCCTGCATGAGCAGGGCCCCTCTGCAGCGTTCGGAGACCCTTCTCTGATGCTGTTTGTAGTGCAGCCTGACCATATACTCTTAAGCGCATTATAACCTCGCGTTAAATGCTAACTTTGGAATGGCTGCACCTAAACATGTCGTGTTTGGTGTCAAACATCTTGGAATACTACCCCCCCGCCAATTCTGGCGGCGGGGGTAGCATTCCACCCTTCTAGAGAGAAAGACATGTTAACTCTGGCTAGCCCGGTAACTTCTTTCCAAAGCCCTGGCATCACAAAATGGATGCTGCTGCCACAGACACGAGTCTGGCCTCCTGCTGCTGGATGAAACTCCGACAGGGGAGGCCTGGACAATAGGTTTCCTGTCCCAGGGAGGTGTGACCACCTCCCCAGACAGGATAATGTGTATTGGGGCTGGGCGGGAGCACTTTCGGGTGCTTTGAAGTCCTGCACTGGGGGCACATTTGGTGTCCCTGTGCATACCCCAGTTCAAACCGGATCAGGGGCTAGCAGCCCCTGCTTTGGCGCGAACTGGACAAAGGGAAAGGGGTGTAGCCACCCCTCTGCCCTGACCCACCCATAGGTGGGGCCACAGAGTAGTCCAACCCCTAAACTTAGTATAAGTATAGGAACCCAGTCCTTAGGACTTTAGATTATCCCTGGACGAAACTCTGAAACAGAATCCTGGACCTTCGACGCTCTACTCACGATTAGAGGACAGAAGAATCTCCCTTGGGGTCAAGGAGTGACTCCCTGCTTGGCAGGCACCAAAGAAGCATCTGTCCGGTTCGCATTTCTGAAGCTCCCGTCGGACGCCGAAGTCATCGCATCACCAGAGGTGGATTCTCAGACTTCCCGAGGCTACTCCTGAGTCCCCAGCAAAGCTGAGGCCCGTAGCTATCGTGGGTGACGTGAGACCGTGACCCCTGGACACCGAGCACATTTGCAAGTGCATCCTCTTCTGGGTCTTTCACGAAGTCGTGCTTTGGGCTCCGAGTAGCCCTAGCCTCCAGCACCAATTGCACCGAAGATCACTGGCCTCCACTCCACGAGTGTCCTGTGAGCTAGATCCACGTGCAACGTCTCGAGGCTCCTTCGCGGTCGCTAGCCTGTTGGCTAGTAGCCCTTAACGAAGGCCAATCTTTTTCTTACTAGGCATCCTGGTTGCTCCAGGCCTGCCTTCACTTACCCTCGCTGGGTGAGTTCCCCAGACCTTACTGGTCTGCACCATCGACGATCTACATCTTCACCGAGACTTGCCGTTGCCAAGGCTTGTTGGGTCCAATCCGGTCGCCGACACCTCAGCACTCGACAGACATCGTGTACCAGCCCGAGTCCTGCTCCTGGTCGCCGACAACGCCTCCTGGACCTCGTGGCTGAAGAGTCAAGACGACCGTCAACGCACCTGAAGCACTCGACATCGGTGGGCATCTGTCCATCGCCTTCCTGGTCACTGGCTAGTGACCCAGACTCTGTCCCCTCTGCTTTCAGGTTCTTCAGATCTCTGATCCACTCTTGGATCCACCCGAACACTTTCCACTTGGTCGCCAGCAGCACTTTGCAGCAGATCGCCATTCAAATCGACGACGAAACCCGACCCCGAAAGGCACCTATGCACCCGGCTTCCCTGGGTGAGGTAACACGAGTACTCCGGTGCTCCCGTGGGTAGAGACTCTTCAAAGTACTAGTTCTCAAAGGGTTTGCTCCAAGTCCTCCTTTAAGTGTCCCTTTTCTCTAATTTCCTGATCGCGACTTTCTCCATAGAAGTCAACGGCGTATCGCGGTTGTGTATTTACACTGCACGCGTCCCCGTGGGTCCCCTGTGTCACTACCTTGGGTGGTTCCTTGTGGTCCAAGCACTTCTAGAGGCTCTAGGCCTAGTGTCTAGTTCAGTCGTGGTTCTTATACCACTTTATTGGTATATGGTTTGGTACGCCCCTAGGGCCCAAACGTGTATTTATGCTATTACTGTGTTTAAATAACTTCTAACTTATGTATTTCAAACTCTAGCCTCATAAAGAGACTAGAGGGGTGTGTTTAGCAATAAATACATATATTTTGAATATATACCTGGTGTGGTGCTCTTTCATTTGGTCACTCAAGAGATTATAGACTGGTAAAACAAGCTGCTTTACATTCCTTTAAGACTCAGCCTGAAGGCTGCTCTCCATAGCTACCACTAGGATAGCTTTCAATAAGGTTGTCTTTAACCTATCTCCAATAAGGGGTTGTTTGGACTGGTGCAAGGTGCCCACTATAATTAGTGGACAGCATATACCAGGCCAACTTCTCACACCTGCTTTCTGCAGGGCCTCCAAAACATTCCTGAGGTGGACCAGGTGATCCTGCCAGGAGGAACTAAAGACAGCAATATCATCTAGATAAGCTGAGCAATAAGTTTCCATCCCTGACAGAACTTTATTCACCAACCTCTGGAAAGTGGCAGGTGCATTTTTCAATCCAAAGGGCATCACCACAAAGTGGTAGTGCCCACCAGGGGTCGAAAATGCTGTCTTGGCTTTTGCATCATCAGCTAATCTGATCTGCCAGTAGCCAGCTGTTAGGTCAAACGTGCTTAGATATTTGGCTGAGGCCAAAGTATCAATCAGCTCATCTGCCCTTGGTATGGGATAGGCATCAGTCCTAGTGACTGCATTGAGGCCTCTGTAGTCTACACAAAACCTCATTTCTTTCTTACCACCCTGGGTATGAGGCTTGGGTACCAGGACTACTGGACTAGCCCAAGGGCTATCTGAAGGCTCAATTACACCTAGCTCCAACATTTTCTGGACTTCAGTCCTGATACAGTCCCTGACATGGTCAGGTTGCCTGTAGATTTTATTCTTGACAGGCAGACTATCTCCAGTGTCCACCTCGTGGGTGCACCAGGAAGTCTGACTAGGGGTCAGGCTAAACATATGTCTAAACTGTTGCAGAACTTGTCTGCACTCAGTTTGCTGATGGTCGGTGAGGCTGCTTGCCAAAGCAACACCATCTACTGACCCATCATCAGGGTTCTGAGAGAGCAGGTCAGGGAGAGGGTCACTCTCCTCCTCCTGGTCCTCATCAGTTGCCATGAGCAAGCCCGTGTCAGCCCTGTCAACATATGGCTTTGATCTGTTGACATGGAGCACCCTCAGGGGGCTCCTGGGAGTTCCAAGATTCACCAGGTAGGTGACTTCTCCCTTCTGTTCAACTATTGTATGGGGGCCACACCACTTGTCCTGGAGGGCTGCTGGGGCCACAGGCTCCAACACCCACACTTTCTGTCCTGGCTGGTATACAGTCAGTACAGCCTTTTGGTCATGCCAAGCTTTTTGTAATTCTTGGCTGGCCTCCAGGTTTTTGGTTGCCTTTTTCATGTACTCTGCCATCCGGGAGCGGAGACCAAGTACATAGTCCATCACATCTTGTTTGGGGGCTTGAGAGGTAACTCCCAGCCCTCTTTTACCAAACACAATGGACCTCTCACAGGATGCCCAAACAGAAGCTCAAATTGGCTGTAACCAACCCCTTCTGTGGAACCTCTCTGTATGCAAACAACAGGCAAGGAAGAAGAAGGTCTCATTTCCGCCTAAGCTTCTCTGGGAGTCCTTTAATCATTCCTTTCAAGGTTTTGTTGAAGCGTTCAACTAAACCATTGCATTGTGGGTGATAGGGGGTGGTGAACTTATAAGTTACACCACACTCCTTCCACATTGCTTTCAGATATCCTGACATGAAGTTGGTACCTCTGTCAGAGATGACCTCCTTTGGAAAACCCACTCTGGAGAAGACTCCAATGAGGGCTCTTGCCACCACAGGGGCTGTGGTGGTCCTCAGGGGAATTGCTTCTGGGTACCTGGTGGCATGATCCACTACCACCAGGATAAACCTGTGCCCAGATGCAGTTTGAGGGTCAAGGGGACCAACAATGTCAATCCCTACCCTCTCAAAGGGTACCCCCACCACCGGCAGTGGTATCAGGGGGGCCTTTGTTGTGCCACCTGCCTTACCACTGGCTTGGCAGGTGACACAGGAGCGACAAAACTCCTTTGTGTCCTCCGACATATGTGACCAATGAAAATGTGGAACAAGCCTGTCCCAGGTCTTGTTTTGGCCCAAGTGTCCTGCTAAAGGGATGTCATGTGCTAGGGTCAAGAGGAACCCCCTAAACTTCTGAGGTATTACCAACCTCCTGGTGGCTCCAAGGGCTGGGTCTCTACCTTCAGAATATAGGAGTCCCTCATCCCAATAAACTTTATGGGACCCACTAGCACTCCCAGCAGCCTCAGCAGCAGCCTGCTGTCTGAGGGGTTCAAGAGAGGGGCAGCACTGTTGCTCCTTACTCAGATCCTCCCGAGAAGGGCCCCCTGCCCCCAAGAACTCAACCTGATCCGGCTCAAGTTCCTCTGGGGCAGTTCCTTCTTCAGGATCTGCTTCACCTCCCTCTGGGGGTGAATCTGTGATCTGAGACAGAGGGGAAGGCACTGCCTTTACCCTACTGCTCCTCTTCTTGGGAAGCATCTGGTCCATTGTTCCAGGATCCAGAGCTGGTTCAGTGTCATGCATTCTTGCTTGTGACCTGGTCACAGCAAATACCTCTGCAGGGATGCCCAACATCTCAGCATGAGTCCATAACTCTACTTCAGACCAGGCTGAAGTCTCTAGATCATTGCCCAATAGACATTCGACAGGGAGGTCTGCACTGACTACAACCTTCTTGAGGCCAGTTACCCCTCCCCAGGAGAAATTCACAACTGCCAGACTATGGTTGGTCTTGACGTTGCTTGCATTGGTCACCTGGTACATTTCGCCCAGGATGATCTGTCCAGGGTCCACAAGATCCTCTGCCACCATGGTGACACTAGCACCTGTGTCCCTAAATGCCAAAGCCTGTTTGCCATTTATTACAGGCTGCTGTTTGTATTTGCCCAGATTACTGGGACTCACTAGGAAAGACATATTAAGGTCTCCCTCACAAATCAGCATTGCCTGAGTGGGCACTCTGACTAGGTCAGAGTCCACTTCAGAACCCAGGGTCAACCCTACTACACCCTTATTCTGTGTACCACCTCCACCAGTAGCTGAACTAGGGGGAACAGTTGCCTTAGGGGCAGGAGTGGTGGTGGTTTGGTCTTTGGACTTGTTACAGTCAAAAGTCCAATGCCCTTTCTGTTTACAGAATTTGCACCAGGGCTTCTTTTGGCCTTTTCCCTTGTTGGATTGTGACTCCCCACCAGATGCAGATTTTTGGGGCCCTTGTGAAGACTTCTGGTCTTTTGACTTATCCCCACCTTTCTCAGAGCCCTTAGGATCTTGCTTCTTGGTGTCACCCCCTTGGTTCTGGGGTTTCTGCCTCACCCTGGTTCTGACCCATTTGTCTGCCTTCTTTCCCAATTCTTGGGGAGAGGTCAGATCCGAGCCCACCAGGTACTGATGCAACAACTGGTTCTGGCAATTATTAAGGATCTGTTCTCTCATCATCAGATTATACAATCCCTTGAAATCAGTAACCCTATTGCCAACCAGCCAACCCTCCAGAGCCTTGGTTGCACAATCAACAAAGTCAGTCCAGTCCTGAGTCTGTGCCTTCTGGGTGTCTCTGAACTTCAACCTGTACTGCTCAGTGGTTAAGCCAAACCCATCTATCAGTGCACTCTTCAGGACTTCATAATCATCAGCATCCTCTTCTCTAACAGTGAGGAGCTTGTCTCTACCTTTATCTGAAAATGAGAGCCACAAGATTGCTGCCCACTGCTTTTGGGGGACCTGCTGTACTCTACAGGCCCTCTCCATAGCAGTTATCCACTTGTGGATATCATCCCCACTCTGGTAGGGAGGAACAACCTTGCTCAGGTTCCTATGGTCTGGAATAGATTCTCGGCCTCTAGGGACACTGTTGCTGCCACCAAGGGGTTCTAACCCCTCTCGTCTAGAAGCTCTCTGGATCTACAGGGCTTCTCTATCCAGTGCCAACTGCTTGGTTCTGAGGGCAACTCTTCCTTCCTCATACTGCAGCAGTTTGCACATTCTTTCAGAGGAGGTCTCTCTTATGGGAAAGTATGAGTTCCTCTGGTGGACAAATTCTCTGCCAGAGTGATAAGAGTGCTCAGATTCCCTGGAAGGGGACCTATGCCTCTCATCCACTCTGTCAGTTCTCTTAGGGAGAA
This sequence comes from Calotriton arnoldi, assembly GCA_963921515.1. Lineage (NCBI taxonomy): Eukaryota > Metazoa > Chordata > Amphibia > Caudata > Salamandridae > Calotriton > Calotriton arnoldi. The sequence goes on along the minus strand of CAWUFW010011245.1, from coordinate 479,081 downwards.
TTCCTCTGTCCTTTTCAGGCCCCTTGAGGCCTGGCCCTTCAATCACAGAGTCCTGGTCATTTGGATTTTCATCATCTGACCCAGATACTGTAATTGACCCACCCACTGATTCAGACCCATTAGCTCCTAGAGCCAATCTAAGATCATCTGCTGTCAGCAGATCTATCAGGTGTAGGGTTGAGGGACTCTGTCCTAGCCTCAGGTGTCTTTCAACACGCATGGCTCTCAAGTCAGAGAAAGCCATGTCCTTATACTGAGGCTGAGTGGATCCACTGGTTCCACCCTTTAAGGACATTCTAGTGTTGTGCAGTGTTGTACTACCTACACTAGTTTGTGGCCTACTGATACTAGCTTGAGCTGTGGAAAGGGTGTGCTATCCCTTGGCACACAGCTCTAAGTTCAGTAGAACTTATCGATACTAAGCTTGACTTTATATGTACCTTAAGTACCTATAGTGGTTTTCAGTTAGTAATTCAAATAGAGATTTTCTGGTAAAACAATAGCAAGCTGGAATCCCACACGCTGCCCACCAATGTGAGAAGTTGGCCTGGTATATGCTGTTCACTAATTAAAGTGGACACCTTGCACCAGAACAATTCGACTCTTATGGTAGATAGGTTTAAGACAACCTTTATAGAAAGCTATCCTAGTGGTAGCTTTGGAGAGCAGCCTTCAGGCTAAGTCTTGAAGGAATGTAAAGCAGCTTGTTTTACCACACAATCTCTTGAATCACCAAATGAAAAGACACCACACAGGTATATATATCAAATATATATGTATTTATTAATAAACACTCTCTACTAATCTCTTTATGAGATTAGAGGTCAGGAACATATGTACAAGTCAAATATTATCAGAATAAGTTTAGCACAATCGAATATCACAATCGTAGTTTGCTAGACCTAGGTCTAGGGCATCTAGAATCGAGGGACCCCCAAGAACCACCCCAGGTAGTTGTAGGAGACCCAGATGGGACGGACGCGGTGACCTGGCACCGGTGCGAGTCCTGTGCGAGTCTATGTACTCAGACGCGATTGAGATTTCAATGTTAAAGGTCCCTTGCGTGTTTGAGGCGAACACACCGATCGGTCCTTGTACGAGTCGAAGGACGCAGTCACAGATAGAGAGGCAAGGGGGATGGACGCGCTGTGTCTAACACAGACGCGAACCTTGTGCGAGTCAGTGCAATGGAGATCTCAGAGTTACAGGCCCTTTGTGTGTTCGGGGCGAACACCGATCGGACTCAGTACTAGTTGAAGGATACAGTTTTAGATAGTGTTGCAAAGGAGATGGACGCGGTGTGTCTAACACAGACGCGAACCCTGTACGAGTCAGCGCAATTGTCGCACTTGGAAAGTTAGAGTTTTAGGACACTTCTAGGGACGCTACAAGCAAGTCACTTACAGGGTAAGTAGTTCTAGGGCCCACACCCACAGGAGCACCGTAGTGCTGAAGTTACCTTACCCAGGGGAGCCGGGTGCATAGGTGTTCTTTGGTGTCGGGTCGCGGCGTCGTTTTCAATGGGAGCCAGTGAAGACTTGCTGCTTGCGGCGACAGGAGAAGTGTCCGGAGGAATCCAAGCCTGGATTCGGAAGATGGAAGACCTGAAAGCAGAGGGGACAGTGTTCAAAGTCACTTGGCAGTGACCCGGGGCAAGGAAGATGGATGCCCACCGTCATCGCAAGATTCAGGTCATTCGCAGTTGCCTTGACTCTTCAGCCACGAGGTCCAGGAGGCGTCGACGATGACCAGGAGCTGGATTCGGCGTTTCCCACGATGTCTGCAGCTTACTGCGGTGTCGGTGACTCGATTTGAGCCAACAAGCCTTGGTAACAGCAAGTCTCTAGGAAAGTGTGAAGAGGCAATGGCGCAGACCAGCAAGGTCTGTGGGCCTCACCCGGCAAGGGTAAGTCAGGGCAGACCTGGAGCAACCAGGGGAGCTCTTTGGTTTCTTTAGGAAGTCTTCTGGGGACCCACAAGCTGGCTGGCAAGGGATCGCAAAGACGCCTCGGGAGGATTCGCTCACAGGGGCCCACGGTCACTTGGGACGTGGTAGGCCTCTGATCTTAGGTGGGATTCCTGCTGGTGGCTAGGACCACACGTGGTCCAAAGCACAAGTTCGTGGAACGTTGTGAAGGGGTTGCACTCGACAATAGTGCACGGTACCCAGGGGTCGTGGTTCCTCATTACTCTTGGGGTCCACTGGCCTCAGCTTCACTGGGGACTCACGATGGCCTTCGAGAAGTCAGGAAATCCACTTCTTGGGCTGCTGGGACTTCGGTCTCTGGCGGGAGCGGCGTAGTTTGCGACTGTCATTTGTAGTTTTTGGTGCCTGCCAAGCAGGGGAGTCACTCCTTGACTCCAAGGGAGATTCTTCAGTCTTCCATAGGTAGTGGAACGTCAAAGGTCCAGGATTCTTCTTGTAGAGCATCATCCAGGGAAATCTAGGGTGCAATGCACAGGTTCCCCCTCTTATACTAAAAGAAAGGGAGGGACTAGCTCTATGACCCTACCTATGGGAGGGTCAGGGGAGTGGGTGGCTACACCCACTTCCCTTTGTCCAGTTTCGCGCCAGAGCAGGGGCAGGTAGCCCCTGAGCCGGTTTGAACTGGCATATGCACAGAGGAGCCTTCTGCTCCCCCAGTGCAGGACTTCAAAGCACTCTACGAGTGCACCCACCCAACCCCAATACACTAAACCCTGTCTGGAAGGTGGTCACACCCCCTTGGGACAGGATATCTATTGTTGGGCTTCCTCCACTGCGAGTGTTGGTCATCAGCAGGAGGGCAGCCCAGTGTCTGTGACTGGTGGCATCCATTTTGTGATGCCAGGGCTCTGCAGGATTCTACCGCGTTTCCACAGTAGGCACATGTCTATCCCTCTAGAAGGGTGGAATGCTACCCCCGCCGCCAGGACTGGCGGGGGGTAGTATTCCAAGATGTTTGACACCAAACACGACATGTTTCGATGCAGCCATTCCAAAGTTAGCATTTTACCGCGAGGATATAATGCACTTAAAAGTATATGGTTTAACCGCATCCACAAACAGCACCAGAGAATGGACTCTGAGAGCTGCAGAGGGGCCCTGCTCAGGCAGAGGCACCCCCTCACATAGAAGCCAAGCACCCTGCCCTCAGGATTGATAGGGCCTGCCTTAGGGGTGACTGATAGGTTTATATGTGTGTGTAGGAGAGATATAGGGGACCTATATCTCAGTGAGGGGTGCTAGCACTTCCTCACCCAGGCTGCAGTAGCAGGCCTGTGGTGTCAGATTTAGTCTGCTTCCCAGGGGTGGCATAATACATACTGCAGCCCCTGGTAGGCCTGTGAAGTACCTATGCCCTTGGTACCTAAGGTACCATATACTAGGGACTCATAAGGTGCCACAGTATCCAATCACTAGTGCACCTAGAGTGCACTCCAAATCGTTTAGAGAGAACAGAGAGGCTGGGGCCCTGATTAGCAGGGTCCCAGCCTGACTATAGCCAGAAACCAGTGTAAACATCAGAAAAAAAGTGGGGGCAACATAAGAGGCAGATCCTACTCTCCTACATTAGTTATTACTTCCCTATTGTGCGAACAAGCGTCACCTCACATGCGCAGCGGGCACTCTGAACTCGGTCCTCATACATCTTTAGGCCTTTTCACCTTGCTCACGTGTGTACCGTTCAGCCTGGTTCGCTTGTCACTATCTTGACACGATTGATTGCGTGCGTCCATATCCACACAGTTGTTTCCTTCTACACCTTATTTTAATATACAGCCCTGACGGTCACGCTCACTCATGCTAGCCATCTCCCTTCACAGTTATCGCCCTGTTGAGAGTTGTTAGACTTGGCACCATTGGCGTGGGTCTCCCTTCCCTTTTTTTGCTGTTGCCTCTTATGTTTTGCTGGTTTTAGATGCTTTTGGGCACTGTGCCACTGCTGTTCAGTGCCACAGTGCAAGTGCTCCCTACTGTAAATTGATGTATGGATTAGTGACTCCATGATTGGATGATTGGTTTACTTGTCAGTCCCTAGTACAGTGCACTGAGTGTGCCCAGGGCTTGTAAATCCAATGCTGCTGGTGGGCTTGCAGCACTGGTTGTGCCACCCACAGAAGCAGCCTGTAAAGTGTGTCTCAGGCCTGCCATCGCAGAGCCTGTGTGCAGCCTAGGGCTGCCATGTCGACTTGGTGAGTACACCCACTCACCAGTCCCTAAACCTTCCCTTTACTGCATGTTGGTCACCCCTAAAGTAGGCCCTAGGGCAGGGTGCATTGTAAGTATAAGGTAGGACATGCCCTGGTGTGTGTGGCCTGTCCTAATAGTGAATTACAGCCATTTTCGTTTTTCACTATTGCAAGGCTACCTGTTCTCCATAGGCCAGAATGGACAGTTTGATTATTACACCTTATAATCCTAACTGACCCAGGGGACATGGTAGAAAAACGAATTTAGTATGCCTGAACTCAGGATGATAAAATACATCTTTTAGTGAAGTTGGTTTTAACATTCTTTGTTTGAAAATACCACTTTTAGAAAGTAGGTATTTTCTTGCCTAAACCATCCAGCTGCCTCTGCTCAGGTTGTGTATTGTGTGTCTGGGTTTGTGAGTGACAGGGGCTGGGGGATTCCAGGAGGCAGGGTGAGTCAGCACTAGGCTGAATAGGTCTGCCTGAAGGAGGATGGGTGGGAGGAGTTGCACCTGGGTCTGAATAGGGCTGTGCCTGCCTTCCACAATGCTGGCTCCACCTCCTGCCAGGCGTCTGATGGCTCTGCCCCTCACTCTCAAAGGAAAGAAGGAGTCAGAAAAACAAAGTGCTCCAGGACTGACCAGAACTGGTTTGGACTAGGCAAAGGCCTCTCTGCCTTCAGAGAACAAAGGGAAAAGGTGTATAAAAGGGGACCCAGAACCCTAGGAAATTAGATCACTTCTGGGAAATCAAGAAACCTGTTGCCAAAGAGAAGAACCGGAGAAGCTGAAGGAGGAGTACTGCCCCTGTGCTGTTTTGCTGATTGGGGTTGGCCTGCAGTGGTTGCTTTCTGCCAAGGACAGGAGAAAAGACTTTGCTGTGCTTTGTCATCTTGAAGAAGGGAATCTCCAAGGGCTTGAACTGAGCTTGCCTCCTGCCTGAAGTCACAGGGACACAAAGACTTCACCCCTTCTGTTTGCCTGCATCTGGAACTGCTGTTTTAGCTGCTAACAGAGGAAATTGCAACACCGACGCCGGCGAGCGACGCCGTAACCTGCACCGAAGCCGTGGGCACCGCTCGTGAAGAGCACGACGCACCGCCCGACTTGCACCGTAGGCCCGATGCCTGCCGACGCCATGCGACATCGACTCCGAGCCGTCATCGAGGCCGCTGCCTGCACCGGAGCCGAGGACACCGCTCGTGACGCTCACGACGCACCGTCCCGACTCGCACCGCAGCCCCGACTTCACCGACGCCAGGGCTTCATCATCGCGGAGCCGATCCTCGACGTGGGTGACCCCCAAATCCATCGACGCCGCACCATCGTAAGGAACCGACGCCTCGCCGCCATCCGTGACGTCACCTCCCCGACACAATAAGGAACCGACGCCTCACCTCCCCTGCGCTGCAGTAAGGAACCGAGACATCACCGCCCCTGGGGTCGTAAGGAACCGACGCCGCCGGCGCCAACGAAGCATCACCTCCCCGACGCCGTGCACCGTCTTTGTTTTCATCGAATTCCAGGTACTGTTCTTTGTGGGTCTGCTCGACTCCGGGCCCGACGCCGCGCACCTCGCGGTCGGCGCCGTACTTTGGGATTTCCACCGGTCACGACGTCGTGATAACTCCAAGTGGAGTTATTTGTTGCTACAAGCTTTATTTGATTGACTATCCTATTTTTGAAGATAACGTGAACTGTCTCTATCATTTTAAGTCTATTTTTGAGTACTGTATGGTGGATTTTTGCTATTGGGTCTTGTGATAAGTCTATATAAAGATTACTTATTTTTACATAAACGACCTGTGTGGTGTCCATCTGTAGTGTTTTCACTGTATTACTGTATGTGGTCACAAATGCTTTACACACTGCCTCTGAGATAAGCCTGTCTGCTCGTGCCAAGCTACCAGGGGGTGAGCAGGGGTTATTTTAGGAGTGTATCCCCCTTATCCTGACTAGAAGCAGGGGTCCCTATTTGGACAAAGGTGCAAACCATTGCCAACTGGAGACCCCCAGTTCTAACATTGGTGGTCAGCGGTGAGGATTTGGACTTGCATTTGTGATTCATATACAGTGATTGGTGTACACTACTAGTGAGTGCAGACCAATACGCGACCACATACATTTTGATAGGATTTTTTTCCTTGGAACCCTTATTTTTGTTGAGAACTGCCAATTTTCACCATGAGCAAAAAGGATCCATTGCACCTGCAGATATTGAATTTGAAGAAGATAGGGTTGATACCTACACTGTGCCAGAACTCAAAGCTGTTTCCAAAAAGTTTAAAATCTCTATGAGAGGCCTCACCAGGAAGGAGGAGTTTCACAAGGCGCTAAGGGCCTGGTTGGAAGCACGGAATGCCAGTGGGCAGTCCGAGGAGCCTGTGGAGGAGGCAGAGAATTTAGATGGGCAGCTTGAGGGGCCATTGGGCTTACCTGGGAGGGGAGTGCCTTCCAGGGAGGGCAGCAGTGTTTCTCAAAGGGCCTGTCTCCAGAGGAGCTGGAGGACAGGGACAAAAGCAGGATGCATGAAATGGAAATGGCCAAACTGAAACAGGGAAGCCATGATAGCCTTGAGCATAAGAAATTGGAGTTAGAAAGTAAGAGGTTGGCCATGGAAGAAAAGAAGATGCTTTTAGAGCATGAGAGAGTGGTGAGGGAGCTAGAGCTAAAGGCTAGGAGCCTAGAGATCACTCCCTCTGGTGGCAGCACACCTCCAGTGCCTGTAGAAAGTAAAGTGTACATCCCCAAGGAGGTTATTAAGGATTTCATGAAGGGGAGGACATTGGGCAATGGTTTAAAGCCTATGAGATCGCCATGACATCACACCGGGTCCCTGAGAAGGATTGGGGAGCGGGGTTGTGGGGCCGCTTTGCAGGTGAGGGAAGGGAAACCTTGCTAGCCTTGCCCGCAGTGGATCAGATGTCCTATGCCCACCTGAAGGAAGCTTTAGTGACAAGGTATGGGTTAACTCCAGAGCTGTATAGGCAGAAGTTTAGGAACTGCAAAAAGCTGGAGTCTAGTACCTGGGTGAGGTATGTGTCTTATTTTTGCAGAGCATTGGATGGATGGGTGAAGGGTAGCAAAGTAAACGACTTGCAGGAGTTCTATGATTTAATTGCATGGGAGCACTTGTCCAGTAGTTGTTTTCCAGAGCTACGCCAGCACCTAGTTGACAGTAAGCTAACTAATCCTAGAAAGCTTGCTGAAGAGGCGGACCGCTGGGTCAGTACCCGGGTCCACAAGGGTCTTGTGGGAAACTCCGCCAAAGGTGGGCAGGGTCCCCAGCAGAGGAGTGGGGGGACAAGGGTAAACAGAAGGAATTCCAAAAAGGGCCCCAAAGTAAACCCCAAGGGAACCAAGGTAAGGGTTCCCAGCCTCCCACTGAGAAAAGACCATGGGTCCCAACAGATAAGTCTGTTCAGAAGGGGCCCAAAGCATGTTTTAGTTGTGGTCAGGTGGGTCACTTTGTAGGAAGTCCCAAGTGCCCCAATACTGTGACCACTGCACCCACTGGTGCACCACCCCGGCAGATGGCTAGTGTAGCCCTGGGGGAGGAGTTGGGTGCCCAAGGTGGGTGGGGTCCCGCAGAGATGTCCCTGGTCTCTTTAGGAGACAGTGAGATGGTCCCTAGGACCCAGCTGCCTGATAACACTAAGAAATACAGGCAGTGGGTGACCATCAATGGCCATAGGGTGGAGGCTCTGAGAGACACCGGGGCCAGTGTGACAGCTGTCAGTTGTCGGCTGGTGTCTGAGGAGCAGGTGGTCCCCAATGTATTCTACCCTGTAGTTGCCGCTGACAACTCAGAGAGCCACTGCAAGGTGGCCCAGGTTCCCTTTGAGTGGGGAGGGGTCTCAGGTATCCTTCAAGTAGCTGTGAGGCCAGCCATGCCTGTTGACTGTCTGCTAGGCAATGATTTGGAGAGCTCCCTTGGGCGAAGGTGGAGCGGAGGTCTCATTTGGAGATGTTGGGTCTGCCAGAGTGGGCGTGTGTGACCACTCGGTCAATGGCAGCCGGTAAGGGTATTCAAGAGGACCTGGAGCCTGGAAGAAGGGCCCAGGTGCCTGCCTTAAAGAGAGGAGGCAGGGGCGCGGGAAACCGGCCCCGAAGTTCCCACGGTCCAGGAGGAGGCAGACCTTGAGGGGGATGCCCTGGAACCAACAGGGGAACAAGTGGCTGAACTGGGGGACCTGCCTGAGCTGACCCATTGGCAGCAAGAAGGAGGCCCCTCCAGGGAAGAGTTCTGCGAGGAGCAGAAGAAGTGCCCTTCTCTTGAGGGCTTGCGGCAACAGGCTGCAAGCCAGGCAGCAGGTGATCAGTCTGGATCACACTGGATCTACTGGGAGAATGGTCTCCTGTATAGTGAGCCTAAGGTTGCTGAGCCTGGGTCAGCCCGTGTGCTGGTGGTACCCCAGCGCTTCAGAGCCTTCCTACTGGGTCTGGCTCATGATGTGCCTTTAGCAGGACATTTGGGGCAAGACAAGACCTTTCAAAGGCTTGTCACCCACTTTCATTGGCCCCAAATGCGCAAGAGTTCAGATACTCATTGCAGGACCTGTCAGACTTGCCAGGCAAGTGGTAAGAGTGGGAGGAAGCACAAGGCTCCTCTCCAACCTTTCCCTGTTGTCAGTACCCCTTTGAGAGGGTGGGTATTGACATTGTGGGGCCTCTGGATCCCAAGACAGCCATGGGCAACAGGTTCATCCTGGTCTTGGTGGACCATGCCACCCGGTACCCGGAAGCCATCCCTCTTCGGACAGTGACGGCCCCGTGGTGGGACGTGCACTGATGGGGATTTTCTCCCGTGTGGGGTTCCCCAAGGAGGTGGTGTCTGACCGTGGTACCAACTTCATTTCCAAGTATATGAAGTCCCTGTGACAGGAGTGTGGTGTAACCTATAAGTTCACCACACCTTACCACCCTAAGGTAACGGGCTGGTTGAGAGATTCAACCGGACCCTTAAGGGCATGATTATGGGTCTGGAAGAACCCATGAGGCGTAAGTGGGACGTCCTCTTGCCATGCCTGCTCTTTGCTTACAGAGAGGTGCCCCAGAAGTCCTTAGGGTTCAGTCCCTTTGAACTGCTGTATGGCCATCCTGTAAGAGGACCTCTGAGTCTGGTCAAGGAAGGCTGGGAGAAAGCTCCCAGGAAAACTCCCCAGGATGTATTTAGTTACATGCTGGCCTTCAGGAACCAGACTCGGCGTTTCAGACAACTCGCTGAGGCGAATCTGGAAGCCAGCCAGGAAGAGATGAAACGTTGGCATGATCAGAACGCCACTCTGATCGAGTTTCATCCTGGACAAAAGGTTTGGGTCATGGCCCCAGTGGAGCCCTGTGCGCTCCAGGATAAGTGGACCGGACCATTTGAGGTGATGGAGCGCAAGAGTGATGTCACCTACTTGGTGGACTTGCAGTCTCCCAGGAACCCCTTGCGGGTCCTGCATGTGAACCGCCTGAAGCCCCACTTTGAGAGGTCTGAAGTGGGCATGCTCTTAGCAACAGATGCTGGGATGGAAGAGGAGACTGAACCTCTTCCTGACCTCCTGTATGCAAAAGAGCAAGATGGGTCAGTGGATGGTGTGAACCTCTCTCCCACCCTGACCCCGGAACAGCAGAATGACTGTCGCCAACTGTTGGGACAGTTTTCTGATCTGTTCTCCCTGACTCCCAGTATCACTGAATGGTGCATCCATGATGTGGATACTGGGGACAGTCCTCCTATGAAGCATAAAACTTACAGAGTGACTGACAGGGTGAGAGCTTGCATCAAGGAGGAGGTCTCCAAGATGTTTGCCTTAGGGGTGATTGAGTCCTCTAACAGTCCTTGGGCCAGCCCAGTGGTATTGGTCCCAAAGGCTGCCGCGCCTGGTGCCACACCTGAACTCCGGTTCTGTGTGGACTACCGAGGACTCAATTCAGTCACCAGGACTGACGCGCACCCCATCCCCAGAGCTGATGAGCTCATTGATCGGTTAGGGGCTGCCCAGTACCTCAGCACGTTTGATCTAACGTCTGGATACTGGCAGATCGCCTTAACGGATGGGGCCAAAGAGAGGTCAGCATTCTCCACACCAGATGGGCACTACCAATTCCGGGTGATGCCCTTTGGGATGAAGAATGCCCCTGCCACCTTTCAGAGGTTGGTCAACCAGGTGTTGGCTGGGCTGGAGGATTTCAGTGCCGCCTACCTGGATGACATCGCAGTGTTCAGTGCCACTTGGGAGGAACACCTGCACCACCTCTGGGAAGTGTTGAAGGCGCTGCGGAAGGCAGGCCTCACGATCAAGGCGAGTAAGTGCCAGATCGGGCAGGGTTCTGTGGTGTACTTGGGACACCAGGTTGGGAGCGGCCAGGTGGCGCCCCTACAACTCAAGATAGATACCATCCTGGCTTGGGAACCCCCCAAAACCCAAACAGAGGTGAGGGCCTTCTTAGGACTCACCGGGTATTACAGGAGGTTTGTCAAGGGGTATGGCAACATTGTTGCACACTTGACTGAGCTGACTTCCAGGAAGCAGCCCAGGAAAGTGAACTGGACTGATGCCTGCCAAAAGGCTTTTGATGCCCTGAAATCTGCCATGTGCACGGCGCCCGTGCTTCAGGCGCCCAACTTCTCAAGGGAATTCATTGTGCAGACAGATGCTTCAGAGCATGGTGTTGGGGCTGTGCTTTCACAGATGAATGAGGAGGGCCTAGACCAACCTGTAGCCTTTATTAGTAGGAGGTTACTCCCACGGGAACAGAGGTGGAGTGCGATTGAACGTGAGGCATTTGCTGTGGTCTGGGCGCTGAAGAAGTTGAGACCATATTTGTTTGGGACTCACTTCCGGGTTCAGACAGACCACAGGCCCCTCAGATGGTTAATGCAGATGAGGGGTGAGAATCCAAAACTGTTGAGGTGGTCCATTTCCCTACAGGGGATGGACTTCACGGTGGAACACCGCCCTGGTACAGAACACGCCAATGCTGATGGTCTGTCCAGATTTTTCCGCCTTAGTGATGAGAACTCCCAGGAGGAAGGGTAGTTCTCCCCACATTTCAGCTGGAGGGGACATGTGTTAGACTTGGCACCATTGGCGTGGGTCTCCCTTCCATTTTTTTGCTGTTGCCTCTTATGTTTTGCTGGTTTTAGATGCTTTTGGGCACTGTGCCACTGCTGTTCAGTGCCACAGTGCAAGTGCTCCCTACTGTAAATTGATGTATGGATTAGTGACTCCATGATTGGATGATTGGTTTACTTGTCAGTCCCTAGTACAGTGCACTGAGTGTGCCCAGGGCTTGTAAATCCAATGCTGCTGGTGGGCTTGCAGCACTGGTTGTGCCACCCACAGAAGCAGCCTGTAAAGTGTGTCTCAGGCCTGCCATCGCAGAGCCTGTGTGCAGCCTAGGGCTGCCATGTCGACTTGGTGAGTACACCCACTCACCAGTCCCTAAACCTTCCCTTTACTGCATGTTGGTCACCCCTAAAGTAGGCCCTAGGGCAGGGTGCATTGTAAGTATAAGGTAGGACATGCCCTGGTGTGTGTGGCCTGTCCTAATAGTGAATTACAGCCATTTTCGTTTTTCACTATTGCAAGGCTACCTGTTCTCCATAGGCCAGAATGGACAGTTTGATTATTACACCTTATAATCCTAACTGACCCAGGGGACATGGTAGAAAAACGAATTTAGTATGCCTGAACTCAGGATGATAAAATACATCTTTTAGTGAAGTTGGTTTTAACATTCTTTGTTTGAAAATACCACTTTTAGAAAGTAGGTATTTTCTTGCCTAAACCATCCAGCTGCCTCTGCTCAGGTTGTGTATTGTGTGTCTGGGTTTGTGAGTGACAGGGGCTGGGGGATTCCAGGAGGCAGGGTGAGTCAGCACTAGGCTGAATAGGTCTGCCTGAAGGAGGATGGGTGGGAGGAGTTGCACCTGGGTCTGAATAGGGCTGTGCCTGCCTTCCACAATGCTGGCTCCACCTCCTGCCGGGCGTCTGATGGCTCTGCCCCTCACTCTCAAAGGAAAGAAGGAGTCAGAAAAACAAAGTGCTCCAGGACTGACCAGAACTGGTTTGGACTAGGCAAAGGCCTCTCTGCCTTCAGAGAACAAAGGGAAAAGGTGTATAAAAGGGGACCCAGACCCCTAGGAAATTAGATCACTTCTGGGAAATCAAGAAACCTGTTGCCAAAGAGAAGAACCGGAGAAGCTGAAGGAGGAGTACTGCCCCTGTGCTGTTTTGCTGATTGGGGTTGGCCTGCAGTGGTTGCTTTCTGCCAAGGACAGGAGAAAAGACTTTGCTGTGCTTTGTCATCTTGAAGAAGGGAATCTCCAAGGGCTTGAACTGAGCTTGCCTCCTGCCTGAAGTCACAGGGACACAAAGACTTCACCCCTTCTGTTTGCCTGCATCTGGAACTGCTGTTTTAGCTGCTAACAGAGGAAATTGCAACACCGACGCCGGCGAGCGACGCCGTAACCTGCACCGAAGCCGTGGGCACCGCTCGTGAAGAGCACGACGCACCGCCCGACTTGCACCGTAGGCCCGACGCCTGCCGACGCCGTGCGACATCGACTCCGAGCCGTCATCGAGGCCGCTGCCTGCACCGGAGCCGAGGACACCGCTCGTGACGCTCACGACGCACCGTCCCGACTCCGCACCGCAGCCCCGACTTCACCGACGCCAGGGCTTCATCATCGCGGAGCCGATCCTCGACGTGGGTGACCCCGAATCCATCGACGCCGCACCATCGTAAGGAACCGCCGCCTCGCCGCCATCCGTGACGTCACCTCCCGACACAGTAAGGAACCGACGCCTCACCTCCCTGCGCTGCAGTAAGGAACCGAGACATCACCTCCCCTGGGGTCGTAAGGAACCGGCGCCGCCGGCGCCAACAAAGCATGACCTCCCCGACGCCGTGCACCGTCTTTGTTTTCATCGAATTCCAGGTACTGTTCTTTGTGGGTCTGCTCGACTCCGGGCCCGACGCCGCGCACCTCGCGGTCGGCGCCGTACTTTGGGATTTCCACCGGTCACGACGTCGTGATAACTCCAAGTGGAGTTATTTGTTGCTACAAGCTTTATTTGATTGACTATCCTATTTTTGAAGATAACGTGAACTGTCTCTATCATTTTAAGTCTATTTTTGAGTACTGTATGGTGGATTTTTGCTATTGGGTCTTGTGATAAGTCTATATAAAGATTACTTATTTTTACATAAACGACCTGTGTGGTGTCCATCTGTAGTGTTTTCACTGTATTACTGTATGTGGTCACAAATGCTTTACACACTGCCTCTGAGATAAGCCTGTCTGCTCGTGCCAAGCTACCAGGGGGTGAGCAGGGGTTATTTTAGGAGTGTATCCCCCTTATCCTGACTAGAAGCAGGGGTCCCTATTTGGACAAAGGTGCAAACCATTGCCAACTGGAGACCCCCAGTTCTAACAAGAGTCCTCAAATGTTTTCATAACTGCTTCACGAGCATGGTGCGGTCACACCAGGGCAGGTCCCGGACGCCCTGGATAGCATAATATTTCACGGTCTGTACTAGACGCTCCTTAATCCCCTTCCCTTTTCCTTATTTTCCACAGGCAATCTCAAATTAATCAGGCTTGTACTTACAACTGTCCTGATGATGATCCTACCATTTTTTAAGAGGATCGAAACGTCGTCGACCAATCTAAACAGTTTGCACATTAATCAAATCTGATAAAAAAAGTGTCATTACTGTTTCCTCAAGCTTGTTAGAAATTATGTTCAATATTCCACAAACTACCCTGTCTTGCCTGATATGTTCCTGTCCTAAATGTATTCGTTATGTTTCTATGTAGGATGCAGGATTGTGTCCCACTGTATTGATGTGTTTATATTTTTGGTTTTTGACATTTTTGAATTATTAAATTGAATGTCCGGCTGGACACTCGTAATATAGCACTGATTTGAGTCTATATTTATCCTGATGACCATACTGTTCTTTTTAAGGACCACTGTTCTAATACTAAACTGTTACCCAAGGTCCTTATCTACCTTTTGGGTTCCCTTGTGTTTTTGTTAATATATCTTGTAACTGTCTGGCATAACTGAGGCGATGTTGAGTGTGCATGCAGGGTTGAGCCAGGTCTCGGTGAGGAAGATGACATCAGGGGTGAGGAAGATGTTGGTGTTCCAGATCTCAGTTGTGTTCTTGCAGAGTGATCAAGCGTTGAGCAGGAGGCAGCAGAGGTGTTCAGAAGCAGTTGTAGCAGGTGTTATGGTAGACATTGTGTGTGCTGGTGCTTTGGTGTGGCAGGAGAAGAGACAATGTGAGCAGGTAAAAGGCCCTACCGTAGATCAAGGCAGGGTATGGCAGATGTTGTTTTTGTGGAGTCTGGGGTAGAGGGCTTGGAGCTCGGTGTAGGTGTATCATTGAGATGTTGGAGAGCCAGGCTTCCTTGCCCTGGGTGTGGTCCAGTCGCGGATGGGCACAGACAGGCTTGCCCTTGGTACGCCTTTGGTGTGCCAGTGGCACAGCTGCACTGTGGCCTCTATTAAGTAGGTCCTAGGTGGAGAGAAGGCTGCAGAGGCGGAGTGTGGGGCAGGCAGGAAGTGGGAGGAAATAAATGTGGGGAAAACAATGGCAGGAGAGTGGCAAAGAGGGAATAGCGCAAACAGAACAGGGGGAAACAAAAGCAATCAGAAGGAAATTGTGGTACAGCAACAATCAGGCAGAATTCAAAATACAGCAATAATAAGGTAAAATGCAAATACAGAACCAATCAGGCAGAAGAATAGTAAAATGGTAAATAAATCTACAAAGCAGTCAGGGGTGAGGCTGTAAGAACAGCTGTTTGAGCAGCAGCAGGGGGAGCTATGAAATTGTTTAATGGAATTCTAACAGGAGTTCCCCCAATGGATGTTTGAGGTTGGACGTGCCCTCTTTTGGAAGCACAAAATTAGAAAAGTTTGTTTATAAAATTGTTAGAAAAATTATCATAAAATAATTCTTGGGTAAAACGATGAAGGGTGGATTTCTGATATTTGACAGTTTAGAAACAAAATGTAAATATCTTTTTGGCTATTGCTGGCAGTAGATATGCAATTGGCAAAGTAATTGTTATGGGTCTCTTGTATCAGGTATGATTTTCGTTGTTGGGTAATTAAGTCCAGGGGCACACTGAGGGTGACCTTTCTGTTCTGTGTAAATCTGAACTCGATCTTTAGTTGTTGTAGTGTGGCTACATATCAAGAGGAAAATGTTGGTTTGTCTCTTTGTTGGTGTTTAGAGATAGTAATTTGTGTGTCTGCTGTTTAAATTGACCACTCAGTGTATAAGAGTAATTAGATTAAGGGTCATCAAATCTGGGTGAAGCGGATAAGGCATTTATCAAAAGACTAGGGTTAATCTTGTGCCAAGGTCTATAAGATATCTTTGTTTTATCACACATTGTAGGTTAACAAGTCATTCTGAAATCAAAAAGTGATGAGAAAATGACCCATACGTGCTAAAGGATAAATCATTACAGAGTGGAATTGCCTGTGGGTGCTTATACTGTAGCTAAAATATGGCCAGCCAAGTGAGTTTGGGCTTTCGTTAATTAATCCAATCTGCAGTCTTTGTAATGTGTTAATAACTGGGTGTTAATGTATTCTTCTGTATTTTCCAGGTGTGAATTAGGATTACCTAAAATGACCAAATGCTTTCTTTCTGAGGCAAAAATCTGAGACTGGGTTAATAAAATCTTCTATAAATAATGCAGGGAAGAAAAGAAGCCGATAAATTAGCCTTTTAGACATGGTATCTGAAGAAGAGATAGTTAAAGAGGTGGTCAGAATTGAAGAACCATATATATTAAAATGTTTTAGTTTAAAAACGCTAACCTTCTTCCTATAGAAAATAGCGGTAATGTCTCCCCGTTTAGGTCGCTGTCCATTCTGTCTATAAATAATCCATAACGTAGAAATCATGCCAGTATTTTAGCCATGTTTCAGTGATGCATAGGACACCTAGCCAATGGAGGGTAGTTCGCTATTTCGATATACTTTTTAGGCCAAGAAGGTGCATGAGGAATTAATCCCCATTGGGTGTTTTTAAGATTACCAAAAGCATTCATACACAGCTGTGAGGAAGAAAGCAATGAATTAGTGTGATGGCATTTAAAGAAGAATCAGGTGCAAGATTTTTGAGCATCTAGGGCCTCATTTCGATGTCGGGCGGAATTCCGCCCGACACAACTCGGCTCTGGGACCGGTCGTATTCCTATATTTCACTATGGGAGCATGCATTACAGCTGTAAATCGGTTGTAATGCATGCTCCCATAGTGAAATAGGAGGTGCGGTTCATCCCTGCACCCCGTGGTGGGCACCTCAAGGTGCCTGCCCCAAAGTGCAAGGATCAACAGGGGGGCACCACAGGTGACCCCTTGGCCTCCAACACCTCAAACACTGCCAGAATCTTATCCAAACCTGGATGTCCAGTACCTACCTGAAGCTCAACCCCCAATAAGACAGATGTCCTGTTATTTGCCAAGTTCAACAAGTAAGAATGCATACAAATCTTGCTCAGTGACATGAACCTTGATGTCTTCAGACCCCAACATTTACTGAATGCTCAGTCCTTGGATTTACTCTGCAAGCCAGCTGCATCCTCAGGGGATGCACTTCCAAAAAAACAAAGATAACTTGGCATCAGTTCTCTCTTGTAAGAACACATTAAAATTGATTCCTTCAGCAAGTGACTTCAGAACTGCTGTTCAAGCCCTTGAACTCTCATATCTAGATATCGGTATCTCCCTGTTCAATGGCCTTCCAGACTTCACATTGGACCCACTTAAAGGCATCCTTTATGCATCAGCACATGTCATCCAGGGCCTGAAGAAATATAATTATATCACCCCACATCCTGGCGGAACTGCATTGGCTACCATTGACGGACTGCACTATGTTTAAAATCAGTTGCATCATTTACAAAGACATCACGACCAGCACCCGCTTAATCTCTGGTGGTTCCTAGCACATCAGCAGCAAGAACATAATAAGACTGGGGACTAACGTATTTAAAAATGCAAAAATAGGTAGTAGAATCTTATTCATTTATGCACTGTAGATCTGTAACAACATAACTTAGCTATCAGGACCACCCCAACGCTGCACCAATTTAGGAAAGAGTTGAAGATGAACCTCTTTAAAGGACACTACAAATCGATGCATTAGCAGTATGTTTCTGCTCCCAGAACCCAACTACCTCTTTTATTAGTTGTTAACTCTATATTTTGACCCTATACAGCACACTGTTGCCTTTCGGTTAGGTCTGTGCAGAAACTTTATGGCAAAGATCAAGGGGAGGAGAGGCTGTGCCGAGTAAGCAATCAGCTGGAACTTCTTGGTAGCTGTCAAAGCGTTCACATCCATGATAGTCTTCTGAGCACTCTGATCTGGATCACAGAGCATTTCCTGCCAGTGACTTAATCCCATATGGCAGCATCTTCTATTTGTGTCCCTCTGGCGAATGAAATTGATGGTTTGGTTGCTAAAAGCTAGGACTACAGCATCGGAGGCCATTGATGAATGTGGTTCTAGCCTTTCAGCATTCCAGGAAGACATTCGCCACACACAATGATATGAAATACTGGAACTGTTTTGTTGCCTGATTTTTACCAAGTCAATAAATCATCTGCCTTATGGTCTCTTCAGTTTCCAGGGTTCTCTTTGGAATAATTTCATTTTGACTGTGGCCATTTCCTCTCTGGGCATCCAGTGGATAATCATAATTGTTGTTACAACTTCTTGGATGGATGGATATAAGGAGGTAAACAGTCTTTACTACGAATCCATCACCCTGCATGTTGTTACAACGCGGTTGTTACAACGACCGCGTTTTAACAACGCATACCATTACCCCGCAAGGCGTAACAACGACTTGCGGAGGGGGGAGAAGGTATTGGATTTAAAATCCAACACCTTCCCTACTGTCCGCACAGACTGGAGTTGGAATAGTAAATTATACTATTCCAACATCCAGCACCCCCCTCCGCAAGTCATTGTTACGACTTGCGGTGTAATGGTATGTGTTGTTACAACGCGGTTGTTGTAACGACCACGTTGTAACAACATGTGGGGTGACGTCAAGCGTAATAAAGAGGCATATTCATATAAGGATCATGTTGCACTTTGCTTAGACTGCCAGCTTCATGGAGTAAAGCTTCAGATAGCTCCAGATGGCACCACATCTTCTCTGCAATTCTTTGATTTCATCTCCCAAGGTGCGCTCAATGGATTCATCATGTCATGATCTCTTAGTCTCCAAGCATCTCCTGTTTGCCACCTTGGGACACCTTGGGGAGGTGTTCCACATGCTCCATTCAGCAAAGGTTCTATATTCAGTGGCCACAACCTTGGCCCTACAATAGGAGCATTGCAATGTATGGAGCCTCAATATGATTCCTCTGAGAGGGTGTGGTCTTCTCCCTTCTGCTGAATTTCTCATAAAGTTGTTTTTGATCATTTTTATTTATATCATGACATTTTGCGGTCGCCAGTAGGTAGTTATAGTTAGGACCTCGTTTCTATTAAAAAGCATTTTTTCTTTTGCCAATATCTTTAGCGCCAATTGACGAATTTTCGCGAAATGTTCAAGACTAATGGTTCGTTCAGGTAAGCTCCTGTCTTAAAAGTTTCAGAGTGATTCATCAAGTGGGGGCTGAGAAAAAAGGGAAGTCCCAAAACTCATTTTCTCAATGTTAATTTTCATAGGAAACTTTAGATAAAGCTACAGCCGGAACTGCTGAATGGAATTACACCAAATTTGGCAAAAAAGTAGCTCTTGGTTCAGACAACGTGCTTTTTTAAAAATGGTGTAAATCCGTTCAGTAGTTCCTGTAAAATTCAAAAATAAAAAAAATATTGATATCTGGTGACCGAGGAGGTTTAGCGAACCCTCCCAACCACGAGCTTCATTCTGATTGGCTGCCAACACTCCAAATCAAGAAGTGTTGGCAGCCATCTTGTGACTCGGTTGAACCGAGTCACAAGAAAAAAGGTCATAAAACAAGAAAAGAGGGCAGGGTAGAAACACCCTGACACCCTAGGCCTGGTTAGGGGGTCCCACAGGGACCCCCAGGGCCTCATAAAGCATTTTTTTTCAAAACAAACAGCAGGATTCTGAGGCAATGCGCACTATAAATGCGGGGAGCATGCGCCCCCCTGCAGCCCCGGGGACGACAACCTCCCTGGGGCTTATTTATTAATAGAAGCTTGGGTGGGGCTCCTGCCCCCCACGCTGCCCCAGGGACCAAAACCTCCCCAGGGCATTGGAAAATAATGGGTGGGGGGCCTCACGGGCCCCCCAAAGCCCCGGGGACCATCACCTCCCCTGGGCTTCAATGTTTAAATGCAGGGGGCCTCGCACCCCCCTCGCAGCCCCAGGGAACGTCACCTCCCCAGGGCTACCTTTAAAAACTTTGTGTGGGGGAGCTCGAGCCCCCCTAAACTGCCCTGGGGACCACCAGCTCCCTGGGGCATAGATGAATGAAGTGCGGGGGTCCGTTGCTGACCCCGGCCCCGGGGACCATCACCTGTTATGCTATTTACATGTTGGGAGGGGGCCGCGGGGCCCCCCTCCTGGAGCCCTCCTTGTCCCTGGGGACCAGCACCACCAAGGGCCTGCTCCAGCAATGTCCCAGGGTGCCCACCCCAGGACATTGCAGCTTGCAATGACAGGGAGGGAGCACGGCTCCCGCACTGTCATTGCAAACTCTGCTTCGCTTCATGGAAGCAAGAGCAGGAAACCTGCTCTCACTTCCACGAAGCAAGGCAGAGTTGCTTTTGGACAAGGGGAGCTGCATGTCAGCATCTCCCCTTGTCCAAAAGCAATTCCACTCCCGCAGGAGGTGTGGTGCCGGCTGGGACCGCGGGGGGAGCCCCAATACCCCCAAAATGAGGCCAGGCCCTGGGGGATGGGGTCCCCGGGGCCAAAATTGGCCACAGGAGGGGGGCCATGCCGCCCCCTCCAAAACTAATAATAAAGAAAGCAGTGCAGGCCTCGGGGGATGGGGTCCCCAAGGCCAAAAGAGGCCCAGGGAAGGGGGGCCGTGCGGCCCCCCCTCCCGCCAAAACATATTTTAAAAAAACAATAAAGAGGCCAGGCCCCGGGGGATGGGGTCCCCGGGGCTAAAAGTGGCCCAGGGAAGGGGGGCCACGCAGCCCCCTCCCGTAATAAATTTTTAAAAGAGAGGCACAGCCCAGGGGGATGGGGTCCCCGGGGCCGAAAAAGGCCTCAAGAGGGGGGCCACGCATCAGGCCCTGGAGGATGGGGTCCCCAGGGCCCACAAAATATTAAGAGAAGGGGGGCCACACAGCCCCTCATCTAATAAAAAAAAAGCAGAAGCCGGCATCTCGCCGGAGGCCTCGCCCCCTCCCTGCACCACTATGCAAACGCCCCTCCTTTCACGTTCTGGGTTAGGGGGATAAGTCCCCTTGAATCCTAAGGGTCCCTGGGGGCTAACTAGCCCACCAGGTACCTCCAGTAAGCCCCACACAGTGGGATTGCTGAGAGTTGGTCTGAGGCCACGCCCATTTTTACACCACTCTGCAAACACACCTCTTGGTGCACTTCTGGTGGGCCTATGAGGTCCTCTTGTTTCCTGTGGATCTCAGGACTGAAGTGGACTTCATTGCCCCACCAGCAGTGCACCAGGCCACACAGCCCCCCTTCTAATAAAAAAAAGCAGAAGCCGGCATCACGCCGGAGGCCTCGCCCCCTCCCTGCACCACTATGCAAACGCCCCTCCTTTCACGTTCTGGGTTAGGGGGATAAGTCCCCTTGAATCCTAAGGGTCCCTGGGGGCTAACTAGCCCACCAGGTACCTCCAGTAAGCCCCACACAGTGGGATTGCTGAGAGTTGGTCTGAGGCCAAGCCCCTTTTTACACCACTCTGCAAACACACCTCTTGGTGCACTTCTGGTGGGCCTATGAGGTCCTCTTGTGTCCTGAGGATCTCAGGACTGAAGTGGACTTCATTGACCCACCAGCAGTGCACCAGGCGGCGCGTTTGCAGAGTGGTGTAAAAAGGGTGCGTGGCCTTGGACCACTCTCAGCAATCCAGCTGTGTGGGGCTTACTGGAGGTAACAGGAGGGCTAGTTGGCCCCCAGGGACCATCAGGAGGCAAGGGGACTTCATCCCCCAACCAAGAGCATACCAGGAGGCGTGTTTGCAGAGTGGTGGACAAAGGGGGCATGGCCTGTGTCCACCTCTCGGCAATCCCTCTGTGTGGGGCTTACTGGAGGTAACAGGTAGGCTAGTTGGCCCCTAACCACCCCCAGCAGCGAAGGGTACTTTAATCTCCATCGAAGAGCGCAACAGAGAGCGTGTTTGCTGACTGGTGGGCAAAGGGGGCGTGGCCTGCTATGAGAACTTACCAATGCTGCTATGTGGGACTTACTGGAGGTAACAGGAGGGGTAGATGGCCCCCAAGGTTGTCCTTGGGGGCCAAGTACCCCTCCTGTTACCTCCAGTAAGCCTCACACAGTGGGATTGCTAAGAGGTCTTCAGAGGCCATGCCCCTTTCTCCACCACTCTGCAATTGCACCTGCTGGCACACTATGGGTTGGGGGATGAAGTACACTTTTCTCCTGAGGGACTTTTGGGGCCAAGAAGCCTTCCTGGTACCTCCTGTAAGTCCTATGCAGCGGAATTCCTGAGCGGTGGTCAGAGGCCCAGCCCCCTTTCTCCACCTCTCTGTAAACGCCACTACGAGTTAAAGAAGAATTTGCAATGTAATAGGTTTTGCATTTGCGGGAGTTAGAGCTATTGGCATTGTAAATGTAAAAGTGTTTTTTTAATGTTTCTTGGAGTGGAGTGGATGTAGGTTGTGTGTATTGAAATTATGTGGTATGTTGTGCAGTAAAATTATGTGGATAGAAAGTATGTGGTATTAAGTGTATACGAATTATGTAGAGTGGGATTATGTGTTATGGAGAGTAATTGTGTGGTATGATAGTCTGTGTTGTGTAGTGTGGTAACCTCAGGTTTAGTTTTCCTCGTTTCCATGGAAGCTAAACTACAAACTCAATGAAAGAAAAAAAGAAGGAACCACTGAGGAGCACTTCTGGACCTAGTCAGAGGTATGAGCAGGGCCACTGGAATTATGCGACTGTTTGGCTGCACTGACTTTCACACAATTATACATTTTCTGCATTAGCCACATAATCCATCATCTTCTGCATAATCTGGAGATTTGAACAAAAAAACCTTGTTCCAGGTCAAATGGCTCAAACGTTACCAAAAATGCAGCGACAAGTGTTACAGTGTGGTGGAAGGCACTTTGCAAACCTAGAATGGTCACCTGTTACTTATTGATAAATGTGGGGATTAAATTGGTATAAATGGTGTGCAAACCACTCTTGCTTCTTTCTGCGCCTCTCTTGCCTCTTTCTGCATTTCTGTTGCTTCTTTCTGTACCTTTCTTTTTTCTGCACTTCTGTTGGTTCTTTTGCACTGCTCTTGCTTCTTTCTGCACCTCTCTTGCAAATATCTGCACCCCACTTGCTTCTTTCTGCACCCCTCTTCCCACTTTCTGCACCTCTCTTGCCTCTGTCTGCACCCCTGTACCTTCTTTCTGCACCTCTTTTGCCTGTTTCTGCAACTTTCTTGCCTCTTTCTGCAGTTCTCTTGCCTCCTTCTGCACCTCTGTTGCTTCTTCCTGCACTTCTTTTGCCTCTTTCTGTATCTCTCTTGCTTCATTCTGCACCCCTTTTGTCTCTTTCTGCACTCGTCTTCTCTCTTTCTGCACCGCTCTTGCTTCTTTCTGCAGCACTTCTCTTGCTTCTTTCTGCACCTCTCTTGCTTCTTACTGCACCCTTCTTCTTTTTTTGCATCCCTCTTGCCTCTTTCTGCAGTTCTCTTGCCATTTTCTGAACTTCTCTTGCTTCTTTCTGCACTTCTCTTGCTTGTTTCTGCAACTCTGTTGCGTCTTTCTGCACCTCAGTTGCCTCTTTCTGCACCTCACTTGCTTCTTTCTGCACCCCTCTTGCCTATTTCTGCACCCCTCTTCCCTCTTTGTGCACCTCTCTTGCTTCTTTCTGCACCCCTGTTCCCTCTTTCTGTACCTTTCCTGCCTGGTTCTGCACCTCTTTTGCCTATTTATGTACCTCTGTTGCTTCTTTCTGCACTTCTCCTGCCTCTTTCCGCACCAATCGCGCCTCTTTCAGCACCTCTGTTGCTTCTTTCTGCACTTCTCTTACTTCTTTCTGCACCCTCCTGGCACTTTCTGTACCCCTCCTGCCTCTTTGTGCACCTCTCCTACCTCTTTCTGCACCCCTCTTGCCTCTTTTTGCACCTCTGTTGGTCCTTTCTGCACTGCTCTTGCTTCTTTCTGCACCTCTTTGCAAATTTCTGCATCCCTCTTGCCTCTTTCAGACCCCTCTTCCCTATTTCTCCACCTCTCTTGCTTCTTTCTGTACTTCTCTTGCTTCTTTCTGCACTGCTCTTGCTTCTTTCTACACCTCTCTTGTACATTTCTGTATCCCTCTTACCTCTTTCTGCACCCCTGTTCCCTCTTTCTGCACCTTTCTTGCCTGTTTCTGCACCACTTTTGCCTCTTTCGGCACCTCTGTTGCATCTTT
Source organism: Calotriton arnoldi (assembly GCA_963921515.1). Lineage (NCBI taxonomy): Eukaryota > Metazoa > Chordata > Amphibia > Caudata > Salamandridae > Calotriton > Calotriton arnoldi. The sequence continues at coordinate 455,321 of CAWUFW010011245.1, read as the reverse complement.
CTGCAATACTCTTGCCTCTTTCTGCACCCCTCTTGCCTCTTTCAGCACCTCTGTTGCTTCTTTCTACACTTCTCTTGCTTCTTTCTGCACCCCTCTTGCCTCTTTCAGTACCTCTCTTGCCTTTTTATGCACTTTTCTTGCCTCTTTCTGTGCTCCTCTTCCCACTTTCTGCACCCCTCTTCCCACTTTCTGCACCTCTCTGGCCTCTGTCTGCACCCCTGTACCTTCTTTCTGCACCTCTTTTGCCTGTTTCTGCAACTTTCTTGCCTCTTTCTGCAGTTCTCTTGCCTCCTTCTGCACCTCTGTTGCTTCTTCCTGCACTTCTTTTGCCTCTTTCTGTACCTCTCTTGCTTCTTTCTGCACCCCTTTTGTCTCTTTCTGCACTCGTCTTCTCTCTTATCCACCGCTCTTGCTTCTTTCTGCAGCACTTCTCTTGCTTCTTTCTGCACCTCTCTTGCTTCTTTCTGCACCCTTCTTCTTTTTTTGCATCCCTATTGCCTCTTTCTGCAGTTCTCTTACCATTTTCTGCACCTCTCTTGCCTCTTTCTGCACCACACTTGCCTCTTTCTGAACTTCTCTTGCTTCTTTCTGCACTTCTCTTGCTTGTTTCTGCAACTCTGTTGCATCTTTCTGCACCTCAGTTGCCTCTTTCTGCACCTCACTTGCTTCTTTCTGCACCCCTCTTGCCTATTTCTGTACCCCTCATCCCTCTTTGTGCACCTCTCTTGCTTCTTTCTGCACCCCTGTTCCCTTTTTCTGTACCTTTCCTGCCTGGTTCTGCACCTCTGTTGCCTATTTATGTACCTCTGTTGCTTCTTTCTGCACTTCTCCTGCCTCTTTCCGCACCCTTCGTGCCTCTTTCAGCACCTCTGTTGCTTCTTTCTGTACTTCTCTTACTTCTTTCTGCACCCTCCTGGCACTTTCTGTATCACTCCTGCCTCTTTGTGCACCTCTCCTACCTCTTTCTGCACCCCTCTTGCCTCTTTCTGCACCTCTGTTGGTCCTTTCTGCACTGCTCTTGCTTCTTTCTGCACCTCTTTGCAAATTTCTGCATCCCTCTTGCCTCTTTCTGCACCCCTCTTCCCTATTTCTCCACCTCTCTTGCTTCTTTCTGTACTTCTCTTGCTTCTTTCTGCACTGCTCTTGTTTCTTTCTGCACCTCTCTTCTACATTTCTGTATCCCTCTTACCTCTTTCTGCACCCCTGTTCCCTCTTTCTGCACCTTTCTTGCCTGTTTCTGCACCACTTTTGCCTCTTTCGGCACCTCTGTTGCATCTTTCTGCAATACTCTTGCCTCTTTCAGCACCTCTGTTGCTTCTTTCTACACTTCTCTTGCTTCTTTCTGCACCCCTCTTGCCTCTTTCAGTACCTCTCTTGCCTTTTTATGCAGTTCTCTTGCCTCTTTCTGTACCTCTTTTGCTTCTTTCTGCACTTTTCTTGCCTCTTTCTGTGCTCCTCTTCCCACTTTCTGCACCTCTCTTGCCTCTGTCTGCACACCTGTTCCCTCTTTCTGCATCCCTTTTGCCTGTTTCTGCAACTCTGTTGCCTCTTTCTGCAGTTCTCTTGCCTCCTTCTGGATCTCACTGGCTTCTTTCTGCACCCTTCTTCCCTTTTTCTGCACATCTCTTGCCTATTTCTGTACCAATCTTGCCTCTCTCTGCACCTTTTTAGCTTCTTTATGCACTTCTCTTTCCTCTTTCTGCACCTTTTTAGCTTCTTTCTGCACTTCTCTTTCCTCTTTCTGCACCCCTCTTGCCTCTTTCTGCACCTCTGTTCCTTCTTTCTGCACTTCTTTTGCCTCTTTCTGCACCTCTCTTGCTTCTTTCTGCATCCCTGTTGTCTCTTTCTGCACCCCTGTTGCCTCTTTCTGCACCTTTCTTGCCTGTTTCTGCACCTGTCTTGCCTCTTTCGGCACCTCTGTTGCTTCTTTCTGCAGTTCTCCTGCCTCCTTCTGCACCTCACTTGCTTCTTTCTGCACCCTTCTTCCCTTTTTCTGCACATCTCTTGCCTATTTCTGTACCCCTCTTGCCTCTTTCTGCACCTTTTTAGCTTCTTTCAGCACTTTTCTCTCCTCTTTCTGCACCCCTCTTGCCTATTTCTGCACCTCTGTTGCTTCTTTCTACACTTCTTTTGCCTCTTTCTGCACCTCTCTTGCTTCTTTCTGCATCCCTGTTGTCTCTTTCTGCACTCATCTTCCCTCTTTCTGCACCTCTCTTGCTCCTTTCTGCACTTCTCTTCCTTCTTTCTGCACCTCTGTTGCTTCTTCCTGCACTTCTTTTGCCCCTTTCTGCACCTCTATTGCTTCTTTCTGCATCCCAGTTGTCTCTTTCTGCACTTGTCTTCCCTATTTCTGCAGTTCTCTCGCTATTTTATGCACCTCTCGTGCCTCTTTCTGCACCTCTCTTGCCTCTTTCTGCACTTCTCTTGCTTGTTTCTGCACCTCTCTTGCATCTTTCTGCACCTCTGTTGCCTCTTTCTGCACCTCATTTGCTTCTTTCTGCACCCCTCTTGCCTCTTTCTGCACCCATGTTCCCTCTTTCTGCACCTTTCCTGCCTGTTTCTGCACTTCTCTTGCCTCTTTCTGCACCTCTGTTGCTTCTTTCTGCACTTCTCTTGTCTCTTTTTGTATCACTCATGCCTCTTTCTGCACCTCTTTTGCTTCTTTCTGCACTTCTCTTGCTTCTTTCTGCACCTCTGTTGCTTCTTTCTGCACCCCTCTTGCCTCTTTCTGCACCCTTTTTCTCTCTTCGTGTAACTCTCTTGCCTCTTTCTACACCTCTCTTCCCTCTTTCTACACCAGTCTTGCCTCTTTGTGCACCTCTGTTCCTTCTTTCTGCACTTCTCTTGCCTCTTTCTGCAGCCCTCTTGCCTCTTTTGGCACTTCTGTTGGTTCCTTTGCACTGCTCATGCTTCTTTCTGCACCTCTCTTGCACATTTCTGCACCCCTCTTGCCTCTTTATGCACCCCTCATCCCATTATCTGCACCTCTCTTGCCTCTGTCTGTACCCCTGTTCCCTCTTCCTGCACCTCTTTTGCCTGTTTCTTCAACATTCTTGCCTCTTTCTGCAGTTCGCTTGCCTCCTTCTGCACCTCACTTGCTTCTTTCTGCACCCTTCTTCCCTTTTTCTGCACATCTCTTGCCTATTTCTGTACCCCTCTTGCCTCTTTCTGCACCTCTTTATCTTCTTTCTGCACTTCTCTCTCCTATTTCTGCATCCCTCTTGCCTCTTTCTGCACCTCTGTTGCTTCTTTCTCCATCCCTGTTGTCTCTTTCTGCACTTGTCTTCCCCCTTTCTGCACCTCTTTTGCTTCTTTCTGCATCCCTGTTGTCTCTTTCTGCACTCGTCTTCCCTCTTTCTGCACCTCTTTTGCTCCTTTCTGTACTTCTCTTGCTTCTTTCTGCACCTCTGTTGCTTCTTTCTGCACTTTTTTAGCCTCTTTCTGCACCTCTCTTGCTTCTTTCTGCATCTCTGTTGTCTCTTTCTGCACTCGTCTTCCCTATTTCTGCAGTTCTCTCGCTATTTTCTGCACCTCTCTTGCCTCTTTCTTCACCTCTCTTGCCTCTTTCTGCACTTCTCTTGCTTGTTTCAGCACCTCTCTTGCATCTTTCTGCACCTCTGTTGCCTATTTCTGCACCTCACTTGCTTCTTTCTGCACCCCTCTTGCCTCTTTCTGCACCCCACTTTCCTCTTTATGCACGTCTCATGCCTCTTTCTGTACCCTTGTTCCTTCTTTCTGCACCTTTCCTGCCTGTTTCTGCACTTCTCTTGCCTCTTTCTGCACCTCTGTTGCTTCTTCCTGCTCTTCTTTTGCCTCTCTCTGCACCTCTCTTGCTTCTTTCTTCACCCCTTTGGTATGTTTCTGCACTCGTCTTCTCTCTTTCTGCAGCACTTCTCTTACTTCTTTCTGCACCTCTCTTGCTTATTTCTGCACCCTTCTTCTTTTTATGCATCCCTCTTGCCACTTTCTGCAGTTCTCTTGCCATTTTCTGCACCTCTCTTGCCTCTTTCTGCACCACGCTTGCCTCTTTCTGCACTTCTCTTGCTTCTTTTTACACCTCTGTTGCTTCTTTCAGCAATTCTCTTTCTTCTTTCTGCTCTTCTCTTGCTTATTTCTGCACCTCTCTTGCATCTTTCTGCACCTCAGTTGCCTCTTTATGCACCTCACTTGCTTCTTTCTGCACCCCTCTTGGCTCTTTCTGCACCCCTCTTCCCTCTTTCTGCACCTCTCTTGCCTCTTTCTGCACCCCTCTTCCCTCTATCTGCACCTTTCCTGCCTGTTTCTGCACCTCTGTTGCCTATTTCTGTACCTCTGTTGCTTCTTTCTGCACTTCTCTTGCCTCTTTCCGCACTCTTCGTGGCTCTTTCAGCACCTCTGTTGCTTCTTTCTGTACTTGTCTTGCTACTTTCTGCACCCCTCCTGCCACTTTCTGTACCCCTCCTGCCTCTTTGTGCACCTCTCCTGCCTCTTTCTGCACCCCTCTTGCCTCTTTTTGCACCTCTGTTGGCCCTTTCTGCACTGCTCTTGCTTCTTTCTGCACCTCTTTTGCAAATATCTGCATCCCTCTTGCCTCTTTCTGCACCCCTCTTCCCTATTTCTCCACCTCTCTTGCTTCTTTCTGTACTTCCCTTGCTTCTATCTGCACTGCTCTTGCTTCTTTCTGCACCTCTCTTGCACATTTCTGTATCCCTCTTACCTCTTTCTGCACCCCTGTTCCCTCTTTCTGCACCTTTCTTGCCTGTTTCTGCACCTCTCTTGCCTCTTTCGGCACCTCTGTTGCTTCTTTCTGCAATTCTCTTGCCTCTTTCTGCACCCCTCTTGACTCTTTCAGCACCTCTGTTGCTTCTTTCTATACTTCTCTTTCTTCTTTCTGCACTTCTCTTGCTTATTTCTGCACCTCTCTTGTGTCTTTCTGCACCCCCTGCAGCCCCGGGGACGGCCACCTCCCTCGGGCTTATTTATTAATAGAAGCTTGGGTGGGGCTCCTGCCCCCCACGCTGCCCCAGGGACCAAAACCTCCCCAGGGCATTGGAGAATAATGGGTGGGGGGCCTCGCGGGCCCCCCAAAGCGCCGGGGACCACCCCCTTCTCAGGGCTTCAATGTTTAAATGCAGGGGGCCTCGCGCCCCCCTCGCAGCCCCAGGGAACGTCACCTCCCCAGGGCTACCTTTAAAAACTTTGTGTGGGGAGCTCGAGCCCCCTAAACTGCCCTGGGGACCACCAGCTCCTGGGGCATAGATGAATGAAGTGCGGGGGTCCGTTGCTGACCCCGGGACCATCACCTGTTATGCTATTTACATGTTGGGAGGGGGCCGCGGGGCCCCCCTCCTGGAGCCCTCCTTGTCCCTGGGGACCAGCACCCCCCAGGGCCTGCTCCAGCAATGTCCCAGGGTGCCCACCCCAGGACATTGCAGCTAGCAATGACAGGGCGGGAGCACGGCTCCCGCACTGTCATTGCAAACTCTGCTTCGCTTCATGGAAGCAAGAGCAGGAAACCTGCTCTCACTTCCACGAAGCAAGGCAGAGTTGCTTTTGGACAAGGGGAGCTGCATGTCAGCAGCTCCCCTTGTCCAAAAGCAATGCCACTCCCGCAGAGGCGTGGAGCCGGCTGGGACCGCGGGGGGAGCCCCAATACCCCCAAAATGAGGCCAGGCCCTGGGGAATGGGGTTCCCCGGGGCCAAAATTGGCCACAGGAGGGGGGCCATGCAGCCCCCTCCAAAACTAATAATAAAGAAAGCAGTGCAGGCCTCGGGGGATGGGGTCCCCAAGGCCAAAAGAGGCCCAGGGAAGGGGGGCCGTGCGGCCCCCCTCCCGTCAATTTAAAAAAAAAAAAACAATAAAGAGGCCAGGCCCCGGGGGATGGGGTCCCAAGGGCTAAAAGTGGCCCAGAAAAGAGGGGCCACGCAGCCCCCCTCCCGTAATAAATTTTTTAAAAAGAGGCACAGCCCTGGGGGATGGGGTCCCCGGGGCTGAAAAAGGCCTCAAGAGGGGGGCCGCGCATCAGGCCCTGGGGGATGGGGTCCCCAGGGCCCACAAAATATTAAGAGAAGGGGGGCCACACAGCCCAACATCTAATAAAAAAAAAGCAGAAGCCGGCATCTCGCCGGAGGCCTCGCCCCCTCCCTGCACCACTATGCAAACGCCCCTCCTTTCACGTTCTGGGTTAGGGGGATAAGTCCCCTTGAATCCTAAGGGTCCCTGGGGGCTAACTAGCCCACCAGGTACCTCCAGTAAGCCCCACACAGTGGGATTGCTGAGAGTTGGTCTGAGGCCACGCCCATTTTTACACCACTCTGCAAACACACCTCTTGGTGCACTTCTGGTGGGCCTATGAGGTCCTCTTGTGTCCTGAGGACCTCAGGACTGAAGTGGACTTCATTGCCTCACCAGCAGTGCACCAGGCGGCGCGTTTGCAGAGTGGTGTAAAAAGGGTGCGTGGCCTTGGACCACTCTCAGCAATCCAGCTGTGTGGGGCTTACTGGAGGTAACAGGAGGGCTAGTTGGCCCCCAGGGACCATCAGGAGGCAAGGGGACTTCATCCCCCAACCAAGAGCATGCCAGGAGGCGTGTTTGCAGAGTGGTGGACAAAGGGGGCGTGGCCTGTGTCCACCTCTCAGCAATCCCTCTGTGTGGGGCTTACTGGAGGTCCCTAACCACCCCCAGCAGCGAAGGGGACTTTAATCTCCATCAAAGAGCGTACCAGAGAGCCCGTTTGCTGACTGGTGGGCAAAGGGGGCGTGGCCTGCTATGAGAACTTACCAATGCTGCTGTGTGGGACTTACTGGAGGTAACAGGAGGGGCCAAGTACCCCTTCTGTTACCTCCAGTAAGCCTCACACAGTGGGATTGCTAAGAGGTCTTCAGAGGCCATGCCCCCTTTCTCCACCACTCTGCAATTGCACCTGCTGGCACACTACGGGTTGGGGGATGAAGTACACTTTTCTCCTGAGGGACTTTGGGGGCCAAGAAGCCTTCCTGGTACCTCCTGTAAGTCTTATGCAGCGGGATTCCTGAGCGGTGGTCAGAGGCCCAGCCCCCTTTCTCCACCTCTCTGTAAATGCCACTACTAGTTAAAGAAGAATTTGCAATGTAATAGGTTTTGCATTTGCGAGAGTTAGAGCTGTTGGCATTGTAAATGTAAAAGTGTTTTTTTAATGTTTCTTGGAATGAAGTGGATGTAGGTTGTGTGTATTGAAATTATGTGGTATGTTGTGCAGTAAAATTATGTGGATAGAAAGTATGTGGTATTAAGTGTATAGGAATTATGTAGAGTGGGATTATGTGTTATAGAGAGTAATTGTGTGGTATGATAGTCTGTGTTGTGTAGTGTGGTAACCTCAGGTTTAGTTTTCCTCGTTTCCATGGAAGCTAAACTACAAACTCAATGAAAGAAAAAAAGAAGGAACTGTGAGAAGTTGGCCTGGCATATGCTGTCCACTAATTATAGTGGGCATCTTGCACCAGTCCAAACAACCCCTTATTGGAGATAGGTTAAAGACAACCTTTATTGAAAGCTATCCTAGTGGTAGCTATGGAGAGCAGCCTTCAGGCTAAGTCTTGAAGGAATGTAAAGCAGCTTGTTTTACCAGTCTATAATCTCTTGAGTGACCAAATGAAAGAGCACCACACCAGGTATATATTCAAAATATATGTATTTATTACTAAACACACCCCTCTAGTCTCTTTATGAGGCTAGAGTTCGAAGTACATACGTTACGAGTTAGTTATCTACAGTAATAGAACAAATACACGTTTGAGCCCCAGGGGTGTACCAAACCATATACCCGTAAAGTGGTATAAGAACCACGACTGAGCTAGACACAAGGCCTAGAGCCTGTAGAAGTGCTTGGACCACAAGGAACCACCCAAGGCAGTGACACAGGGGACCCACGAGGGATGCGTGCAGTGTATGAACACAACCGCGAACCACCGTTAACTTCTATGGGGAAAGTCGCGATTAGAATTTAAAAGAAAAGGGACACTTAGAGGAGGACTTGGAGCAAACCCTTTGAGAACTAGGCTGTTCTAGTGTCTATACCCACGGGAGCACCGGAGTACTCGAGTTACCTCACCCAGCGAAGCCGGATTCATAGGTGTCTTTCGGGGTCGGGTTTCGTCGTCGCTTTCTATGGCGATCTGCTGCAAAGTGCTGCTGGCGACCAAGTCGAAAGTGTTCGGGTGGATCCAAAGGTGGATCGAAGATCTGAAGAACATGAAAGCAGAGGGGACAGAGTCTGGGTCACTAGCCAGTGACCAGGAAGGCGATGAGCAGATGCCCACCGATGTCGAGTGCTTCAGGTAGGTTGATGGTCGTCTTGACTCTTCAGCCACGAGGTCCAGGAGGCGTCGACGACAACCAGGAGCTGGATTCGAGCTGTCCCATGACGTCTGTCGATTGCAGGCGTGTCGGCGACCGGATTGGACCCAACAAGCCTTGGCAACGGCAAGTCTCGTGGAAAGCGAAGAAGGAAGATGTTGCAGACCAGCAAGGTCTGGGGGACTCACCCAGCAAGGATAAGTCAGGGCACTCCTGGAGCAACCAGAGAGCCCAAGCAGAAAAAGATTGGCCTTTGGGAGGGCCTACTAGCCAACGGACTAGCGACCGCGAAGGAGCCTCAAGACGGTGCACGTGGAGCTGGCTCACAGGACACTCGTGGAGTGGAGGCCAGTGATCTTCGGTGCAGTTGGTGCTGGAGGCTGGGGCTACTCGGAGCCCAAAGCACGACTTCGTGGGAGACCCAGAAGAGGATGCACTTGCAAATGCATTCGGTGTCCAGGGGTCATGGTTCCACGTTACCCATGACAGCTACGGGCCTCAGCTTTGCTGGGGACTCAGGGCAGCCTCGGGGAAGTCTGGAAATCCACCTCTGGTGATGCAAAGACTTCAGCGTCCGACGGGAGCTTCAGCGATGCAGACCAGACAATTGCTTCTTTGGTGCCTGCCAAGCAGGGGAGTCACTCCTTGACCCCAAGGGAGATTCTTCAGTCCTCTAATCTTAAAGTAGAGCGTCGAAGGTCCAGGATTCTGTATCAGAGTTTCGTCCAGGTAAATCTAAAGTCCTAAGGACTGGGTTCCCTTACTTATACTAAAGTAGGGGGTTGGACATACTCTGTGACCCCACCTATGGGAGGGTCAGGGCAGAGGGGTGGTTACACCCCTTTCCCTTTGTCCAGTTTCGCGCCAGAGCAGGGGCTGGAAGCCCCTGAGCCGGTTTGAACTGGGGTATGCACAGGGACACCAAGTGTGCCCCCAGTGCAGGACTTCAAAGCACCAGAGAGTGCTCCCACCCAGCCCAATACACACTATCCTGTCTGGGGAGGTGGTCACACCTCCCTGGGACAGGAAACCTATTGTCCAGGCCTCCCCTGCCGGAGTTTCGGTCAGCAGCAGGAGGCCAGACTCGTGTCTGTGGCAGTGGCATCCATTTTGTGATGCCAGGGCTTGGAAAGTCAGTACCGGGCATACCGGTGTGTACATGTCTTTCCCTCTAGAAGGGTGGAATGCTACCCCGCCGCCAGAACTGGCGGGGGGTAGTATTCCAAGATGTTTGACACCAAACACGACATGTTTCCGTGCAGCCATCCCAAAGTTAGCATTTAACGCGAGGTTATAATGCGCTTAAGAGTATATGGTCAGGCTGCACTACAAACAGCATCAGAGAAGGGTCTCCGAACGCTGCAGAGGGGCCCTGCTCATGCAGGGGCACCCTCTCACATAGGAACCACGCACTCTGCCTTCAGGATTGATAAGGCCTGCCATAGGAGTGACTTATAGGTTTATATGTGTGTATGTATATAGTGATATAGGTAGCCTATATCACAGTAAGGGGTGCATGCACCACCTTACCCAGGCTGCAGTAGCAGACCTGTGGTGTCAGTTTGGATGGCCTTCCAGGGGTGGCACAATACATGCTGCAGCCCCTGGTAGGCCTCTGAGGTACCTATGCCCTGGGTACATAGTATACCATATACTAGGGACTTATAAGGGCACTCCAGATTCCAATCAGAGATGTGCCTAAGGCACATGGAAACCATTTTAGAGAGGAAGCAGCTAGGCTGGGGTTCTGATTAGCAGGGCCCCAGCCAGACTAAGGTCGAAAAACAGTGAAGCATCAGCAAAAAGTGGGGGTACCCATGTGAAGCAGATCCTACTCTCCTACACAACCCCCCAAACGTAGGGACATTAAACTAACCTTGCCCAGTTAAGTCTTCATGTTCTAAGTGGAAGTACCTAGAGAGTCCATCTGCATTGGCATGGTTACTCCCAGGTCTATGTTCCACTGTGAAGTCCATCCCCTGTAGGAAATGGACCACCTAAGCAGTTTGGGGTTTTCACCCTTCATTTGTTTTAGCCATAAGAGGGGCTTATAGTCTGTTTGAACAAGGAAGTCAGTACCAAACAAGTATGGCCTCAACTTCTTCAGAGCCCAGACCACAGCAAAGGCCTCCCTCTCAATGGCTGACCAACGTTTCTCTCTAGGGGTCAGCCTTCTGCTAATGAAAGCTACTGGCTGATCCTGACCTTCTTCATTCAATTGTGACAGTACAGCCCCTACCCCCAATTCAGATGCATCAGTTTGAACAATGAACTTCTTGGAGTAATCAGGACTCTGTAGAATGGGAGCAGTGCACATGGCCTGCTTCAGGTCATCAAATGCCTTTTGACAGCTAACTGTCCACTGAACCTTTTTGGGCATTTTCTTGGAAGTTAAGTCATTCAGGGGTGTCACTATTGATCCATACCCCTTGACAAATCTCCTATAGTACCCAGTCAGGCCTAAGAAGGCTCTCACCTGAGTCTGGGTAGTTGGAGCAGTCCAGTCCATGATGGTCTGGATCTTGCTCTGCAGTGGTTGAACCTGGCCTCCACCCACAAGGTGGCCCAGGTACACAACCTGACTCTGCCCTATCTGGCACTTGGTGGCCTTGATAGTCAGGCCTGCTTTCTGCAGGGCCTGTAAAACATTTCTGAGGTGGACCAGGTGATCCTCCCAGGTGGAGCTAAAGACAGCAATATCATCTAGATATGCTGCACTATAGGCTTCCAGACCTGTAAGGACTGTATTCACCAACCTCTGAAAAGTGGCAGGTGCATTCTTCAGACCAAAGGGCATCACCACAAATTGATAATGCCCACTAGGGGTTGAGAATGCTGTCTTTGGCTTTGCATCATCAGCTAGTCTGATCTGCCAGTAGCCAGCTGTCAGGTCAAATGTGCTTAGATACTTGGCTGAGGCCAAAGTGTCTATTAGCTCATCTGCCCTTGGTATTGGATGGGCATCAGTCCTAGTGACTGCATTGAGACCCCTGTAGTCCACACAAAACCTCATCTCTCTTTTCCCACCACTGGTGTGAGGTTTTGGCACAAGGACCACTGGACTAGCCCAAGGGCTATCTGAGGGTTCAATAACTCCCAAATCCAACATCTTCTGGACTTCTGTCCTGATACAGTCCCTGACATGGTCACGTTGCCTATAAATCTTATTTTTAATAGGCAGACTGTCCCCAGTGTCCACTTCATGAGTGCACCAGGTAGTCTGACTGGGTGTCAGTGAGAATATGTGTCTGAACTGATTGAGCACTTGTCTGCAATCAGTCTGCTGCTGGGTAGTGAGGCTGCCTGCCAAGGCTACACCATCCACTGACCCATCATCAGGGTTCTGTGAGAGCAGGTCAGGAGTGGGTCACTCTCTTCCTCCTGTCCCTCATCAGTAGCCATGAGCAAGCCCATGTCTGCCCTGTCCACATATGGTTTTAACCTGTTGACATGGAGAACCCTGTGGGGACTCCTGGGTGTTCCTAGGTCTACTAAGTAGGTAACCTCACCCTTCTGCTCAACAATGGTGTGGGGTCCACTCCATTTGTCTTGGAGAGCTGCTGGGGCCACTGGCTCCAGCACCCACACCTTCTGTCCTGGCTGGTAAACAGTCAGTACAGCCTTTGGTCATGCCAGGCCTTTTGAAGTTCCTGGCTAGCCTCAAGGTTTTTAGTTGCCTTTTTCATATACTCAGCCATCCGGGAGCGGAGACCAAGTACGTAGTCCACTATGTCTTGCTTTGGGGGCTTGAGAGGTAACTCCCATCCTTCCTTCACCAAGCACAGTGGACCCCTGACAGGGTGACCAAACAAAAGTTCAAAAGGGCTGTAGCCAACCCCTTTTGAGGCACCTCCCTGTACGCAAATAAAAGGCAGGGCAAGAGTATGTCCCATCTTCGCCTAAGCTTTTCTGGGAGCCCTTTAATCATGCCCTTCAAGGTTTTGTTGAATCTCTCAACTAAACCATTGCATTGTGGGTGATAGGGTGTGGTGAACTTGTAAGTCACTCCACACTCCTTCCACATTGCTTTTAAGTATCCAGACATAAAGTTTGCACCCTGTCTGATACAACCTCCTTAGGGAAGCCCACTCTTGAGAACATTCCCAGGAGGGCCCTTGCCACCACAGGTGCTGTAGTGGTCCTAAGGGGAATAGCCTCTGGGTACCTGGTGGCATGATCCACTACCACCAGGATAAACCTGTGCCCAGATGCTGTTTGGGGATCCATGGGACCAACAATGTCAATCCCCACCCTTTCAAAGGGAACCCCCACCACAGGTAGTGGTATCAGGGGGCCTTTGTAGTGCCACCTGCCTTGCCACTGGCCTGGCAGGTTACACAGGAGCGACAAAACTCCTTGGTGTCTTCAGACATGTGGGGCCAGTGAAAGTGAGGGACAATTCTGTCCCAAGTCTTGTTCTTGCCCAGGTGACCTGCTAAGGGAATATCATGGGCTAGGGTCAATAGGAAGCCCCTGAACTTCAGAGGTATAACCAACCTCCTGGTAGCACCAGGCTTGGGGTCTCTACACTCTGAGTACAAGAGTCCATCATCCCAATACACAGTATGGGGACCACTAGCTTTCCCAGCAGCCTCAGCAGCAGCTTGCTGTCTGAGGGGTTCCAGAGAGGGGCAGCTCTGCTGCTCCTGGCTCAGATCTGCCCTGGAAGGTCCCCCTTTCCCCAAGAACTCAACCTGTTCAGGTTCAAGCTCCTCTGGGACAGTTCCTTCCTCAGGACTGAGATCATCCCCCTCAAGGGACTGATCTTCCTTCTGAGCCAAGGGGGACGGCACTGCCTTTACCCTACTACTCCTCTTCTTGGAAGACACTTGGTCCATTATTCCAGAATCCAAGGCCTGTTCAGTGCTAGACATTTTGGCTTGTGACCTGGTCACAGCAAACACATCTGCAGGGATCCCCAGCATTTCTGCATGGGTCCTGAGCTCCACTTCTGCCCAAGCTGAAGTTTCTAAGTCATTGCCAAGCAAGCATTCAACGGGTAGGTCTGCACTTACCACAACCTTCTTAAGGCCAGTTACCCCTCCCCAGGAGAAGTTAACAACTGCCAGAGTATGGTCTGTTCTGACGTTGCTAGCATTGGTCACTTGGTACATTTCACCAAGTATAATCTGCCCAGGATTCACAAGGTCTTGTGTCACCATGGTGACACTTGCCCCTGTGTCCCTAAATGCCAAAGCCTCTCTCCCATTGATTAAAGGCTGTTGTCTGTACTTGCCCAGATTACTGGGACTCACAGAGGAGGTCATATCCATGCCTCCATCACAGACTAGGACAGCCTGAGTGAGTTCTCTGACTAGGTCAGAGCTCATCTCTTTACCCAGGGTCAACCCTACTAAACCCTTGGCTTGTGTAGTCCCACCACCAACTGTAGCTGCACTAGGGGAGCAGGTGCCTTAGGGGCATTGGTGGGGGCTGGAGTCGAGTCTTTGGACTTGGTGCAATCACTGGTCCAGTGGGTCTTTTGCTTACAGACCTTGCACCATGGTTTTCTTTGGCCTTTCCCTTTGGTAGACTGTGAATCCCCACCTGAAGAAGATTTTTGGGGGCCTTGTGAAGACTTTTGATCTTTACCCTTCTCCCCACCCTTATCAGAGGTTTTCGAATCTTGCTTCTTAGGGTCACCACCTTGGTTCTGTACCTTCTGCTTCACCCTGGTTCTGACCCATTTGTCTGCCTTCTTTCCCAATTCTTGGGGAGAGGTCAGATCAGAGTCTACCAGGTGCTGATGCAACAGCTGATTTTGACAGTTATTAAGAATCTGCTCCCTCATTATCAGATTGTACAATCCTGTGAAGTCACATACCTTACTGCCCAATAACCAACCTTCCAGAGCCTTGGCAGAACAATCAACAAAGTCCACCCAGTCTTGAGTCTGTGCTTTTTGGGTATCCCTGAACTTTAACCTGTATTGTTCAGTGGTTAGGCCAAACCCATCAATTAGAGCACTCTTCAAGACTTTGTAATTATCAGCATCCTCCTCTCTAACACTGAGGAGCTTGTCTCTACCTTTGTCTGCAAAGGAGAGCCACAAGATTGCTGCCCACTGCTCCTGAGGGACCCTCTGTACTTTACAGGCCCTCTCTAGAGCAGTTATCCATTTGTGGATATCATCCCCACTCTGGTAGGGAGGGACAATCTTGCTCAGGTTTCTATGGTCATAAGACCTTTCCCTATCTTTGGGGAAACTGCTGCCACCATGGGACTCTAGTCCCAACTTTTGTCTCTCTCTATAGAGATCTAGGGACTCCTGTCTATAGCCAATTGCTGTTTCCTGAGTTCAAGCTGAGTTTGCTCATATTGAATCAGTCTCTTTCTTCTCTCATGAGAGGATTCCCTCCTATGAGAGGAGACAGAGGACCCTATTGAGGTGTCAGAGTGGTTAGACTCCTGAGAAGGAGACCTAGACCTTCTGGGCACACTCAGAACTCTTCCTGGGGGACAAAGGGGAGGTCAGTCTGATCCTCTCCCTCCTCCTCCTCCACAGGAGGAATTGGATTTTCCAGGACAAGGTCATTTTCACCTTCCTGGCCAGTTTCAGAAAGGGGGTCCTGGGTTTCTTCACCCCTGGCCCCTCCCTCATCTTCTGCCCCACCCTCCTTGCCTACCCCTTCAGACCCTAGGGGCCTGCTGAGATCATCAGCTAGTAACACCTCCCTGAGGTGCTGGGTGCTGGCACTTTTGCCTGTCTTCAACTTCCTAGTAGTGCATAAGGCTCTCAATTCCAAGAATGGGAGTTTATCATACTTGGAGGGAAGAAGCCCACTGGCTTCTGGCAAGGACTCACTGGGTCCTGGCTTTGAAGACATCACTAGTGAGGTGTGGTGTATGCACTACCTACTCTAGTGTGGCCTACTAAACTCTCTTGAGTTGTAGAAAGGGTGTGCTGTCCCTTAACACACAACTCTAAGTTCAGTAGAACTTACTGTATTACTAAGCTTGATTATATGTACCTTAGGTACCCTTAGTGGTTTTCAGTTGATCAATTCAATTGAGATTATCTGGTAAAACAATAGCAAGCTGGAATCCCACACGCTGCCACCAATGTGAGAAGTTGGCCTGGCATATGCTGTCCACTAATTATAGTGGGCACCTTGCACCAGTCCAAACAACCCCTTATTGGAGATAGGTTAAAGACAACCTTTATTGAAAGCTATCCTAGTGGTATCTATGGAGAGCAGCCTTCAGGCTAAGTCTTGAAGGAATGTAAAGCAGCTTGTTTTACCAGCCTATAATCTCTTGAGTGACCAAATGAAAGAGGACCACACCAGGTATATATTCAAAATATATGTATTTATTACTAAACACACCCTTGACCTTGCCAGGTAGGTCGCTCCCCCACCACACAGCTCCGCCTGTGTTGTCCACCCGCTGCTGCTGCTGGTAAGCTCGCCCCTCTGCTTGTGGCCTCGGTGCCCGTTTTCCTTCTGTTTCCCTCGCTGCCCCCATCTCCCTTGTGTCCATTTTGCCTTCTGTTTCCCTCGCTGCCCCCACTGTACTGTGCCCGTCTTTTCCTCTGTTTCCCTCGCTGCCCCCACCTCCCTTGTGTCCATTTTGCCTTCTGTGTCCCTCGCTGCCCCCATTGTACTGTGCCCGTTTTTTTCCTCTGTTTCCTCGCTGCCCCCACCTCCCTTGTGTCCATTTTGCCTTCTGTGTCCCTCGCTGCCCCCATTGTACTGTGCCCGTTTTTTCCTCTGTTTCCCTCGCTGCCCCACCTCCCTTGTGTCCATTTTGCCTTCTGTGCCCCTCGCTGCCTCTCTCCTCTCCCGCCGCTGCGTCCCCTGCGGCCCTGCCCCCTGACTGCCCATTCGCTGCCCCTGCCTCCCGCCTCCCAGCTGCTCCTCCCTCCCACCTCCCCATATATGGCGGCCGCTGCGCGTGAGGAGAGCGACCCTTGACCTTGCCAGGTAGGTCGCTCCCCCACCACACAGCTCCGCCTGTGTTGTCCGCCCGCTGCTGCTGCTGGTGAGCTCGCCCCTCTGCTTGTGGCCTCGGTGCCCGTTTTCCTTCTGTTTCCCTCGCTGCCCCCATCTCCCTTGTGTCCATTTTGCCTTCTGTTTCCCTCGCTGCCCCCACTGTACTGTGCCCGTCTTTTCCTCTTTTTCCCTCGCTGCCCCCACCTCCCCTGTGTCCATTTTGCCTTCTGTGTCCCTCGCTGCCCCCATTGTACTGTGCCCGTTTTTTTCCTCTGTTTCCCTCGCTGCCCCCACCTCCCTTGTGTCCATTTTGCCTTCTGTGTCCCTCGCTGCCCCCATTGTACTGTGCCCGTTGTTTTCCTCTGTTTCCCTCGCTTCCCCCACCTCCCTTGTGTCCATTTTGCCTTCTGTGTCCCTCGCTGCCCCCATTGTACTGTGCCCGTTTTTTCCTCTGTTTCCCTCGCTGCCCCCACCTCCCTTGTGTCCATTTTGCCTTCTGTGCCCCTCGCTGCCTCTCTCCACTCCCGCCGCTGCGTCCCCTGCGGCCCTGCCCCCCTGACTGCCCATTCGCTGCCCCTGCCTCCCGCCTCCCAGCTGCTCCTCCCTCCCACCTCCCCATATATGGCGGCCGCTGTGCGGCCGCGCCGCTGGTGTGCCGAAGGCGCGCCTAAGGCAAGCCCGTCTGCGCCCATCCGCGCCTGGACCGCGCCCAGCGCCAGAACCCCTGGGCCGTGCGCCCCCCGCTCCAGCCTCGAGGACCGACGCCGATACGATGCCACCACACTCCACGCTCTCAACCCCGGACGGACGCATAGCTGCTTCAAGGCCACCCGAAACGCACCCATGGTCCCTTCACCTGCCGGAACTGCAGCTACACCAGCCTCAGAGCCACCGAGGCGCCCGCCAAGAAGGACCTCAACCACCTCCGGTGCATCCTACTGAACACCCGCTCCACACGCAAACACGCCGTCGAGCTCTGGGACCTGCTCGACACATCATCACCAGATGTCGCCTTCCTGACAGAGACCTGGATGAATGACTCCTCCGCCCCCGACATCGCCATAGCCATCCCAGACGGCTATAAGATCACCCGCAGAGACCGCATCAACGCAGTAGGAGGAGGAATCGCCATCGTCCACAAGAACACCATCAGGGTCTCGACCAGCACCGACGACACTCTCAGCACCGCCGAACACATGCACTTCCAGATCCACACGGACCCCAACACCACCCTTAGAGGCACCCTTGTCTACAGACCCCCTGGGCCCCGACCCCAGTTCAGCGACTCCATCGCCGACTTCATCAGCACGCACGCCCTCACCTCTACCGACTACATCCTCCTCGGAGACCTGAACTTTCACCTGGAGAACAACAACGACAGCAACTCCACCACCCTGATCGACAACCTCGCCAACCTCGGTCTGAGCCAGCTCGTCACAACACCGACCCATTCCGCCGGCCACACGCTTGACCCCATCTTCTCCTCAAGCTCCCACGTCTCCTTCAGCCACACCACGGAACTCCTCTGGACCGACCACCGCTGCATCCATTTCACCTTCCAGAAACCCACCACACACCACCGCACCCAACAGATCCCACGCCGCTGCTGGAGCAAAGTCACCGAAGACCAACTTCGGGCAACCCTCGCTCTCAGCCCTCCCTCCGACCCATCGAACACCGACGACGCTGCCTGCAACCTCAGACGATGGATGGACGACTGTGCCAACACTAGGCCTGGGTGGAAAACTACGCTACGCTCGCGTAGTTTGCGAAGTTTGCGCTACTTCGCACTACGCGAATTGCACGTAGCACAGTGCGAACACGGCGTAGCGTAGCGTAGCGTAGTGCAGCGGTCATTTTTTGCTTGCTTGCGGTCCTCAACGTCAAGTTGGCGACCGCGAGCAAGCAAAATGACTATCCAGGCGAGACTTTTCCTCGTTCGCGATCAGCAACATCAAGTTGCCGATCGCGAGCGTGGAAAATAAACCTCCCGGCGAGATTCTCAACGCAGGAGGTCAGGTTTCTCATTGCGAGTGGTCGCGTATGCTCGCGACCGCTCGCGATGAGAAACTACCAGTCCGCGTTGAGAAGCTGCCGCTCGAGTAAAATCTACTCGGCGGCAGTAAAGACAGCTCGCACTGTGCAAGATGCCGTTTTCAATGATTGCACAGTGCGGACAAGCATCCGGCACTGTGCAATCATTGCGAACACGCACTACGCAGTTCGCGTAGTGCTACGCGTAGCTCGCGTAGTGCGAACTGCACTTTGCGTAGCTTTGCGAAGCGTTACTTCGCGAACTACGCCCAGGGTTAGCCAACACCCTCGCCCCGCTGAAAAAACTCACCTACAGTGACACCACCAAAAGAGCCAGCTGGTTCACCTCGGAACTCCTAGCTTCCAAGCGTACCTGCCGGAAACTAGAGAAGAAATGGCACAGTGATAAGACACCGGACAGCCACGCAGCCTACAAAGATGCCATCCGTAACCACCACCACCTCATCAAGTCCGCCAAGAGAATCTCCTTCAAAGACCGCCTCGACAACAACGCACACAACAGCAAGGAGCTTTTCAACATCGTGAAGGAACTCTCCAACCCCAGCTCCAACACCAACGACATCCCGCCGTCGCAACCCCTGTGCGATTCCCTCGCCACCTTCTTCCACCCCAAGATCGCCGACATCCACGACAGCTTCAACACCCAGACAGCCCCAACTAAGATCGATGCACCAGACCCACCGCACACCATCGACCACGACCCCCTGCCAGCCTGGGCCAGCGTGAACATCGAGGACACCATCAAGACCATGAGCACAGTACACTCCGGCTCCCCGTCAGACCCTTTCCCGCACCACATCTTCAACAAAGCCAGCAGCTCCATCGCACCCCACCTGTGCAACGTCATCAATCTCTCCTTCGAGACCGCGACCTTCCCAGAGAGCTGGAAACACGCAGAGATCAACGCCCTACTCAAAAACCCAAGGCGGACCCGAGAGACCTCAAGAACTTCCGGCCCATCTCCCTGCTTCCGTTCCCAGTCAAGGTCATCGAGAAGATCGTCAACAAACAGCTAACCCGATACCTCGAAGAAAACAGCATCCTGGACCCATCCCAATCGGGGTTCCGCAGCAACCACAGCACTGAGACTGCCCTCATCGCCGCCACCGACGACATCAGGATCCTGCTGGACAACGGTGAGACCGCAGCCCTCATCCTGCTGGCCCTCTCCGCCGCCTTCGACACTGTCTGCCACCGCACTCTACGCGCACGCCTCCACGACGCAGGGATCCGAGACAAGGCCCTGGAATGGGCCACCTCCTTCCTCGCCGGCAGAACCCAGAGAGTCCGCCTCCCACCATTCCGATCCGAAGCCTCCGAGATCATCTGCGGCGTACCCCAGGGATCGTCCCTCAGCCCAACACTGTTCAACATCTACATGGCCCCGCTCGCACGCATCGCCAGACAGCACGACCTCAACATAATCTCCCTACGCCGACGACACTCAACTGATCCTCTCCCTCACCAAGGACCCCTCGCCGCCAAATCCAACCTCCATGAAGGAATGAAGGCCGTCGCCGATTGGATGATGATCAGCCGACTAAAACTGAACACGGAGAAGACAGAGGTCCTCATCCTCGGCTCCAACCCCTCAGCCTGGGACGACTCCTGGTGGCCAACGACGCTGGGAGCAGCCCCGACACCCACCGACCACGCACGCAACCTGGGAGTCATCCTCGACTCAACGCTCTCCATGGCCAAGCAAGTCAACGCAGTCTCATCCTCCTGCTTCAACACCCTCCGCATGCTTCGCAAGATCTACAGGTGGATCCCGACAGACACAAGAAGAACAGTCACCCAGGCCCTCGTCAGTAGCAGACTTGACTATGGGAACGCCCTCTACGCGGGAGCCCGGCCAAGCTCATCAAGCGACTGCAACGCATACAAAACGCCTCTGCACGCCTGATGCTCGATGTACCACGCCACAGCCACATCACCCCCACCTGAGGAACCTGCACTGGCTCCCCGTCGACAGGAGAATCTCCTTCAAACTCCTCATCCACGCACACAAGGCACTCCACAAGACTGGCCCAGCCTACCTCAACAGACGACTCCTCTTCTACGTCCCCAACCGCCAACTCCGCTCCGCCGACCTCTCCCTCGCCACCGTCCCTCGCATTCGAAGAACTACCACCGGCGGCAGATCCTTCTCCCACCTCGCCGCCAAGACCTGGAACACCCTTCCACTAAGCCTACGACAGACCCAAGACCTGCTGACCTTCAGGAGGCTACTCAAGACATGGTTGTTCGACCAGTAGCAGCACCCCCCTTTTTCCCTAGCGCCTTGAGACCCTCGCGGGTAAGTAGTGCGCTTTACAAATTCTGTGATTGATTGATTGATTGATTGATTAGTCTCTTTATGAGGCTAGAGTTCGAAGTACATACGTTACGAGTTAGTTATCTACAGTAATAGCACAAATACACGTTTGAGCCCCAGGGCGTACCAAACCATATACCAATAAAGTGGTATAAGAACCACGACTGAGCTAGACACAAGGCCTAGAGCCTGTAGAAGTGCTTGGACCACAGGGAACCACCCAAGGTAGTGACACAGGGGACCCACGGGGACGCGTGCAGTGTATGAACACAGCTGCGAATCGCCGTTAACTTCTATGGAGAAAGTCGCGATTAGAATTTAAAAGAAAAGGGACACTTAGAGGAGGACTTGGAGCAAACCCTTTGAGAACTAGGCTGTTCTAGTGTCTATACCCACGGGAGCACCGGAGTACTCGAGTTACCTCACCCAGGAAGCCGGGTGCATAGGTGTCTTTCGGGGTCGGGTTTCGTCGTCGCTTTCTATGGCAATCTGCTGCAAAGTGCTGCTGGCGACCAAGTCGAAAGTGTTCGGGTGGATCCAAAGGTGGATCGAAGATCTGAAGAACCTGAAAGCAGAGGGGACAGAGTCTGGGTCACTAGCCAGTGACCAGGAAGGCGATGAGCAGATGCCCACCGATGTCGAGTGCTTCAGGTAGGTTGACAGTCGTCTTGACTCTTCAGCCACGAGGTCCAGGAGGTGTCGACGACAACCAGGAGCTGGATTCGAGCTGTCCCACGATGTCTGTCGATTGCAGGGGTGTCGGCGACCAGATTGGACCCAACAAGCCTTGGCAACGGCAAGTCTCGTGGAAAGCGAAGAAGGACGATTTTGCAGACCAGCAAGGTCTGGGACTCACCCAGCGAGGATAAGTCAGGGCACACCTGGAGTAACCAGGGAGCCCAAGCAGAAAAAGATTGGCCTTCGCTAGGGCCTACTAGCCAACGGACTAGCGACCGCGAAGGAGCCTTGAGACGGTGCACGTGGAGCTGGCTCACAGGACACTCGTGGAGTGGAGGCCAGTGATCTTCGGTGCAGTTGGTGCTGGAGGCTGGGGCTACTCGGAGCACAAAGCACGACTTCGTGGGAGACCCAGAAGAGGATACACTTGCAAATGCGTTCGGTGTCCAGGGGTCACGGTTCCACGTTACCCACGACAGCTACGGGCCTCAGCTTTGCTGGGGACTCAGGGCAGCCTCGGGGAAGTCTGGAAATCCACCTCTGGTGATGCAAAGACTTCGGCGTCCGACGTGAGCTTCGGCGATGCAGACGGGACAATTGCTTCTTTGGTGCCTGCCAAGCAGGAGTCACTCCTTGACCCCAAGGGAGATTCTTCAGTCCTCTAATCTTAAAGTAGAGCGTCGAAGGTCCAGGATTCTGTATCAGAGTTTCGTCCAGGTAAATCTAAAGTCCTAAGGACTGGGTTCCCTTACTTATACTAAAGTAGGGGTTGGACATACTCTGTGACCCCACCTATGGGAGGTCAGGGCAGAGGGTGGTTACACCCCTTCCCTTTGTCCAGTTTCGCGCCAGAGCAGGGGCTAGAAGCCGTTGAGCCGGTTTGAACTGGGGTATGCACAGGGACACCAAGTGTGCCCCCAGTGCAGGACTTCAAAGCACCAGAGAGTGCTCCCGCCCAGCCCCAATACACACTATCCTGTCTGGGAGGTGGTCACACCTCCCTGGGACAGGAAACCCATTGTCCAGGACTCCCCTGCCGGAGTTTCGGTCAGCAGCAGGAGGCCAGACTCGTGTCTGTGGCAGCGGCATCCATTTTGTGATGCCAGGGCTTGGAAAGTCAGTACCGGGCATACCGGTGTGTACATGTCTTCCCTCTAGAAGGGTGGAATGCTACCCCGCCGCCAGAACTGGCGGGAGGTAGTATTCCAAGATGTTTGACACTAAACACGACATGTTTCCGTGCAGCCATCCCAAAGTTAGCATTTAACGCGAGGTTATAATGCGCTTAAGAGTATATGGTCAGGCTGCACTACAAACAGCATCAGAGAAGGGTCTCCGAACGCTGCAGAGGGGCCCTGCTCATGCAGGGCACCCTCTCACATAGGAACCACGCACTCTGCCTTCAGGATTGATGAGTCCTGCCATAGGAGTGACTTATAGGTTTATATGTGTGTATGTATATAGTGATATAGGTAGCCTATATCACAGTAGAGGTGCATGCACCACCTTACCCAGGCTGCAGTAGCAGACCTGTGGTGTCAGTTTGGATGGCCTTCCAGGGTGGCACAATACATGCTGCAGCCCCTGGTAGGCCTCTGAGGTACCTATGCCCTGGGTACATAGTATACCATATACTAGGGACTTATAAGGGCACTCCAGATTCCAATCAGAGATGTGCCTAAGGCACATGGAAACCATTTTAGAGAGAGCTGCTAGGCTGGGGTTCTGATTAGCAGGGACCCAGCCAGACTAAGGTCGAAAAACAGTGAAGCATCAGCAAAAAGTGGGGGTACCCATGTGAAGCAGATCCTACTCTCCTACAACCATAAGCCCCTCTTATGGCTAAAACAAATGAAGGGTGAAAACCCCAAACTGCTTAGGTGGTCCATTTCCCTACAGGGGATGGACTTCACAATGGAACATAGACCTGGGAGTAACCATGCCAATGCAGATGGACTCTCTAGGTACTTCCACTTAGAACATGAAGACTTAACTGGGCAAGGTTAGTTTAATGTCCCTACGTTTGGGGGGTTGTGTAGGAGAGTAGGATCTGCTTCACATGGGTACCCCCACTTTTGCTGATGCTTCACTGTTTTTCGACCTTAGTCTGGCTGGGGCCCTGCTAATCAGAACCCCAGCCTAGCTGCTTCCTCTCTAAAATGGTTTCCATGTGCCTTAGGCACATCTCTGATTGGAATCTGGAGTGCCCTTATAAGTCCCTAGTATATGGTATACTATGTACCCAGGGCATAGGTACCTCAGAGGCCTACCAGGGGCTGCAGCATGTATTGTGCCACCCCTGGAAGGCCATCCAAACTGACACCACAGGTCTGCTACTGCAGCCTGGGTAAGGTGGTGCATGCACTCCTTACTGTGATATAGGCTACCTATATCACTATATACATACACACATATAAACCTATAAGTCACTCCTATGGCAGGCCTTATCAATCCTGAAGGCAGAGTGCGTGGTTCCTATGTGAGAGGGTGCCCCTGCATGAGCAGGGCCCCTCTGCAGCGTTCGGAGACCCTTCTCTGATGCTGTTTGTAGTGCAGCCTGACCATATACTCTTAAGCGCATTATAACCTCGCGTTAAATGCTAACTTTGGGATGGCTGCACGGAAACATGTCGTGTTTGGTGTCAAACATCTTGGAATACTACCCCCCGCCAGTTCTGGCGGCGGGGGTAGCATTCCACCCTTCTAGAGGGAAAGACATGTACACACCGGTATGCCCGGTACTGACTTTCAAAGCCCTGGCATCACAAAATGGATGCCGCTGCCACAGACACGAGTCTGGCCTCCTGCTGCTGACCGAAACTCCGGCAGGGGAGGCCTGGACAATAGGTTTCCTGTCCCAGGGAGGTGTGACCACCTCCCCAGACAGGATAGTGTGTATTGGGGCTGGGCGGAGCACTCTCTGGTGCTTTGAAGTCCTGCACTGGGGGCACACTTGGTGTCCCTGTGCATACCCCAGTTCAAACCGGCTCAGGGGCTTCCAGCCCCTGCTCTGGCGCGAAACTGGACAAAGGGAAAGGGGTGTAACCACCCCTCTGCCCTGACCCTCCCATAGGTGGGGTCACAGAGTATGTCCAACCCCCTACCTTAGTATAAGTAGGGGAACCCAGTCCTTAGGACTTTAGATTTACCTGGACGAAACTCTGATACAGAATCCTGGACCTTCGAAGCTCTACTTTAAGATTAGAGGACTGAAGAATCTCCCTTGGGGTCAAGGAGTGACTCCTCTGCTTGGCAGGCACCAAAGAAGCAATTGTCCAGTCTGCATCGCTGAAGCTCCTGTTGGACGCCGAAGTCTTTGCATCACCAGAGGTAGATTTCCAGACTTCTCTGAGGCTGCCCTGAGTCCCCAGCAAAGCTGAGGCCCGTAGCTGTCGTGGGTAACGTGGAACCGTGACCCCTGGACACCGAACGCATTTGCAAGTGCATCCTCTTCTGGGTCTCCCATGAAGTCGTGCTTTGGGCTCTGAGTAGCCCCAGCCTCCAGCACCAACTGCTCCGAAGATCACTGGCCTCCACTCTACGAGTGTCCTGTGAGCCAGCTCCACGTGCACCATCTCGAGGCTCCTTCGCGGTCGCTAGTCCGTTGGCTAGTAGGCCCTCCCGAAGGCCAATCGTTTTCTGCTTGGGCTCCCTGGTTGCTCCAGGTGTGCCCTGACTTAACCTTGCTGGGTGAGTCCCCCAGACCTTGCTGGTCTGCAACATCGTCCTTCTTCGCTTTCCACGAGACTTGCCGTTGCCAAGGCTTGTTGGGGTCAATCCGGTCGCTGACATGCCTGCAATCGACAGACATCGTGGGACAGCTCGAATCCAGCTCCTGGTTGTCGTCGACGCCTCCTGGACCTCATGGCTGAAGAGTCAAGACGACTGTCAACCTACCTGAAGCACTCGACATCGGTGGGCATCTGCTCATCGCCTTCCTGGTCACTGGCTAGTGACCCAGACTCTGTCCCCTCTGCTTTCAGGTTCTTCAGATCTTCGATCCACCTTTGGATCCACCCGAACACTTTCGACTTGGTCGCCAGCAGCACTTTGCAGCAGATCGCCATAGAAAGCGACGACGAAACCCGACCCCGAAAGACACCTATGCACCCGGCTTCCCTGGGTGAGGTAACTCGAGTACTCCGGTGCTCCCGTGGGTATAGACACTAGAACAGCCTAGTTCTCAAAGGGTTTGCTCCAAGTCCTCCTCTAAGTGTCCCTTTTCTTTAAATTCTAATCGCGACTTTCCCCATAGAAGTTAACGGTGGTTCGCGGTTGTGTTCATACACTGCACGCGTCCCCGTGGGTCCCCTGTGTCACTGCCTTGGGTGGTTCCTTGTGGTCCAAGCACTTCTACAGGCTCTAGGCCTTGTGTCTAGCTCAGTCGTGGTTCTTATACCACTTTATTGGTATATGGTTTGGTACGCCCTGGGGCTCAAACGTGTATTTGTGCTATTACTGTAGATAACTAACTCGTAATGTATGTACTTCGAACTCTAGCCTCATAAAGAGACTAGAGGGGTGTGTTTAGTAATAAATACATATATTTTGAATATATACCTGGTGTGGTCCTCTTTCATTTGGTCACTCAAGAGATTATAGACTGGTAAAACAAGCTGCTTTACATTCCTTCAAGACTTAGCCTGAAGGCTGCTCTCCATAGCTACCACTAGGATAGCTTTCAATAAAGGTTGTCTTTAACCTATCTCCAATAAGGGGTTGTTTGGACTGGTGCAAGGTGCCCACTATAATTAGTGGACAGCATATGCCAGGCCAACTTCTCACAATCCTGACCTTCATCATTCAATTGTGACAGTACAGCCCCTACCCCCAATTCAGATGCATCTGTTTGGACAATGAACTTCTTGGAGTAATCAGGACTCTGTAGAATGGGAGCAGTGCACATTGCCTGCTTTAGGTCATCAAATGCCTTTTGACAGCTAACTGTCCACTGAACCTTTTTGGGCATTTTCTTGGAAGTTTAGTCATTCAGGGGTGTCACTATTGATCCATACCCCTTGACAAATCTCCTATAGTACCCAGTCAGGCCTAAAAAGGCTCTCACCTGAGTCTGGGTCGTTGGAGCAGTCCAGTCCATGATAGTCTGGATCTTGCTCTGCAGTGGTTGAACCTGGCCTCCACCCACAAGGTGGCCCAGGTACACAACCTGACTCTGCCCTATCTGGCACTTTGTGGCCTTGATAGTCAGGCCTGCTTTCTGCAGGGCCTGCAAAACATTTCTGAGGTGGACCGGGTGATCCTCCCAGGTGGAGCTAAAGACAGCAATATCATCTAGATATGCTGCACTATAGGCTTCCATACCTGTAAGGACTGTATTCACCAACCTCTGTAAAGTGGCAGGTGCATTCTTCAGACCAAAGGGCATTACCACAAATTGATAATGCCCACTAGGGGTCGAGAATGCTGTCTTTGGCTTTGCATCATCAGCTAGTCTGATCTGCCAGTAGCCAGCTGTCAGGTCAAATGTGCTTAGATACTTGGCTGAGGCCAAAGTGTCTATTAGCTCATCTGCCCTTGGTATTGGATGGGCATCAGTCCTAGTGACTGCATTGAGACCCCTGTAGTCCACACAAAACCTCATCTCTCTTTTCCCACCACTGTTGTGAGGTTTTGGCACAAGGACCACTGGACTAGCCCAAGGGCTATCTGAGGGTTCAATAACTCCCAAATCCAACATTTTCTGGACTTCTGTCCTGATACAGTCCCTGACATGGTCAGGTTGCCTATAAATCTTATTTTTAATAGGCAGACTGTCCCCAGTGTCCACTTCATGAGTGCACCAGGTGGTCTGACTGGGTGTCAGAGAGAATATGTGCCTGAACTGGTTGAGCACCTGCCTGCAATCAGTTTGCTGCTGGGCAGTGAGGCTGCCTGCCAAGGCTACACCATCCACTGACCCATCATCAGGGTTCTGTGAGAGCAGGTCAGGGAGTGGGTCACTCTCTTCCTCCTGTCCCTCATCAGTAGCCATGAGCAAGCCCATGTCTGCCCTGTCCACATATGGTTTTAATCTGTTGACATGGAGAACCCTGTGGGGACTCCTGGGTGTTCCTAGGTCTACTAAGTAGGTAACCTCACCCTTCTGTTCAACAATGGTATGGGGTCCACTCCATTTGTCTTGGAGAGCTGCTGGGGCCACTGGCTGCAACACCCACACCTTCTGTCCTGGCTGGTAAACAGTCAGTACAGCCTTTTGGTCATGCCAGGCTTTTTGAAGTTCCTGGCTAGCCTCAAGGTTTTTAGTTGCCTTTTTCATGTACTCAGCCATCCTGGAGCGGAGACCAAGTACATAGTCCACTATGTCTTGCTTTGGGGGCTTGAGAGGTAACTCCCATCCTTCCTTCACCAAGCACAATGGTCCCCTGACAGGGTGACCAAACAAAAGTTCAAAAGGGCTGTAGCCAACCCCCTTTTGAGGCACCGCCCTGTATGCAAATAAAAGGCAGGGCAAGAGTATGTCCCATCTTCGCCTAAGCTTCTCTGGGAGCCCTTTAATCATGCCCTTCAAGGTATTATTGAATCTCTCAACTAAACCATTGCATTGTGGGTGATAGGGTGTGGTGAACTTGTAAGTCACTCCACACTCCTTCCACATTGCTTTCAAGTATCCAGACATAAAGTTAGCACCCCTGTCTGATACAACCTCCTTATGGAAGCCCACTCTTGAGAAAATTCCCAGGAGGGCTCTTGCCACCACAGGTGCTGTAGTGGTCCTAAGGGGAATAGCCTCTGGGTACCTGGTGGCATGATCCACTACCACCAGGATAAACCTGTGCCCAGATGCTGTTTGGGGATCCATGGGACCAACAATGTCAATCCCCACCCTTTCAAAGGGAACCCCCACCACAGGTAGTGGTATCAGGGGGCCTTTGTAGTGCCACCTGCCTTGCCACTGGCCTGGCAGGTTACACATGAGCGACAAAACTCCTTGGTGTCTTCAGACATGTGGGGCCAGTGAAAGTGAGGGACAATTCTGTCCCAAGTCTTGTTCTGGCCCAGGTGACCTGCTAAGGGAATGTCATGGGCTAGGGTCAATAGGAAGCCCCTCAACTTCAGAGGTATAACCAACCTCCTGGTGGCACCAGGCTTGGGGTCTCTACACTCTGAGTACAAGAGTCCATCATCCCAATACACAGTATGGGGACAACTAGCTTTCCCAGCAGCCTCAGCAGCAGCTTGCTGTCTGAGGGGTTCAAGAGAGGGGCAGCTCAGCTGCTCCTGGCTCAGATCTGCCCTGGAAGGGCCCCCTGTCCCTAAGAACTCAACCTGATCAGGCTCAAGCTCCTCTGGGACAGTTCCTTCCTCAGGACTGAGATCATCTCCCTGAAGAGACTGATCTTCCTTCTGAGCCAAGGGGAAGGCACTGCCTTTACCCTACTACTCCTCTTCTTGGAGGGCACTTGGTCCCTTATTCCAGAATCCAAGGCCTGTTCAGTGTTAGACATTTTGGCCTGTGACCTGGTTACAGCAAACACATCTGCAGGGATGCCCAGCATTTCTGCATGGGTCCTGAGCTCCACTTCTGCCCAAGCTGAAGTTTCTAGATCATTGCCAGGAAGCATTCAACTGGTAGGTCTGCACTTACCACAACCTTCTTAAGGCCAGTTACCCCTCCCCAGGAGAAGTTAACAACTGCCAGAGTATGGTCTGTGCTGACATTGCTAGCATTGGTCACTTGGTACATTTCACCAAGTATAATCAGCCCAGGATCCACAAGATCTTGTGTCACCATGGTGACACTTGCTCCTGTGTCCCTAAATGCCAAAGCCTCTTTTCCATTTATTAATGGCTGTTGCCTGTACTTGCCCAGATTACTGGGACTCAGAGAGGAGGTCACATCCATGCCTCCATCACAGACTAGGACAGCCTGAGTGAGTTATCTGACTAGGTCAGAGCCCATCTCCTTACTCAGGGTCAACCCTACTAAACCCTTGGCTTGTGTAGTCCCACCACCAACTGTAACTGCACTAGGGGGAGCAGGTGCCTTAGGGGCATTGGTGGGGGCTGGAGTAGAGTCTTTGGACTTGGTGCAATCACTGGTCCAGTGGGTCTTTTGCTTACAGACCTTGCACCATGGTTTCTTTTGGCCTTTCCCTTTGTTAGACTGTGAATCCCCACCTGAAGAAGATTTTTGGGGGCCTTGTGAAGACTTCTGGTCTTTACCCTTCTCCCCACCCTTATCAGAGTTCTTAGAATCTTGCTTCTTTGGGTCACCACCTTGGTTCTGTACCTTCTGCCTCACCCTGGTTCTGACCCATTTGTCTGCCTTCTTTCCCAATTCTTGGGGAGAGGTCAGATCAGAGTCCACCAGGTACTAATGCAACAGCTGATTTTGACAGTTATTAAGAATCTGCTCCCTCATGATAAGATTGTACAATCCTGTGAAGTCACATACCTTACTGCCCATCAACCAACCTTCCAGAGCCTCAGCAGAACAATCCACATAGTCTACCAGTCTTGAGTCTGTGCTTTTGGGTATCTCTGAACTTTAACCTGTATTGTTCAGTTGTTAGGCCAAACCCATCAATCAGAGCACTCTTCAAGACTTTGTAATTGTCAGCATCCTCTTCTCTTACAGTGAGGAGCTTATCTCTACCTTTGTCTGCAAAGGAGAGCCACAAGATTGCTGCCCACTGCTCCTGAGGGACCCTCTGTACTTTACAGGCCCTCTCCAGTGCAGTTATCCATTTGTGGATGTCATCCCCACTCTGGTAGGGAGGGACAATCTTGCTCAGGTTTCTATGGTCATAAGACCTTTCCCTATCTCTGGGGAAATTGCTGCCACCATGGGACTCTAGTCCCATCTTTTTTCTTTGCTTTTCAAGCTCTAGGGACTACCTCTCTATAGCCAACTGCTCTCTTCTGAGCTTCAACTGAGCTTCTCCATATCTGATCAGTCTCTCTTTCCTTTCATGAGAGGATTCCCTCCTATGAGAGGAAACAGAGGTCCCTATTGAGGTGTCAGAGTGGTTAGACTCCTGAGAAGGAGATCTAGGCCTTCTGGGCACACTCACAATTCTTCCTGGGGGACAAAGGGAGGTCATTCTGATCCTCCTCCTCCTCCACAGGAGGAATTGGGTTTTCCAGGTCAAGGTCATTTTCACCTTCCTGGACAGTTTCAGAGGGGGGCCCTGGGTTTCTTCACCCCTGACCCCTTCCTCATCTTCTGCCCCAGCCTGTCTGCCTACCCCTTCAGACCCTAGGGGTCTGCTGAGATCATCTGACAGTAGCACCTCCCTGAGGTGTTGGGTGCTGGCACTTTGCCTGTCTTCAGCTTCCTAGTATTGCACAATGCTCTCAATTCCAAGAATGGGAGATTATCATACTTGGAGGGAAGAAGCCCACTGGCTTCTGGCAAGGACTCACTGGGTCCTGGCTTTGAAGACATTACTAGTGAGGTGTGGTGTATGCACTACCTACTCTAGTGTGGCCTACTAAACTCTCTTGAGTTGTAGAAAGGGTGTGCTATCCCTTAACACACAACTCTAAGTTCAGTAGAACTTACTTTTTCCTAAGCTTGATTTATATGTACCTAAGGTACCCTTAGTGGTTTTCAGTTGATCAATTCAATTGAGATTATCTGGTAAAACAATAGCAAGCTGGAATCCCACATGCTGCACACCAATGTGAGAAGTTGGCCTGGTATATGCTGTCCACTACTTATAGTGGGCACCTTGCACCAGTCCAAACAACCCCTTATTGGAGATAGGTTAAAGACAACCTTTATTGAAAGCTATCCTAGTGGTAGCTATGGAAAGCAGCCTTCAGGCCAAGTCTTGAAGGAATGTAAAGCAGCTTGTTTTACCAGTCTATAATCTCTTGAGTGACCAAATGAAAGAGGACCACACCAGGTATATATTCAAAATATATGTATTTATTGCTAAACATACCCCTCTAGTCTCTTTATGAGGCTAGAGTTCGAAGTACATAAGTTATAAGTTAGTTATCAACAGTAATAGCACAGATACACGTTTGAGCCCTAGGGGCGTACCAAACCATATACCAATAAAGTGGTATAAGAACCACGACTGAGCTAGACACAAGGCCTAGAGCCTGTAGAAGTGCTTGGACCACAAGGAACCACCCAAGGTAGTGACACAGGGGACCCACGGGGGACGCGTGCAGTGTGAGAACACAGCCGCGAATCGCCGTTGACTTCTATGGGGAAAGTCGCGGTTGGAATTTTAAAGAAAAGGGACACTTAGAGGAGGACTTGGAGCAAACCCCTTTAGAACTGGGTTGTTCTAGAGTCTATACCCACGGGAGCACCAGAGTACTCGAGTTACCTCACCCAGGGAAGCCGGGTGCATAGGTGTCTTTCGGGGTCGGGTTTCGTCATCGTTTTCAATGGCGATCTGCTGCAAAGTGCTGCTGGCGGCCAAGTCGAAAGTGTTCGGGTAGATCCAAAGGTGTATCGGAGATCCGAAGAACCTGAAAGCAGAGGGGACAGAGTCTGGGTCACTAGCCAGTGACCAGGAAGGCGATGAGCGGATGCCCACCGATGTCGGGTGCTTCAGGTAGGTTGATGGTTGTCTTGACTCTTCAGCCACGAGGTCCAGGAGGTGTCGAGGACAACCAGGAGCTGGATTCGAGCTGTCCCACAAAGTTTGTCGATTGCTGAGGTGTCGGCGACCAGATTGGACCCAACAAGCCTTGGCAACGGCAAGTCTCGTGGAAATAGAAGAAGGACGGTGGTGCAGACCAGCAAGGTCTGAGGGACTCACCCAGCGAGGGTCAGTCAGGGCCCATCTGGAGCAACCAGGGAAGCTCAAGCAGAAGAATATTGGCCTTTGGGAGGGCCCACTAGCCAATGGACTAACGACCGCGAAGGAGCCTCAAGTGGACGCACTTAGAGCTGGCTCACGGGACACTCGTGGAGTGGAGGCCAGTGATCTTCAGTGCAGTCGGTGCAGGAGGCGGGGGCTACTTGGAGCCCAAAGCACAACTTCGTGAAAGTCCAGGAAGAGGATGCACTTGCAAATGTGCTCGTTGTCCAGGGGTCATGGTTCCACATTACCCACGACAGCTACGGGCCTCAGCTTTGCTGGGGACTCAGGGCAGCCTCGGTGAAGTCTGGAAATCTACCTCTGGTGATGCAAAGACTTCGGCGTCCGGCGGGAGCTTCAGCGATGCAGACCGGACAATTGCTTCATTGGTGCCTGCCAAGCAGGGGAGTCACTCCTTGACCCCAAGTGAGTTTCTTCAGCCCTCTAATCTTAAAATAGAGCGTCGAAGGTCCAGGATTCTGTATCAGAGTTTCGTCCAGGTAAATCTAAAGTCCTAAGGACTGGGGTCCCATACTTATACTAAGTTAGGGGGTTGGACATACTCTGGGGACCCACCTATGGGAGGGTCAGGGAAGAGGGGTGGTTACACCCATTCCCTTTGTACAGTTTCGCGCCAGAGCAGGGGCTGGAAGCCCCTGAACCAGTTTGAACTGGGGTATGCACAGGGACACCAAGTGTGCCCCCAGTGCAGGACTTCAAAGCACTAGAGAGTGCTCCCGCCCAGCCCCAATACACATTATCCTGTCTGGGGAGGAGGTTACACCTCCCTGGGACAGGAAACCTATTGTCCAGGCCTCCCCTGCCGGAGTTTCAGTCAGCAGCAGGAGGCCAGACCCGTGTCTGTGACCGCGGCATCCATTTTGTGATGCCAGGGCTTGGAAAGAAGTTACCGGGCAGGCCGGTGTGTACATGTCTCTCCCTCTAGAAGGGTGGAATGCTACCCCCGCCGCCAGAACTGGCGGGGGGTAGTGTTCCAAGATGTTTGACACCAAACACGACATGTTTCCGTGCAGCCATCCCAAAGCTAGCATTTAACTCGAGGTTATAATGCGCTTAAGAGTATATGGTCAGGCTGCACTACAAACAGCATCAGAGAAGGGTCTCCGAACGCTGCAGAGGGGCTCTGCTCATGCAGGGGCACCCTCTCACATAGGAACCAAGCACTCTGCCTTCAGGATTGACAAGGCCTGCCATAGGAGTGACTTATAGGTTTATATGTGTGTATGTATGTAGTGATATAGGTAACCTATATCACAGTAAGGGGTGCATGCACCACCTTACCCAGGCTGCAGTAGCAGACCTGTGGTGTCCTTTGGCTGGCCTTCCAGGGGTGGCACAATACATGCTTCAGCCCTGGCAGGCCTCTGAGGTACCTATGCCCTGGGTACATAGTATACCATATACTAGGGACTTACAAGGGCACTCCAGATTCCAATCAGAGATGTGCCTAAGGCACATGGAAACCATTTTAGAGAGGAAGCAGCTAGGCTGGGGTTCTGATTAGCAGGGCCCCAGCCAGACTAAAGTCGAAAAACAGTGAAGCATCAGCAAAAAGTGGGGGTACCCATGTGAAGCAGATCCTACTCTCCTACACCTCTTGCCTCTTTCTGCACCACTCTTCCCTATTTCTCCAACTCGCTTGCTTCTTTCTGTACTTCTATTGCTTCTTTCGGCACTGCTCTTGCTTCTTTCTGCACCTCTCTTGCCTCTTTGTGCACCTCTGTTCCTTCTTTCTGCACTTCTCTTGCCTCTTTCTGTACCCCTCTTGCCTCTTCCGGTACTTCTGTTGGTTCTTTTGCACTGCTCTTGCTTCTTTATGCACCTCTCTTGAAAATTTCGTCACCCGTCTTGCCTCTTTCTGCACCCCTCTTCCCACTTTCTGCACCTCTCTTGCCTCTGTCTGCACCCCTGTTCCCTCTTCCTGCACCTCTTTTGCCTGTTTCT
The DNA here is from genome assembly GCA_963921515.1 of Calotriton arnoldi. Classification (NCBI taxonomy): domain Eukaryota; kingdom Metazoa; phylum Chordata; class Amphibia; order Caudata; family Salamandridae; genus Calotriton; species Calotriton arnoldi. Next base: position 421,268 of record CAWUFW010011245.1, on the reverse strand, counting down.
GCAACTTTCTTGCCTCTTTCTGTAGTTCTGTTGCCTCCTTCTGTACCTCTGTTGCTTCTTTCTGCACTTCTTTTGCCTTTTTCTGCACCTCTCTTGCTTCTTTCTGCACCCTTCTTCCCTTTTTTGCATCCCTCTTGCCTCTTTCTGCAGTTCTCTTGTCCTTTTCTGCACCTCTGTTGGCTCTTTGATGCACCTCACTTGCCTCTTTCTGCACCTCACTTGCTACTTTCTGCACCCCTCTTGCCTTTCTGCACTCCTCTTCCCTCTTTCTGCACCTCTCTTGCCTCTTTCTGCACCCCTGTTCCTTCTTTCTGCACCTTTATTGCCTGTTTCTGCACCTCTCTTGCCTTTTTCTGTACGTCTGTTGCTTCTTTCTGTACTTCTCTTGCCTCTTTCTGCACCCTTCACGCCTGTCAGCACCTCTGTTGCTTCTTTCTGCACTTCTGTTCCTTCTTTCTGCACCCCTCCTGCCTCTTTCTGCACCCCTCTTGCCTCTTTTTGCACCTCTGTTGGTCCTTTCTGCATTGCTCTTGCTTCTTTTTGCACCTCTTTTGCAAATGTCTGCATCCCTCTTGCCTCTTTCTGCACCCCCTTCCGTATATCTCCACCTCTCTTGCTTCTTTCTGCACTTCTCTTGCTTCTTTCTGCACTGCTCTTGCTTCTTTCTCCACCTCTCTTGCAAATTTCTGTAACCCTCTTGCCTCTTTCTCCACCCCTGTTTCCTCTTTCTGTACCTTTCTTGCCTGTTTCTGCACCTCTCTTGCCTCTTTTGGCACCTCTGTTTCTTCTTTCTGCACTTCTCTTGCCTCTTTCTGCACCCCTCTTGCTGTACCTCTCTTGCCTTTTTCTGCAGTTCTCTTGCCTCTTTCTGTACCTCTTTTGATTCTTTCTGCACTTTTCTTGCCTCTCTCTGTACCCCTGTTCCCTCTTTCTGCACCTTTCCTGCCTGTTTCTGCACTTCTCCTGTCTCTTTCTGCACCTCTGTTGCTTCTTTCTGCACTTCTGTTGCCTCTTTCTGCACCACTCTTGCCTCTTTCTGCACACTTCTTCCCTCTTTGTCTAACTCTCTTGCCTCTTTCTACACCTTTCTTCCCTGTTTCTGCACCCCTCTTGCCTCTTTCGGCACTTCTGTTGGTTTTTTTGCACTGCTCTTGCTTCTTTCTGCACCTCTCTTGCAAATTTCTGCACCCCTCTTGCCTTTTTCTGCACCCCTCTTCCCACTTTCTGCACCTCTCTTGCCTCTGTCTGCACCCCTGTTCCCTCTTCCTGCACCTCTTTTGCCTGTTTCTGCAACTTTATTGCCTCTTTCTGCAGTTCTCTTGCCTCTTTCTGCACCTCACTTGCTTCTTTCTGCACCCTTCTTCCCTTTTTCTGCAAATCTCTTGCCTATTTCTGTACCCCTCTTGCCTCTTTCTGCACCTCTTTAGCTTCTTTCTGCACTTCTTTCTCCTCTTTCTGCACCCCTCTTGCCTCTTTCTGCACTTCTGTTGCATCTTTCTGTACTTCTTTTCCCTCTTTCTGCACCTCTCGCTTCTTTCTGCATCCCTGTTGTCTCTTTCTGCAATCGTCTTCACTCTTTCTGCACCTCTCTTCTCCTTTATGCACTTCTCTTGCTTCTTTCTGCACCTCTGTTGCTTCTTTCTGCACTTCTTTCGCCTCTTTCTGCACCTCTCTTGCTTCTTTCTGCATCCCTGTTGTTTCTTTCTGCACCCGTCTTCCCTATTTCTGCAGTTCTCTTGCTATTTTCTGCACCTCTCTTGCCTCTTTCTGCACCTCTCTTGCCTCTTTCTGCACTTCTCTTGCTTGTTTCAGCACCTCTCTTGCATCTTTCTGCACCTCTGTTGCCATTTTCTGCACCTCACTTGCTTCTTTCTGCACCCCTCTTGCCTCTTTCTGCACCCCTCTACCCTCTTTCTGCACCTTTCCTGCCTGTTTCTGCACTTCGCTTGCCTCTTTCTGCACCTCTGTTGCTTCTTTCTGCACTTCTGTTGCCTCTTTCTGCACCACTCTTGCCTCTTTCTGCACCTCTTTTGCTTCTTTCTGCACTTCTCTTGCTTCTTTCTGCAGCTCTGTTGCTTCTTTCTGCACCCCTCTTGACTCTTTCTGCACCCTTCTTCCCTCTTTGTGTATCTCTCTTGCCTCTTTCTATACCTCTCTTCCCTCTTTCTGTACCCCTCTTGCCTCTTTCTGCACCTTTGTTCCTTCTTTCTGTACTTCTCTTGCCTCTTTCTGCATCCCTCTTGCCTCTTCCGGTACTTCTGTTGGTTCTTTTGCACTGCTCTTGCTTCTTTATGCACCTCTCTTGCAAATTTCGGCACCCGTCTTGCCTCTTTCTGCACCCTCTTTCTACTTTCTGCACCTCTCTTGCCTCTGTCTGCACCCCTGTTCCCTCTTCCTGCACCTCTTTTGCCTGTTTCTGCAACTTTCTTGCCTCTTTCTGCAGTTCTGTTGCCTTCTTCTGCACCTCTGTTGCTTCTTTCTGCACTTCTTTTGCCTTTTTCTGCACCTCTCTGGCTTTTTCTGCACCCTTCTTCCCTTTTTTGCATCCCTCTTGCCTCTTTCTGCAGTTCTCTTGCCCCTTTCTGCACCTCTCTTGGCTCTTTCTGCACCTCTGTTGCTTCTTTCAGCAATTCTCTTGCCTCTTTCTGCACTTCTCTTGCCTGTTTCTGCACCTCTCCTGCGTTTTTCTGCACCTCTGTTGCCTCTTTCCACACCTCACTTGCTACTTTCTGCACACTCTTGCCTCTTTATGCACTCCTCGTCCCACTTTCTGCACCTCTCTTGCCTCTTTCTGCACCCTGTTCCCTCTTTCTGCACCTTTCCTGCACCTTTCTGCACCTCTCTTGCTTTTTTCTGTACCTCTGTTGCTTCTTTCTGCACTTCTCTTGCCTCTTTCTGCACCCTTCGTGCCTCTTTTGGCACCTCTGTTACTTCTTTCTGCACTTTTGTTCCTTCTTTCTCCACCCAACCGGCTTTCTATATCCCTCTTCCCTCTTTGTGCATCTCTCCTACCTCTTTCTGCAACCCTCTTGCCTCTTTTTGCACCTCTGTTGGTCCTTTCTGCATTGCTCTTGCTTCTTTTTGCACCTCTTTTGTAAATTTATGCATCCCTCTTGCCTCTTTCTGCACCCCCTTCCCTATTTCTCCACCTCTCTTGCTTCTTTCTGCACTTCTCTTGCTTGTTTCTGCACTGCTCTTGCTTCTTTCTGCACCTCTCTTGCAAAATTCTGTATCCCTCTTACCTCTTTCTCCACCCCTGTTTCCTCTTTCTGTACCTTTCTTGCCTGTTTCTGCACCTCTCTTGCCTCTTTTGGCACCTCTGTTGCTTCTTTCTGCACTTTTCTTGCCTCTTTCTGCACCCCTCTTGCTGTACCTCTCTTGCCTTCTTCTGCAGTTCTCTTGCCTCTTTCTGCACCTCACTTGCTTTTTTCTGCACCCTTCTTCCCTTTTTCTGCAAATCTCTTGCCTATTTCTGTACCCCTCTTGCCTCTTTCTGCACCTCTTTAGCTTCTTTCTGCACTTCTTTCTCCTCTTTCTGCACCCCTCTTGCCTCTTTCTGCACTTCTGTTGCATCTTTCTGTACTTCTTTTCCCTCTTTCTGCACCTCTCGCTTCTTTCTGCATCCCTGTTGTCTCTTTCTGCAATCGTCTTCACTCTTTCTGCACCTCTCTTGTTCCTTTATGCACTTCTCTTGCTTCTTTCTGCACCTCTGTTGCTTCTTTCTGCACTTCTTTCACCTCTTTCTGCACCTCTCTTGCTTCTTTCTGCATCCCTGTTGTTTCTTTCTCCACCCGTCTTCCCTATTTCTGCAGTTCTCTTGCTATTTTCTGCACCTCTCTTGCCTCTTTCTGCACCTCTCTTGCCTCTTTCTGCACTTCTCTTGCTTGTTTCAGCACCTCTCTTGCGTCTTTCTGCACCTCTGTTGCCATTTTCTGCACCTCACTTGCTTCTTTCTGCACCCCTCTTGCCTCTTTCTGCACCCCTCTACCCTCTTTCTGCACCTTTCCTGCCTGTTTCTGCACTTCGCTTGCCTCTTTCTGCACCTCTGTTGCTTCTTTCTGCACTTCTGTTGCTTCTTTCTGCACTTCTCTTGCTTCTTTCTGCAGCTCTGTTGCTTCTTTCTGCACCCCTCTTGCCTCTTTCTGCACCCTTTTCCCTCTTTGTGTATCTCTCTTGCCTCTTTCTATACCTCTCTTCCCTCTTTCTGTACCCCTCTTGCCTCTTTCTGCACCTTTGTTCCTTCTTTCTGTACTTCTCTTGCCTCTTTCTGCACCCCTCTTGCCTCTTCCGGTACTTCTGTTGGTTCTTTTGCACTGCTCTTGCTTCTTTATGCACCTCTCTTGCAAATTTCGGCACCCGTCTTGCCTCTTTCTGCACCCTCTTTCTACTTTCTGCACCTCTCTTGCCTCTGTCTGCACCCCTGTTCCCTCTTCCTGCACCTCTTTTGCCTGTTTCTGCAACTTTCTTGCCTCTTTCTGCAGTTCTGTTGCCTTCTTCTGCACCTCTGTTGCTTCTTTCTGCACTTCTTTTGCCTTTTTCTGCACCTCTCTTGCTTTTTCTGCACCCTTCTTCCCTTTTTGCATCCCTCTTGCCTCTTTCTGCAGTTCTCTTGCCCCTTTCTGCACCTCTCTTGGCTCTTTCTGCACCTCTGTTGCTTCTTTCAGCAATTCTCTTGCCTCTTTCTGCACTTCTCTTGCCTGTTTCTGCACCTCTCCTGCGTTTTTCTGCACCTCTGTTGCCTCTTTCCACACCTCACTTGCTACTTTCTGCACCCTCTTGCCTCTTTATGCACTCCTCGTCCCACTTTCTGCACCTCTCTTGTCTCTTTCTGCACCCTGTTCCCTCTTTCTGCACCTTTCCTGCACCTTTCTGCACCTCTCTTGCTTTTTTCTGTACCTCTGTTGCTTCTTTCTGCACTTCTCTTGCCTCTTTCTGCACCCTTCGTGCCTCTTGGCACCTCTGTTGCTTCTTTCTGCACTTTTGTTCCTTCTTTCTCCACCCAACCGGCCTCTTTCTATATCCCTCTTCCCTCTTTGTGCATCTCTCCTACCTCTTTCTGCAACCCTCTTGCCTCTTTTTGCACCTCTGTTGGTCCTTTCTGCATTGCTCTTGCTTCTTTTTGCACCTCTTTTGTAAATTTATGCATCCCTCTTGCCTCTTTCTGCACCCCCTTCCCTATTTCTCCACCTCTCTTGCTTCTTTCTGCACTTCTCTTGCTTCTTTCTGCACTGCTCTTGCTTCTTTCTGCACCTCTCTTACAAAATTCTGTATCCCTCTTACCTCTTTCTCCACCCCTGTTTCCTCTTTCTGTACCTTTCTTGCCTGTTTCTGCACCTCTCTTGCCTCTTTTGGCACCTCTGTTGCTTCTTTCTGCACTTTTCTTGCCTCTTTCTGCACCCCTCTTGCTGTACCTCTCTTGCCTTCTTCTGCAGTTCTCTTGCCTCTTTCTGCACCTCACTTGCTTCTTTCTGCACCCTTCTTCCCTTTTTCTGCAAATCTCTTTCCTATTTCTGTACCCCTCTTGCCTCTTTCTGCACCTCTTTAGCTTCTTTCTGCACTTCTTTCTCCTCTTTCTGCACCCCTCTTGCCTCTTTCTGCACTTCTGTTGCATCTTTCTGTACATCTTTTCCCTCTTTCTGCACCTCTCGCTTCTTTCTGCATCCCTGTTGTCTCTTTCTGCAATCGTCTTCACTCTTTCTGCACCTCTCTTGTTCCTTTATGCACTTCTCTTGCTTCTTTCTGCACCTCTGTTGCTTCTTTCTGCACTTCTTTCGCCTCTTTCTGCACCTCTCTTGCTTCTTTCTGCATCCCTGTTGTTTCTTTCTGCACCCGTCTTCCCTATTTCTGCAGTTCTCTTGCTATTTTCTGCACCTCTCTTGCCTCTTTCTGCACCTCTCTTGCCTCTTTCTGCACTTCTCTTGCTTGTTTCAGCACCTCTCTTGCGTCTTTCTGCACCTCTGTTGCCATTTTCTGCACCTCACTTGCTTCTTTCTGCACCCCTCTTGCCTCTTTCTGCACCCCTCTACCCTCTTTCTGCACCTTTCCTGCCTGTTTCTGCACTTCGCTTGCCTCTTTCTGCACCTCTGTTGCTTCTTTCTGCACTTCTGTTGCCTCTTTCTGCACCACTCTTGCCTCTTTCTGCACCTCTTTTGCTTCTTTCTGCACTTCTCTTGCTTCTTTCTGCAGCTCTGTTGCTTCTTTCTGCACCCCTCTTGCCTCTTTCTGCACCCTTCTTCCCTCTTTGTGTATCTCTCTTGCCTCTTTCTATACCTCTCTTCCCTCTTTCTGTACCCCTCTTGCCTCTTTCTGCACCTTTGTTCCTTCTTTCTGTACTTCTCTTGCCTCTTTCTGCACCCCTCTTGCCTCTTCCGGTACTTCTGTTGGTTCTTTTGCACTGCTCTTGCTTCTTTATGCACCTCTCTTGCAAATTTCGGCACCCGTCTTGCCTCTTTCTACACCCTCTTTCTACTTTCTGCACCTCTCTTGCCTCTGTCTGCACCCCTGTTCCCTCTTCCTGCACCTCTTTTGCCTGTTTCTGCAACTTTCTTGCCTCTTTCTGCAGTTCTGTTGCCTTCTTCTGCACCTCTGTTGCTTCTTTCTGCACTTCTTTTGCCTTTTTCTGCACCTCTCTTGCTTTTTCTGCACCCTTCTTCCCTTTTTGCATCCCTCTTGCCCTTTCTGCAGTTCTCTTGCCCCTTTCTGCACCTCTCTTGGCTCTTTCTGCACCTCTGTTGCTTCTTTCAGCAATTCTCTTGCCTCTTTCTGCACCTCTCTTGTCTCTTTCTGCACCCTGTTCCCTCTTTCTGCACCTTTCCTGCACCTTTCTGCACCTCTCTTGCTTTTTTCTGTACCTCTGTTGCTTCTTTCTGCACTTCTCTTGCCTCTTTCTGCACCCTTCGTGCCTCTTTTGGCACCTCTGTTGCTTCTTTCTGCACTTTTGTTCCTTCTTTCTCCACCCAACCGGCCTCTTTCTATATCCCTCTTCCCTCTTTGTGCATCTCTCCTACCTCTTTCTGCAACCCTCTTGCCTCTTTTTGCACCTCTGTTGGTCCTTTCTGCATTGCTCTTGCTTCTTTCTGCACCTCTTTTGTAAATTTATGCATCCCTCTTGCCTCTTTCTGCACCTCCTTCCCTATTTCTCCACCTCTCTTGCTTCTTTCTGCACTTCTCTTGCTTCTTTCTGCACTGCTCTTGCTTCTTTCTGCACCTCTCTTACAAAATTCTGTATCCCTCTTACCTCTTTCTCCACCCCTGTTTCCTCTTTCTGTACCTTTCTTGCCTGTTTCTGCACCTCTCTTGCCTCTTTTTGGCACCTCTGTTGCTTCTTTCTGCACTTTTCTTGCCTCTTTCTGCACCCCTCTTGCTGTACCTCTCTTGCCTTCTTCTGCAGTTCTCTTGCCTCTTTCTGCACCTCACTTGCTTCTTTCTGCACCCTTCTTCCCTTTTTCTGCAAATCTCTTTCCTATTTCTATACCCCTCTTGCCTCTTTCTGCACCTCTTTAGCTTCTTTCTGCACTTCTTTCTCTTCTTTCTGCACCCCTCTTGCCTCTTTCTGCACTTCTGTTGCATCTTTCTGTACTTCTTTTCCCTCTTTCTGCACCTCTCGCTTCTTTCTGCATCCCTGTTGTCTCTTTCTGCAATCGTCTTCACTCTTTCTGCACCTCTCTTGTTCCTTTATGCACTTCTCTTGCTTCTTTCTGCACCTCTGTTGCTTCTTTCTGCACTTCTTTCGCCTCTTTCTGCACCTCTCTTGCTTCTTTCTGCATCCCTGTTGTTTCTTTCTGCACCCGTCTTCCCTATTTCTGCAGTTCTCTTGCTATTTTCTGCACCTCTCTTGCCTCTTTCTGCACCTCTCTTGCCTCTTTCTGCACTTCTCTTGCTTGTTTCAGCACCTCTCTTGCGTCTTTCTGCACCTCTGTTGCCATTTTCTGCACCTCACTTGCTTCTTTCTGCACCCCTCTTGCCTCTTTCTGCACCCCTCTACCCTCTTTCTGCACCTTTCCTGCCTGTTTCTGCACTTCGCTTGCCTCTTTCTGCACCTCTGTTGCTTCTTTCTGCACTTCTGTTGCCTCTTTCTGCACCACTCTTGCCTCTTTCTGCACCTCTTTTGCTTCTTTCTGTACTTCTCTTGCTTCTTTCTGCAGCTCTGTTGCTTCTTTCTGCACCCCTCTTGCCTCTTTCTGCACCCTTCTTCCCTCTTTGTGTATCTCTCTTGCCTCTTTCTATACCTCTCTTCCCTCTTTCTGTACCCCTCTTGCCTCTTTCTGCACCTCTTGTTCCTTCTTTCTGTACTTCTCTTGCCTCTTTCTGCACCCCTCTTGCCTCTTCCGGTACTTCTGTTGGTTCTTTTGCACTGCTCTTGCTTCTTTATGCACCTCTCTTGCAAATTTCGGCACCCGTCTTGCCTCTTTCTGCACCCTCTTTCTACTTTCTGCACCTCTCTTGCCTCTGTCTGCACCCCTGTTCCCTCTTCCTGCACCTCTTTTGCCTGTTTCTGCAACTTTCTTGCCTCTTTCTGCAGTTCTGTTGCCTTCTTCTGCACCTCTGTTGCTTCTTTCTGCACTTCTTTTGCCTTTTTCTGCACCTCTCTTGCTTTTTCTGCACCCTTCTTCCCTTTTTTGCATCCCTCTTGCCTCTTTCTGCAGTTCTCTTGCCCCTTTCTGCACCTCTCTTGGCTCTTTCTGCACCTCTGTTGCTTCTTTCAGCAATTCTCTTGCCTCTTTCTGCACTTCTCTTGCCTGTTTCTGCACCTCTCCTGCGTTTTTCTGCACCTCTGTTGCCTCTTTCCACACCTCACTTGCTACTTTCTGCACCCTCTTGCCTCTTTATGCACTCCTCGTCCCACTCTCTGCACCTCTCTTGCCTCTTTCTGCACCCTGTTCCCTCTTTCTGCACCTTTCCTGCACCTTTCTGCACCTCTCTTGCTTTTTTCTGTACCTCTGTTGCTTCTTTCTGCACTTCTCTTGCCTCTTTCTGCACCCTTCGTGCCTCTTTTGGCACCTCTGTTGCTTCTTTCTGCACTTTTGTTCCTTCTTTCTCCACCCAACCGGCCTCTTTCTATATCCCTCTTCCCTCTTTGTGCATCTCTCCTACCTCTTTCTGCAACCCTCTTGCTTCTTTTTGCACCTCTGTTGGTCCTTTCTTCATTGCTCTTGCTTCTTTTTGCACCTCTTTTGTAAATTTATGCATCCCTCTTGCCTCTTTCTGCACCCCCTTCCCTATTTCTCCACCTCTCTTGCTTCTTTCTGCACTTCTCTTGCTTCTTTCTGCACTGCTCTTGCTTCTTTCTGCACCTCTCTTGCAAAATTCTGTATCCCTCTTACCTCTTTCTCCACCCCTGTTTCCTCATTCTGTACCTTTCTTGCCTGTTTCTGCACCTCTCTTGCCTCTTTTGGCACCTCTGTTGCTTCTTTCTGCACTTTTCTTGCCTCTTTCTGTACCCCTCTTGCTGTACCTCTCTTGCCTTCTTCTGCAGTTCTCTTGTCTCTTTCTGTACCTCTTTTGCTTCTTTCTACACTTGTCTTGCCTCTTTCTGTACCCCTCTGTGAGATGTTGGCCTGGTATATGCTGTTCACTAGTTAAAGTGGACACCTTGCACCAGTCCAATTCGACTCTTATGGTAGGTAGGTTTAAGACAACCTTTATAGAAAGCTATCCTAGTGGTAGCTGTGGAGAGCAGCCTTCAGGCTAAGTCTTGGAGGAATGTAAAGCAGCTTGTTTTACCACACAATCTCTTGAATCACCAAATGAAAAGACATCACACAGGTATATATATCAAATATATATGTATTTATTAATAAACAACTCTCTACTAATCTCTTTATGAGATTAGAAGTCAGGAACATATGTACAAATCAAATGATATCAAAAATAAGTTAGCACAAGTAAATATCACAATCTTATCTTGGTTAGACCGTGGTCTAGAGCACATAGAATCGAGGGACCCCCAAGAACCACCCCAGGTAGTTGTAGGAGACCCACAGGGGACGGACGCGGTGTTCAGACACTGGTGCGAGTCCTGTACGAGTCTATGTGAGAGAACACGATTGAGTTATCAATGTTACAGGTCCCTGGCGTGTTCGAGGCGAACACACCGATCGGTCAGTACGAGTCGAAGGACGCGGATACTGATAGAGTTACAAGGGAGTTGGACGCGATGTGTCTAACACAGACGCGAGCCCTGTACGAGCCAGTGCGATAATCGCACGGGTAAAATAAGAGTTTTAGGGCACTTCTAGGGTAGCTACAAGCAAGCCACTTACAGTGTAAGTAGTTCTAGGGCCCACACCCACAGGAGCACCGTAGTGCTGAAGTTACCTCACCCAGGGGAGCCGGGTGCCTAGGTGTCCTTTGGTGTCGGGTCGCGGCGTCGTTCTCAATGGAAACCAATGAAAACTTGCTGCTTGCGACGACAGAAGAAGTGTCCGTTGGAATCCAAGCCTGGATTCGGAGGGAGGAAGACGTGAAAGCAGAGGGGACAGTGTTCACAGTCACTTGGCAGTGACTCTGGGCAAGGAAGATGAATGCCCACCGTTGTCGACAGCTTTGGGTCGTTCACGGGTGTCTTGACTCTTCGACCACGTGGTCCAGGCAGTGTCGATGATGACCAGGAGCTGGATTCAGTGTGTCCCATGACGTCTGCAGCTTACTGAGGTGTCGGCGACTCGATTGGAGCCAACAAGCCTTGGTAGCAGCAAGTCTTGTGGTGAAGATGAAAAGTCAGTGGTGCAGACCAGCAAGGTCTGGGGGACTTACCCAGCAAGGGTAGGTCAGGGCAGGCCTGGAGCAACCAGGAGAGCCCTTTGGTTTCATTGGAAAGTCTTCTGGGGACCCACAAGCTGGCTGGCAAGGGATCGCAAAGACGCCTCGGGAGGATCCACTCAACAGAGGACCACGGTCACTCGGGACGGTGTAGGCCTCTGAATTCAGGAGAGATCTCTGTTAGAGGCTGGGACCACACGTGGTCCAAAGCACAAGTTCGTAGAATGTCGTGAAGGGGTTGCACTCGACAATAGTGCACGGTACCCAGGGGCTGTGGTTCCTCGTCGCTCGGGGAGGTCCCCTTGCCTCAGCTTCGCTGGGGACACACGATGGCCTTGGAGAAGTCAGGAAATCCTCTTCCTGGGCTGCAGGGACTTCAGGCTCTGGCGGGAGCGGCGTAGGTTGCGACCGTCGTTGTAGTTTTTGGTGCCTGCCAAGCAGGGGAGTCACTCCTTGACTCCAAGGGAGATTCTTCAGTCTTCCAGAGGTAGTGGAACGTCGAAGGTCCAGGATTCTTCTTAAGAGCATCATCCAGGGAGATCTGGGTTGCAATGCACAGGTTCCCCTCTTATACTAAAAAGAAGGGAGGGACTAGCTCTATGACCCCACCTATGGGAGGGTCAGGGGAGGGGGTGGCTACACCCACTTCCCTTTGTCCAGTTTCGTGCCAGAGCAGGGGCAGGTAGCCCCTGAGCTGGTTTGAACTGGCATATGCACAGAGGAGCCTTCTGCTCCCCCAGTGCAGGACTTCAAAGCACTCTAAGAGTGCACCCACCCAGCCCCAATACACTAAACCCTGTCTGGAAGGTGGTCACACCCTCCTGTGACAGGATACCTATTGTTGGGCTTCCTCTACTGCGAGTTTCGGTCATCAGCAGGAGGGCAGCCCAGTGTCTGTGACTGGTGGCATCCATTTTGTGATGCCAGGGCTCTTCAGGATTCTACTGTGTTTCCACAGTAGGTACATGTCTATCCCTCTAGAAGGGTGGAATGCTACCCCCGCCGCCAGAACTGGTGGGGGGGTAGTATTCCAAGATGTTTGACACCAAACACAACATGTTTCCGTGCAGCCATCCCAAAGTTAGCATTTAACGCGAGGTTATAATGCGCTTAAGAGTATATGGTCAGGCTGCACTACAAACAGCATCAGAGAAGGATCTCTGAACGCTGCAGAGGGGCTCTGCTCATGCAGGGACACTATCCCACATAAGAACCAAGCACTCTGCCTTCAGGATTGATAAGGCCTGCCATAGGAGTGACTTATAGGTTTGTATGTGTGTATGTATGTAGTGGTATAGGTAGCCCATACCACAGTAAGGGGTGCATGCACCACCTTACCCAGGCTGCAGTAGCAGACCTGTGGTGTCAGATTTAGTCTGCTTCCCAGGGGTGGCATAATACAAGCTTCAGCCCCTGGTAGGCCTGTGAAGTACCTATGCCCTTGGCACCTAAGGTACCATATACTAGGGACTCATAAGGTACCACAGTATCCAATCACTAGTGCACCTAGAGTGCACTCCAAGTCGTTTAGAGAGAACAGAGAGGCTGGGGCCCTGATTAGCAGGGACCCCGCCCGACTATAGCCAGAAACCAGTGTAAACATCAGAAAAAAAGAGGGAGCAACATAAGAGGCAGATCCTACTCTCCTACACAACCCCCCCAAACGCAGGGACACTAAACTAACCTTGACCAGTTAAGTCTTCGTGCTCTAAGTGGAAATACCTTGAGAGTCCATCTGCATTGGCATGTTGGGTCCCAGGTCTATGCTCCACTGTATAGTCCATCCCCTGTAGGGAAATGGACCACCTCAAAAGTTTTGGGTTTTCTCCTTTCATTTGTTTAAGCCATAGGAGGGGCTTGTGGTCGGTCTGAACTATGAAGTGAGTGCCAAACAAGTATGGCCTCAGCTTCTTCAGGGCCCACACCACAGCAAAGGCCTCCTCTCTATAGCTGACCAACGTTTCTCTCTAGGGGTCAGCCTTCTGCCAATGAAAGCTACTGGCTGATCTTGACCTTCATCATTCAGTTGAGACAGTACAGCTCCCACACCCAGCTCAGAAGCATCTGTTTGTACAATGAACTTTTTGGTGTAGTCTGGACTCTGTAAGATGGGGGCAGTGCACATGGCCTGCTTTAGGTCTTCAAATGCCTTCTGACAGCTAGTTGTCCACTGAACCTTTTTTGGCATTTTCATTGAGGTTAGATCATTCAAGGGGGTCACTATAGATCCATATCCCTTTACAAACCTCCTATAGTACCCAGTCAGGCCTAAGAAGGCTCTCACCAGTGTCTGGGTGGTTGGAGCAACCCATTCCATTATGGTTTGGATTTTGCTCTGTAAAGGCTGAACCTGGCCTCCACCTACAAGGTGGCCCAGGTACACAACCTGACTCTGCCCTATCTGGCACTTAGTGGCCTTGATAGTGAGGCCTGCTTTCTGAAGGGCCTCCAAAACATTTCTGAGGTGGACCAGGTGATCCTGCCAGGAGGAACTAAAGACAGCAATATCATCTAGATAAGCTGAGCAATAAGTTTCCATCCCTGCCAGAACTTTATTCACCAACCTCTGAAAAGTGGCAGGTGCATTTTTCAATCCAAAGGGCATCACCACAAAGTGGTAGTGCCCACCAGGGGTCGAAAATGCTGTTTTGGCTTTTGCATCATCAGCTAATCTGATCCGCCAGTAGCCAGCTGTTAGGTCAAATGTACTTAGATACTTGGCTGAGGCCAAAGTATCAATTAGCTCATCTGCCCTTGGTATGGGATAGGCATCAGTCCTGGTGACTGCATTGAGGCCTCTGTAGTCTACACAAAACCTCATTTCTTTCTTACCACCCTGGGTATGAGGCTTGGGTACTAGGACTACTGGGCTAGCCCAAGGGCTATCTGAAGGCTCAATGACACCTAACTCCAACATTTTCTGGACTTCAGTCCTGATACAGTCCCTGACATGGTCAGGTTGCCTGTAGATTTTACTCTTGACAGGCAGACTGTCCCCAGTGTCCACCTCATGGGTGCACCAGGTAGTCTGACTAGGGGTCAGGCTAAACATATGTCTGTACTGCTGCAGAACTTGTCTGCACTCAGTTTGCTGATGGTCAGTGAGGCTGCTTGCCAAGGCAACACAATCGACTGACCCATCATCAGGGTTCTGTGAGAGAAGGTCAGGGAGAGGGTCACTCTTCTCCTCCTGGTCCTCATCAGTTGCCATGAGCAAGCCCATGTCAGCCCTGTCAACATATGGTTTCAATCTGTTGACATGGAGCACCCTCAGGGGGCTCCTGGGAGTTCCAAGATTCACCAGATAGGTGACTTCTCCCTTTTGTTCAACTATTGTATGGGGGCCACTCCACTTGTCTTGGAGGACTGCTGGGACCACAGGCTCCAACACCCACACTTTCTGTCCTGGCTGGTACACAGTCAGCACAGCCTTTTGGTCATGCCAAGTTTTTTGTAATTCTTGGCTGGCCTCCAGGTTTTTGGTTGCCATTTTCATGTATTCAGCCATCCGGGAGCAGAGACCAAGTACATAGTCCATCACATCCTGTTTGGGGGGCTTGAGAGGTAACTCCCAGCCCTCTTTTACCAAACACAGTGGACCTCTCACAGGATGCCCAAACAGAAGCTCAAATGGGCTGTAACCAACCCCCTTCTGTGGAACCTCTCTGTAGGCAAACAATAAGCAAGGAAGAAGAAGGTCCCATTTCCGCCTAAGCTTCTCTGGGAGTCCTTTAATCATTCCCTTCAAGGTTTTGTTGAAGCGTTCAACTAAACCATTGCATTGTGGGTGATAGGGGGTGGTGAACTTGTAAGTTACACCACACTCCTTCCACATTGCTTTTAGATATCCTGACATGAAGTTGGTACCTCTGTCAGAAATGACCTCCTTTGGAAAACCCACTAGTCTGGAGAAGACTCCAATGAGGGCTCTTGCCACCACAGGGGCTGTGGTGGTCCTCAGGGGAATTGCTTCTGGGTACCTGGTGGCATGATCCACTACCACCAGGATAAACCTGTGCCCAGATGCAGTTTGAGGGTCAAGGGGACCAACAATGTCAATCCCTACCCTTTCAAAGGGTACCCCCACCATCGGTAGTGGTATCAGGGGGGACTTTGTTGTGCCACCTGCCTTACCAATGGCTTGGCATGTGACACAGGAGCGACAAAACTCCTTTGTGTCCTCTGACATATGTGGCCAATGAAAATGTGGAACAAGCCTGTCCCAGGTCTTGTTTTGGCCCAAGTGTCCTGCTAAAGGGATGTCATGTGCTAGGGTCAAGAGGAACCCCCTAAACCTCTGAGGTATTACCAACCTCCTGGTGGCTCCAGGGGCTGGGTCTCTTCCCTCAGAATATTGGAGTCCCTCATCCCAATAAACTTTATGGGACCCACTAGCACTCCCAGCAGCCTCAGCAGCAGCCTGCTGTCTGAGGGGTTCAAGAGAGGGGCAGCACTGTTGCTCCTTCCTCAGATCTTCCCTAGAAGGGCCCCATGCCCCCAAGAACTCAACCTGATCAGGCTCAAGTCCCTCTGGGGCAGTTCCTTCTTCAGGATCTGCTTCACCTCCCTCTGGGGGTGAATCTGTGATCTGAGACAGAGGGGAAGGCACTGACTTTACCCTACTGCTCCTCCTCTTGGGAAGCATCTGGTCCATCGTTCCAGGATCCAGAGCTGATTCAGTGTCATGCATTCTTGCTTGTGACCTGGTCACAGCAAATACCTCTGCAGGGATGCCCAACATCTCAGCATGAGTCCATAACTCTACTTCAGAACAGGCTGAAGTCTCTAGATCATTGCCCAATAGACATTCGACAGGGAGGTCTGCACTGACTACAACCTTCTTGAGGCCAGTTACCCCTCCCCAGGAGAAATTCACAACTGCCAGACTATGGTTGGTCTTGGCGTTGCTTGCATTGGTCACCTGGTACATTTCGCCCAGGATGATCTGTCCAGGGTCCACAAGATCCTCTGCCACCATGGTGACACTAGCACCTGTGTCCCTAAATGCCAAAGCCTGTTTGCCATTTATTACAGGCTGCTATTTGTATTTGCCCAGATTACTGGGACTCACTAGGAAGGACATATTAAGGTCTCCTCACAAATCAGCATTGCCTGAGTGGGCACTCTGACTAGGTCAGAGTCCACTTCAGAACCCAGGGTCAACCCTACTACACCCTTATTCTGTGTACCACCTTCACCAGTAGCTGAACTAGGGGGAACAGTTGCCTTAGGGGCAGGAGTGGTGGTGGTCTGGTCTTTGGACTTGTTACAGTCAGAAGTCCAGTGCCCTTTCTGTTTGCAGAATTTGCACCAGGGCTTCTTTTGGCCTTTTCCCTTGTTGGATTGTGGCTCCCCACCAGATGCAGATTTTTGGGGCCCTTGTGAAGACTTCTGGTCTTTTGACTTATCCCCACCTTTCTCAGAGCCCTTAGGATCTTGCTTCTTGGTGTCACCCCCTTGGTTCTGGGGTTTCTGCCTCACCCTGGGTCTGACCCATTTGTCTGCCTTATTTCCCAATTCTTGGGGAGAGGTCAGATCCGAGTCCACCAGGTACTGATGCAACAACTGGTTCTGGCAATTATTAAGGATCTGTTCTCTCATCATCAGATTATACAATCCCTTGAAATCAGTAACCCTACTGCCAACCAGCCAACCCTCCAGAGCCTTGGTTGCACAATCAACAAAGTCAGTCCAGTCCTGAGTCTGTGCCTTCTGGGTATCTCTGAACTTCAACCTGTACTGCTCAGTGGTTAAGCCAAACCCATCTATTAGTGCACTCTTCAGGACTTCATAATCATCAGCATCCTCTTCTCTAACAGTGAGGAGCTTGTCTCTACCTTTATCTGAAAAGGAGAGCCACAAGATTGCTGCCCACTGCTTCTGGGGGACCTGCTGTACTCTACAGGCCCTCTCCACAGCAGTTATCCATTTGTGGATATCATCCCCACTCTGGTAGGGAGGAACAACCTTGCTCAGGTTCCTATGGTCTGGAATAGATTCTCTGCCTCTAGGGACACTGTTGCTGCCACCAAGGGGTTCTAACCCCTCTCGTCTAGAAGCTCTCTGGATCTCCAGGGCTTCTCTATCCAGTGCCAACTGCTTGGTTCTGAGGGCAACTCTTGCTTCCTCATACTGCAGCAGTTTGCACATTCTTTCAGAGGAGGTCTCTCTTATGGGAAAGTATGAGTTCCTCTGGTGGACAAATTCTCTGCCAGAGTGATAAGAGTGCTCAGATTCCCTTGAAGGGGACCTATGCCTCTCATCCACTCTGTCAGTTCTCTTAGGGAGAATTCCTCTGTCCTTTTCAGGCCCCTTGAGGCCTGGCCCTTCAATCACAGAGTCCTGGTCATTCGGATTTTCATCGTCTGACCCAGATACTGTAATTGACCCACCCACTGATTCAGACCCATTAGCTCCTAGAGCCAATCTAAGATCATCTGCTGTCAGCAGATCTATCAGGTGTAGGGTTGAGGGACTCTGTCCTAGCCTCAGGTGTCTTTCAACACACATGGCTCTCAAGTCAGAGAAAGCCATGTCCTTATACTGAGGCTGAGTGGATCCACTGGTTCCACCCTTTAAGGACATTCTAGTGTTGTGCAGTGTTGTACTACCTACACTAGTTTGTGGCCTACTGATACTAGCTTGAGCTGTAGAAAGGGTGTGCTATCCCTTGGCACACAGCTCTAAGTTCAGTAGAACTTATCGATACTAAGCTTGACTTTATATGTACCTTAAGTACCTATAGTGGTTTTCAGTTAGTAATTCAAATAGAGATTTTCTGGTAAAACAATAGCAAGCTGGAATCCCACACGCTGCCCACCAATGTGAGAAGTTGGCCTGGCATATGCTGTTCACTAATTAAAGTGGACACCTTGCACCAGAACAATTCGACTCTTATGGTAGATAGGTTTAAGACAACCTTTATAGAAAGCTATCCTAGTGGTAGCTGTGGAGAGCAGCCTTCAGGCTAAGTCTTGAAGGAATGTAAAGCAGCTTGTTTTACCACACAATCTCTTGAATCACCAATTGAAAAGACACCACACAGGTATATATATCAAATATATATGTATTTATTAATAAACACTCTCTACTAATCTCTTTATGAGATTAGAGGTCAGGAACATATGTACAAGTCAAATATTATCAGGATAAGTTTAGCACAATTGAATGTTACAATCTTAGTTTTCTAGACCCAGGTCTAGGGCATCTAGAATCGAGGGACCCCCAAGAACCACCCCAGGTAGTTGTAGGAGACCCACAGGGGACGGACGCGGTGACCTGGCACCGATGCGAATCCTGTACGAGTCTATGCACTCAGACGCGATTGAAATATCAATGTTAAAGGTCCCTTGCGTGTTCGAGGCGAACACACCGATCGGTCCTTGTACGAGTCGAAGGACGCGGTTACAGAAGGTATTGCAAGGGAGTTGGATGCGGTGTGTCTAACACAGACACGAACCAGGTACGAGTCAGTGCGATAGTCGCACTTGGAAAGTTAGAGTTTTAGGGCACTTCGAGGGAAGCTACAAGCAAGTCACTTACAGGGTAAGTAGTTCTAGGGCCCACACCCACAGGAGCACCGTAGTGCTGAAGTTACCTCACCCAGGGGAGCCGGGTGCATAGGTGTTCTTTGGTGTCGGGTCGCGGTGTCGTTTTCAATGGGAGCCAGTGAAGACTTGCTGCTTGCGGCGACAGGAGAAGTGTCCGGATGAATCCAAGCCTGGATTCTGAAGATGGAAGACCTGAAAGCAGAGGGGACAGTTTTCAAAGTCACTTGGCAGTGACTCGGGGCAAGGAAGAAGGATGCCCACCGTCGTCGCAAGATTCAGGTCGTTCGTTGTTGCCTTGACTCTTCAGCCATGAGGTCCAGGAGGCGTCGTCGATGACCAGGAGCTGGATTCGGCGTGTCCCACGATGTCTGCAGCTTACTGCGGTGTCAGCAACTCGATCGGAGCCAACAAACCTTGGTAACAGCAAGTCTTGGGGAAAGTGCAAAGAGACAATGGCGCAGACCAGCAAGGTCTGTGGAACTCACCCAGCAAGGGTAAGTCAGGGCAGGCCTGGAGCAACCAGGGGAGCCCTTTGGTTTCTTTAGAAAGTCTTCTGGGGACCCGCAAGCCAGCTGGCAAGGGATCGTGAAGACGCCTTGGGAGGATTCTCTCACAGGGGCCCACGGTTATTCGGGACGTGGTAGGCCTCTGATCTTAGGAGGGATTTCTGCTGGAGGCTGGGACCACACGTGGTCCAAAGCATAAGTTCGTGGAACGTTGTAAAGGGGTTGCACTTGACAATAGTACACGGTACCCAGGGGTCGCAGTTCCTCATCACTCTTGGGGTCCACTGGCCTCAGCTTCGCTGGGGACTCACGATGGCCTTTGCAAAGTCAGGAAATCCACTTTTTGGGCTGCAGGGACTTCGAACTCCGGCGGGAGCGGCGTAGTTTGCAACCGTCGTTTGTAGTTTTTGGTGCCTGCCAAGCAGGGGAGTCACTCCTTGACTCCAAGGGAGATTCTTCAGCCTTCCAAAGGTAGTGGAACATTGAAGGTCCGGGATTCTTCTTGTAGAGCATCGTCCAGGGAAAATCTAGGGTGCAATGCACAGGTTCCCCCTCTTATACTAAAAGAAGGGAGGGACTAGCTCTATGACCCTACCTATGGGAGGGTCAGGGGAGTGGGTGGCTACACCCACTTCCCTTTGTCCAGTTTCGCACCAGAGCAGGGACAGGTAGCCCCTGAGCCGGTTTGAACTGGCATATGCACAGAGGAGCCTTCTGCTCCCCCAGTGCAGGACTTCAAAGCACTCTAAGAGTGCACCCACCCAGCCCCAATACACTAAACCCTGTCTGGGAGGTGGTCACACCCCCTTGGGACAGGATATCTATTGTTGGGCTTCCTCCACTGCGAGTGTTGGTCATCAGCAGGAGGGCAGCCCAGTGTCTGTCACTGGTGGCATCCATTTTGTGATGCCAGGGCTCTGCAGGATTCTACCGCGTTTCCACAGTAGGTACATGTCTATCCCTCTAGAAGGGTGGGATGCTACCCCCACCGCCAGGACTGGCGGGGGGGGTGGTATTCCAAGGTGTTTGACACCAAACACGACATGTTTCGATGCAGCCATTCCAAAGTTAGCATTTTACCGCGAGGATATAATGCACTTAAAAGTATATGGTTTAACCGCATCCACAAACAGCACCAGAGAATGGACTCTGAGAGCTGCAGAGGGGCCCTGCTCAGGCAGAGGCACCCCCTCACATAGAAGCCAAGCACCCTGCCCTTAGGATTGATAGGGCCTGCCTTAGGGGTGACTGGTAGGGTTATATGTGTGTGTAGGAGAGATATAGGGAACCTATATCTCAGTGAGGGGTGCTAGCACTTCCTCACTCAGGCTGCAGTAGCAGGCCTGTGGTGTCAGATTTAGTCTGCTTCCCAGGGGTGGCATAATACATGCTGCAGCCCCTGGTAGGCCTGTAAAGTACCTATGCCCTTGGTACCTAAGGTACCATATACTAGGGACTCATAAGGTGCCACAGTATCCAATCACTAGTGCACCTAGAGTGCACTCCAAATCGTTTAGAGAGAACAGAGAGGCTGGGGCCCTGATTAGCAGGGTCCCAGCCTGACTATAGCCAGAAACCAGTGTAAACATCAGAAAAAAAAGTGGGGGCAACATAAGAGGCAGATCCTACTCTCCTACAGGGAGGAACAACCTTGCTCAGGTTCCTATGGTCTGGAATATATTCTCTGCCTCTAGGGACACTGTTGCTGCCACCAGGGGGTTCTAACCCCTCTTTTCTAGAAGCTCTCTGGAGCTCAAAGGCTTCTTTATCTAATGCCAACTGCTTGGTTTTGAGGGCATATCTTGCTTCCTCATACTGCAGCAGTTTGCATAGTCTTTCAGAGGAGGTCTCTCTTCTTGGGAAGTAGGAGTTCCTCTGCTGGACAAATTCCCTGCCAGAGTGATAGGAGCGGTCAGAGTCCCTAGAAAGGGACCTGTGCCTCTCCTCCTCTGTGTGAGTTCTCTTAGGGAGAATTCCTCTGTCCTTTTCAGACCCCTTGGGGCCTGGCCCTACAATCACAGAGTCTTGGTCAACTTGATATTCATCATCTGACCCAGACACTGTAATTGACCCACCCCCTGATTCAGACCCATTAGCTCCTAGAGCTAATCTAAGATCATCTGCTGTCAGCAGATCTATCAGGTGTAGTGTGGGGGGACTCTGTCCTATCTTCAGGTGCCTCTCAGCACACATGGCTTTCAAGTCAAAGAAAGTCATGTCCTTATACTGAAGCTGGGTGGATCCACTAGGTCCATCCCTTAAGGACATTCTAGTGTTGTGCAGTGTTGTACTACCTACACTAGTTTGTGGCCTACTGATCCTAGCTTGAGCTGTAGAAAGGGTGTGCTATCCCTTGGCACACAGCTCTAAGTTCAGTAGAACTTATTGATACTAAGCTTGACTTTATATGTACCTTGAGTACCTATAGTGGTTTTCAGTTAGTAATTCAAATAGAGATTTTCTGGTAAAACAATAGCAAGCTGGAATCCCACACGCTGCCACCAATGTGAGAAGTTGGCCTGGTATATGCTGTTCACTAGTTAAAGTGGACACCTTGCACCAGTCCAATTCGACTCTTATAGTAGGTAGGTTTAAGACAACCTTTATAGAAAGCTATCCTAGTGGTAGCTGTGGAGAGCAGCCTTCAGGCTAAGTCTTGGAGGAATGTAAAGCAGCTTGTTTTACCACACAATCTCTTGAATCACCAAATGAAAAGACATCACACAGGTATATATATCAAATATATATGTATTTATTAATAAACAACTCTCTACTAATCTCTTTATGAGATTAGAAGTCAGGAACATATGTACAAATCAAATGTTATCAAAAATAAGTTAGCACAAGTAAATATCACAATCTTATCTTGGCTAGACCGTGGTCTAGAGCACATAGAATCGAGGGACCCCCAAGAACCACCCCAGGTAGTTGTAGGAGACCCACAGGGGACGGACGCGGTGTTCAGACACTGGTGCGAGTCCTGTACGAGTCTATGCGAGAGAACGCAATTGAGTTATCAATGTTACAGGTCCCTGGCGTGTTCGAGGCGAACACACCGATCGGTCAGTACGAGTCGAAGGACGCGGATACTGATAGTTACAAGGGAGTTGGACGCGATGTGTCTAACACAGACGCGAGCCCTGTACGAGCCAGTGCGATAATCGCACGGGGAAAATAGGAGATTTAGGGCACTTCTAGGGTAGCTACAAGCAAGCCACTTACAGGGTAAGTAGTTCTAGGGCCCACACCCACAGGAGCACCGTAGTGCTGAAGTTACCTCACCCAGGGGAGCCAGGTGCCTAGGTGTCCTTTGGTGTCGGGTCGCGGCGTCGTTCTCAATGGGAACCAATGAACACTTGCTGCTTGCGACGACAGAAGAAGTGTCTGTTGGAATCCAAGCCTGGATTCGGAGGGAGGAAGACCTGAAAGCAGAGGGGACAGTGTTCACAGTCACTTGGCAGTGACTCTGGGCAAGGAAGATGAATGCCCACCGTCGTCGACAGCTTCGGGTCGTTCACGGGTGTCTTGACTCTTCGACCACGTGGTCCAGGCAGCGTCGATGATGACCAGGAGCTGGATTCTGTGTGTCCCACAACGACTGCAGCTTACTGAGGTGTCGGTGACTCGATTGGAGCCAACAAGCCTTGGTAGCAGCAAGTCTCGTGGTGAGGAGGAAAAGTCAGTGGTGCAGACCAGCAAGGTCTGGGGGACTTACCCAGCAAAGGTAGGTCAGGACAGGCCTGGAGCAACCAGGGGAGCCCTTTGGTTTTGTTGGAAAGTCTTCTGGGGACCCAGAAGCTGGCTGGCAAGGGATCGCAAAGACACCTCAGGAGGATCCACTCAACAGGGGCCCACGGTCACTCGGGATGGTGTAGGCCTCTGAATTCGGGAGGGATCTTTGTAAGAGGCTGGGACCACATGTGGTCCAAAGCACAAGTTCGTAAAACGTCGTGAAGGGGTTGCACTTGACAATAGTGCACGGTACCCAGGGGCTGCGGTTCTTCGTCGCTCGGGGGGTCCACTTGCCTCAGCTTTGCTGGGGACTCACGATAGCCTTGGCGAAGTCAGGAAATCTTCTTCCTGGGCTGCAGGGACTTCGGGCTCCGGTGGGAGCGGCGTAGGTTGCGACCGTCGTTGTAGGTTTTGGTGCCTGCCAAGCAGGGGAGTCACTCCTTGACTCCAAGGGAGATTCTTCAGTCTTCCAGAGGTAGTGGAACATCGAAGGTCCAGGATTCTTCTTAAGAGCGTCGTCCAGGGAGATCTGTGTTGCAATGCACAGGTTCCCCCTCTTATACTAAAATGAAGGGAGGGACTAGCTCTATGACCCCACCTATGGGAGGGTCAGGGGAGGGGTGGCTACACCCACTTCCCTTTGTCCAGTTTCGCGCCAGAGCAGGGGCAGGTAGCCCCTGAGCTGGTTTGAACTGGCATATGCACAGAGGAGCCTTCTGCTCCCCCAGTGCAGGACTTCAAAGCACTCTAAGAGTGCACCCACCCAGCCCCAATACACTAAACCCTGTCTGGAAGGTGGTCACACCCTCCTGTGACAGGATACCTATTGTTGGGCTTCCTCCACTGCGAGTTTCGGTCATCAGCAGGAGGGCAGCCCAGTGTCTGTGACTGGTGGCATCCATTTTGTGATGCCAGGGCTCTTCAGGATTCTACCGCGTTTCCACAGTAGGTACATGTCTATCCCTCTAGAAGGGTGGAATGCTACCCCCGCCACCAGAACTGGCAGGGGGTAGTATTCCAAGATGTTTGACACCAAACACGACATGTTTCCGTGCAGCCATCCCAAAGTTAGCATTTAACGCGAGGTTATAATGCGCTTAAGAGTATATGGTCAGGCTGCACTACAAACAGCATCAGAGAAGGATCTCTGAACGCTGCAGAGGGGCTCTGCTCATGCAGGGACACCCTCCCACATAAGAACCAAGCACTCTGCCTTCAGGATTGATAAGGCCTGCCATAGTAGTGACTTATAGGTTTGTATGTGTGTATGTATGTAGTGGTATAGGTAGCCCATACCACAGTAAGGGGTGCATGCACCACCTTACCCAGGCTGCAGTAGCAGACCTGTGGTGTCAGATTTAGTCTGCTTCCCAGGGGTTGCATAATACATGCTTCAGCCCCTGGTAGGCCTGTGAAGTACCTATGCCCTTGGCACCTAAGGTACCAAGGGACTCATAAGGTACCACAGTATCCAATCACTAGTGCACCTAGAGTGCACTCCAAGTCGTTTAGAGAGAACAGAGAGGCTGGGGCCCTGATTAGCAGGGACCCAGCCCGACTATAGCCAGAAACCAGTGTAAACATCAGAAAAAAAGTGGGGGCAACATAAGAGGCAGATCCTACTCTCCTACACCCTCTTTCCTCTTTCTGCACCTCTGTTGGTTCTTTCTACACTGCTCTTGCTTCTTTCTGCACCTCTGTTGCAAATGTCTGCATCCCTCTTGCCTCTTTCTGTACCCCCTTCCCTCTTTCTGCACCTTCCTTGCTTCTGTCTGCACACCTGTTCCCACTTTTTCATCCCTTTTGCCTGTTTCTCCAACTCTCTTGCCTCTTTCTGCAGTTATCTTGCCTCCTTCTGCAACTCACTTGCCTCTTTCTGCACATCTCTTGCTTCTTTCTGCACCCTTCTTCCGTTTTTCTGCACATCTCTTGCCTCTTTCTGCACCTCTCTTGCCTCTTTCTGCACATCTATTGGTTCTTTCTGCACTGCTATTGCCTCTTTCTGCACCCCTCTTGCCTCTTTTTGCACCTCTTTAGCTTTTTTTTGCACTCCTCTCTCTTTTTTCTGCACCCCTCTTGCCTCGTTCTGCACCTTTGTTGCTTCTTTCTGCACTTCTTTTTCCTCTTACTGCACCTCTCTTGCTTCTTTCTGCAACTATGTTGTCTCTTTCTGCACTCGTCTTCCTTCTTTCTGTACCTCTCTTTCTTCCTTCTGCACTTCTGTTGCTTCTTTCTGCACCCTTCTTCCCTTTTTTGCATCCTTCTTGCCTCTTTCTGCAGTTCACTTGCCATTTTCTGCACCTCTCTTGCCTCTTTCTGCACTTCTCCTGCTTCTTTCTACACCTCTGTTGCGTCTTCCAGCAATTCTATTGCCTCTTTCTGCACTTCTCTTGCTAGTTTCTGCACCTCTCTTGCGTCTTTCTGCACCTCTGTTTCATTTTTCTGCACCTCATTTGCTTCTTTCTGCAACCCACTTTTCTCTTTCTGCACCCCTCTTCCCCCTTTCTGCACCTCTCTTGCCTCTTTCTGCACCACTGTTCCCTATTTCTGTACCTTTCCTGCCTGTTTCTGCACCCTTCGCGCCTCTTTCAGCACCTCTGTTGCTTCTTTCTGCACTTCCCTTCCTTTCTTCTGCACCCCTCCTGCCTCTTTCTGTACCCCTCTTGCCTCTTTGTGCACCTCTCCTACCTCTTTCTGCACCCCTCTTGCCTCTTTTTGCACCTTTGTTGGTTCTTTCTGCACTGCTCTTACTTCTTTCTGCACCTCTTTTGCAACTTTCTGCATCGCTCTTGCTTCTTTCTGCACCCCTCTTCCCTATTTCTCCACCTCACTTGCTTCTTTCTGTACTTCTATTGCTTCTTTTTGCACTGCTCTTGCTTCTTTCTGCATCTCTCTTGCAAATTTCTGTATCCCTCTTACCTCTTTCTCCACCCCTGTTTCCTCTTTCTGCACCTTTCTTGCCTGTTTCTGCACCTCTCTTGCCTCTTTCGGCACCTATGTTGCTTCTTTCTGCACTTCTCTTGCCTCTTTCTGCACCCCTCTTGCTGTACCTCTCTTTCCTTTTTCTGCAGTTCTCTTGCCTCTTTCTGAACCTCTTTTGCCTCTTTCTACACTTTTCTTGCCTCTTTCTGTACCCCTCTTTCCTCTTTCTGCACCTCTGTTGGTTCTTTCTACACTGCTCTTGATTCTTTCTGCACCTCTGTTGCAAATGTCTGCATCCCTCTTGCCTCTTTCTGCACCTCCCTTGCCTCTGTCTGCACACCTGTTCCCACTTTCTCATCCCTTTTGCCTGTTTCTCCAACTCTCTTGCCTCTTTCTGCAGTTATCTTGCCTCCTTCTGCTCCTCACTTGCCTCTTTCTGCACATCTCTTGCTTCTTTCTGTACACTTCTTCCCTTTTTCTACACATCTCTTGCCTCTTTTTGCACATCTATTGGTTCTTTCTGCACCCCTCTTGCCTCTGTCTGCACCGCTTTAGCTTCTTTCTGCACTTCTCTCTCCTCTTTCTGCACCCCTCTTGCCTCTTTCTGCACATTTGTTGCTTCTTTCTGCACTTCTTTTGCCTCTTACAGCACCTCTCTTGCTTCTTTCTGCATCTCTGTTGTCTCTTTCTGCACTCATCTTCCCTCTTTTTGTACCTCTCTTGCTTCGTTCTGCACCTCTGTTGCTTCTTTCTGCACCTCTCTTGCTTCTTTTTTCACCCTTCTTCCCTTTTTTGCAACCCTCTTGCCTGTTTCTGCAGTTCTCTTGCCATTTTCTGCACCTCTCTTGCCTCTTTCTGCACCTCACTTGCTTCTTTCTGCACTTCTCTTGCTTCTTTCTACACCTCTGTTGCGTCTTTCAGCAATTCTCTTGCCTCTTTCTGCATTCTCTTGTTTCTGTACCTTTCTTGCATCTTTCTGCACCTCTGTTTCCTTTTTTTCACCTTATTTGCTTCTTTCTGCACCCCTCTTTTTCTCTTTCTGCACCCCTCTTCCCTCTTTCTGCACCTCTCTTGCCTCTTTCTGCACCCCTGTTCCCTATTTATGCACATTTCCTGCCTGTTTCTGCACCTCTCTTGCCTGTTTCTGCACCTCTCTTGCCTCTTTCTGTACCTCTGTTGCTTCTTTTTGCACTTCTCTTGCCTTTTTCTGTACCCTTCGTGCCTCTTTCAGCACCTCTGTTGCCTTCTTCTGCACTTATCTTCCTTCTTATTGCACCCCTCCTGCCTCTTTCTACACCCCTCTTGCCTCTTTGTGCACATCTCCTACCTCTTTGTGCACCCCTCTTGCCTCTTTTTGCACCTTTGTTGGTTCTTTCTGCACTGCTCTTACTTCATTCTGCACCTCCTTTGCAAATTTCTGCATCCCTCTTGCCTCTTTCTGCACCCCTCTTCCCTATTTCTCCACCTCGCTTGCTTCTTTCTGTTCTTCTCTTGCTTCTTTCTGCACTGCTCTTTCTTCTTTCTGTACCTCTCTTGCAAATTTCTGTATTCCTCTTACCTCTTTCTGCATCCCTGTTCCCTCTTTCTGCACCTTTCTTGCCTGTTTCTGCACCTCTCTTGCCTCTTTCGGCACCTCTGTTGCTTCTTTCTGCACTTTTCTTGCTTCTTTCTGCACTGCTCTTGCCTCTTTCTGCACACCTCTTGCTTCTTTCTGCACCTCTGTTGCTTCTTTCTGCACTTCTTTTGCCTCTTACTGCACCTCTCTTGCTTCTTTCTGCATCTCTGTTCTCTCTTTCTGCACTCGTCTTCCCTCTTTCTGTACCTCTCTTGCTTCTTTCTGCACTTCTGTTGCTTCTTTCTGCACCTCTCTTGCTTCTTTCTGCACCCTTCTTCCCTTTTTGCATCCCTCTTGCCTCTTTCTGCAGTTCTCTTGCCATTTTCTGCAACTCTCTTGCCTCTTTCTGCACCTCACTTGCCTCTTTCTGCACTTCTCTTGCTTCTTTCTACACCTCTGTTGTGTCCTTCAGCAATTCTCTTGACTCTTTCTGCACTTCTCTTGCTTGTTTCTCCCACCTGTCCGGCTTCTTTCTGCACTTCTTTTGCCTCTTACTGCACCTCTCTTGCTTCTTTCTGCATCTCTGTTCTCTCTTTCTGCACTCGTCTTCCCTCTTTCTGTACCTCTCTTGCTTCTTTCTGCACTTCTGTTGCTTCTTTCTGCACCTCTCTTGCTTCTTTCTGCACCCTTCTTCCCTTTTTTGCATCCCTCTTGCCTCTTTCTGCAGTTCTCTTGCCATTTTCTGCAACTCTCTTGCCTCTTTCTGCACCTCACTTGCCTCTTTCTGCACTTCTCTTGCTTCTTTCTACACCTCTGTTGTGTCCTTCAGCAATTCTCTTGCCTCTTTCTGCACTTCTCTTGCTTGTTTCTGCACCTGTCCTGCGTCTTTCTGCACCTCTGTTTCCTTTTTCTGCACCTCATTTGCTTCTTTATGCACCCCTCTTTCCTTTTTCTGCACCCCTCTTCCCTCTTTCTGCATCTCTCTTGCCTCTTTCTGCACCCCTGTTCTCTATTTCTGCACCTTTCCTGCCTTTTTCTGCACATCTCTTGCCTCTTTCTGTACCTCTGTTGCTTCTTTTTGCACTTATCTTGCCTCTTTCTGCACCCTCCGTGCCTCTTTCAGCACCTCTGTTTCTTCTTTCTGCACTTCTGTTCCTTCTTTCTGCACCCCTCCTGCCTCTTTCTGTACCCTCTTGCCTCTTTGTGCATCTCTCCTACCTCTTTCTGCACCCCTCTTCCCTCTTTTGCACCTCTGTTGGTCCTTTCTGCATTGCTCTTGCTTTTTTTGCACCTCTTTTATAAATTTCTGCATCCCTCTTGCCTCTTTCTGTAGCCCCTTCCCTATTTCTCCACCTCTCTTGCTTCTTTCTGCACTTCTCTTGCTTCTTTCTGCACTGCTCTTGCTTCTTTCTGCACCTCTCTTGCAAATTTCTGTATCCCTCCTACCTCTTTCTTCACCCCTGTTTCCTCTTTCTGTACCTTTCTTGCCTGTTTCTGCACCTCTCTTGCCTCTTTTGGCACCTCTGTTGCTTCCTTCTGCACTTCTCTTGCCTCTTTCTGCACCCCTCTTGCTGTACCTCTATTGCCTTTTTCTGCAGTTCTCTTGCCTCTTTCTGTACCTCTTTTGCTTCTTTCTGCACTTTTCTTGCCTTTTTCTGTACCCCTCTTGCCTCTTTCTGCACCTCTGTTGGTTCTTTCTACACTGCTCTTGCTTCTTTCTGCACATCTGTTGCAGATTTCTGCATCCCTCTTGCCTCTTTCTGTACCCCTCTTCCCTCTTTCTGCACCTCCCTTGCCTGTCTGCACACCTGTTCCCTCTTTCTCATCCCTTTTGCCTGTTTCTCCAACTCTCTTGCCTCTTTCTGCAGTTATCTTGCCTCCTTCTGTACCTCACTTGCCTCTTTCTGCACATCTCTTGCTTCTTTCTGCACCATTCTTCCCTTTTTCTGCTCATCTCTTGCCTCTTTCTGCACCTCTCTTGCCTCTTTCTGCACATCTATTGGTTCTTTCTGCACTGCTCTTGCCTCTTTCTGCACCCCTCTTGCCTCTTTCTGCACCTCTTTAGCTTCTTTCTGCACTTCTCTCTCCTCTTTCTGCACCCCTGTTGCCTCTTTCTGCACCTCTGTTGCTTCTTTCTGCACTTCTTTTGCCTCTTACTGCACCTCTCTTGCTTCTTTCTGCATCTCTGTTGACTCTTTCTACACTCGTCTTCCTTCTTTCTGTACCTCTCTTTCTTCTTTCTGCACTCTCTTGCTTCTTTCTGCACCCTTCTTCCCTTTTTTTGCATCCCTCTTGCCTCTTTCTGCAGTTCTCTTGCCATTTTCTGCACTTCTCTTGCCTCTTTCTGCACCTCACTTGCCTCTTGATGCACTTCTTTTTCTTCTTTCTACACCTTTGTTGCGTCTTTCAGCAATTCTCTTGCCACTTTCTGCACTTCTCTTGCTTGTTTCTGCATCTCTCTTGCGTCTTTCTGCACCTCTGTTTCCTTTTTCTGCACCTCATTTGCTTCTTTCTGCACCCCTCTTTCCTCTTTCTGCACCCCTGTTCCCTATTTCTGCACCTTTCCTGCCTGTTTCTGCACCTCTCTTGCCTCTTTCTGTACCTCTGTTGCTTCTTTTTGCACTACTCTTGCCTCTTTTTGCACCCTTCGCGCCTCTTTCAGCACCTCTGTTTCTTCTTTCAGCAGTTCTCTTCCTTCTTTCTGCACCCCTCCTGCCTCTTTCTGTACCCCTCTTGCCTCTTTGTGCAGCTCTCCTACCTCTTTCTGCACCCCCTTGCCTCTTTTCGCACAATTGTTGGTTCTTTCTGCACTGCTCTTACTTCTTTTTGCACCTCTTTTGCAAATGTCTGCATCCCTCTTGCCTCTTTCTGCACCCCTCTTCCCTATTTCTCCACCTCGCTTGCTTCTTTCTGTACTTCTATTGCTTCTTTCTGCACTGTTCTTGCTTCTTTCTGCACCTCTCTTGCAAATTTCTGTATCCCTCTTACCTGTTTCTCTACCCGTTTCCTTTTTCTGCGCCTTTCTTGCCTGTTTCTGCACCTCTCTTGCCTCTTTTGGCACCTCTGTTGCTTCTTTCTACACTTCTCTTGCCTCTTTCTGCACCCCTCTTGCTGTATCTCTATTGCCTTTTTCTGCAGTTCTCTTGCCTCTTTCTGTACCTCTTTTGCTTCTTTCTGCACTTTTCTTGCCTCTTTCTGTACCCTTCTTGCCTCTTTCTGCACCTCTGTTGGTTCTTTCTACACTGCTCTTGCTTCTTTCTGCACATCTGTTACAGATTTCTGCATCCCTCTTGCCTCTTTCTGTACCCCTCTTCCCTCTTTCTGCACCTCCCTTGCCTCCGTCTGCACCCTTATTCCATCTTCCTGCAATTCTCTTGCCTATGTCTGCAGCCCTGTTCCCTTATTTCTCCACCTCTCTTGCTTCTTTCTGCACTTCTCTTGCTTCTTTCTGCACTGCTCTTGCTTCTTTCCTCACCTCTCTTGCAAAT
This sequence comes from Calotriton arnoldi, assembly GCA_963921515.1. Classification (NCBI taxonomy): domain Eukaryota; kingdom Metazoa; phylum Chordata; class Amphibia; order Caudata; family Salamandridae; genus Calotriton; species Calotriton arnoldi. The sequence continues at coordinate 390,754 of CAWUFW010011245.1, read as the reverse complement.
TTCTGTATCCCTCCTACCTCTTTCTTCACCCCTGTTTCTGCACCTCTCTTGCCTCTTTTGGCCACTCTGTTGCTTCTTTCTGCACTCCTCTTGCCTCTTTCTGCACCCCTCTTGCTGTACCTCTATTGCCTTTTTCTGCAGTTCTCTTGCCTCTTTCTGTACCTCTTTTGCTTCTTTCTGCACTTTTCTTGCCTCTTTCTGTACCCCTCTTGCCTCTTTCTGCACCTCTGTTGGTTCTTTCTACACTGCTCTTGCTTCTTTCTGCACATCTGTTGCAGATTTCTGCATCCCTCTTGCCTCTTTCTGTACCCCTCTTCCCTCTTTCTGCACCTCCCTTGCCTCTGTCTGCACACCTGTTCCCTCTTTCTCATCCCTTTTGCCTGGTTCTCCAACTCTCTTGCCTCTTTCTGCAGTTATCTTGCCTCCTTCTGTACCTCACTTGCCTCTTTCTGCACATCTCTTGCTTCTTTCTGCACCCTTCTTCCCTTTTTCTGCACATCTCTTGCCTCTTTCTGCACCTTTCTTGCCTCTTTCTGCACATCTATTGGTTCTTTCTGCACTGCTCTTGCCTCTTTCTGCACCCCTCTTGCCTCTTTCTGCACCTCTTTAGCTTCTTTCTGCACTTCTCCCTCCTCTTTCTGCACCCCTGTTGCCTCTTTCTGCACCTCTGTTGCTTCTTTCTGCACTTCTTTTGCCTCTTACTGCACCTCTCTTGCTTCTTTCTGCATCTCTGTTGTCTCTTTCTGCACTCGTCTTCCTTCTTTCTGTACCTCTATTTCTTCTTTCTGCACTCTTGCTTCTTTCTGCACCCTTCTTCCCTTTTTTGCATCCCTCTTGCCTCTTTCTGCAGTTCTCTTGCCATTTTCTGCACCTCTCTTGCCTCTTTCTGCATCTCACTTGCCTCTTTCTGCACTTCTCTTTCTTCTTTCTACACCTTTGTTGCGTCTTTCAGCAATTCTCTTGCCACTTTCTGCACTTCTCTTGCTTGTTTCTACATCTCTCTTGCGTCTTTCTGCACCTCTGTTTCCTTTTTCTGCACCTCATTTGCTTCTTTCTGCACCCCTCTTTCCTCTTTCTGCACCCCTGTTCCCTATTTCTGCACCTTTCCTGCCTGTTTCTGCACCTCTCTTGCCTCTTTCTGTACCTCTGTTGCTTCTTTTTGCACTACTCTTGCCTCTTTTTGCACCCTTCGCGCCTCTTTCAGCACCTCTGTCTCTTCTTTCAGCACTTCTCTTCCTTCTTTCTGCACCCCTCCTGCCTCTTTCTGTACCCCTCTTACCTCTTTGTGCAGCTCTTCTACCTCTTTCTGCACCCCCTTGTCTCTTCTTGCGCAATTGTTGGTTCTTTCTGCACTGCTCTTACTTCTTTTTGCACCTCTTTTGCAAATTTCTGCATCCCTCTTGCCTCTTTCTGCACCCCTCTTCCCTATTTCTCCACCTTGCTTGCTTCTTTCTGTACTTCTATTGCTTCTTTCTGCACTGTTCTTGCTTCTTTCTGCACCTCTCTTGCAAATTTCTGTATCCCTCTTACCTCTTTCTCTACCCGTTTCCTTTTTCTGCGCCTTTCTTGCCTGTTTCTGTACCTCTATTGCCTCTTTCGGCACCTCTGTTGCTTCTTCCTGCACTTCTCTTGCCTCTTTCTGCACCCCTCTTGCTGTACCTCTCTTGCCTTTTTCTGCAGTTCTCTTGCCTCTTTCTGTACCTCTTTTGCTTCTTTCTGCACTTTTCTTGCTTCTTTTTGTACCCCTCTTGCCTCTTTCTGCACCTCTGTTGGTTCTTTCTACACTGCTCTTCCTTCTTTCTGCACCTCTGTTGCAAATTTCTGCATCCCTCTTCCCTCTTTCTTCAACTCTCTTGCCTCTTTCTGCACCCCTGTTCCCTATTTCTGCACCTTTCCTGCCTGTTTCTGCACCTCTCTTGCCTCTTTCTGTACCTCTGTTGCTTCTTTTTGCACTTCTCTTGCCTCTTTCTGCACCCCTCTTGCCTCTTTTTGAACCTTTGTTGGTTCTTTTTGCACTGCTCTTACTTCTTTCTGCACCTCCTTTGCAAATTTCTGCATCCCTCTTGCCATTTTCTGCACCCCTGTTCTCTATTTCTGCACCTTTCCTGCCTGTTTCTGCACCTCTCTTGCCTCTTTCTGTACCTCTGTTGCTTCTTTTTGCACTTCTCTTGCCTCTTTCTGCACCCTTTGTGCCTCTTTCAGCACCTCTGTTGCTTCTTTCTGCACTTCTCTTCCTTCTTTCTGCAACCCTCCTGCCTCTTTCTGTATCCCTCTTGCCTGTTTGTGCACCTCTCCTACCTCTTTATGACCCCCTCTTGCCTCTTTTTGCACCTTTGTTGGTTCTTTCTGCACTGCTCTTACTTCTTTCTGCACCTCCTTTGCAAATTTCTGCATCCCTCTTCCCTCTTTCTGCACCCCTCTTCCCTATTTCTCCACCTCGCTTGCTTCTTTCTGTACTTCTCTTGCTTCTTTCTGCACCTCTCTTGCAAATTTCTGTATTTCTTTTACCTCTTTCTGCACCCCTGTTCCCTCTTGTGAGAAGTTGGCCTGGTATATGCTGTCCACTAATTATAGTGGGCACCTTGCACCAGTCCAAACAACCCCTTATTGGAGATAGGTTAAAGACAACCTTATTGAAAGCTATCCTAGTGGTAGCTATGGAGAGCAGCCTTCAGGCTAAGTCTTGAAGGAATGTAAAGCAGCTTGTTTTACCAGTCTATAATCTCTTGAGTGACCAAATGAAAGAGCACCACACCAGGTATATATTCAAAATATATGTATTTATTGCTAAACACACCCCTCTAGTCTCTTTATGAGGCTAGAGTTCGAAGTACATAAGTTAGAAGTTATTTAAACACAGTAATAGCACAAATACACGTTTGGGCCCTAGGGGCGTACCAAACCATATACCAATAAAGTGGTATAAGAACCACGACTGAACTAGACACTAGGCCTAGAGCCTCTAGAAGTGCTTGGACCACAAGGAACCACCCAAGGTAGTGACACAGGGGACACACGGGGGACGCGTGCAGTGTAAATACACAACCGCAATATGCCGTTGACTTCTATGGAGAAAGTCGTGATCGGGAAATTAAAGAAAAGGGACACTTAAAGGAGGACTTGGAGCAAACCCTTTGAGATCTAGTACTTTGAAGAGTCTCTACCCACGGGAGCACCGGAGTACTCGTGTTACATCACCCAGGGAAGCCGGGTGCATAGGTGTCTTTCGGGGTCGGGTTTCGTCGTCGATTTGAATGGCGATCTGCTGCAAAGTGCTGCTGGCGACCAAGTGGAAAGTGTCCGGGTGGATCCAAGAGTGGATCGGAGATCTGAAGAACCTGAAAGCAGAGGGGACAGAGTCTGGGTCACTAGCCAGTGACCAGGAAGGCGATGGACAGATGCCCACCGATGTCGAGTGCTTCAGGTGCGTTGACGGTCATCTTGACTCTTCAGCCACGAGGTCCAGGAGGCGTTGTCGGTGACCAGGAGCAGGATTCGCGCTGGTACATGATGTTTGTCGAGTGCTGAGGTGTCGGCGACCGGATTGGACCCAACAAACCTTGGTAACAGCAAGTCTCGATGCAGAGGAAGATCGTCGATGGTGCAGACCAGCAAGGTCTGGGGAACTCACCCAGCAAGGGTAAGTGAGCACAGGCCTGGAGCAACCAGGATGCCAAGTAAGAAAAAGATTGGCCTTCGTTAAGGGCTACTAGCCAACAGGCTAGCAACCGCGAAGGAGCCTTAAGACGTTGCACGTGGATCTGGCTCACAGGACACTCGTGGAGTGGAGGCCAGTGATCTTCGGTGCAGTTGGTGCTGGAGGCTAGGGCTACTCGGAGCCCAAAGCATGACTTCATGGGAGACCCAGAAGAGGATGCACTTGCAAATGTGCTCGGTGTCCAGGGGTCATGGTCTCAAGTCACCCACGATAGCTACGGACCTCAACTTTGCTGGGGACTCAGGGTAGCCTCGGCGAAGTCTGAGAATCCACCTCTGGTGATGCGATGACTTCGGTGTCCAACGGGAGCTTCAGAAATGCGAACCGGACAGATGCTTCTTTGGTGCCTGCCAAGCAGGGGAGTCACTCCTTGACCCCAAGGGAGAGTCTTCTGTCCTCTAATCGTGAGTAGAGCGTCGAAGGTCCAGGATTCTGTTTCAGAGTTTCGTCCAGGTATAATCTAAATCCCTAAGGACTGGGTTCCTATACTTATACTAAGTTTAGGGTTGGACTACTCTGTGGCCCCACCTATGGGTGGGTCAGGGCAGAGGGGTGGCTACACCCCTTTCCCTTTGTCCAGTTCGCGCCAAAGCAGGGGCTGCAAGCCCCTGATCCGGTTTGAACTGGGGTATGCACAGGGACACCAAGTGTGCCCCCAGTGCAGGACTTCAAAGCACCCGAAAGTGCTCCCGCCCAGCCCCAATACACATTATCCTGTCTGGGGAGGTGGTCACACCTCCCTGGGACAGGAAACCTATTGTCCAGGCCTCCCCTGCCAGAGTTTCGTCCAGCAGCAGGAGGCCAGACTCGTGTCTGTGGCAGCAGCATCCGTTTTGTGATGCCAGGGCTTTGGAAAGAAGTTACCGGGCTAGCCAGAGTTAACATGTCTTTCCCTCTAGAAGGGTGGAATGCTACCCCCGCTGCCAGAATTGGCGGGGGGTAGTATTCCAAGATGTTTGACACCAAACACGACATGTTTAGGTGCAGCCATTCCAAAGTTAGCATTTAACGCGAGGTTATAATGCGCTTAAGAGTATATGGTCAGGCTGCACTACAAACAGCATCAGAGAAGGGTCTCCGAACGCTGCAGAGGGGCCCTGCTCATGCATGGGCACCCTCTCACATAGGAACCATGCACTCTGCCTTTAGGATTGATAAGGCCTGCCTTAGGAGTGACTTATAGGTTTATATGTGTGTATGTATTTAGTGATATAGGTAACCTATATCACAGTAAGGGGTGCATGCACCACCTTACCCAGGCTGCAGTAGCAGACCTGTGGTGTCAGTTTGGATGGCCTTCCAGGGGTGGCATAATACATGCTGCAGCCCCTGGTAGGCCTCTGAGGTACCTATGCCCTTGGTACATAGTATACCATATACTAGGGACTTATAAGGGCACTCCAGATTCCAATCAGTGATGTGCCTAAGGCACATGGAAACCATTTTAGAGAGGAAGCAGCTAGGCTGGGGTTCTGATTAGCAGGGCCCCAGCCAGACTAATGTCGAAAAACAGTGAAGCGTCAGCAAAAAGTGGGGGTACCCATGTGAAGCAGATCCTACTCTCCTACACAACCCCCCAAACGTAGGGACATTAAACTAACCTTGCCCAGTTAAGTCTTCATGTTCTAAGTGGAAGTACCTAGAGAGTCCATCTGCATTGGCATGGTTACTCCCAGGTCTATGTTCCACTGTAAAGTCCATCCCCTGTAGGGAAATGGACCACCTAAGCAGTTTGGGGTTTTCACCCTTCATTTGTTTTAGCCATAAGAGGGGCGTATGGTCTGTCTGAACCAGGAAGTGTGTACCAAACAAGTATGGCCTCAACTTCTTCAGAGCCCAGACCACAGCAAAGGCCTCCCTCTCTATGGCTGACCAACGTTTCTCTCTAGGGGTCAGCCTTCTGCTAATGAAAGCTACTGGCTGATCCTGACCTTCTTCATTCAATTGTGACAGTACAGCCCCTACCCCCAATTCAGATGCATCAGTTTGAACAATGAACTTCTTGGAGTAATCAGGACTCTGTAGAATGGGAGCAGTGCACATGGCCTGCTTCAGGTCATCAAATGCCTTTTGACAGCTAACTGTCCACTGAACCTTTTTGGGCATTTTCTTAGAAGTTAAGTCATTCAGGGGTGTCACTATTGATCCATACCCCTTGACAAATCTCCTATAGTACCCAGTCAGGCCTAAGAAGGCTCTCACCTGAGTCTGGGTAGTGGGAGCAGTCCAGTCCATGATAGTCTGGATCTTGCTCTGCAAAGGTTGAACCTGGCCTCCACCCACAAGGTGGCCCAGGTACACAACCTGACTCTGCCCTATCTGGCACTTAGTGGCCTTGATAGTCAGGCCTGCCTTTGCAGGGCCTGTAAAACATTCCTGAGGTGGACCAGGTGATCCTCCCAGGTGGAGCTAAAGACAGCAATATCATCTAGATATGCTGCACTATAGGCTTCCAGACCTGTGAGAACTGTATTCACCAACCTCTGGAAAGTGGCAGGTGCATTCTTCAGACCAAAGGGCATTACCACAAATTGATAATGCCCACTAGGGGTTGAGAATGCTGTTTTGGGCTTTGCAGTATCAGCTAGTCTGATCTGCCAGTAGCCAGCTGTCAAGTCAAATGTGCTGAGATATTTGGCTGAGGCCAAAGTATCTATGAGCTCATCTGCCCTTGGTATTGGATGGGCATCAGTCCTAGTGACTGCATTGAGACCCCTGTAGTCCACACAAAACCTCATCTCTCTTTTCCACCACTGGTGTGAGGTTTTGGCACAAGGACCACTGGACTAGCCCAAGGGCTATCTGAGGGTTCAATAACTCTCAACTCCAACATTTTCTGGACTTCAGTCCTGATACAGTCCCTGACATGGTCAGGTTGCCTATAAATCTTATTTTTAATAGGCAGACTGTCCCCAGTGTCCACTTCATGAGTACACCAGGTGGTCTGACTGGGTGTCAGTGAAAACATATGTCTAAACTGATTGAGAACTTGCCTACAATCAGTTTGTTGCTGGGTAGTGAGGCTGCCTGCCAAGGCTACACCATCTACTGACCCATCGTCAGGGTTCTGTGAGAGCAGGTCAGGGAGTGGGTCACTCTCTTCCTCCTGCCCTTCATCAGTAGCCATGAGCAAGCCCATGTCTGCCCTGTCCACATATGGTTTTAACCTGTTGACATGGAGAACACTGTGGGGACTCCTGGGTGTTCCTGGGTCTACTAAGTAGGTAACCTCACCCTTCTGCTCAACAATAGTGTGGGGTCCACTCCATTTGTCTTGGAGAGCTGCTGGGGCCACTGGCTCCAACACCCACACCTTCTGTCCTGGCTGGTAAACAGTCAGAACAGCCTTTTGGTCTTGCCAGGCCTTTTGAGGTTCCTGGCTAGCCTCAAGGTTTTTGGTTGCCTTTTTCATATACTCAGCCATCCGGGAGCGGAGACCAAGTACATAGTCCACTATGTCTTGCTTTGGGGGCTTGAGAGGTAACTCCCATCCTTCCTTCACCAAGCACAGTGGACCCCTCACAGGGTGGCCAAACAGAAGTTCAAAAGGGCTGTAACCAACCCCCTTCTGAGGCACCTCCCTATATGCAAATAAAAGGCAGGGCAAGAGTATGTCCCATCTTCGCCTAAGCTTTTCTGGGAGCCCTTTAATCATGCCCTTCAAGGTTTTGTTGAATCTCTCAACTAAACCATTGCATTGTGGGTGATAGGGTGTGGTGAACTTATAAGTCACTCCACACTCCTTCCACATTGCTTTTAAGTACCCAGACATGAAGTTAGCACCCCTGTCTGATACTACCTCCTTAGGAAAGCCCACTCTTGAGAAAATTCCCAGGAGGGCCCTTGCCACCACAGGTGCTGTAGTGGTCCTGAGGGGAATAGCTTCTGGGTACCTGGTGGCATGATCCACTACCACCAGGATAAACCTGTGCCCAGATGCTGTTTGGGGATCCATGGGACCAACAATGTCAATCCCTACCATTTCAAAGGGCACCCCCACCACAGGTAGTGGTATCAGGGGGGCCTTTGTAGTGCCACCTGCCTTGCCACTGGCCTGGCAGGTTACACAGGAGCGACAAAACTCCTTGATGTCTTCAGACATGTGGGGCCAGTGAAAGTGAGGGACAATTCTGTCCCAAGTCTTGTTCTGGCCCAGGTGACCTGCCAAGGGAATATCATGGGCTAGGGTCAATAGGAGGCCCCTGAACTTCAGAGGTATAACCAACCTCCTGGTAGCACCAGGCTTGGGGTCTCTACTCTCTGAGTACAGGAGTCCATCATCCCAATACACTGTATGGGGACCACTAGCTTTCCCAGCAGCCTCAGCAGCAGCTTGCTGTCTGAGGGGTTCAAGGGAGGGGCAGCTCTGCTGCTCCTGGCTCAGATCTGCCCTAGAAGGTCCACCTGTCCTCAAGAACTCAACCTGGTCAGGTTCAAGTTCCTCTGGGACAGTTCCTTCTTCAGGACTGAGATCATCCCCCTCAAGGGACTGATCTTCCTCCTGAGCCAAGGGGGAAGGCACTGCCTTAACCCTACTACTCCTCCTATTGGAAGGCACTTGGTCCATTCTTCCAGAATCCAAGGCCTGTTCAGTGCTAGACATTTTGGCTTGTGACCTGGTCACAGCAAACACATCTGCAGGGATCCCCAGCATTTCTGCATGGGTCCTGAGCTCCACTTCTGCCCAAGCAGAAGTCTCTAAGTCATTGCCAAGCAAGCATTCGACTGGTAGGTTTGCACTCACCACAACCTTCTTAAGGCCAGTTACCCCTCCCCAGGAGAAGTTAACAACTGCCAGAGTATGGTCTGTTCTGACATTGCTAGCATTGGTCACTTGGTACATCTCACCAAGTATAACTTGCCCAGGATTCAGAAGGTCTTGTGTCACCATTGTGACACTTGCCCCTGTGTCCCTAAATGCCAAAGCTTCACGTCCATTGATTAAAGGCTGTTGTCTGTACTTGCCCAGATTACTGGGACTCACAGAGGAGGTCACATCCATGCCTCCATCACAGACTAACACAGCCTTAGTCAGTTCTCTGACTAGGTCAGAGCCCAACTCAGTACCCAGGGTGAACCCTACTAAACCCTTGGCTGGAGCACTCCCACCAACTGTACTAGGGGTAACAGGTGCCTTAGGGGCATTGGTGGGTGCTGGACTTGAGTCTTTGGACTTGGTGCAATCACTGGTCCAGTGGGTCTTTTGCTTACAGACCTTGCACCATGGTTTTCTTTGGCCTTTCCCTTTGGTAGACTGTGAATCCCCACCTGAAGAAGATTTTTGGGGGCCTGATGAAGACTTTTGATCTTTACCCTTCTCCCCACCCTTTTCAGAGTTCTTAGCATCTTGCTTCTTGGTTTCCCCACCTTGGTTCTGTACCTTCTGCTTCACCCTGGTTCTGACCCATTTGTCTGCCTTCTTTCCCAATTCTTGGGGAGAGGTCAGATCAGAGTCTACCAGGTATTGATGCAACAGCTGATTTTGACAGTTATTAAGAATCTGCTCCCTCATTATCAGATTGTACAATCCTGAGAAGTCACACACCTTACTGCCCATCAACCAGCCTTCCAGAGCCTTGGCAGAACAATCCACATAGTCTACCCAGTCTTGAGTCTGTGCTTTTGGGTATCTCTGAACTTCAACCTGTACTGTTCAGTGGTTAGGCCAAACCCATCAATAAGAGCACTCTTCAAGACCTTGTAATTATCAGCATCCTCCTCTCTAACAGTGAGGAGCTTATCTCTACCTTTGTCTGCAAAGGAGAGCCACAAGATTGCTGCCCACTGCTCCTGAGGGACCTTCTGTACCTTACAGGCCCTCTCTAGAGCAGTTATCCACTTGTGGATGTCATCCCCATTCTGATAGGGAGGGACAATCTTGCTCAGGTTCCTATGGTCATATGACCTTTCCCTATCTCTAGGGACATGGCTGCCACCATGGGACTCTAGTCCCAACTTTCTTTTCTCTCTAAAGAGATCTAGGGACTCCCTGTCTAAGGCTACTTGCTTCCTTCTGAGTTCAAGCTGAGCTTCCTCATATTGAATCAGCCTTGTTCTCCTCTCATGAGAGGATTCCCTCCTATGAGATGAGACAGAGCTCCCTATTGAGGTGCCAGAGTGGTTAGACTCCTGAGAAGGAGATCTAGACTTTCTGGGCACACTCTTAATCCTTCCTGGGGGACAAAGAGGGCATCATTCTGATCATCCTCTTCATCTTCCTCAGGAGGGATTGGGTTATCCAGGTCAGGGTCATTGTCACCCTCCTGGCCAGTTTCAGAGGGGGGGCTGGGGGTATTTCTACCCCTGGCCCCATCCTCCTCTTCTGCCCCACCCTCAGCTCCTACCCCTTCAGTCCCCAAAGGCCTACTAAGGTCATAAGCCACCAACAACTCCTTGAGGTGTTGGGTGGTGGGGCTTTGGCCTGTCCTTATTTTTCTCAAGTTGCATAAAGCTCTCAATTCCAAGAATGGGAGTGTATCATACTTGGAGGGTGGAAGCTCAGTGGCTTCCTGCAAGGATTCTTTAGATCCTACCCTTAAAGACATTACTAGTGTGGTGTGGTGTATGCACTACCTACTCTAGTGTGGCCTACTAAACTCTCTTGAGTTGTAGAAAGGGTGTGCTATCCCTTAACACACAACTCTAAGTTCAGTAGAACTTACTGTATTCTAAGCTTAAATTATATGTACCTTAGGTACCTTTAGTGGTTTTCAGTTGATCAATTCAATTGAGATTATCTGGTAAAACAATAGCAAGCTGGAATCCCACACGCTGCACACCAATGTGAGAAGTTGGCCTGGTATATGCTGTCCACTAATTATAGTGGGCACCTTGCACCAGTCCAAACAACCCCTTATTGGAGATAGGTTAAAGACAACCTTATTGAAAGCTATCCTAGTGGTAGCTATGGAGAGCAGCCTTCAGGCTAAGTCTTGAAGGAATGTAAAGCAGCTTGTTTTACCAGTCTATAATCTCTTGAGTGACCAAATGAAAGAGCACCACACCAGGTATATATTCAAAATATATGTATTTATTGCTAAACACACCCCTCTAGTCTCTTTATGAGGCTAGAGTTCGAAGTACATAAGTTAGAAGTTATTTAAACACAGTAATAGCACAAATACACGTTTGGGCCCTAGGGCGTACCAAACCATATACCAATAAAGTGGTATAAGAACCACGACTGAACTAGACACTAGACCTAGAGCCTCTAGAAGTGCTTGGACCACAAGGAACCACCCAAGGTAGTGACAGAGGGGACCCACGGGGGACGCGTGCAGTGTAAATACACAACCGCGATACGCCGTTGACTTCTATGGAGAAAGTCGTGATCGGGAAATTAAAGAAAAGGGACACTTAAAGGAGGACTTGGAGCAAACCCTTTGAGATCTAGTACTTTGAAGAGTCTCTACCCATGGGAGCACCGGAGTACTCGTGTTACCTCACCCAGGGAAGCCGGGTGCATAGGTGTCTTTCGGGGTCGGTTTCGTCGTCGATTTGAATGGCGATCTGCTGCAAAGTGCTGCTGGCGACCAAGTGGAAAGTGTCCGGGTGGATCCAAGAGTGGATCGGAGATCTGAAGAACCTGAAAGCAGAGGGGACAGAGTCTGGGTCACTAGCCAGTGACCAGGAAGGCGATGGACAGATGCCCACCGATGTCGAGTGCTTCAGGTGTGTTGACGGTCGTCTTGACTCTTCAGCCACGAGGTCCAGGAGGCGTTGTCGGCAACCAGGAGCAGGATTCTGGCTGGTACATAATGTTTGTCGAGTGCTGAAGTGTCGGCGACCGGATTGGACCCAACAAGCCTTGGCAATGGCAAGTCTCGATGCAGAGGAAGATCGTCGATGGTGCAGACCAGCAAGGTCTGGGGAACTCACCCAGCGAGGGTAAGTGAGGGCAGGCCTGGAGCAACCAGGATGCCAAGTAAGAAAAAGATTGGCCTTCGTTAAGGGCTACTAGCCAACAGGCTAGCGACCGCGAAGGAGCCTCGAGACGTCGCACGTGGATCTGGCTCACAGGACACTCGTGGAGTGGAGGCCAGTGATCTTCGGTGCAGTTGGTGCTGCAGGCTAGGGCTACTCGGAGCCCAAAGCACGACTTTGTGGGAGACCCAGAAGAGGATGCACTTGCAAATGTGCTCAGTGTCCAGGGGTCATGGTCTCAAGTCACCCACGATAGCTATGGGCCTCAACTTTGCTGGGGACTCAGGGTAGCCTCGGGGAAGTCTGAGAATCCACCTCTGGTGATGCGATGACTTCGGCGTCCGACGGGAGCTTCAGAATTGCGAACCGGACAGATGCTTCTTTGGTGCCTGCCAAGCAGGGGAGTCACTCCTTGACCCCAAGGGAGATTCTTCTGTCCTCTAATCGTGAGTAGAGCATCGAAGGTCCAGGATTCTGTTTCAGAGTTTCGTCCAGGTATAATCTAAATCCCTAAGGACTGGGTTCCTATACTTATACTAAGTTTAGGGGTTGGACTACTCTGTGGCCCCACCTATGGGTGGGTCAGGTCAGAGGGGTGGCTACACCCCTTTCCCTTTGTCCAGTTCATGCCAAAGCAGGGGCTGCAAGCCCCTGATCCGGTTTGAACTGGGGTATGCACAGGGACACCAAGTGTGCCCCCAGTGCAGGACTTCAAAGCACCCGAAAGTGCTCCCGCCCAGCCCCAATACACATTATCCTGTCTGGGGAGGTGGTCACACCTCCCTGGGACAGGAAACCTATTGTCCAGGCCTCCCCTGCCGGAGTTTCGTCCAGCAGCAGGAGGCCAGACTCGTGTCTGTGGCAGCAGCATCCATTTTGTGATGCCAGGGCTTTGGAAAGAAGTTACCGGGCTAGCCAGAGTTAACATGTCTTTCCCTCTAGAAGGGTGGAATGCTACCCCCGCCGCCAGAATTGGCGGGGGGGTAGTATTCCAAGATGTTTGACACCAAACACGACATGTTTAGGTGCAGCCATTCCAAAGTTAGCATTTAACGCGAGGTTATAATGCGCTTAAGAGTATATGGTCAGGCTGCACTACAAACAGCATCAGAGAAGGGTCTCCGAACGCTGCAGAGGGGCCCTCTCACATAGGAACCATGCACTCTGCCTTTAGGATTGATAAGGCCTGCCTTAGGAGTGACTTATAGGTTGATATGTGTGTATGTATTTAGTGATATAGGTAACCTATATCACAGAAAGGGGTGCATGCACCACCTTACCAAGGCTGCAGTAGCAGACCTGTGGTGTCAGTTTGGATGGCCTTCCAGGGGTGGCATAATACATGCTGCAGCCCCTGGTAGGCCTCTGAGGTACCTATGCCCTTGGTACATAGTATACCATATACTAGGGACTTATAAGGGCACTCCAGATTCCAATCAGTGATGTGCCTAAGGCACATGGAAACCATTTTAGAGAGGAAGCAGCTAGGCTGGGGTTCTGATTAGCAGGGCCCCAGCCAGACTAATGTCGAAAAACAGTGAAGCATCAGCAAAAAGTGGGGGTACCCATGTGAAGCAGATCCTACTCTCCTACACCTCTTTCTGCACCTTTCTTGCCTGTTTCTGCACCTCTCTTGCCTCTTTCGGCACCTCTGTTGCTTCTTTCTGTACTTCTCTTGCTTCTTTCTGCACACCTCTTGCCTCTTTCAGCACCTCTGTTGCTTCTTTCTGCACTTTTCTTGCTTCTTTCTGCACTGCTCTTGCCTCTTTCTGCACACCTCTTGCCTCTTTCTGCACCTCTTTAGCTTCTTTCTGCACTTCTCTCTCTTCTTTCTGCACCTCACCTACCTCTTTCTGCACCCCTCTTACCTCTTTTTGCACCTTTGTTATTTCTTTCTGCACTGCTCTTACTTCTTTCTGTACTTCCTTTGCAAATTTCTGCATCCCTCTTTCTGAACCCCTCTTCCCTATTTCTCCACATCGCTTGCTTTTTTCTGTACTTCTCTTGCTTCTATCTGCACTGCTCTTGCTTCTTTATGCACCTCTCTTGCAAGTTTCTGTATTTCTATTACCTCTTTCTGCACCCCTGTTCCCTCTTTCTGCACCTTTCTTGCCTGTTTCTGCACCTCTCTTGCCTCTTTCGGCACCTCTGTTGCTTCTTTCTGTACTCCTCTTGCCTCTTTCTGCACACCTCCTGCCTCTTTCAGCACCTTTGTTGCTTCTTTCTGCACTTTTCTTGCTTCTTTCTGCACCCCTCTTGCCTCTTTCTGTACCCCTTTTGCCTCTTTGTGCACCTCTCCTGCCTCTTTCTGCACCTCTCTTGCCTTTTTCTGCAGTTCTCTTCCCTCTTTCTGCACCTCTTTTGCTCCTTTCTGCACTTTTCTTGCCTCTTTCTTTACCCCTCTTGCCTCTTTCTGCACCTCTGTTGGTTCTTTCTGCACTGCTCTTGCTTCTTTCTGCACCTCTGTTCTAAATGTCTACATCCCTCTTGCCTGCTTCTGTATCCCTCTTCCCTCTTTCTGCACCTTTCTTGCCTCTGTCTGCACACCTGTTCCCTCTTTCTGCACCCCATTTGCCTGTTCCTGCAACTCTCTTGCCTCTTTCTGCAGTTCTCTTGCCTCCTTCTGCACCTCACTTGCCTCTTTCTGCACTTCTCTTGCTTCTTTCTGCACCCTTCTTTCCTTTTTCTGCACATCTCTTGCCTCTTTCTGTACTTCTCTTGCCTCTTTCTGCACCTCTTTTGCTTCTTTCTGCACTTCTCTCTCCTCTTTCTGCACCCCTCTTGCCTCTTTCTGCACCTTTGTTGCTTCTTTCTACACTTTTTTTGCTTCTTTCTGCACCTCTCTTGCCTCTTTCTGTACCCCTTTTGCCTCTTTGTGCACCTCTCCTGCCTCTTTCTGCACCTCTCTTGCCTTTTTCTGCAGTTCTCTTCCCTCTTTCTGCACCTCTTTTGCTTCTTTCTGCACTTTTCTCGCCTCTTTCTGTACCCCTCTTGCCTCTTTCTGCACCTCTGTTGGTTCTTTCTGCACTGCTCTTGCTTCTTTCTGCACCTCTGTTCTAAATGTCTACATCCCTCTTGCCTGCTTCTGTATCCCTCTTCCCTCTTTCTGCACCTTTCTTGCCTCTGTCTGCACACCTGTTCCCTCTTTCTGCACCCTATTTGCCTGTTCCTGCAACTCTCTTGCCTCTTTCTGCAGTTCTCTTGCCTCCTTCTGCACCTCACTTGCCTCTTTCTGTACTTCTCTTGCTTCTTTCTGCACCCTTCTTTCCTTTTTCTGCACATCTCTTGCCTCTTTCTGTACTTCTCTTGCCTCTTTCTGCACCTCTTTTGCTTCTTTCTGCACTTCTCTCTCCTCTTTCTGTACCCCTCTTGCCTCTTTCTGCACCTCTGTTGCTTCTTTCTGCACTGCTCGTGCTTCTTTCTGCACCCCATTCCCTCTTTCTGCAATTCTCTTGCCTCTGTCTGCAGCCCTGTTCCCTCTTTCTGCACCTCTTTTGTCAGTTTCTGCAACTCTCTTGCCTCTTTGTGCAGTTCTCTTGCCTCCTTCTTCACCTCTGTTGCCTCTTTCTGCACCCCTCTTGCCTCCTTTTGCACCCCTCTTGCCTCTTTCTGCACCCCTGTTGCTTCATTCTGCACTTCTCTTGTTTCTTTCTGCATGCCTCTTGCCTCTTTCTGCATCCTTCTTCCTTCTTTGTGCATCTCTCTTGCCTCTTTCTGCACTTCTCTTTCCTCTTTCTGCACCCCTCTTGCCTCTTTCTGCACCTTTGTTGGTACTTTGTGCACTCTCTTGCTTTTTTCTGCATCTCTCTTGCTTTTTCTGCACCCCTCTTGCCTCTTTCTGCACATCTGTTGCTTCTTTCTGCACTTCTCTTGCTTCTACCTTTTTGTACACAAATTTACAGAGTATGCTGTTTGAAACACAGGTATTCAAGTATTTGTATGTTTGTTTTTATGTAATGCGTCACTAGGTAAAAGCAGAGACACACGCATGCATACCTTCACAAACTTGGTCAAACTTACAACAGTGATATGCTTAGGATTGCTGTTTTATATTTGGTAGGCCTAACATTCTGAGCAGTCGATGAATATTGAACCTTCAAGAGAAAAGTCAGGTTTAACCCTTTGTATGCTCATGACGAGCTCAGCTCGTCATGAGGCACAGTGGAGCTGTGCTCATGACGAGCTGAGCTCGTCATAACTGCCGCGGAATGCCGCGGAACGCCTGTGCGGGGCTAATTACCCTGCTGTGCTGGGCGTTCCACTGAGTGGGCGGGTTCGTGACGAGCTCAGCTCGTCATGAGCACAGCTCCACTGTGCCTCATGACGAGCACCGCGGCTCCGCGCCCCCACGCTGCACCGCGGGGGAATTACCCCCGCAGCGAAGGGGTTAAGACTTCTTTAGAGACAGATTAGTGATTAGGCTACTTTGTATGAGTCTGTTGTAAGGTACAGTCAAAGTAGGCCTCTTTCTGCACCTCTGTTGGTTCTTTCTGCACATCTCTTGCTTCTTTCTGCACCATTCTTCCTGTTTATGGACTTCTGTTGCCTCTTTCTGCATTTATCTTGCTGCTTTCAGCACCTTTCTTCCTCTTTCTTCCACCTCTCTTGCCTCTTTCTGCACTTCTCTTGCTTCTTTCTGCACCTTTCTTCCTCTTTCTGCACATGTCCTACCTATGTAGGCATAGTTAGAAATTAGCATTTAAAAAACCTTAGAAATTCACTGAAAAAAACAGCGGTTTCAAGGAAGTTGTAGTTAGGGATTAGCATTTAAAAAACCTTAGAAATTCACTGAAAAAACCACAGGTTTCAGGGACGTTATAGTTAGAAATTTTCATTTAAAAAACCTTTGAAATTCACTGAAAAAACCATAGGTTTCAGGGACGTTATAGTTAGAAATCATCATTTAAACAACCTTTGAAATTCACTGAAAAAACCATAGGTTTCAGGAACATTATAGTTAGTTGGACATTTCACTCGTACAAAACCAGAGACATTCAGCCGTTATAGTTAGTTGAGCTACTATAACTCGTGCCCCCGCAATGCACTGCTGATGACGTCACATATTACATCATTCATGACATGGTCAGTGACATCACTGATGACATCATCCACGTGATAATCTGATGGTGTTTTGTTATAAGAGTTAAGCTTGGTCAACAACATATTTTTTTGGTTAAGATCACCTGTAAAGCACCTCAGACTATTCCACTTTCACAGTGCTGTGATAAAGGAAAGCTTTGGTACGGGGGTAAGTGTGTCTCGATTCTGCAAATTTGATTCTGTGTTTACCCTAAAGACTCAAGGATGTCATTGCTCAAGACATGACCTCAATGATCTGTGATTATGAACATACATGAATTCCAGCCCAGAAATATGTCTGTTTGAATGTAGTTGAGGTTTTAAAATGTTTTTCGAAACTACTGTAACCAATTTTTGTCTTTTAAATTGTTGTAATGCTGCAAGATAGTTTGCATTGTTTCATAAAATATAAGCTGTTAAGTTTTTGTGGTTTTTATATTTATGTTGTTTTTTAAGTTGAATGCATTTGTATTAGAGTAACACAATAATATTGTATGTCTTAAGGTGTACAATAAAAAGAAACAGAACAGAAACAGCAAATATTTTGATGCAGAAAAGCGATCAGCACCTAGAAGAGAGAAAGAAAATAGAAAGAAAGATAGGAGCGAATAGATTAGACAAGTAGAGTTCTGCAATCTAATGGTTTGATGGAAAAGTAGTAAACGCTACCCATAATAGATCATTCTTAATCTTACTTTTAGTATCAATAGCACAATGAGTTTTCAACTATATAGTTATCACTTTTATGATTCCAAAGATCCTGAAAGGACTATTTATTAAAGTTTTTCCAATAAGGTGTTATTTGTCTCAATGCAATGGCAATTAAAAGGTACAACAACTTGATATTATAACACAGTTATCACAATAGGATGATAAGAAAATAAAAAACATTTTCAAAGGAACAACTTATATTAATATGAAATATTTTTGGAACAATTCGATCATACTAATTTCCAAAATGCATTAACACTTCGACATTGAAATAACAAGTGAACCATAGTACTTTCCACGCTTTTACAGGACCAACAACATTTGGGACAGAGTTATAAAACTTCAAGATATGTACTGGGGCAAAAAGTAATCTATCATAAGTAAAAAGGTGAGATTGGGAATAAAAGTTTTAAATACCTTAATCCAAATCCTTTTCCAAGCCTGTGAGTCAAGCTCAATTTGAAGACCTTGTTCTCATAACAACTCTAGTTAAGATTTCGGCCTAAGCACATTTGGTTGATGGAGAGTCTGATAAATCTTAACACCTCAAGCATATTACCACCTCAAAGTAATTTCTGAAGGTTTGTTGGAATTATGTTATTAGAAGAAGGTGTATTTACTGACTCATATAAATAATGAGAAAGTGATGCTTGTAATAAATACTCTTTCAAAAACGTGTCAGGGAACATGTAAATATCTCCTAATTTTTCAAAAGATATAATAAAAGATGCATCCTATGTATAATACACCCAAGACATTTTCTTTCTTTCCTATATTACGAACAGAACGATTTCTTACAAGTTTTTAAGCATGTGTTACTCTAGATTAGAGAATAGAAAAAAAACTAACTGCTTTATTATCTGGAAAAAGTGGCTAATGCAGTGAGTATAGTTTAATAGATTATGTTTTTGAAGAAGGTGACAAGTAAACATATTAACAATTTCCTTAAAAGATAAGTCAGGGAAGAATGTATGTTCAAGGTTGACAAACCATCATACTGACCAGGCAACCCACCTGCTTTCCTGATAACAAGTGGTACAACTTATAAATCAAGGAACCTAGGAACACCCTCAATCTTAATTAAGCAGAGATAATGTTCACAAGGAACTCATTTTTCAGTAAAATGATTAGTTATCACAGCAATTAATGTATCCTGCTTGACTGAAAAAAAATTAAACAGATATAGAATGAAGCCTTCGTTCAATAAAGCATATTAATATTTAAACAGTTTTAACGCATTACAGCCCACAGGACAAAATGTTTTCCTCCTCACTTTAGCCAAAGTGAGTGTTATTTATTTTTGCATAGCAGTTTTATAACACAAAAAGAGCATAAGAAAGTTGTTTCCTGTCTGTGTATTTACATTATATACATTTGCATATTTAAAGGTGAATAGTAAACCCCAGTGAAATAACCATAACAGAACCCGTGAAGTATGAAAAGTGCAATTGAAAAACTTGTAGTGGTGGTTATTGGTACATAAAAGAGGAGCCAATTGGAAATATAATACAATCAATTCTTTAGAGACAACTATATGATTTGTTGAGGGCTCTCCCTTTAAAAAGCAGACGACGTTTCGACCCTCTCGTGGTACGGGGTCTCTTCAGGACAAGAATTCTGGGGACTAAAGACAGGACAAATTTCAGTATAGTGAAAAGGGAGTAAAAACTGTGGGCCAAGGGACACAATATGGAGCAGGCTTACCAAGTGACTGAATCAGGAAGCCTGAATAGTAAATTCCTTCTGGTATGTTGCTGGGTACTTCCCACGGTAAGGATACTTAGTTCCGATCAATCACAAGGTGGAATACAATTTTCCACCTGCAATTGTATATAGACGTGCTGTTAGGAAGGAAGTGAAGGTGCACAGGGGATTAGCTTACCTTTAAAAAGAAGAAAAGCCACAGATTGGCTTCCCATGACGTTCACAGTAACAGTGATTACTGTAGATCCTACAAATATGAAACTGAGTTAACCAATTTATAGTGGCTATTCCCAACATGTAGTGAAAATAGCAGTGCAATATGATTACAATGGATTTAGAGCCTGCAATTAAATTATAAGGTGGTATAAGGCATTGCGTACTTCTACACGAATAACCGAATAATTCAATTTAAGTAGAGACTCACCTTACTAATCAGTTAGTAGGTGATGTTCTGTTTCACCAAGAGGCATGGAGCGTAGAACGGATAAGACATAACCCACCAAGGAACTGAAATTAATCAAAAAAAGTCAAGATTAGAGCGGCAACTCGCTACAATGTCAGAATGCAGCTCACAAGTATAGCGGCAAAGGATGCTACTACAATGAGCTTCCGAATATGGGATCGGCTTGCTAACCTAATCTCTCGGTGGCGTGGCGCTGATACTGGCAACCTTGTAGCCAGACGCAGTCAAAACGGCTTGCATTTATGCCTGTCATCGATGGGCATGCGTGACAAACCTTGCCCGAGCGTTGCAAGCGCAGTACGCTAGTCATTCGGTCTAGTCAAAGACTCTGTCATGGCGGCAGCCATTTCAGAGTGGGTCATTGTGGGTTAGGGTACGATAATTTCAACTCCTTAGGAGCAACAATACTCCCTATACGGTAGTAGCCTCGTATTCTTAATTATCCATGAAGTATAAACAATGAGCAGTGGAGGACTCATGTTCATGCGAAAATACGTGTATTATTACATTGTCATGATGAATTCAACTCCTAAGTTGCAGGTATACTACATATGCGGTAGTAGCCCCATATTCTTGCTTAACCAGGGAGTATAAAGCTGTAGAGGGCTCATGTAAAAACAAGAATACGTGTATCATTACTCCGTCATGTCTTGAGAGATCAACAATGTGTTTGGCAAAGAACTCATCAACAGTAGTTTCAAGGATATTGGTTACAATACATTGCCAAAGTTTACAGAGGTGACACCATTCAATTATGTCAATCAATGATCCATTTGGATTATATATTTTTAAAAGTACACATTTATGAATCAATAGTGCACATATCCTGAGCAATGAAGTAACATATAACTCAATAGGTTGACTCAGATACCAGCAGAGAGCTGGATCAGTATGTCTGGCATTACATGTGTACACCTGGGCCCTGCTGAAAGGTGTAAGTCGTCAGGGCCATGACCCAATGTGAGGTACAGCATGTTAGAGTATCAGATGGTCTGAGTCTAATCATTTAGCACTGACTAGAAGATCTAATCTAGAACTACCTGTCTCTCTTCTAGGTGGCATCTAATGTGTGGGTGTTGATGTTCAGTAGACACTATGAGGAAGGTAGTGGAAAATGAATCATTCATAGAGACAGGTCGAGCGTGATGGCTTAGAAGCGGCTCTAGAGATCACAGATTATAGTCGTTAGTTTAGACTGATGAATTTCCGCCACTCTTCCAGACTATTTAATCCTTTTCTGATTGAGACACACTTTTAGATCCATTTGCATTCCAAAAATTGCAGAGTGAGGGAGATGTTACCACACCTGGGTGATGTTCTGGCTTTCTAAATCACTTGCCAGTGTATTTCCTCTGCAGTGTGTGATTTCTCCTTGTAGTGTTGTACCAAGGGAGCAGTTTATACCTGGCAACGTATCCTGATCTGGTGCTGGCCAATACGGGTCTTGACTGGTTGGGTGGTATGACCTATGTAAATAAGGTCACATGAGCACCAGATGCAATATATAACGTTAGTAGTGGCACAGTTTGTTAAGTCATTTAGAGTCTATTTTAAATTGCCATGGTTGAAGGTTTTAGTGTTTGAGGTATATTGACAAGCTATAGAGCCTCCACATCGGAAATGCCCAGTGACACGGGGTAGTGACCAACCTCGTTGATAGTTGTACTGGGTTTTAGAGTGCTGGTGTCTGAATGTACCAGATGGTCCTTGATGTTTTTGCCCTTATTGTAGGAGAACATCGGTAGTTCTTGGCATGCACTGAGTGTGTTAAGGGTGGGCCAATGTGTTTTAATGATTTTGACTACTTGGGTACTCAGCGGGCAAAAGGTGGTAACACATACACCTCTTTTATCTTGAGTTTTAGGTTTGCTTACTAGTAGTTCCTCACGTGGGCTGAACCATGCCATCTTCATGGATATCCTAATCAGTCTTTTCGGGTAACCTCGTTTTCATAGACTGCCACTCAGGATATTGGCTTCTTTAAAAAAGTCTTCTTTCTCCGTGGAATTCCTTCTGAGACATAAGAATTGTCCATATGGAAGCCCATCCTTCAAGGCTCTCGGGTGAAAGCTTCTATATTACAACAGAGTATTGCGCTCTGTTGGTTTCCAGTAGAGACTGACAATCAGCTGGTTATTGCGGTTCTGTATTAGTAGATCCAGAAATGGAATTCTCTCTTTGTCTGTACTGTAGGTAAAGGTCAAAGCCGATTGACAGTCATGGAGGTAAGAGATGAACATTTCCAGACTGATAACAGTGCCAACCCATATGAGAAAGATGTCATCAATGTAACGCTTTCAACATTTGATATTGTTATAGAAAGATTGGTTACATTGATGATGAATTTTTTCTCCAGATCGCCCACATACAGATTCTCCAGGTTTGGAGCAAAATTGCACCCATAGATGTTCCAGAACACTGCTGGTAGTATTGAGTGTTAAACTTAAAGTAGTTCATGCATAAGGCGCTTTCCAGTAAATCTGTAATAAATTCCGTTGGTACTGGCATTAGCGCTGGGCGAGAGTTAATAACTTCTTTGATCACATCAATACTCTCCTTCTGTGGTATATTTGTGTACAAAGATTCAATATCTAATGTCATGAGCGATCTTCCAGGGGGTCGTATTCCATCCCTTCAATCAGGTTGATCATATAAGTACTGTATCGTACATACAATGGTAAAGAGGGGACATAGTCTTTGATAAACCTGTTAATAAAATGTTGGACTCTAAATTACTTAACAAACTGTGCCCCTACTAACGTAATATATTGCATCTGGTGCCCATGTGACCTTATTTACATAGGTCAGACCACCCAACCAGTCAAGACCCGTATTGGCAAGCACCGGAGCAGGATACGTTGCCAGGTAGAAACTGCTCCCTTGGTTCAACACTACAAGGAGAAATCACACACTGCAGAGGAAATACGCTGGCAAGTGATTGAGAAATCCAGAACATCACCCAGGGGTGGTAACATCTCCCTCACTCTGCAATTTTTGGAATGCAAATGGATCAAAAAGTGTGACTCAATCAGAAAAGGATTAAATAGTCTGGAAGAGTGGCGGAAATTCATGGGCCCGATTCATAAAAGTAATCTGAGACAAAATCCTAACTTTACGACTTTCGGTATTCACAAAAGGCATTTAGGTGTAGTAAAGTTAGGATTTTGTCTTAAGTTTGTCTTGAGTTTTGCTCTTAAGACAAAATCCTAACTTAAGTTCAACTTAAGTTTAATTTAGGATTTTGTCTTAAGTTTTAGTCTTAAGTTAAACTTAAGTTAAACTTAAGTTAGGATTTTGTCTTAAGACCAAAACTTAAGACAAACTTAAGACAAAATCCTAACTTTACTACTCCTAAATGCCTTTTGTGAATACCAAAAGTCGTAAAGTTAGGATTTTGTTTCAGATTATTTTTGTGAATCGGGCCCCATCAGTCTAAACTAACGACTATAATCCGTGATCTCTAGAGCCGCTTTTAAGCCATCACGCTCGACCTGTCTCTATGAATGATTCATGTTCCACTACCTTCCCAATTGTGTCTACTGAACATCAACACCCACACATTAGATGCCACCTAGAAGAGAGACAGGTAGTTCTAGATTAGATCTTCTAGTCAGTGCTAAATGATTAGACTCAGACCATCTGATACTCTAACATGCTGTACCTCACATTGGTTCATGGCCCTGAGGATTTACACCTTTCAGCAGGGCCCAGGTGTACACATGTAATGTCATACGTACTGATCCAGCTCTGTAATAATACACTTATTTTCGTATGTACATGAGTCCTCCACTGCCCATTGTTTATACTTCGTGGATAATTAAGAATATGAGGCTACTACCGTATAGGGAGTATTGTTTCTCCTCAGGTGTTGAAATTATCGTACCCTAACCCACAATGACCCACTCTGAAATGGCTGCCTCCATAACAGAGTCTTTGACTAGACTCAATCACTAGCGCACTGCACGTGCGTAGCTCGGTCAAGGTTTCTCACGCATGCCCATCGATGACAGGCATAAATGCAAGCCGTTTTGACTGTGTCTGGCTACAAGGTTGCCAGTATCAGCGCCACGCCGCCGAGAGATTAGGTAAGCAAGCCGATCCCATATTCAGAAGCTCATTGTAGTAGCATTCTTTGCCGCTCCACTTGCGAGCCACATTCTGACATTGTAGCGGGTTGCCGCTCTAATCTTGACCATTTTTTATTAATTTCAGTTCCTTGGCGGGTTGTGTCTTATCCGTTCTATGCCCCATGCCTCTTGGTAATGAAACAGAACCTCACCTACTAACTGACTAGTAAGGTGAGTCTCTACTTAAATTGAATTAATTGGTTATTCGTGTAGTAGTACGCAATACCTGATACCACCTTATAATTTAATTGCAGGCTCTAAATCGATTGCAATCATATTGCACTGCTATTTTCACTACATGATGGGAATAGCCACTATAAATTGGTTAACTCAGTTTCATATTTGTAGGATCTACAGTAATCACTGTTACTGTGAACGTCATCAGAAGCCAGGCTGTGGCTTTTCTTCTTTTTAAGGGTAAGCTAATCCCCTGTGCACCTTCACTTCCTTCCTAACAGCACCTCTATATACAATTGCAGGTGGTAAATTGTATTCCACCTTGTCATTGCTAGGAACTAAATATCCTTACCGTGGGAAGTTCCCGGCAACAGACCAGAAGGAATTTAATATTCAGGCTTCCTGATTCAGTCACTTGGTAAGCCTGCTCGATATTGTGTCCCTTGGCCCACAGTTTTTACTACCTTTGCACTATACTGAATCTTGTCCTGTCTTTAGTCCCCAGAATTCTTGTCCTGAAGAGACCCTGTACCGCAAGAGAGTCGAAACGTCGTCAGCATTCTAAAAGGAGAGCCCTCAACAAATCATATAGTTGTCTCCAAAGAATTGATTGTATTATATTTCCAATTGGCTCCTCTTTTATGTACCAATAACCACCACTACAAGTTTTTCAATTGCACTTTTCATACTTCACGGGTTCGGTTATGGTTATTTCACTGGGGTTTACTATTCACCTTCAAATATACAAATGTATACAATGTAAATACACAGACAGGAAACATCTTTCTTATGCTCTTTTTGTGTTAAAAAAACTGCTATGCAAAAATAAATAACACTCACTTTGGCTAAAGTGAGGAGGAAACATTTTGTCCTGTGGGCTGTAACGTGTTAAAACTGTTTAAATATTGATATGCTCTATTGAACTAAGGCTTTATTCTATATCTGTTTATTTTGTTTCAGTCAAGCAGGATACATTAATTGCTGCGATAACTAATCATTTTACTGAAAGATGAGTTCCTTATGGACATTGTCTCTGCTTAATTAGCATTACCCAGTTCACAAGGACATATGGGTCGCTCTTGCTTTTGTGAGAAGCACCCTCAACCTTAGGCATGCACATTTTTATTAAAGCAATTCTAAGAGATGTGTTGTTCCATAAAAAGGATAGCATTAAATGAATAAAGAGTATATGTGGAGCAACCGTCATCTTGACAGCATCAAGTCTACCCCATCTTGAAAGAGAGAGCAAGGACCAAATTGATAAACAATATTATGCAGCATGGATTTTAGATATGAAACAGCTAAATAAACAGTTTTCTTAAGTGTAGGTGCAAGCCAAGCACCCAGATATTTATTCTTATCTGGATTCCACATAAAACCAGAATACAAATACATCTCATAGATAATACATTGACAGTTAATGATTCTGTCTAATGAGATTCAATTTATAACCAAACACTTGTGAGTAAGTTAAGACAGCATCCAAGAATGGTGGTAATCTCGTAGAGGGATTAAATAGAGCTGAAAGAATATTGTCAACCTAAGCTGATTGTGAGAAATGTACTTGTTGGTTGAGGGTGGTGTGAGCTCTTCTCAACCAACATCACAATCCTTGTCAGTGTGAAACACAAAAGTCTCTAAATCAACCTGTGTTCCCCCTAGTAGCTTGGCACAAGAGCAGTCAGGCTTAACTTAGAGGCAGTGTGCAAAGTATTTATGCAGCACGCAAACAGTAATGAATTGAAAACAGAAGATAAATCCCAATCCAATCTAGAAAAACATACTACAATGTAATAACTTATTTGACACCAAAACGGCAAACATGCAATTGTTAGTATTGGAGATATGACATTTCAAAGACTTAGGGTAAGTATAGTGCCTTAAAGCACAAAGTACTGCTCGCGATTATCTGGTCATGAAAGATTTAGTGAAAGTCACAAGTTCAGGTCGACCACGATGGAGAGCGGGTTGGATACAGGGACCAGGCTTGTCCATGTGAAAAGTTACCTTCTATAGTCAATGTGAAGAGTTCAGTTCACTGTGGAGGAGGCCACAAGTAGCGGGGAGAGCTTTGCAAATGGTCATCACTGTAGTGCCAAGAACAGGCCAGGCATCGTGAACAGTCGTTGCTCTAGTGTTTAGATCCTGTCCGGCGTCGTGGATGGTCATTGATGGAGATTGGTGTTAGAGTCACTGCAGGCTGTCGATACTGTAGCGAGAAGTGCAGATCTCTCATTGACGGTCGAACATGGTGGTCACTGTAGCTCGAAGAGTCAGCTCTTCAGAGCTTCTTGTCGGTTGTCGGCATGGGTGTTGTAGGAAGGTGGAATCTGACTATATGGTTGCCCCCACTTTTTTCCTGGTGTTTTGCTGGTTTATGACTTAGTTGGACTGGGATCCTGCTATTCAGGGCCCCAGTCTATCTGCTTCCTCTCTAAAATGGTTTCCATGTGCCTTAGGCACATCTCTGATTGGAATCTGGAGTGCCTTTATAAGTCCCTAGTATATGGTATACTATGTACCCAGGGCATAGGTACCTCAGAGGCCTGCCAGGGGCTGAAGCATGTATTGTGCCACCCCTGGAAGGCCAGCCAAAAGGACACCACAGGTCTGCTACTGCAGCCTGGGTAAGGTGGTGCATGCACCCCTTACTGTGATATAGGCTACCTATATCACTACATACATACACACATATAAACCTATAAGTCACTCCTATGGCAGGCCTTATCAATCCTGAAGGCAGAGTGCGTGGTTCCTATGTGAGAGGGTGCCCCTGCATGAGCAGAGCCCCTCTGCAGTATTCGGAGACCCTTCTCTGATGCTGTTTGTAGTGCAGCCTGACCATATACTCTTAAGCGCATTATAACCTCGCGTTAAATGCTAACTTTGGGATGGCTGCACGGAAACATGTCGTGTTTGGTGTCAAACATCTTGGAATACTACCCCCCGCCAGTTCTGGCAGCGGGGTAGCATTCCACCCTTCTAGAGGGAAAGACATGTACACACCGGTATACCCGGTACTGACTTTCCAGAGCCCTGGCATCACAAAATGGATGCCGCTGCCACAGACACGAGTCTGGCCTCCTGCTGCTGACCGAAACTCCGGCAGGGAGGCCTGGACAATAGGTTTCCTGTCCCAGGGAGGTGTAACCACCTCCCCAGACAGGATAGTGTGTATTGGGGCTGGGCGGGAGCACTCTCTGGTGCTTTGAAGTCCTGCACTGGGGGCACACTTGGTGTCCCTGTGCATACCCCAGTTCAAACCGGCTCAGGGCTTCCAGCCCCTGCTCTGGCGCGAAACTGGACAAAGGGAAAGGGTGTAACCACCCCTCTGCCCTGACCCTCTCATAGGTGGGGCCACAGAGTATGTCCAACCCCTACCTTAGTATAAGTAGGGGACCCCAGTCCTTAGGACTTTAGATTTACCTGGACGAAACTCTGATACAGAATCCTGGACCTTCGACGCTCTACTTTAAGATTAGAGGACTGAAGAATCTCCCTTGGGGTCAAGGAGTGACTCCCCTGCTTGGCAGGCACCAAAGAAGCAATTGTCCGGTCTGCATCGCTGAAGCTCCCGTCGGACGCCGAAGTCTTTGCATCACCAGAGGTGGATTTCCAGACTTCCCTGAGGCTGCCCTGAGTCCCCAGCAAAGCTGAGGCCCATAGCTGTCGTGGGTAATGTGGAACCGTGACCCCTGGACACCGATTGCATTTGCAAGTGCATCCTCTTCTGGGTCTCCCACGAAGTCGTGCTTTGGGCTCCAAGTAGCCACAGCCTCCAGCACCAACTGCACCGAAGATCACTGGCCTCCACTCCACGAGTGTCCTGTTAGCCAGCTCCACGTGCGTTGACTCGAGGCTACTTCGCGGTCGCTAGTCCGTTGGCTAGTAGGCCCTCCCGAAGGCCAATCTTTTTTTGCTTAGGCTCCCTGTTTGCTCTAGGTGTGCCCTGACTTACCTTTGCTGGGTGAGTCCCACAGACCTTGCTGGTCTGCAACATCATCCTTCTTCTATTTCCACAAGACTTGCCGTTGCCAAGGCTTGTTGGGTCCAATCCAGTCGCCGACACCCCTGCAATCGACAGACGTCGTGGGACAGCTCGAATACAGCTCCTGGTCGTCGTCGACGCCTCCTAAACCTCGTGGCTGAAGAGTCAAGACGACCGTCAACCTACCTGAAGCACTCAACATCGGTGGGCATCTGCTCATCGTCTTCCTGGTCACTGGCTAGTGACCCAGACTCTGTCCCCTCTGCTTTCAGGTTCTTCAGATCTTCGATCCACCTTTGGATCCACCCGAACACTTTCGACTTGGCCGCCAGAAGCACTTTGCAGCAGATCGCCATTGAAAGCGACGACGAAACCCGACCCCGAAAGACACCTATGCACCCGGCTTCCTGGGTGAGGTAACTCCGAGTACTCCGGTGCTCCCGTGGGTATTGACACTAGAACAGCCTAGTTCTCAAAGGGTTTGCTCCAAGTCCTCCTCTAAGTGTCCCTTTCTTTTAAATTCAAACCGCGACTTTCCCCATAGAAGTTAACGGCGATTCGCGGCTGTGCTCATACACTGCACGCGTCCCCCGTGGGTCCCCTGTGTCACTACCTTGGGTGGTTCCTTGTGGTCCAAGCACTTCTACAGGCTCTAGGCCCTGTGTCTAGCTCAGTCGTGGTTCTTATACCACTTTATTGGTATATGGTTTGGTACGCCCCTAGGGCTCAAACGTGTATTTGTGCTATTACTGTAGATAACTAACTTATAATTTATGTACTTCGAACTCTAGCCTCATAAAGAGACTAGAGGGGTGTGTTTAGTAATAAATACATATATTTTGAATATATACCTGGTGTGGTCCTCTTTCATTTGGTCACTCAAGAGATTATAGACTGGTAAAACAAGCTGCTTTACATTCCTTCAAGACTTAGCCTGAAAGCTGCTCTCCATAGCTACCACTAGGATAGCTTTCAATAAAGGTTGTCTTTAACCTATCTCCAATAAGGGGTTGTTTGGACTGGTGCAAGGTGCCCACTACAAATAGTGGACAGCATATGCCATGCCAACTTCTCACAGGTGTCAGGATCTTGACACGGACGGGTCCATTCCTGGGAGCGAAGAGCCCAAAACTTCAGGATTTCTCTTTTTCTTCAAAGAGGAGTTCAACTGATGCCACACCAAGAGTCCTGGACCTGAGAAGCACCTCTTGTGGATCAAGAATTCACTCCAGAAGAGGCCAGCGGGGCTCGGCAGTTCCAGTTGCAGGTCTAGTTACACGCTCAGGCAGCAGGTCAGCTAGGCAGATGTAGGGAGGCCTCTGGAGCTTGTTATGTCCCTGTAGATCAGAACAGGAGGTCAGTCTGCTGGCCTTGGAGTAACTGCAACCTGGGATGAAGGGTGCAGGTCCCTTCTTTCTTCTCCTTCTCGGAGAACAGGGCAGACCTCAGCCAGGTCCAATTGAAGCTCCAAGCAGGTACAGTGCAGCAGATCAGCTGGGCAGTCCTTATTCTGTAGTATCCACTGGTCTGGGAGTGTACTACTGAAGAGTGGGCTTGAGGGTCCCCTTTTTATTCTAGGTGCACACTTTGAAGTGGGAGAAGTTTCTGGTGTTTCACCCTACAGAGGTGTCAGGAATGTACTGCCTCGCTACCCTGGTCCCAGTCTGTCTGGGGCACAATAGGCTACTGGGAAATCCTCAGTGTCATAGCCGGGCCAGTGCCTTTGAAATGCAAGTGTGGTAAGCGATAGCTCTTTACCCCCTCCCATTAAGCTAGAATGGCCCATCCTGCCAACACTCAGACCCTCTATTGTGCTGCTGTCTGCGAGGAATACACAGAGGCTAATTGTCAAATACACCCAGTCATGTGACCAAGGAACAGGCTGCAGGTGCCAAATGGTTAGGACAAGAAAATGTCAAATTTCAAAAAGTGGCATTTTCAGAATTGTGACTTAAAATCCAAAGTTCCCATAAAAGAGAGTTTTAAATTATAATTCCTCAGACACAAAGCATGACTTTCCGAATTTAGGAGTTTTTCACCACAAGAACATGTAAAACTTAAAAGTACATGTCCAAATATTTTAATAGAATGTCCCCTGTCCTAAGGGCTGTCGAGGGTCTAAAGGTGTCTAATATGTATTAAAAAGGAAGGTTTAGGCTTGGCAAAATGTTTATTTTGCCTGGTCAAAATGACAGGCCTGTACGCACAGGCTACAATGGCAGGCCTTAAACATATTTGAAAGGGCTGCTTAAGTGGGTGGCCCAATAAGTACTCCAGGTCCTCTCGTAATATTTAATTCACAGTCCCTGGGTACATGAGGTGCCAAATTACCGGCGACGTACAAGTAAATTAAATGTGCCATTTTGATTTAAGCCAATTTACCATGTTTAAAGCAGAGAGCATATGCACTTTAGCACTGGTTAGCAGTGGTATAGTGCACAGAGCCCTGTAATGCTCTAGGCAGTTATACATTGTGAGATCGTGTACTGACGATTGACTCCATTTTGCCTTAACTACATTTTATGAGCACGGTTCCATCTTGTGTCTGTCTGACCATGCATTTCAGCTGCAAACGCAGGCAGGCACAGGTTACTTGTGTGCACAGGTTGTTTATGTTTCTCACTTCACCAACCGAGAGAGATATGCTGCTAGAGCATACGGTGTGGGATGTGTACAGTGTCCAAGGATGAGAATGTGAAGAATTCTGCCTCAGAACTCTCACTGGAGCCTGGTCAGCTCTGTTAAGTGACCTTCAGGCATAGAGTGTAGCCAGCATCTACAGTGCAGATGAAGGGAGGGGGAGTTTCTAGAAGTCTATCTCCGTGTTTAAAGACGTAGACCTCTTGGTGCTTTGACAGGAAATCTCCTGTGGAGCGGATGCGCTGCACAGGGACTTCTTTGTAGGCCTGGGCGGTAAATTCTGTTCCGCTCGCGGAATTTGGGTAATTTCGCGTTCTGCGGAGAACGCGGAATTACCAAAAATTCTGCGTTCCGCGGCTTCGCGGAATTTTTTGCTTGTTCTCGCTGTCAAAATGCGTGTTCGGGAGATATTTCTCCCCGAGCACGCAAACAGCGTTCGCAAACAGGAAAAAAGCATCGCGAACGGGCAGAACAAGCAATTCCGCGTGTTTGCGGAACTTTTGCGTGCTCGCGGAGATTTTTTACCGTTTCGTGGAGCTTTGCGTAGCGCGACTACGCAAATTCCGTCCACCCCTACTTCTTTGTGTGCCCAGTTGAGATCTCCTGCCTGAGACTATCAACTGGTTCCCCAGTCGTGCTGGCGAGGATGATGCCAAACAGACAGCCAGTGAAGTTCTAATTACTTATTCTTGTGTATATACACTCACTGTATGCATTTATCTTACATTTATATTAATGCCATTTTATATATGGGAACTTGCTGCAATAAATATTCTCCTTTACTTTGCAAATGAGTGTTGAGCTTTGTTCACATTGTATTTTGGTATTCTAAAGTGTGCAGAGTCCTATTTTGAAGAGTGTTCAGGTTGTGCCCTGGTATTTTGAAGCCTTGCCCAGCTGCTCTGAAGAAAAAGCAAGACAAGCACTAAAGGCAACAAAAACAAATTCTGAAATCCGCAGGGGTGAAGATAAAACATTTGGGGTGACTCTGCAGAGAGGGACAGGTCCAACACGGATGTTTCTATTCCACAAATATTGTATCTAAAGCCTGTAATGCAGGAATTGCATTTTGTATGTTTAAGGAAATGTTCTAAACAAAGTACAAATAATGAGGGAGATTATAGATAACACTGTATGGCTCCATGAGATAAATTCCAATTAGAATAAAAACAAATATTTGAAAAAATATTTTCTCTTTTAGTAGAGTATGACAATGTAATAAAAGAAATATAACAAGAACCAAAAACAAACTAATGAAGAGTGAAGAGTACTAAACAAATAATTCGAATAAATATAATCAAATGCTCTTTCAGCATCAATGGATAAGGTTGTGAGAGGGGTTTTAGCTTTGAAGACTAATGCAATAACATTTAAAAATGGACGCGAGGATGCATTTTGAGCTACGAAAATAGAGCTAGATGGACAACAACATAAACAGCAGCACAAGCAGCCGCTTGCGCTTGCTAAATGTGCTCTCGCTGTACAAAATTTTCCCCTCAAATGAATCTTCATTACACATGTGGGCGTAATCATTATTATTGGTAATTCCAGGTCAAAGAATAACATGGAATTGCAAATATTACTTTGATTACTCCGTTGTACTTGAAATTCCACCTAGGCCTATCTACGACTCTAAGCTCCAATCCCATGTACCCTCGTATGAGCAGCCCAAACATGAAACTCCTCATGTTATATTTCTTGATGACATGGTAAATCTGAGCAGCTCACTGACAGAAGGCACTACCTACCCCTTGGCATTCATCAGAAGCAGGAAGACTTGCGCTGTCAGCCTCATCACTAGGTGACATGCACTGCTGAGTGAGGCACATCAACTAGACATCACCCGATTATCACACTGGAAATTTCCCACAAGTTACTTACACATTGCTTGACACATCCACTGCAGTAAATTAGAAGTGCCCTCTCCAACCCTCCAGTTATGCCTACCTCTGATATCTCTTGATCAACTATGGTTTCTAACACCTGGCCATTTGCTGCTGTGGATGGTATTACCACACTTTGCTCCCTCCACTTCCACCATCAGCTTCCTTCTGCCCCCTGGCATAGTGAAGAGCAGAAGATCACAAAAGGCCTGTGTGAACAAATAGAACAATTTTGGAGCACTACTTATTCTCTGAATGCCAAACCTAGATGCAAGTTAGTTCTAAATGAATACCATCAACTTATCCTTACTAAGAAGACAGCTTTCTAAGCGAACAAATGTAATTGTCACGTAACCCCAGTAGGGAAACTGTATTTATTGTTATAAGTGTTTTGCATCCCTAGCCAGCAACAGGAACATTCAAGCTCAAAGTGCTTTGCTTCAATCTGTTCTCCTTCTTTACTAACAAAATCACAAATCTGCAAGCAAATGTTCATGCTAAACACAGCACTGACACTATTTTCACTTCTCTAATGCAGTCAGATCCTCGCTGGCCAACGTCTCTGACTAGTTTCACAACCCTTTCCAACATTGGGTTGCAATCTATGATGTCTTCTGTAGCATCCTGTAGCAACATGGTCACCAAGTGATCCTTGTCCACCTCATGTAATTTCCCTTACCCTAAAAATCCAGCTTTCAATACTCATTGACCTATTCAATAAATCCATCCAATCTGCATCTGTTCCAGAAACAGGCCTGTACTATACCTTTAATTGTCGTGTAGTTCCTATAAGACCTATATAGGATCTGCGCGTTTAGACAACATACACTGCGGGCTGAGGTCCAGACTGATTCCAGACACCCCCACCGGGTATGTTAGCCTGTGTACCAGCTAGTTCGCAATGCCACTATAACCTCCTCTAACCAAGGAGAGAATAGTTCTTGGCAACTATCGAACATGACAACCCTGATCCCTCAGGACCGTGGAAACAGTAACTTACTTTTCGCTCCAGTCACTCGTTCTCACTTGTTCTCAGAGAGATACACAGAATAAACGGTTGGGACTTTTTAAAATAAGCATTTATTGAACAGTCGTTATTCTTGCATAAAAAAAGTGTACTGAAATCACCAGTAGACAGTAGCATATATGAATGAGTAGCAGCACTAAGAAAGTAAACAGATGGTAGGTTTCTACCATTTTGCTAAAATCATAACTACAGGCAAGTATATAAAATACATGGCAATAAAATACGTACTCCTACGATGCACCCTAACTAGATGTACCTAAATGTACCTAGCATGTGAGTAGGTGTAAAGCCAAGAATCCCTCGAGGATAAAGCCAACCCCATTACCTGATGTGAGACTGCGGGACCCTGTTCTGGTCTCGAGCTGAAGACCCCGCAAGGGATGTCAGACCACTGCGAGCTGCGTCTTGCATCAGTGTGTCGGCCGGCAAGTCCTGATCTCCTCTCTCTATCCCGGCAAGATGTGATGTTTATATATCCTAAGGTATCCCCAGGGGTTCTACCTTGCTGTGCCAGTGTCAGACTTGGTATGACGTCGGGAATGACCTTTATACACAGTTATTGTGCACGAGATGGTGGTCCTGCTGTGTTCCAAGAAACTAAGAATCCTCATGCATAATTTATGAGGCCAGTGTTCAGGGAAAACCCTACGTACTGTGTATGGTATTGTAACTAGGCAAAAGGTCAGTCTCTCAAATCCGTTATGTATGTAGTATAGGAGAGAATGTAGGTGAAGGGTTATGATGTTACCTGGACCTATATCGGGGTACCTATATGAAACATAACATGATGAAAGTCCCTCCATTGATCGTACGGTGCTCAACAACTTCTAACTCATTTAATTGTTACCCTTTGCTTCCAAAATCATTGACAAGGCTGTCAAATAGCAGATTTCTTCTTATATAAAAACTAATGAATAGCTTGGTTCCTCGGAATTAGGTTTCTGGTCATCCACAGTACAGAGATAGCTCTGGTTGTGGCCATGGATAGCAGTAGAATTAATCTGGATCAGAGCTTATCCACTGCCCTCATCTTACTAGATCTGTTGGCACGCAGTCCTTCTAGAAAGTCTGTTCAGTACAGAAACCTCTAAAAGTGTGCTTAAATGGTTCATGTCTTTTCTTAGTTCCTGCTCACAAAGGGTCTCATTACCCCTGTTTCTGTCTGAACCGAGCACAAATCTGATGTTCCTCATGGATCTTCTATTAGTCCCACTCTTTTTATTATTACCTTCTAGCATCTGTGATTTGCTCCTTTGGATTAATGATAGTATCCTATGCTGATGATACTCAAATCATCATCTCGTTCTCCAAGAAGCAAGCCCATTCTAAAAAATGTTTCGCACCCTGCATGTATGCTGTTGCCTCATAGATAAAGATGAACTGCCTCAAGATTAATAGCGATAAAATCGATGTATTACTCAATGGACAGAAGCCCATTCATTGAGTGGTGGCCCTCAAAATTAAGACCAACACCGGTGCTTGTAACTTCTACCAAAAACCTGAGTTGCTCGATCGATAACAAACTGTCTTTTACTAAACAAGTTACTTGTGTAGTCAAAGCATGTTTTGGAATTTTTTTTAAATCACCTCTCAACTGGACTACAGTAACTCCCCTTACCTAGATTTACTCAACTATCGTAAACACTGATTTCACGTTGTCTAAAACCCAGCTGCAAAACTCATTTTCACACATCCTTCCTCTTGTCCCATCTCTTTGCGCCTTAAAACCCTAAATTGACTCCCAATTATGAAACCCTCAATGTTCAAGGCACCCTGTTTTGCACACAGAGCAATCTACAACACTGGGCCGGGTGTACGTCAAAGGCATTTTCAACATTTGTGTTCCTTCCAGCAGTCTCAGAAAGAAGAGCATGTTTGGGAGACCGCTCTTTCCCTTTTTGAACAGCCAAACTTAAGAAATGCCCTGGCTCTGGGCCTAAAAGAGATCATCAACTAGTTTATTTTCCACAGGAACTCAAGACCCTTTCAGTGCCAGGACTCCTGCTGGGGTAATTGAGCACTCTACAAATGTCTTAATATAACAAATATTTGCTGACCAATAGTGAGCAAACATTCAAACTTCATCTCAGTCTTCCATCCTAGCTCTTACTGAGGCATGATCATCTAATTTATCCAGGGTGCCAGAAGAAGAGCTGTCCTCAGCTTTCAAGGAAAGCCTGGCAGTTGTGAACTCACTCCTCACTAAATTCCTACTTGACACAGCAGCCTGCAGATATAAATCCACACAGACTACAAGGAGTCCATGGGATGAACAGCTATTGTGTTCTCCCACATTGCAGCAACGACCTCGAACAGTTTCCCCACGCAACTCTGAACCATCACCTCACTTCCAAAATTCTGAATGGCCCTCAAGACTTGATTGTTCGAATAAGCCTCTGGGACCTACAAGTGCCTAAATACCCTATTGGGTGATTAGTTGTGCTTCATAAATCCTGATTGATTGATTGATTGATTGATTGATTGACTAAAGGCCCTGGAACCTGCAAGGAGACCAACAAATGTTTTTCTTCCACACCACCACATAAGGACACACTCCACCTGCCTCCCTGCAGAAGAAGATACAGAGCATATCCATACATCACACACTCACTCTACATTTAACTGCCAAACATTAACTTGACTCCGGGTGGCCCAGAACGCACCAGACTGGTAGCTGAAACAAAAATTTGGGACTTAGGGGCACATGCATCAAAGTTACAATTTGCGATTACCAAATAAGCGATTATTAAGGAAACGCTATTTGGTAATCGCAAATGCCTATGCATGTAGGAATCGCCAAAACATTTGCGATTCCTTAACATTAGCTAATAGTGATTCAGAAATTGTGAATCGCTATTAGCTAATGTGACTCCATTCATTCCTTTGGGCCTACAGGCCCATAGGAATGAATGGCATTGCATTCTCTAATTACGATTACCAACTGGTAATTGTAAATAGCGAATGCAAATCCAAGGGTCCCCGGGGGCCAAAGATCTCCCTGAAGCACCCCACAAAAAAAGGATGTGTGCACATGTAAAGCACACACATGCCCTAATGCCCTAATGCATTTTTGTGCATTTTTCAAAGCATGCACATATTACCGTCAACTTGAAGTTGATGGTAATTAGCATTTCCTAAATGCAAAGTTCACATTTAGGAAAGGCTACATGCATCGGCATTAGGGAATTATAAATTGCGATTCTCTAAATGCATTCGCAATTTAGGTAATCGCAAAAAATTGTGATACCCTAATTTGCAAATGACAAAACCTACATGCATTGGAATTGGCCCGTTTGCGAACGGAAAAAGCATGATGCATGTGCCCCTTCATCTTCTAAACTCTAAATACAGTCACTCATGCTCTGCCAACACTGGTTGCCAACTAGAGATTCAATCTTATGCACTATTGCATCCTTAGAAGTGATCTAATGTACCTCACAATGACACAACAGCTGTACATCTCAGGGACTCTTTGTACACATTTAACAAACATGTACACTCTTATCCCTTTGGTCCAGAAGACTCAGATCGCAGCTCCAAATATTGTACGGTGCAGTCCAAGGTCGTAGGGTATTAAGTATACTACTAGTGAGCATTCCTGCCATGAAGTGCTTCGAAGCTAGTTCATTGTAAGTGCTGCACTATACGAATCCTTCATTCATTTAGATCTTTCCATCTACATACATTTTTCCTTGTAATAAGTATGTTTCAGCTCTGGTAACAAAATAGAACACTCCACATTCTTTTCTTACCTTGAGGCGTACACAACTTGAATGCACGCTTAAGAACATGCAAATAGCCTCTTCATTACAGTTTGCAGGAATGCCGATGTCAAACTCAGGTCCTGCTTACACTGTCTCAGTAATAAGAGAGTGTAGTGAGTTGCATTCCACATGTTATCTACTCGACGAAATCATTGGAAATTACACTCGACAAGAACTTGAACATGCAGGAACACATCAGTTCAGCCACCAGGGGAGCTGACTTCCAAATTAACATCTTAAGGAAAAGTAAACCCTTCCTCCCCTTCGCTGACTTCAAGTCAGTTGTTCAAGCCCTGGTAATCTACAGGCTGGAGTACTGGAGTATGGAAATGTAACCCTATCGGGCCTTCCTAAATCTAAGTTGCCCCCCCCCCTTAGGGCCTCCCTTATCTCAGCTGCTAGGATCATTACCAGATCTAAACACTATAACCACATCACACCGGATCTGAAATCACTGAACTGACTCCCTCTTGAGGCAAGAATTCAACAAAAAATTGCCTGCATGACACACAAAGCCTTGCACTCCAGCACCCTGAGGTACATTGCACAAAACCTGAATCTATCTGGTGGCACTAGATCCTCAAGAAGCTCTTCATTCTTACCATTGAAACCACAGAAATTGTTGAAGAAAAAAACGTACAATTGGGCATTCTCTGGCATCGCCCCTAGAATATGGAATTCCCTACCTTCTGATATCCGAGTTAATCCTTCACTGGCTTCTTTCAAAAAACAAGTGGAATTGTTATTGATGAACAAATACGTGATCCAGCTCACAGAATCTTTACTCATCTGCATTGTCAATTCACACTGGTTAAACTTGCGCTCTGTGGCTCAACGCTATGGCCTATTTAGTTTCTTTATGTGGGACTTGTGGTAGTTCTTCACCCTGCTCTCTTACCACTTCTTCCTGTACTGTTATTTTGACTGTTATTATTACTTACAATTATCTGCTTTGCTTGTTTTTTCTCACCCTGTTCATGTGTAAAAGCGCTCTGATACCTTTGTTGATCATGTTCGCGCTCTATAAAACTCTTAATAAATAAATGTATTACAATGCTTCAGACGCCATATTTCCTCTTATTTCTTTTGAGGCCGTTTGCTGTTTAAACAAAAACAAAAACTCATTACTTGCAAATATTTGTGGTAGTGTGTTTGATATGTGTAGTAATAGAGTCCAACACGAGTTAAGTTGAGGCAGGATTTATTGAAGGACTACACAGCTCCAGGTCACACTTGCTGATCCATCACAGGAAAGACAGTTGCATCTTCAACCTTTAAGTAATAACATTCCAACGCTGCACCTGGCACTGTGACATCATACCACACCATTAGGCAAAAGGGCAACCATAGAAACAAGATGACAGCCATAGAATACAACATACCTTCCCTTCTCCTGCAAAACAAAACAACAAACAAAACAAAGTGTAAAGAGACACAAAAGAAAAACAGAGTAAAAGGAGAAAGAAAAGAATCTAAAGATCACTCACGAAATCTTTTAGGAGTAACAATGATTCTTGAACTGCTTCTGCGTGCAGAAGAATTGGGTAGGGTAGAACTCTTACAGACACTGTGGTCAACAGCCAACAAGACTGGTCTTGCTTTGACAACTTTGGCAAGATTCCACCAACGACCTCCCTCCACTTGAACAGCATTGTTTCTGTTCCTTACAACCTTGACAGGTTCCCCATATTTACTATTTCCCTTCTTGACATGCACAGAAGTTTTGATGCGAACAAGATCACCAACAACCAAACGAACCATCTTGGTCCCTTTTTTTTTATCAAACCAAGTTTTTTGTTTACTCTGAGCAGATTCAGAATTTTCCCTGACGATTTCCATGAGGGAAACCAGATTTGAATCAGTTTTAAACCATTTGTTCATCCATCCAGGCTTGAAACATGTATTGGCCCTCCTGCCCCTTAATATCTCAAAAGGTGAAACTTTAGTGGATGAATGTGGTGTGGTCCTGTAAAACCACAACATACTTTCCAAGGATTGAACGATATCATACTTCCCAGCCACAGCCCACCTGATGCACTCACCCAAAACTCGGTTCATCCTTTCCACTAAACCGTTCGTTTGTGGATGATAAAGAGAACTCTTTAAGTGCTTCACACCACTGGAGGTCAAGAACACTTCAAACACTTCACTTACAAATTGAGTCCCATTATCCGAGACAAGAAACTCGGGAAACCCTTCCCGTAGAAAAACCTCTTTCAAAAATTTGACAACACTGTCTGAACTAGCTTCTTTGACCAATTTTATCTCGGGCCACTTTGATGCATAATCCATAAGCACTAAAACATACTTGCATCCAGAAGGTAAAACATCACAGGGACCCATGATATCAATCCCCACCTTGACCCATGGACCCGACGGACATTCAACAGGTAGAAGAGGTGGAGTAAGGACCTTTAGCGCTTTTTCAGCTGAAGAACAAACAGAACAATTCTCAACCAAGACACCAATCTCAACATCCGTACTGGGCCACCAAAAGTGCTCACGAACACGACGCTTAGTGAGCGTAGCACCTAAGTGCCCC
Source organism: Calotriton arnoldi (assembly GCA_963921515.1). Classification (NCBI taxonomy): domain Eukaryota; kingdom Metazoa; phylum Chordata; class Amphibia; order Caudata; family Salamandridae; genus Calotriton; species Calotriton arnoldi. The sequence continues at coordinate 351,008 of CAWUFW010011245.1, read as the reverse complement.
TTGTGAGCTTTTTTGACAATGATAGGTCTAAGAGAGTGAGGTGGAATAAGTTTGTCACATCTCATGAGAATACCATCCTCTAGAGAAATTTCAGTTTCAACTTTCCAATAAGGCTGTAGAAAAGAAGACAGTGTCTTTTCTCGAGGCCAGCCCTCCTTGACTAAAATACAAACTTGTTGAAGAATACTATCTTCTAGTAAGGCTGCTCTCCAATCTTCCTCAGAACCAACTACAAGATCAGGAATATCTATAGCAGCAACAAAACAATCTTCAGCATCTTCCTCACTCAGTTCTCTAAAAGTTGTACCTTCACAACCATCATTATGTTGAGGAAAACGCGACAAGAAGTCTGCTCTGCCATTCCTCCCACCAGGAATATGTGAGATATCAAACTGGTACTGTAACAGCTTACTACCCATTCTCATAATCCTGGGTGTACAGCACTTACTAGGACCAGAACCAAGAATAGATACTAAAGGTTTGTGGTCAGTAATCAATTTGAAACGTCTTCCCCAAACGTATGGACGATATTTCTCAATGGCCCATAGGCATGCAAGTAATTCCTTTTCGATAACGGAATACTGTACTTCAGCACTCCTCAAAACCCTTGACGCAAAGGCAACTGTGTTCTCTTTATCCCCACAAACTTGAGTAAGGATAGCCCCCAAACCGACTTGGCTGGCATCCACAGCTATACAACATGGCAAATCAGGGTCAAATGGCGTGAGAGCACTGCTCCTCCCCAAAGACGATTTAACTTCATTAAACGCATGATCACAATCCTGAGACCATTCAAATTTGACTCCCATTTTAAGTAAATTGCTGATGGGCCGAACAATGGAAGCAAAATTAGGGATAAACCTTGAATAGTATTCTAACAAGCCAAGTAAAGATTTGACACCAGACTTGTCTTTTGGTACAGCAGCATTGTAGATGGCATCTAGGAGACCTTGCCTAGGTTTAATGCCTTCATGGGATAATAAATGACCAAGATATTCAATTTATTTACAAAGAAACTTGCATTTCTCAGTTTTGAGAACAACACCATTACTTTTGAATATGCTAAGTACCTTCCTGAGAATAACGTCATGAGAAACATTATCCTTAGCGTAAATTAGCACATCGTCTTGAAAAACAAGTACCCCTTCAACCCCTCTCAACAGATTTTGCATGACTCTCTGGAACACTGATGCCCCGGAGGCTAGGCCGAAAGGCATCCTACGATATTGAAATGTTCCCAGAGGAGACACGAAAGCAGTGAGAGACCGAGAATCAGGATGAAGTTCTATTTGGTGGTAGGCACTAGCTAGATCTAACTTTGAAAACACTTGAGCACCTTTAACACACGTAAAAAGATCATTGATTTTAGGCAAGGGATGAGAGTCTATCCAAATCTCCTTGTTGAGTGACCTGAGGTCCACACACATGCGTAATTGCCCTCCCCTCTTTCGTGCCACGACCAAAGGGGATAACCATAAAGATGATTCTGTCGGTTTGATGATTCCCTTGTCACAAAGACTCTTGAGTTCTTTATTGAGGTCATCCCTTACACTAATAGGAACGCCTCGAAGTTTGTGCTTAACTGGGACAGCTCCATTTCTAACAATAATCTTGTGTTTGAATCCAGAAATTTTCCCAAGGGTGTCACCAAAAACAGATGGAAATTCCCTTTTCCATCTAGAGCCCTCTTCATCACAAGTAACCAACAAGACCTGCTCTTTGGTACCTGGTCTGAGTATCATTCCAAAGAGTCCCTGGTGGAACCACCCCAGTATAATCAGACCCTTGACAGCAATATATATTTTACCTCTGATCCTTCTTCCTTTGAACATCATGACATCTTCGATGAAACCCAACAATTCGATTTTACGTCCCTCATATGAGACAGGTGAACGATCAGGAGGAAATAATTCCCTGTCGCCCCATGTTTCAATGAAAAGTTTCTGGGTAATCATTGTAATTCTGGCACCAGAATCTACCAAAAGATAAATTGTTTTATCACCAACTAGTATCTCAACAATAGGATCGACACATGAAGAAGGATCACCAGTTACTGGTTCACTATTAGTATCATTTGAAAAAGTATTTTCATCCATGACAACAGAAATGATCTCAGAATCTGAGTCGTCTTCAGATTCAGCAACACAAGCAATGGTCTTTTTTTAATTTTCCTTTTCAGACAAACTTTGGCAAAATGGCCTATTTTTTTACAGTAGTTACAAGTTACTTTAACAGCAATGCACTTACTACCTTTGGAATGTGGAGGATTACCACAACGAAGACAAACTTTGCTAGGAATAAAAAAATCAGATTTATGTTTGGTAAAGTTACTAGGGTTGCTTTTAACTGTTTTCTGTTTCCATTTGGTGGCAGCGACAATGGCATTCACACTTTCAGGAGGTTTTTCGTCGAATTCCTTTGAGGAAACTTGTGAAATCTCGATGCTCTTGGCTACTTTAATAGTCTCATCAAGAGATGGATTACCCATTGCAAGAAGCTTTTGTCTAATATGCTTGTCTTTGCATTGGCAGACGAATTGATCTCTGATGAGCTGATCGGTGAAATTCTCGAATAAGCAGACTGACGCTAGTCTCCTGAGAACCGAAATATAAGCATCGACATCTTCACAATCAGATTGTTTTCTCTTGAAAAAAATGTGTCTCAAGACCATCAAGCTCGGTTGCTTATCAAATCTTAATTTGAGTTTTCGTATAGTTTGTTCATATTCATCAATATTTTCACCATCAGCTAGAAGTAAGTCAGGTAGATGTTTATATATCGACCTACCTTCAAAACCTAAAGAGTGGAGCAATAAACACTTTTTCCTCTCTGCACCAAATCTAAGTGCTCCAATGGCCCCTAAGTACGTTTCAAACGCATCAAACCAAACCTCCCATTTCACTGGAGGCTCACTGGGTGCATCTAGGAAAGAAGGAGGAGGTGTGACGGCTTGCATTGTACACATTTCTAAGCAGTTATGCAAACAGTGAAGAAATTACCCAAAATTGCAATGAGAAATGAGAATTAAAAGGAAGACGTAGCAGTAAATTGAAAAACTATAACATAGAAGAATCAAAATGGTAATGCACAAAAGGTTTCAATGAGTTGAAATCCTTGAAGATTGAATACAAGTTTCTAGATGTAATGCTTGCAGGTTGAACAGTGTGAGAATCACTGTGATCCACAGGTGAAATGACACCAAAACAATATATAGAACTTCTGATCTGAAGATCACGCAAACAGAAATGGAAAGGTGTGCTAATCACCATGATCAGCTTTGCTTGAAATATAAAATGAGGCTGATAAGTAGATTGTGCAATAACAGTATTGGTGTGCTGATCACTGTGATCAGCTCTGCGTGACTGGATACAGATGACACAACAGCTGAATAGGTGTGCAGATCACCGCGAAAAAGAAATATAAAAAAAAAGTGTGCGAATCACTGGCGTTCGCAATACTCACAAGTGAACAGGATAATGTGGAAAGCAGTGTTCATAAAGGAGAAATTCTCCGCTGTGTTAAAATTCTCCTCCGTGTTGATTGAAGCTGACAATGGTGCGCATGCCCTAGCGCGAACCACTGGAAGAAGGCACACGAAGAGTTGTGGTTCCCATGGAGATAGTTCAGCGTTCAGAGGTGTAGCATGTGCGCATGCTCCAGCGCGAGCCACTGGACGCACGCGCACAATCTCTGCGCATTGGGACACACGCGCACAATGCGCGCGCACCTCGTACCCACAGGAAAAATAAAACAAATCAAATTACGGTACCAGTTTGAAGATCCGGGTAAAATGGGGCAGAGGACGAGAGTTCAGCAGTCTTCTCCAGCTGAGGAGGACCAAAATCCGAGCAAACCAGAGGCAGCGGAAGGAAGTTCGAGGCCTCCTCCGGGACAGCTGGACCGAAAACTTCCCCCAGGATAGCAAACACAATCCACAACTCGGCGGAGCAAGGCGAGTGGCAGGAGTCAGTTTCCTTCGTTACCCGATGGGCAAATAGAGGCAGCAATGCAAGACGTAGTCCAAGTGGAAAGGGACTCCAAGTGATGCAATCCAAGGACAAAAGTCGAGGTAATTGTAGAAAACTGACCGGAGGGAAGTCAGAATTCGAGTAAGTGTGACCATGGAATAGATAGACAAGGTAGGCTTGAGGATTCCGATTGTAGATGGCTCGATCCTTGAAAGAGAAGGTTGAAGGCAGTTGATGCACGGTGGGTTCCGCTGTGTAGTTTAAACGTCGCCAAAAATTTGTAGTAATAGAGTCCAACACGAGTTAAGTTGAGGCAGGATTTATTGAAGGACTACACAGCTCCAGGTCACATTTGCTGAGCCATCACAGGAAAGACAGTTGCATCTTCAACCTTTAAGTAATAACATTCCAACTCTGCACCTGACACTGTGACACCATACCACAGCATTAGGCAAAAGGGCAACCATAGAAACAAGATGACAGCCATAGAATACAACAATATGCTAAAGCATGAGCCCACCAGAGCAGAAAACTTCATATTGGTGAAGAATATAACCTTTACTGTGCCCAAGCATCTGTTCCACCTCTAACTGGAATATTCATTCAACGATTTTGATCTCAAATGCTCTCTAAAAATCAGAAATGTTTAGCTATACTGAGTGTCTCGAGGTCGAGCACTTCCAGTCTTGAACTTACCTAAGCCTTGCTGCAAGTAGAAGGCGTTTCAGGCTTCACGTTCCAGCTATCAATATTACTGCAGCCAATAGAAAAGTCTGTCAGAAACCTATCACTATCATCTTACATACAAAAGAATTGACATCCAGGGGCTCATTATATGTAATAAGGACTGTGGTCTGGGTGTCCTGGGGGCAGAATCTCTAATTCCAGCTGGTATACCACCAACAGAATTCGGCCATTATCAGACAAAGAGCTCGCGAAAGGGAATAGTTTGTAGATGAAGTTTTCCTAAATACTTTTTTCAGATCCCATTTCTACTGCAATCTACCACCTGCTTGGAACAGGGAGCAATTTGCAGCGGGGAAATGCTGCAGTTCTGAGACCGGAGTTGGGGGGTCCCAGGTGTACAGAGGGATCAGCTGGGATAACCAGCAAGGGCGGCTCACCCCCCCAAAAACGGCAGACAAGGAGAAACAAAATGACACCAGTTTTATTTTGCCTACCCTGCCGTGTCTTGAGGACGGGCCTGGGGGGTGACAGCTCTGAGGGGGGTGGTAGTGCACTCCCTTCACTGTGCATGATGGTTTGGCCGGCCGTCTTAGGCTGGCCAAACCATCATGCATAGTGAACCTCTCTCCAACCCTAGCTGCATTGCTGGGGTTGTAACTGGGGTTGGAGAGAAAAGGCACAGACTCACAGTCTTTCCTGGAGTGCTAATCGAGGGCACTATGGACAATCATGAAGCTGCTCTCATGAGCAGAGCAGCTTCAGGATTGGCCACAGGGCAGGCTGGGAGCCTGTGCCTGAAGAAGAGGAACAGAGGAGCGCGACGCGGGACGTGGCCAGCTGAAGGTAAGTTTTTTTGAAGAAAAAAATATTAATATTTTATATTCCCCCCCCCCTCCCTTCACAATCCATATCCCCAACTCACCCTGTCCCCCCATCCTGCCACTCGTAGTAAACACTGGCCGCTACTGGTAACGATTCCTTAAGGGAATACTGTCTGCTCGCCTTGTATTGTAGCATGGGTCCTAGAGACAGTCTGTGCTCCTGCCCACAACACTTGCTGCAGTTTTGCCAGGTGCAAAGGAGCACTCAATAACAGCGGGTCCGGTGTCATCAGCTCTGGGATTTCTGGACCTTGGATTTCAGGTGTGAGGACATGGAGTCACGTGGAATTGTTCATAACAGAATGATACCAAGATTTTATTTGTTTTTTGCATCTTTACATAGCGCAAACTCGACCCAAAGGTATTGGAGCGCTTTACATTAGCACCAGCTACATTACACAAGGACACCTTCATTTTAGGTAGGTACAGGGAGATTAAGGACCTCATTTTAAATCTTTTGACATAGGACAGTGCCGCAAGCCTTTCTGCTGCACTGTCCTACGTCAAAAGAAAAGGGCAGAAATGTGCAGAATCTATCAGATACAGAACATTCCTGTCCTTTCCCCCTGCGCTGGTGCACAAATGGCTGCCATGTGCCAACACAGGCACCCTTGGGCCATGGTGCAAGGGTGTCTGTGTTTTAGAAGTGATTGTTTTTATGCAGGAAGGGACACTTTCTTGGACAAATACAATCATTGGAGGTGATTTCCTCTTTCTATGTGTGTTGCAGATAGCAGCAAACATAGAAAAAGGAAAAAACGAGGAGAAATAATGTTATTTCTCCTCTTAGCACCTCCCCTAAGCCACTCCTGGCGAGGTGTAGGCTTTTGATGTGTTCCCAGGTTCATGAAATCTCATAAATCTGGGAATGTTTTAAATGCCATGGCAGTTATGTGAGAACGCCCACTGTAACTCCCTTGGCATACATCCCCAGGGCCGTTTCTACCATTAGGCAGAACTAGGCGGCTGCCTAGGGCGGCAAAAGGGGGAGGGCGGCAAAAACAGGAGTTTGGGAAATTCCCCTTGAACGGCTCGAAAGCGCATTGGGAAGCGCCTTCACATTCACGTCACGTTCTACGCCACGGGCGGGGGCCTTGCGCGCCATATGCGACTTCTGATTTCGTTCTATACCGGATCGGAGTCGGACCTCTGAGTGAGGTAAGAGACCCACGCACTTCCGCCCGGGACTACTCCCACCACCCCCCAAATCTCTTATAGTCAGAGGAGCTGCCAGTCCGGCTCTGGGGGCAAGGGCGCAGCTCTCCGTGAAGAATGCAGGCCTGGAAGGATGACGAGGTTAATGAGGCACTGCGCTGCTGCAGTAGCCGAGCTCACAGGTACTTCTTGGCTTGGAGGCCATCATTTTCCATCTCCTCCTGTTGAGTTTTGGGGTTCCGTTCATGATCTATAAACTGACTCTTTCGAAGGCTAGAAGTAGATTCCGTAGAGTTCTGTGTAAAATAATGCCTTAGCTCTCGGGCCTGTGGCACCCTTGCTGTGCCACTGCACGTGACACATGTTGCACTTCCCATTGCTGTTCCCTTTGATTCTTCCCCCTAAGCAGTGCTTAATTTGAGCCGTGGTTTCCGGTGCTCCCTAAGCTTTTACCTCAGCTTTTCGCAGTGCATAGAACGAGGAATGCGCACTGATTATGGATAGTAAACCTTATGAGTAAAACAGCTGAGGGCCTGCCGACCATTCCGCGGAAATAAACATACATTGTAGGGCAAACATTAAAGGGGCTCAGAGAAGCGTAACCCATTATACTCTACAAGTGCCATAAGAACCCCTTTCAGTAGCACTCCTGTATGGATGGGTGGAGTTAGTGGTAATCTAAATCTGGAGAGAAAACTGGCATTTCCTAGCACATTTGTTATTATATATTTGAGAGGCATAAAATGTTTAGTGTAAATCCATATGCATCCGTAAATACTCCATCTCAATGTATCCCGAGGAAAAGTGAGGCTGTGAGGAGACCTCCCAGGCTTCGGTTATCCCCTCATCAGGTGCCCATTAGGCATTCAGCTGCCCCGGCCGCATCCTGTGGGGAATGTCGGGCTCTTGAATATTTAATGACGGGCCGGGAGGCAGGGGAGAGAGGATGCTGCTGCAAGGGCGGGAGAATACTGGATGAAATGACTGGTAGGGGGCTACAAGATCGGATCACTCATCAAATATTCAGCAGCGGCCCAGTGCGCGAGACGCAGAGGTTAGTGACTGGGAGGGGAGGTGGGTTAGGTGAAGAGAAAGGACAGGGAAGAACAGCACCGCCCCAACTGATTTGGCCCAGACTTGGCAGGCAGTCCCTTCCTTCTCTTCAACTCCGAGGTCCCATTGTGCCAAACATCTGTGGAAATCCCCGTCTTGCGCATGTCCCATGAAAAGGGGTGGAGCGAGAGCTAACAATGGTGCAGCAGGTGCGCTGGCATCTGGGCCCAGTAGTCCGAGGGGGGGGGGGTCTGTACTCTGATTATTGCTCTATTTTTCTATCCAATCAGTGGTCAGGGCCCATTTTCCCTGCTTGCACTGGGGCCCCTGTCAGTCTTCTCTGTGATTTATTGACTATTATTTTTTTTAAATGGACTCTTCACATGCTCAACCTCAACCTGATGTGGAGTATTCTTTGACAGCAGATGAAGAGGGATGGGGAGGGAAGGCGAAAAGAATGGGGGCAGGACGAAGAGGGGAAAGGTCACAGTGAGGATGTAACGATGTGTGTTATATTTTTTGCCTCAACCATTTTATTGTGTTCCAGCACATTCCGTAACTTGGCGCTGTTTCCTACGGGTGTTGGAATGCCCCTGAACTTGACAAACCATTGTTTGAAACTGTATGTCTTTTGCTAGTGTAAGTAACATGAGTGTAGCCTTGGAAGTTCTGTGTGGTGTTTTTCTGTTAATGGGTGGGTGTGCTGAATGACTTCTCTGCAGTTGTCCAAGTGCATTAAAAAAGTATGGGAACTGTGATGCTGCGCAATGGAGCTGGGGGTAAGTGAGAGTAGTAAAAGGGACGGGGCGGCATTTTTCAATTCTCGCCTAGGGCGGCAAATCACCTAGAAACGGCCCTGTACATCCCTATTGTAGGGTGAGGCAACGCAGTGACTTGTGCTGTGTTCCCTTTACGTGGCCTGGTACATATTTCCCTGCAGTGTGCGCCGCTGGGCCATCACTAAAAGCGACGTTCCAGCAGCCAGGGGGTCTTGTAAATGAGGCCCTTAGTGATTTGCCCACAATCTTACTCCATATCATCACTCCAGTCCGCTCTTAATGAGGGATCGTTTTCTCAAAGCCAAGACCCTTCTTTGCCACCTTGCTGAATTTTAAGTATAATGTACTGGTGCCTAAATCTATAGGTGTCTCAGATAATTTGAATGATTTTTGAGATGTGTATCTCTGTTAATTCTTCAAAAATCCAGCCTCATTGGTTAGTCTATTCCTTGTACAAATGTTAATAGGTCCGCAATGTGATTGCATGTGTTTATAGACCGTAACAGATTAACTCTGCTCTTTAAATATATTAGTGTGGGCACGTGAGTGGAGTCTAATCGTTCTGTGACATCTTGTCTATAAAAAAACAATTTCTGCAATAATTCCTGAATGTGGTACTCCTTCTCAAGGCAGGTTTCTAGTAAAAACTGAGAAGGGAACATTGGAAATATTATTTTCCGAGTAGGGCCTAGAAAAACAATTGAATTGAGAATTTGTTTTTCTAGTAACTGAAACACTCAATGATGACTGAAATGTTGACACTCATCTCATTTTAAAGTTTTTCTCTCCGTCTGCTTTCTTCTAATGAAACCCTTAAAACGAATACTTTGCTTATCGTGACAGCATTGGATCCAATCAACCTGCTATGGCCCTCGCGCCGATACACATATTATTTTGATGGTGGAGAAATAATTGGCATATCAAGGGGATTACTTTTCAGTATGGTTGATGCCAGAAAGACAGCAGGGACGTAGATGTCGTTAGTGCAGCAGGTGCAGTGACAACGGGGCCCAGGGGTGAAGGGCCCACTGCATGCCAATTATAGCGGTATTTTACGACACAACCTGGGGACAGAGGGCCCATTTAGCCTGATTGGATTAGGGCCTGAGGCGCCCTTGCTACGCCGCTTTATGACAGCAGCCGTATGCTTTACTGTTTGATGATTTCTATCTGCTGTAGAGGGAACTTTCCTCCGAAATATTGTTCGTTAATGTGTTTATTTGGACAATTACATCGCTACTAGGAGTGCGGTGTAGCAGGATTATCAAAACGTTGTTTTCTTTCAGCTCGATTCTGCAGCCTCTCTCGTGTAAATGTTTCCCAGTGTATAATGTCTGTTGCCTCCATAGGACTTTGCTCGGCGAACCTTATGGCAGCTATGTGTGGGCTCAGTAAACACAGGCGCTGCCAGGATGACAGAGCCAGCTGAAGTCTGACAAGCCCACGATGCAAATGATGAGTCCCGCGACGAGCGAGCCATCATTCTTCATCTGTTCCCATCAGAAGTAAATCATTTCCAGCCTACAAACACAGAGTAATTACATACCGTGCACATGCCTGGGATGCGCGCCACCAGGAAGCTGCTCCATCAGATGTGAGGAGGACGCGCGTGGGAGAAGGCGGCTTCCTCAACCGTGAATGAACGAAACACCCCCAAATAAGGAAGAATAGAAATAGCGCGGCAATGCTGAAAACAGGTGCACTTACTTATGCAGTGCTTGAAAAGTGGCACACGGTATATTAACAGCAACTCATTCAGACATTTAATAAAATCGCAGAATGACACACTTCACGTATAACACCATCATCTTGGGAGCATAAAATTAAATTCCGTAGTCGCAGGTGCTGTAACAGACATATAAGATTTGATGGGTGAATAAGCACCTGCATTGTGATTTCAATTAACTCAAATGAGCGCACATACCAGAGCATGTGGTGTCGACAGAAGACGTTAAACTGAACAGTCTGAGAAACAGTGGCGGCTGGTGACATTTGAAAGTGGGAATGCGTAAAAGTTTTGGATGAGTGGTTGATCGGCATCCGAGTGCTTCAGTGCGTTGGAAGACTGGGGTCAGTGTCTATAATGTAGTACTTTATTCCCATTTGTGACGGGAGGAAATAACATTGCTGTAATTGTGTGTGCACATCTCTGCACCTACGGACTATGTCTACTTTGTAAGTACATACATTATAATTTCTATGAAAAATGAAGTACTTGGCGAAAGTTCCTATATAAACGCCTCCTTTAGTTATTGTGTACACATATGACAGTTTCCTAAACATGCGTAACATAGGGGTAAATTTGCATATTTTTTAATTTGCACAGAAAATAGAGTTTTTATTCAAATACCTGATGCCGTGTGCCAGCCAGATGGCAAGGTAAGTGAAGAAACATGTCGCACCAAACCGCATCATTCAAAGCATACTTGGTTGCACCGCAACCTGCATCTGCATATTCACTGCCCAGCCTTTGTAATTTGTATTTTTTTTATATTAGCATTCGGATACCTTATTGAATTAGCTTGAGTCCCCCGCCAACCTCTGCATCTCTCTTCATCTCACGTTGAAAGTGCTATACTTCAAAAGTGTAATTAGCGCTTTAATGCTGAGCTCTTCCTGCTCAAACTGGTGTTTTCATGTCGTCCCCTGGCCCATAAAAAAGCTGCTTTCCTCAGCCTGCGTTATGGTAACGCATCTTAAAGGCCTAGGACGGAGTATTCCCCCCTAGGATTCAAAGCATGCTTTACATGCAGTCGCGGGCGGCATGACGGGTGGGTGGGGGGATCGAGTGGGGGTGTTGCGCGTGGTGGGAGTAGGGGGGGAGGCGGGAGGGGTTTAAAAAAATAAAATAAAACTTACCTTCCCCCGGGTCCCGCGTTTTCCTGCTGCCGCAGCTCTCCTCAGACAGGAAGCTACCATCCAGGCATCCTCCCTCCCCTCCGCCAATCACAACGCAGCAATGGCAGCATTGTGATTGGTGAGGTGCAGGCGCACAGCGCCCCAGCTGGGAGCCTAATAGGAGGCCCTTTGCAGCCTACATAGAGAAAAGGGAGAGTGCGCATGACTGCTTTGGTCGGCCCCAGGCCGACCAAAGTAGTCAGGGCCCACAACATTGGGCAAGCCACTCCCCCCCTGCCCTCGAGCAGGACCGCCCACCCGCCCGCCCACAACCAGGCACTTCTGCTTTCTCGCAGTGTGAGAAGCAGAAACATAAAATGGTAGTTTTACCATTTTATGTTTCTGCTTCTCGCACTGCGAGAAAGCAGTGGGGCGACACCCCCACGCCCCTATGGAGGAGCCACCACTGCTGAGAAAGCTGGCGCACCAAGCCAGGCGCATACCAAAGACACTGAAACAACCTGCATGGCGCTTGGGTCTAAAATAGGAAGATTAGTAGAATCAATATTTCCACAAGGTCATAGGTTGTAATTCTGTTTTGTTGAGCAAGTGTAACTTTCCGGTAAATGTAAAACAACATGTTGTCCGTGATACCTTTTTTTCCAACGAGAAGCTATTTTATTTTCATTAAAGAGGGCGCAAATCTACACATTTTAAGTGCATTGTTTTAGTTTGGCATTTTCTAGTCATTTGTGTTATGCAATAACATTGATTTTTGTAATTTGTTTCAATAATATATTGGTCATAACTCACATAAACCTGCAATAATTTTCACAAGACATTAGCTTATGATTAAATTAACATTTTCAACAACTGTGGTCCATGTTAATGAGTAGGCTAGGGCTTAACATGCAATATTCGCTCTACCTGCAGATCCTCAACTTTGGAAGTGCAGTTTGTTCTGAAAAGCTTATTTACTCTTTGTGAAAAGCCCAGAATTATCTGTCATGTGCCATGGATAGAACAAGATAACATGCTTCTGGGCAGATTTATCGAGACTTTGCGCCATCCTACAATCACGCAAAGAGTCTTGATATAGTATTTATAGGTCTATTTACTAAAAACTCACGCAATGCAGTAATCAAACTTCCTGTGCCGCATTGTGTGAGAGGGAGAGAGCAGGACAGTTTCGTAGCTACTAACATATGGCACTGTCCTTGTCTCTCTAATTATGCTGCTTAGTGCCCTGCATATACCTTTGTACCATAGTTTATGTGTAATGACAGTACAAAATACTATGCCTAGACAAACTTTCAAACTTCTTCCACTTTGGATGTGTGCTGTACGGTGCAGCACACGTGCTATGTCGGAAAAGTTTGGAGAAACAAAAGCATTTCTCCAAGTTAACACGACTCTCAAAAAGGTGATATTTTTTGCTACAAAACCTTGTTTGTAGATAGGGCTTTCTATCAAAGCTCATGAGTGGTTGCATGGGAATACCAAAGTACAACCCATGGAACGGCCCATCTGACACAAAGTAATGCATTATTTTCAGGCAACCTTCCAGAGTTGCTGGAAAAATTCCAAATAAACATTTTGTGCTGGTTTGAGTCACTTTTATGATGCAAACCCAGTTCAAAAATTTAGTAAATCTGCTTGTTAGTTTCCAGTACTAAACATGTTTGGCACTGGAAAGTTGTCCTTAAAGTAGCACACTTAGTGCATCTAGCAGTTTTGCGCTACTTTCCATTAAGAGGACAATCCATGTTTGGTTATTGAGTGTTACAGTACTGTTGCGTCAAAAAAATAAGACCTCCTTGAGACAGGTGCTAATTAGAAGACATGTATTTATTTCTCCTGAAATATAACATATTGCATGTGTGGTGCACTGTACAGCACACACTCAATGTATGAAATGTTTTACAGTTTGTTTAAGCATAGGATTCTTATACCAGAAGGATATCCTTCCAGCACAAAACCTATGTTAGACATCATGCACATCCCTTTGCATTATGGTGCAAAGGGGTGTGCATGGCACTGAAGTGTAGTTTATGTGCTGGTGCACAGGAAGAGATCAGCAGTAGGACACATTTAGGAAAAATGGCTCTAAGCTGCTCACGCCCCACAGTGCAAGTCAGTGCAACATCTTTGATTGTGGCATTGCTGTATTTTTTAATATATGCCAAGCAACGTTTGAGCTGTTTAATGACACTCCTCAGTCCTTGAATTCCAGGAATCTGGATTGGTACGCAAACCTTTCAGCTTACTAATTGGTTTGTGGATGGGTAAAAATATGCAGCATATGAACTCGGGGTGTGAACTTCAGCCAAGATTAAGCTGTGCCCTGAATTTCAGGCATGAACTACTGAATATTGACCCATAGATTATCGTGGTACAAGAATATTGAGAATAGAATGTCGGTAGACAAAATATTGAATGATAAGTGTATGTAGGTAAGTACAGATTTACTATTTCAATCCCACATCTCTGTGCTTTTAAGTTATACATACTGTGCAGGTATATGTGGCATTAGGTACAGAAAATCTAAACTTACTTACCTGTCAATTTTTTTTTTACTGTGTCCCATGGATATGCTGGGGTCGATAGTCAGTTTGTACACCGAATTTCAGAAAAACATAAGCCTTACTTCTGTACAGTAAAATGCTACAGGGGAACTACAAAAACCGCTATGCTTGGCATCTGCTGTTGGGTTGGGCAATATTACCCTTGGTTTTTCAGTATGATTTGCAAAGCCTCGCTGACAAAATAGTGAAACCACAAATATCGTGAGACATAAATTTCGAGTCAAAAATATCTAACTCAAAAATATTGTTATCCTATACTTATAATGTAATTGACAAAAATATTGAAATTAAAATATCGTTATACACTAATATCGAAGACAAAAATATCGCTTTTAAGTATATCTATAATAAAAATATGTTCATATTAAACAATAATATATTATATATCTATAGCTGTATCTTTATTTAAACATATATAATTTAAAACTATGATTAAAAGAATTCAAATGTATATTATAATTTATTACTTTTTTGTGTATATATATATATATATATCCACCGGTGTAAGACGCGGAAGACTACATGTTTTAAAAGATACGGGCCGACCATGACCACACACCGCCTAAGGGAACACACCCAATAGAACCAGCCCCGTTCATGATCTTAATCCAATACAAGTAACATACAGATACGGAGATCGCTAATTGTCCAACACAACCCTTATTTTGAGGAGAGAGGCCACTTATGTTATGAAACGGATTATTGATGAGCCCTGAAGAAGTCCTTAAATAGGGACGAAACGCGTTGGCTACCAGTGAAGGAAAAAGGATAAAGTTCAAACAATAAAAAGAAAAGTTTGAATAAATCTAATTGGTGGAACTAATAATTGTTAGCTGTGAATGTGTGCGGATCAAATTAATTCTGTAAATGTGTGAGTGTCTGTATAGGTGTATGAGTGCATATGATAGTGCTGTATTGATGAGTGACTGCATGTATGAGTGACTGTATGGTAGTCTGTATTTTAGAGTGGGTGTATCAAAGGTTATATTAGGGTGTGATGAGGTGCATCAGATTATCACATGGATGATGTCATCAGTGATGTCATTTGAGATGTCATCAGTGATGTCATCAGTGATGTCACTGACCATGTCATGAATGATGTAATATGTGACGTCATCAGCAGTGCATTGCGGGGCGCAAGTTATAGTTAGCTGAACTAACTATAACGGCCGAATTTCTCTGGTTTTGTACGAGTGAAATGTCCAACTAACTATAACTTCCCTGAAACCTGTGGTTTTTTCAGTGAATTTCAAAGGTTTTTTAAATGCTAATTTCTAACTATAACGTCCCTGAAACCTGTGGTTTTTTCAGTGAATTTCAAAGGTTTTTTAAATGCTAATTTCTAACTATGCCTACAGAGGTATGACATGTGCAGAAAGAGGAAGAAAGGAGCAGAAAGAAGCAAGAGAAATGCAGAAAGAGGCAACAGAATTCCAGAAAGACGAAGAAAGGTGCAGAATGAAGCAAGAGATGTGCACAATGAGCCAACAGAGGAGCAGAAAGAGGCCTTGTTGCAAAGTCATTCTGTGCCTCCAACTTTTTGCTGACGGGTACTGGTGGTAACTGACTCTGACTAACCAGGCCCGGAGCCAGTGCTATGCTGAAAGACACTTAGAATACAGTGAAAACACCTACATACA
Organism: Calotriton arnoldi; assembly: GCA_963921515.1. Lineage (NCBI taxonomy): Eukaryota > Metazoa > Chordata > Amphibia > Caudata > Salamandridae > Calotriton > Calotriton arnoldi. Next base: position 335,422 of record CAWUFW010011245.1, on the reverse strand, counting down.
CTAGGGTACACTATGCGTTGGGGTACCACTGTGATTGGCATGACCTCCCCTGTATGGCCTAGTAAATAATAGGGCAGGGGGATTAAAACTACCTCTATCTAAGAGGTGCAGAAGGAGGCAAGAGAAGTGCAGAAAAAAGCAAGTGAAGTGCAGAGAGAGGCAAGTGATGTGCAGAAAGAAGCAAGAGCAGTGCAGAAAGAACCAATAGAGGTGTAAAAAGAGGCAAAAGGGGTGCAGAAAGGGGTAGGACAGGTGCACAAAGAGGCAAGAAAGGTACAGAAAGAGGCAGGAGGGGTGCAGAAAGAAGGAAAAGAAGTGCAGAAAGAGGCACGAGAATTGCTGAAAGAAGCAACAGAGGTGTAGACAGAAGCAAGAGAAGTGCAGAAAGAGGCAAGTAATGTGCAGAAAGAAGCAAGAGCAGTGCAGAAAGAACCAACAGAGGTGCAGAAAGAGGGAAGAGGGGTGGAGAGAGAGTCAAGAGGGGTGCAGAAAAAGGTAGGAGGGGTGCACAAAGAGGCAAGAGAGGTACAGAAAGAGGCAGGAGGGGTGCAGAAAGAAGGAAGAGAAGTGCAGGAAGTAGTAACAGAGGTGCTGAAAGAGGCGCAAAGGGTACAAAAAGAGAAAGAGAAGTGCAGAAAGAGGCAACAGAGGTACAGAAAGAGGCAAGAGTGGTGCAGAAACAGGCAGGAAAGGTGCAGAAAGATGGAACAGGGGTGCAGATAGAGGCAAGAGAGGTGCAGAAAGAGAAAAGAGGGGTGCAGAAAGAGGCAAGAGATCTGCAGAAAAAAGCAACAGAGGTGCTGAAAGAGGCAAGTGAGGTGCAGAAAGGGGCAAAAGATCTGCAAAAAAAAATCAACAGATGTGCTGAAAGAGGCAATTGAGGTGCAGAAATAAGCAAGAGAAGTGCAGAAAGAGGCAATGGAAGTGCAGAAAGAAGCAGCAGAGGAGCAGAAAGAGGCAATAGGGGTGCAGAAAGAGGCAAGAAAGTGCAGAAAGAGGCAACAGAGGTACAGAAAGAGGCAAGAGAGATGCAGACATAGGCATGAAAGGTGCAGAAAGAGGGAACAGGGGTGCAGAAAGAAGCAAGAGAGGTGCAGAAAGAGAAAAGAGGGGTGCAGAAAGAGGCAACAGATCTGCAGAAAAAAGCAACAGAGGTGCTAAAAGAGGCAAGTGAGATGCAGAAAGAGGCAAGAGATCTGTAGAAAAAAGCAACAGAGGTGCAGAAGGAGGCACGAGGGTGCAGAAAGAAGGAAGAGAAGGGCAGAAAGAAGCAGCAGTGGTGCAAAAGAGGCACGAAGGGTGAAGAAACAGTCAAGAGAAGTGCAGAAAGAAGCAACAGAGGTACAAAAAGAGGCAAGAGTGGTGCAGAAAGAGGGAAGAGAGGTGTAGAAAGAGGCTAGAGAGTTACACACAGAGGGAAGACAAGGTGTAGAAAGAAGCAAGAAAAGTGCAGAAAGAGGAAAGTGAGATGCAGAAACAGGAAAGAAAGGTACAGAAAGAGGGAAGACGAGTGCAGAAAGAGACAACAGGGTTGCAGAAAGAAGCAAGACAGATGCAGAAAGAAGCATACAAAGTGCATAATGAAGCAACAGCGGTGCAGAAAGAGACAAGAGAAGTGCAGAAAGAAGCAACAGAGGTGCAGAAAGAGGCAAGAGAACTGCAGAAAAGCAAGAAAAATGCATAAAGAGGCAAAAGAGGTACATAAAGAGACAACAGGAGTGCAGAAAGAAGCAAGACAGGTGCAGAAAGAAGCATGGAAAGTGCAGAATGAAGCAACAGGGATGCAGAAAGAGGCAAGAGAAGTGTAGAAAGGAGCAAGTGAGGTACAGAAAGAGCCAACAGAGGTGCAAAAGAGGCAAGAGAGGTGCAGAAACAGGCAAGAGAAGTGCACAAAGAGGCAAGAGAATTGCTCAAAGAAGCAACAGAGGTGTAGAAAGAAGCAAGAAAAGTGCAGAAAGAGGCAAGTGAGATGCAAAAACAGTCAGGAAAGGTACATAAATAGGGAAGACGAGTGCAGAAAGAGACAACAGGGGTGCAGAAAGAAGCAAATGAGGTGCAGAAAGAGGCAACAGACGTGCAGAAAGATAGAAGAGAACTGCAGAAAAATGCAAGAAAAGTGCAGAAAGAGGCAAAAGAGGTACATAAAGAGACAACAGGGGTGCAGAAAGAAGGAAGACAGGTGCAGAAAGAAGCATGGAAAGTGCAGAAGGAAGAAACAGGGGTGCAGAAAGAGGTAAGAGAAGTGTAGAAAGGAGCAGGTGAGGTGCAGAAAGAGCCAACAGAGGTGCAAAAAGAGGCAAGAGAGGTGCAGAAACAGGCAAGAGAAGTGCACTAAGAGACAAGAGAATTGCTGAAAGAAGCAACAGAGGTGTAGAAAGAAGCGAGAAAAGTGCAGAAAGAGGCAAGGGAGATGCAAAAACAGGCAGGAAAGGTACAGAAAGAGGGAAGACGAGTGCAGAAAGAGACAACAGGGGTGCAGAAAGAAGCAAATGAGGTGCAGAAAGAGGCAACAGACGTGTAGAAAGAGGGAAGAGAACTGCAGAAAAAGGCAAGAAAAGTGCAGAAAGAGGCAAAAGAGGTACATAAAGAGACAACAGGGGTGCAGAAAGAAGCAAGACAGGTGCAGAAAGAAGCATGGAAAGTGCAGAATGAAGCAACAGGGGTGCAGAAAGAGGAAAGAGAAGTGTAGATAGGAGCACGTGAGGTGCAGAAAGAGCCAACAGAGGTGCAAAAAGAGGCAAGAGAGATGCAGAAACAGGCAAGAGAAGTGCACAAAGAGGAAAGAGAAATGCTGAAAGAAGCAACAGAGGTGTAGAAAGAAGCAAGAAAAGTGCAGAAAGAGGCAAGTGAGATGCAAAAACAGGCAGAAAAGGTACAGAAAGAGGGAAGACGAGTGCAGAAAGAGACAACAGGGGTGCAGAAAGAAGCAAATGAGGTGCAGAAAGAGGCAACAGAAGTGAAGAGAAGTGCAGAAAAAGGCAAGAAAAGTGCAGAAAGAGGCAAAAGAGGTACATAAAGAGACAACAGGGGTGCAGAAAGAAGCAAGACAGGTGCAGAAAGAAGCATGGAAAGTGCAGCATGGAGCAACAGGGGTGCAGAAAGAGGCAAGAGAAGTGTTTAAAGGAGCAAGTGAGGTGCAGAAAGAGCCAACAGAGGTGCAAGAAGAGGCAAGAGAGGTGCAGAAACAGGCAAGAGAAGTGCACAAAGAGGCAAGAGAATTGCTGAAAGAAGCAACAGAGGTGTAGAAAGAAGCAAGAAAAGTGCAGAAAGAGGCAAGTGAGATGCAAAAACAGGCAGGAAAGGTACAGAAAGAGGGAAGACGAGTGCAGAAAGAGACAACAGGGGTGCAGAAAGAAGCAAATGAGGTGCAGAAAGAGGCAACAGACGTGCAGAAAGAGGGAAGAGAACTGCAGAAAAGGCAAGAAAAGTGCAGAAAGAGGCAAAAGAGGTACATAAAGAGACAACAGGGGTGCAGAAAGAAGCAAGACAGGTGCAGAAAGAAGCATGGAAAGTGCAGAATGAAGCAACAGGGGTGCAGAAAGAGGCAAGAGAAGTGTAGATAGGAGCAAGTGAGGTGCAGAAAGAGACAACAGAGGTGCAAAAAGAGGCAAGAGAGGTGCAGAAACAGGCAAGAGAAGTGCACAAAGAGGCAAGAGATTTGCGGAAAGAAGCAACAGAGGTGTAGAAAGAAGCAAGAAAAGTGCAGAAAGAGGCAAGTGAGATGCAAAAACAGGCAGGAAAGGTACAGAAAGAGGGAAGATGAGTGCAGAAAGAGACAACTGGGGTGCAGAAAGAAGCAAATGAGGTGCAGAAAGAGGTAACAGACGTGCAGAAAGAGGGAAGAGAGGTGCAGAAAAAGGCAAGAAAAGTGCAGAAAGAGGCAAAAGAGGTACATAAAGAGACAACAGGGGTGCAGAAAGAAGGAAGACAGGTGCAGAAAGAAGCATGGAAAGTGCAGAAGGAAGCAACAGGGGTGCAGAAAGAAGCAAGAGACGTGCAGAAAGAAGCAACAGAGGTGCAGAAAGAGGCACGAGGTGTAGGAGAGTAGGATCTGCTTCACATGGGTACCCCCACTTTTTGCTGATGCTTCACTGTTTTTCGACTTTAGTCTGGCTGGGGCCCTGCTAATTAGAACCCCAGCCTAGCTGCTTCCTCTCTAAAATGGTTTCCATGTGCCTTAGGCACATCTCTGATTGGAATCTGGAGTGCCCTTGTAAGTCCCTAGTATATGGTATACTATGTACCCAGGGCATAGGTACCTCAGGGGCCTGCCAGGGGCTGAAGCATGTATTATGCCACCCCTGGAAGGCCAGCCAAAAGGACACCACAGGTCTGCTACTGCAGCCTGGGTAAGGTGGTGCATGCACCCTTACTGTGATATAGGTTACCTATATCACTACATAGATACACACATATAAACCTATAAGTCACTCCTATGGCAGGCCTTATCAATCCTGAAGGCAGAGTGCTTGGTTCCTATGTGAGACGATGCCCCTGCATGAGCAGAGCCCCTCTGCAGCGTTCGGAGACCCTTCTCTGATGCTGTTTGTAGTGCAGCCTGACCATATACTCTTAAGCGCATTATAACCTTGCGTTAAATGCTAACTTTGGGATGGCTGCACGGAAACATGTTGTGTTTGGTGTCAAACATCTTGGAATACTACCCCCCCACCAGTTCTGGCGGCGGGGGTAGCATTCCACCCTTCTAGAGGGAGAGACATGTACACACCGGCCTACCCGGTAACTTCTTTCCAAGCCCTGGCATCACAAAATGGATGCCGCTGCCACAGACACGGGTCTGGCCTCCTGCTGCTGACTGAAACTCCGGCAGGGGAGGCCTGGACAATAGGCTTCCTGTCCCAGGGAGGTGTAACCACCTCCCCAGACAGGATAATGTGTATTGGGGCTGGGCGGGAGCACTATCTGGTGCTTTGAAGTCCGGCACTGGGGGCACATTTGGTGTCCCTGTGCATACCCCAGTTCAAACTGGTTCAGGGGCTTCCAGCCCCTGCTCTGGCACAAAACTGGACAAAGGGAATGGGTGTAACCACCCCTCTTCCCTGACCCTCCCATAGGTGGGTCCCCAGAGTATGTCCAACCCCCTAACTTAGTATAAGTATGGGACCCCAGTCCTTAGGACTTTAGATTTACCTGGATGAAACTCTGATACAGAATCCTGGCCCTTCGACGCTCTACTTTAAGATTAGAGGACTGAAGAATCTCCCTTGGGGTCAAGGAGTGACTCCCCTGCTTGGCAGGCACCAATGAAGCAATTGTCCGGTCTGCATCACTGAAGCTCCCGCCGGTCGCCGAAGTCTTTGCATCACCAGAGGTAGATTTCCAGACTCCCCGAGGCTGCCCTGAGTCTCCAGCGAAGCTGAGGCCCGTAGCTGTTGTGGGTAACGTGGAACCGTGACCCCTGGACACCGAGCACATTTGCAACTGCATCCTCTTCCTGGTCTCTCACGAAGTTGTGCTTTGGGCCCCGAGTAGCCCCCTCCTCCAGCACCGACTGCATCGAAGATCACTGGCCTCCACTCTACAAGTGTCCCGTGAGCCAGCTCTAAGTGCGTCCACTCGAGGCTCCTTCGCGGTCGCTAGTCTGTTGGCTAGTGGGCCCTCCCGAAGGCCAATCTTCTTCTGCTTGGGCTTCCCTGGTTGCTCCAGGTGTGCCCTGACTTACCCTTGCTGGGTGAGTCCCTCAGACCTTGCTGGTCTGCACCACCGTCCTTCTTCTATTTCCACAAGACTTGCCGTTGCCAAGGCTTGTTGGGTCCAATCCGGTCGACGACACCCCTGCAATTGACAGACGTTGTGGGACAGCTCGAATCCAGCTCCTGGTTGTCGTCGACGCCTCCTGGACCTCGTGGCTGAAGAGTCAAGACAACTGTCAACCTACCTGAAGCACCCGACATCGGTGGGAATCCGCTCATCGCCTTCCTGGTCACTGGCTAGTGACCCAGACTCTGTCCCCTCTGCTTTCAGGTTCTTCAGATCTTCGATCCACCTTTGGATCCACCCGAACACTTTCGACTTGGCCGCCAGCAGCACTTTGCAGCAGATCGCCATTGAAAACGACGACGAAACCCGATCCCGAAAGACACCTATGCACCCGGCTTCCCTGGGTGAGGTAACTCGAGTACTCCGGTGCTCCCGTGGGTATAGACTCTAGAACAACCCAGTTCTAAAGGGGTTTGCTCAAAGTCCTCCTCTGAGTGTCCCTTTTCTTTAAAATTCCAACCGCGACTTTTCCCTTAGAAGTCAACGGCGATTCGCGGCTGTGTTCTCACACTGCACGCGTCCCCCGTGGGTCCCCTGTGTCACTACCTTGGGTGGTTCCTTGTGGTCCAAGCACTTCTACAGGCTCTAGGCCTTGTGTCTAGCTCAGTCGTGGTTCTTATACCACTTTATTGGTATATGGTTTAGTACGCCCCTAGGGCCCAAACGTGTATTTGTGCTATTACTGTTGATAACTAACTTATAACTTATGTATTTCAAACTCTAGCCTCATAAAGAGACTAGAGGGGTGTGTTTAGCAATAAATACATATATTTTGAATATATACCTGGTGTGGTCCTCTTTCATTTGGTCACTCAAGAGATTATAGACTGGTAAAACAAGCTGCTTTACATTCCTTCAAGACTTAGCCTGAAGGCTGCTCTCCATAGCTACCACTAGAATAGCTTTCAATAAAGGTTGTCTTTAACCTATCTCCATAGCTACCACTAGGATAGGTTTCAATAAAGGTTGTCTTTAACCTATCTCCAATAAGGGGTTGTTTGGACTGGTGCAAGGTGCCCACTATAATTAGTGGACAGCATATACCAGGCCAACTTCTCACATTGGTGTGCAGCGTGTGGGATTCCAGCTTGCTATTGTTTTACCAGATATTCTCAATTGAATTGATCAACTGAAAACCACTAAGGGTACCTTAGGTACATATAAATCAAGCTTAGGATACAGTAAGTTCTACTGAACTTAGAGTTGTGTGTTAAGGGATAGCACACCCTTTCTACAACTCAAGAGAGTTTAGTAGGCCACACTAGAGTAGGTAGTGCATACACCACACCTCACTAGTAATGTCTTCAAATCCAGGACCCAGTGAGTCCTTGCCAGAAACGAGTGGGCTTCTTCCTCCAAGTATGATAATCTCCCATTCTTGGAATTGAGAGCATTGTGCAATACTAGGAAGCTGAAGACAGGCAAAAGTGCCAGCACCCAACACCTCAGGGAGGTGCTACTGTCAGATGATCTCAGCAGGCCCCTAGGGTCTGAAGGGGTAGGCAGACAGGGTGGGGCAGAAGATGAGGAAGGGGTCAGGGGTGAAGAAACCCAGGGCCCCCTCTGAAACTGGCCAGGAAGGTGAAAATGACCTTGACCTGGAAAACCTAATTCCTCCTGTGGAGGAGGAGGAGGATCAGAATGACCTCCCTTTGTCCCCCAGGAAGAATTGTGAGTGTGCCCAGAAGGCCTAGATCTCCTTCTCAGGAGTCTAACCACTCTGACACCTCAATAGGGACCTCTGTTTCCTCTCATAGGAGGGAATCCTCTCATGAAAGGAAAGAGAGACTGCTCAGATATGGAGAAGCTCAGTTGAAGCTCAGAAGAGAGCAGTTGGCTATAGACAGGGAGTCCCTAGAGCTTGAAAAGCAAAGAAAAAGATGGGACTAGAGTCCCATGGTGGCAGCAATTTCCCCAGAGATAGGGAAAGGTCTTATGACCATAGAAACCTGAGCAAGATTGTCCCTCCCTACCAGAGTGGGGATGACATCCACAAATGGATAACTGCGCTGGAGAGGGCCTGTAAAGTACAGAGGGTCCCTCAGGAGCAGTGGGCAGCAATCTTGTGGCTCTCCTTTGCAGACAAAGGTGTAGAAATAAAAACCTTCTTAGGGGTTCACTGATACATCTGGTCCTTAAGACCAACAAAGAAGAGATTGGCACAGAAGCTGTAATATCAAAAAACATGTTTTATTAACCTCAGATGAGGGAGATTGCATCTTACGGTACCCGCAGGCCACTGTAGGAGGCATTCTAATGAGTGCAGAGAGCAGGGTCCTTATATATGTATTTGTTACATAGTCAGCATAAAATCAAGGGGAGGTCCTAGCACATACAAGCATGCTTATTGACTAATATGCGTATACAAAATTTGCTTGCTCCACAAAGTGGGAGGGAGACTAAACTGCTTACATGAGTAAGAATAGCCTGACAGTTCTATACTAGGAGCAGGTGCATTCTACCAGCTAGGCCTCTCTGAGCATGTGCAAGACTCTGGAAGAGGGAGAAAGCACATGGCGAGCACATGGCTAACTAAAATGGCTGCCAAGTACAAAATGGCTTTCAGCTCATGCTAACAGCGATTCCTGCAATCTTTAACAGATGATCCTTTTAGCATGAGCTAAAGACATTCCCATGATCTAGTAGAGACATAGAAAATATTTTGCACATTTTCTTCTCATAAATTCATCAATATCCTATGCTAGGTGGGCATTTACATTCTAAACATTTCATTAAGCAGGTATATACAAGGTATAAGCAGGAGTACAAAGTGAACAGAGCATTGGGTCATACAGGTAGCAAGAGAGAATAATGACTATTATCTCAAACAGAAATCTCAATATTTTCCAATCCTAAGCAGAAAGCAAATACCAAAACCATCTAGTCTAATTTTAAGTTTCAGGGCTCTGATGTATTTCAGTGACTATTTATGTCAATTTCAAAATAGCCAACAGCACATACCTAATAAAAACATTTTCAATAGACTTTCTCAGTATTTTTTATGAGGGCTAAATTATCAATTAATATACTTAAGGAAAGAGTAAAGTAACATGCTCAGATGAACTTTTCTCGTGCAGAATAAACATTACTCTTAAAAAATATTAAAGCAATCAGACATATTATTACAAAAACAATCCTGGCTCCGGGGACCAGGAGGACCACACAGGGCCATAGGAATTAGGACAAGGAGCTGCAAAGGGCTGCTCCTCCAAAAAAAATGGGACGACCAAAGGGGTACATTACTAACAAAAAAAAGAGTCCTTGGGAATTTCTAGAACCAACAGCCAGAGGGGAGTCTTCTCCCTGTGTCCGTTTGAGCCTCACAGGCAGGCTCTTGTTGTTCCCACGGTGGAGCTGCACAACTCGCAACTCAAGAATCACGGAGAAGGAAAAGTCTTTCTTTCAGGATAGGGCAATCACCCCCCAGGGCAAATACCCTCAATGATCCTGTCCAGTGTCTCAGGCAGTGCACCAGTTTTCTTCACTTTAATCTAACAGGCACCAAGGGCACAGCACCTGTACCCTAAACTCAAGTCCTTCCCTAACTCCTGTATTGCACCTCTGGCGCACTGCTCTTTTGTTAGGGCCACAAATTGTACCCAGTGTGCTCGGGCATCTCTTGATCAACAAACAAAGGCGTAGACTTGCATTCACTTGGGACCAGGACTCAAAGGCCTGAAGCAACCCTTGTTTCAAAGGGGGTCACCTCAAGCAAAAGCCTCCTTGCCGTCCTTGTCGTTCTGTGACTCTCTCAGCTGGGCATCAAAAACTGGATCCACACAAAGATTTCTCCATCCTGATTTGTAACCCCGTCTTTCGCCCAAGACAGTGGCAGGGGTACACACTTCACGTCCCAGTGCTTCCGCCTTCACTGAGGTCCTAGTTGCCAGCAAGGCCTATGCTGGTTCCTTTAGTTTTGACTGTAGGCTGGACTGGTGCTGACTCCCAGGCTGGATCTGATGTCCGGGCCCCTCTGGCAATGGTTGTAAGGCAGCAAATATCTATTGATGGACATAACAAGAGGTCTTTAGACAAGGCACAGAAATAATCTAACAACAGAGAGGATAGTCTCAGAATACTCTCTTAGTCCTGGGGCGCCCCATACATTAGCAAGGCACCCAAGAGCCACTTCATCTATCTGAGAGTAGAAAACCCTGGACCTATTGGCAAGTATAAAAGGAACGTTTTGGTGAACTGACAAGAGTAATACATCACCCAAGCCCAAACAGCCAAGGAAGTCTGTGTTCATTTACTAAATTCTGAGGAAAAGAGAAAAACAATACAGACATACTCCAAATACTTACATTGGTGTATTCCTATATTACCAATCTGAAGAACCCTCAAGAAAAAGGAAATGTTCTACACTTTTACTCATAGATTTTACATTACTTGTACAGGACTGCAGACACTTGTAAAATAATTTCTCTTACATGTTATGCTTAGGACCATGCTCTCATGTTATAGGTGCAGCAGGAAAATCTAAAACTGCTAATTTAACAGGGATTCATATTGCAAAAAGAACCAAACTTCAACATAGTGAGTACATTTTCTCCAGCAGAACATGTTATGACAAACAAACTCCTATAAAACAATATTTTCCTTCAAAATGTTTGCTAAGGATCACATGAGCGTCTTTCCTGCATTGTACTTTTCACGATCTGGACTATGCAACATCATTTTCAAAAGGAAAAAAACCCTATCTCCAGCTCTAATAAGGGCTGTCAGCTTATTGACAGAGACTAGCTAATAAAAAACTAGCAATGCCCTTGCAAAACTGTATAGAACATGAGAATAACATAAACAATAATAGTGTTGCCACCTGAGATTTTTTTTGAACAGAAACCGCCACTATACAGTTCTCCTTAAAGATCAAATAAGGGAACATCAATCTGTTCTACTCATTCTTTCATACAGGATGGGCAGTAACATAGCATAGATTTTATCATTTTATGAATGCTAACAATTTTAAAACAGTATTACAGAATAGCCAATAACTATCACATGGCCATTTCCTAGACAGCTTAGACAGACTCAAAAAAAAGTGAGAAAAAGAAGAGAGAAAACATAATTTTGCCTACCCTTAATTTGTAGAGGAGCTAGCCTCCTTCCCCCATTTTGACAGTAGGAAAACCTGAAACAGGTTTTACTTCTGTCAACACTTTCAACCCCTATTTGTAGCAACTGGGCACAAACAAACTTGTAGGAGATATCTTAGAAAGTGGCTATTCTCTGATTCAAGCACATCGAGTACTGTAGAAAGCGTCAGCAACAAATGTATCAATTCCTTGAGCAATTGTACTAGATTAACATGAGGGCGCATGAATGCAAACTAAAATCCATTTCCTCCTTATCGTAGCCCCTACACAGTATTCTTTAAACTAAAACCATTATTTTATATACCTGGCAGATCAATGCTCAACTGAGGGCTGTTTTCCTTCGTTTCATATGACTGCGCTAAACGTGTGTTTGCTAAAAATAGGAAGCAGAGCTTCTCTTTCTCTCTTTGCACTATCATCTCGTCTTTCAAAAACTTTTCGAAGGTCGAAGTGTCCCAGCAAACATTACCCTTCACCCTGCTAAGTTGCTAAATGCAGAACTCCGACCTTTGACCCGTTCAGCAGCTGCTCATTTTGTTTGTGCAAGGCTTGCCATGCGGTTTTCGTAATGCAAAGCAACTCTGGAGAATCACAGCTAAAAGGCAGTCCTGTCCGATCCGTTTGCCAGTAATTTAAAGGTAGGATAATAACGTCTGCTGGTTTCTGTATACTTATTTTCATTTATGTATAGTATGTTGGGTGCAGTAGGTCAGCTGTTTATTCTATACTTGCATATACTTTATTGAAGCCTGAGAGCACGTTAAAACTGCCTTGAGTGGTAGAACTGCTTGTAAAATTGTGAATTTAGCTCAATTTCGACTTTGGTGGTAGGGGCACTTAAAAATGAATATCCTACAATATTTTTGCATAATAGGAACCCCCAGAGTGTTCTCTAGATAGCCCAGGAATGGGAAATCAGAAATGTATAAGATATACCCTTATAAAAATGAGTTTTGTACGGCTGGGTAAAGTGACATTTCACATTTAAGATCCCTTCTTATTTCGGTACAGCACTGCTTAAATTCAACTTTGATACTAGGATTTCACAGTATGATGATTAGGCTTTATAAAGATGAAAAAACGAATTTAAAGCATTTATGTTTAACAATATATTTTTTTTCATATAATTATTTTAATTTTATTTTTTTAATCAAAACCAACCATTTTGATGATTCCACATTGGAAAAGCAAGCTTCATTCGTAGCCTATCATATTTAAACACATTCATTCATAACCCTAAGCACAGAAGCCTTACTTGAAACATGAAAAGTCTGCGCCACTTTTTAAAAGGACAGTTATCATTTAACATCAGAACCACAGATGTACTTATGTAAAAAGGCATTAAGAAAGGAAATCCCTACTTTCAATTTTGTTCTCTGTTATCCAAAATAATGAAACTGTTTTTTTGAAACTTTTAAAATAATGCAGGCCCTTATACCAGTTTTACACTGACTTAAAATTTCGCTGACTCAGCATTCCTGTCTGTGGCCGTGATCAGGAATAGCCATATGCTATTTATGCAGCTGTTGTTTGTCAGCAGGCGTCGAATTTTCACGCCTTTCTCAGGAAAAAACCCCTTTATTATTTGAAATACCCTGACAGAGTTAAATCCCCATTTGCTGTGTCAAACAGTTTCTTTTCAGTTAGTCAGTTTAAACACAGCTGTTGGAAAGCCTTTTTCTCGGGTGCTGAAAGAAAAGCATGTCACAGTCTATTTAAAAACTGAGGCATTTCAATGCAGTCAAATCTATCTTTCTATAATGTGTATTTAGTTCAGCAACGACCAAATTCACTCATATGATGTGCATGCCTTTTAATGTCTAATACAATGTATTTAAGGAAAATGCTGTAACATGTATTTTAGTCTATTGATTACAAAACACATAATTTCGTTTTTTTTTCTCTGTATGAGGCCTATTTTAATCCTATTGAATACGAATTCTAATTTTATCTTTAGCATTGTGGCAATTTGCACACATGTACAGTGTCGTACTCTGTCAATTTAAATAGTAACATGCAGCTGTTTAGCATATGTCATATAATTCATTTCTGGATTTTTATTTAATATGTAAGTAACTAAATGACATTTTGCATAACAGAATGATGACAGCAAAAAACATAAACAAACTCATTGAGCTCATTCAGACAGTTACAGAAGGGGGGTCATATACTCAGAGCACACAACACAGCGCGCTTAAAGCTAGCCATTCTTACACAAAGAGCGCAATCGCTATTTACTCACACAAGTATTACCAATGTCAAACCAAAAACCCACATAGACATTTAAACACACATTTAACCCACAAATCAACACTTAGGACTGCTTACAAAGTGTACGCAAGACCAACCTATTTGTAAATACTAATTGTAAGTCATATTTACAAGAATAGCTCTCAAAAGTAGCCCAAAAACTGTTCCATGGTCAAGAAGCCAAAATACACCAAATTCGCCAGTTTTGGCTGGTAGAACACTCAAAAAGCGCTCTGCATATCACCACTTATGAATGTTACTAAGTGCGCAGATCCGGATCCGTTTTATGTACATATTTAGTTCCATGGGGTACTTAGTCACCAAGGAAGAAATATCTTTTACTATACGTAAACCTATTTAGGTATCCCCTCTGAGGGAGTCAACTGAGTACTTACTAAATCCATATCGGTACCTCCAAAACAGCAACACTTTCAACAAAGTGTGCTAGAAGCAGGCATGTCAAGAATATTATAGCATATATAATATTATACTCCAAGTGACACTTAACACAATGTGTGCCGTTCAAGTTTTCAAAGTTAGAGAAAAATCTCCTCATTACCTGCCTATATGAATTGCAATGCATATATAACTTACAAAACAAATTCCAAAATTGGCCAATCATACAAACAAAGCCACAGTAAGTGTTACTAAAACTACCTTACCAATCAAAGGCATCAAACCAACAGCAAGTGCCGCAAAACGGCTCTTACCAATCAAATGGTGTCCAGGTTCCAACTGCCAAGTTCTGAGTGACCTAACGGTCGCTTTTAAAATACTCACGCCAAAGAAGTTCTCAGTCGGGAGCGGCAAACACTTGGAGGATCAGATCAGGAAGACCAGAAATATACTGGGCTGGAAGACAAACAATCTCCGTGCGCAGGGTACCTCCTCAGTAGATTCCTGTCCTATACTCCTCAGTAGATTCCTGTCTCCCTTCAAGACCACTCCCTTGGATAGCCGCTGCACCGATGAGGTCCACTTTCGGGCGCCATTTGTAGAAATAAAAACCTTCTTAGGGGTTCACTGATACATCTGGTCCTTAAGACCAACAAAGAAGAGATTGGCACAGAAGCTGTAATATCAAAAAACATGTTTTATTAACCTCAGATGAGGGAGATTGCATCTTACGGTACCCGCAGAGCCACTGTAGGAGGCATTCTAATGAGTGCAGAGAACAGGGTCCTTATATATGTATTTGTTACATAGTCAGCATAAAATCAAGGGAGGTCCTAGCACATACAAGCATGCTTATTGACTAATATGGGTATACAAAATTTGCTTGCTCCACAAAGTGGGAGGGAGACTAAACTGCTTACATGAGTAAGAATAGCCTGACAGTTCTATACTAGGAGCAGGTGCATTCTACCAGCTAGGCCTCTCTGAGCATGTGCAAGACTCTGGAAGAGGGAGAAAGCACATGGCGAGCACATGGCTAACTAAAATGGCTGCCAAGTACAAAATGGCTTTCAGCTCATGCTAACAGCGATTCCTGCAATCTTTAACAAAGGTAGAGACAAGCTCCTCACTGTAAGAGAAGAGGATGCAGACAATTACAAAGTCTTGAAGAGTGCTCTGCTTGATGGGTTTGGCCTAACAACTGAACAATACAGATTAAAGTTCAGAGATACCCAAAAAGCACAGACTCAAGACTGGGTAGACTATGTGGATTCTGCTAAGGCTCTGGAAGGTTGGTTGATGGGCAGTAAGGTATGTGACTTCACAGGATTGTACAATCTTATCATGAGGGAGAAGATTCTTAATAACTGTCAAAATCAGCTGTTGCATCAGTACCTGGTGGACTCTGATCTGACCTCTCCCCAAGAATTGGGAAAGAAGGCAGACAAATGGGTCAGAACCAGGGTGAGGCAGAAGGTACAGAACCAAGGTGGTGACCCAAAGAAGCAAGATTCTAAGAACTCTGATAAGGGTGGGGAGAAGGGTAAAGACCAGAAGTCTTCACAAGGCCCCCAAAAATCTTCTTCAGGTGGGGATTCACAGTCTAACAAAGGGAAAGGCCAAAAGAAACCATGGTGCAAGGTCTGTAAGCAAAAGACCCACTGGACCAGTGATTGCACCAAGTCCAAAGACTCTACTCCAGCCCCCACCAATGCCCCTAAGGCACCTGCTCCCCCTAGTGCAGTTACAGTTGGCGTGGGACTACACAAGCCAAGGGTTTAGTAGGGTTGACCCTGGGTAAGGAGATGGGCTCTGACCTAGTCAGAGAACTCACTCAGGCTGTCCTAGTCTGTGATGGAGGCATGGATGTGACCTCCTCTGTGAGTCCCAGTAATCTGGGCAAGTACAGGCAACAGCCATTAATAAATGGAAAAGAGGCTTTGGCATTTAGGGACACAGGAGCAAGTGTCACCATGGTGACACAAGATCTTGTGGATCCTGGGCAGATTATACTTGGTGAAATGTACCAAGTGACCAATGCTAGCAATGTCAGAACAGACCATACTCTGGCAGTTGTTAACTTCTCCTGGGGAGGGGTAACTGGCCTTAAGAAGGTTGTGGTAAGTGCAGACCTACCAGTGGAATGCTTGCTTGGCGATGATCTGGAAACTTCAGCTTGGGCAGAAGTGGAGCTCAGGACCCATGCAGAAATGCTGGGCATCCCTGCAGATGTGTTTGCTGTGACCAGGTCACAGGCCAAAATGTCTAACACTGAACAGGCCTTGGATTCTGGAATAATGGACCAAGTGCCCTCCAAGAAGAGGAGTAGTAGGGTAAAGGCAGTGCCTTCCCCCTTGGCTCAGAAGGAAGATCAGTCTCTTCAGGGAGATGATCTCAGTCCTGAGGAAGGAACTGTCCCAGAGGAGCTTGAGCCTGATCAGGTTGAGTTCTTAGGGACAGGGGGCCCTTCCAGGGCAGATCTGAGCCAGGAGCAGCAGAGCTGCCCCTCTCTTGAACCCCTCAGACAGCAAGCTGCTGCTGAGGCTGCTGGGAAAGCTAGTGGTCCCCATACAGTGTATTGGGATAATGGACTCTTGTACTCAGGGTGTAGAGACCCCAAGCCTGGTGCCACCAGGAGGTTGGTTATACCTCTGAAGTTCAGGGGCTTCCTATTGACCCTAGCCCATGACATTCCCTTAGCAGTTCACCTGGGCCAGAACAAGATTGGGACAGAATTGTCCCTCACTTTCACTTGCCCCACATGTCTGAAGACACCAAGGAGTTTTGTCGCTCCTGTGTAACCTGCCAGGCCAGTGGCAAGGCAGGTGGCACTACAAAGGCCCCCCTGATACCACTACCTGTGGTGGGGGTTCCCTTTGAAAGGGTGGGGATTGACATTGTTGGTCCCATGGATCCCCAAACAGCATCTGGGCACAGGTTTATCCTGGTTGTAGTGGATCATGCCACCAGGTACCCAGAGGCTATTCCCCTTAGGACCACTACAGCACCTGTGGTGGCAAGAGCCCTCCTGGGAATTTTCTCAAGAGTGGGCTTCCCTAAGGAGGTTGTATCAGACAGAGGTGCTAACTTTATGTCTGGATACTTGAAAGCAATGTGGAAGGAGTGTGGAGTGACTTACAAGTTCACCACACCCTATCACCCACAATGCAATGGTTTAGTTGAGAGATTCAACAAAACCTTGAAGGGCATGATTAAAGGGCTCCCAGAGAAGCTTAGGCGAAGATGGGACATACTCTTGCCCTGCCTTTTATTTGCATACAGGGAGGTGCCTCAAAAGGGGTTGGCTACAGCCCTTTTGAACTTTTGTTTGGTCACCCTGTCAGGGGTCCATTGTGCTTGGTGAAGGAAGGATGGGAGTTACCTCTCAAGCCCCCAAAGCAAGACATAGTGGACTATGTACTTGGTCTCCGCTCCAGGATGGCTGAGTACATGAAAAAGGCAACTAAAAACCTTGAGTCTAGCCAGGAACTTCAAAAAGCCTGGCATGACCAAAAGGCTATACTGACTGTTTACCAGCCAGGACAGAAGGTGTGGGTATTGGAGCCAGTGGCCCCAGCAGCTCTCCAAGACAAATGGAGTGGACCCCATACCATTGTTGAACAGAAGGGTGAGGTTACCTACTTAGTAGACCTAGGAACACCCAGGAGTCCCCACAGGGTTCTCCATGTCAACAGATTGAAACCATATGTGGACAGGGCAGACATGGGCTTGCTCATGGCTACTGATGAGGGACAGGAGGAAGAGAGTGACCCACTCCCTGACCTGCTCTCACAGAACCCTGATGATGGGTCAGTGGATGGTGTAGCCTTGGCAGGCAGCCTCACTGCTCAGCAGCAAACTGATTGTAGACAAGTGCTCAATCAGTACAGACATATGTTCTCTCTGACTCCAAGTCAGACCACCTGGTGCACTCATAAAGTGGACACTGGGGACAGTCTGCCTATTAAAAATAAGATTTATAGGCAACCTGACCATGTCAGGGACTGTATCAGGACAGAAGTCCAGAAAATGTTGGATTTGGGAGTTATTGAACCCTCAGATAGCCCTTGGGCTAGTCCAGTGGTCCTTGTGCCAAAACCTCACACCAATGGTGGGAAAAGAGAGATGAGGTTTTGTGTGGACTACAGGGGTCTCAATGCAGTCACTAGGACTGATGCCCATCCAATACCTAGGGCAGATGAGCTAATAGACACTTTGGCCTCAGCCAAGTATCTAAGCACATTTGACCTGACAGCTGGCTACTGGCAGATCAGACTAGCTGATGATGCAAAGCCAAAGACAGCATTCTCAACCCCTAGTGGGCATTATCAATTTGTGGTAATGCCCTTTGGTCTGAAGAATGCACCTGCCACTTTTCAGAGGTTGGTGAATACAGTCCTTACAGGTCTGGAAGCCTATAGTGCAGCATATCTAGATGATATTGCTGTCTTTAGCTCCACCTGGGAGGATCACCTGGTCCACCTCTGTGAGAAGTTGGCCTGGTATATGCTGTCCACTTGTTAGAGTGGGCACCTTGCACCAGTACAAATCGACTTTTATGGTTGGTAGGTTTAAGACAACCTTTATAGAAAGCTATCCTAGTGGTAGCTGTGGAGAGCAGCCTTCAGGCTAAGTCTTGGAGGAATATAAAGCAGCTTGTTTTACCACACAATATCTTGAATCACCAAATGAAAAGACACCACACAGGTATATATATCAAATATATATGTATTTATTAATAAACAACTCTCTACTAATCTCTTTATGAGATTAGAAGTCAGGAACATATGTACAATGCAAAGTTATCACAAATAAGTTAGCACAATCATTTATCACAATCCTAGCTTGGCTAGACCTGGGCCTAGAGCATATAGAATCGAGGGACCCCAAAGAACCACCCCAGGTAGTTGCAGGAGACCCATAGGGGACGGACGCGGTGTTCAGACACTGGTACGAGTCCTGTACGAGTCTATGCGCATAGGCGCGATTGAGATTTCAATGTTAAAGGTCCCTTGCGTGTTTGAGGCGAACACACCGATCGGTCCTTGTACGAGGCGAAGGACGCGGTTACAGATAGAGTTGCAAGGGAGATGGACGCGATGTGTTTAACACAGACGCGAACCCTGTACGAGTCAGCGCGATAGTCGCACCTAGAAAATAAGAGTTTTAGGGCACTTCTAGGGTAGCTACAAGCAAGCCACTTACAGGGTAAGTAGTTCTAGGGCCCACACCCACAGGAGCACCGTAGTGCTGAAGTTACCTAACCCAGGGGAGCCGGGTGCATAGGTGTCCTTTGGTGTCGGGTCGCGGCGTCGTTCTCAATGGGAGCCAGTGAGGACTTGCTGCTTGCGGCGACTGAAGAAGTGTCCGGTGGAATCCAAGCCTGGATTCAGAAGATGGAAGACCTGAAAGCAGAGGGGACAGTGTTCAAGGGCACTTGGCAGTGACCCGGGGCAAGGAAGATGAATGCCCACCGTCGTCAACAGATTCAGGTCGTTCACGGGAGTCTTGACTCTTCGACCACGAGGTCCAGGAGGTGTTGAGGACAGCCAGGAGCTGGATTCAGCATGTCCCACGAATTATGCAGCTGACTGCGGTATCGGCGACCCGATTGGAGCCAACAAGCCTTGGTAGCAGCAAGTCTTGTGGGGGGAAGGAAAAGTCAATGGTGCAGACCAGCAAGGTCTGTGGAACTTACCCAGCAAGGGTAGGTCAGGGCAGGCCTGGAGCAACCAGGGGAGCCCTTTGGTTTCTTTGGAAAGTCTTTTGGGGACCCACAAGCCGGCTGGCAAGGGATCGCAAAGATGCCTTGGGAGGATTCCTTCAACAGGGGCCCACAGTCACTCGGGATGGTGTAGGCCTCTGAATTTGAGAGGGATCTCTGCTAGAGGCTGGGACCACAAGTTTTCCAAAGCACAAGTTCGTTGAACTTCGTGAAAGGGTTGCACTCGACAATAGTGCATGGTACCTAGGGTCTGCGGTTCCTCGTCACTCGGGGGGTCCACTTGCCTCAGCTTCGCTGGGGACTCACCATGGCCTTGGAGAAGTCAGGAAATCATCTTCCTGGGCTGCAGGGACTTCGGGCTCCGGCGGGAGCGGCATAGTTTGCAACCATCATTGTAGTTTTTGGTGCCTGCCAAGCAGGGGAGTCACTCCTTGACTCCAAGGGAGATTCTTCAGTCTTCCAAAGGTAGTGGAACGTCGAAGGTCCAGGATTCTTCTGTAGAGCGTCATCCAGGGGTATCTGGGGTGCAATGCACAGGTTCCCCCTCTTATACTAAAGAGAAGTGAGGGACTAGCTCTATGACCCCACCTATGGGAGGGTCAGGGGAGGGGGTGGCTACACCCACTTCGCTTTGTCCAGTTTCCCGCCAGCGCAGGGGCAGGTAGCCCCTGAGCTGGTTTGAACTGGCATATGCACAGAGGAGCCTTCTGCTCCCCCAGTGCAGGACTTCAAAGCACTCTAGGAGTCCACCCACCCAGCCCCAATACACTAATCCCTGTCTGGGAGGTGGTCACACCCCCTTGGGACAGGATACCTATTGTTGGGCCTCCTCCACTGCGAGTGTCGGTCATCAGCAGGAGGGCAGCCCAGTGTCTGTGACTGGTGGCATCGATTTGTGATGCCAGGGCTCTTCAGGATTCTACCGCGTTTCCACAGTAGTTACATGTCTATCCCTCTAGAAGGGTGGGATCATACTCCCACACCAGTTACTGGTGTGGGGGTATGATTCCAAAGTGTTTGACACCAAACACGACATGTTTTGATGCAGCCATTCCATAGTTAGCATTTACCGCGAGGATATAATGCACTTAAGAGTATATGGTTTGACTGCATTCACAAACAGCCCCAGAGAATGGACTCTGAGGGCTGCAGAGGGGCCCTGCTCAGGCAGAGGCACCCCCTCACATGGAAACTAAGCACCCTGCCCTCAGGATTGATAGGGCCTGCTTTAGGGGTGACTGATAAGTCTCAATGTGTGTGCAGGAGAGATATAGGGGACCTATATCTCAGTGAGGAGTGCTAGCACTTCCTCACCCAGGCTGCAGTAGCAGGCCTGTGGTGTCAGATTTAGTCTGCTTCCCAGGGGTGGCATAATACATGCTTCAGCCCCTGGTAGGCCTGTGAAGTACCTATGCCCTTGGTACCTAAGGTACCATATACTAGGGACTCATAAGGTACCACAGTATCCAATCACTAGTGCACCTAGAGTGCACTCCAAATCGTTTAGAGAGAACAGAGAGGCTGGGGCCCTGATTGGCAGGGTCCCAGCCAGACTATAGCCAGAAACCAGTGTAAACATCAGAAAAAAAGTGGGGGCAACATAAGAGGCAGATCCTACTCTCCTACACAACCCCCCCTGTGAGAAGTTGGCCTGGTATATGCTGTTCACTAATTAAAGTGGACACCTTGCACCAGAACAATTCGACTCTTATGGTAGATAGGTTTAAGACAACCTTTATAGAAAGCTATCCTAGTGGTAGCTGTGGAGAGCAGCCTTCAGGCTAAGTCTTGAAGGAATGTAAAGCAGCTTGTTTTACCACACAATCTCTTGAATCACCAAATGAAAAGACACCACACAGGTATATATATCAAATATATATGTATTTATTAATAAACACTCTCTACTAATCTCTTTATGAGATTAGAAGTCAGGAACATATGTACAAGTCAAATGTTATCAAAATAAGTTTAGCACAATCGAATATCACAATCTTAGTTTGGCTAGACCTAGGTCTAAGGCATCTAGAATCGAGGGACCCCCAAGAACCACCCCAGGTAGTTGTAGGAGACCCACAGGGGACGGACGCGGTGTCCTGGCACCGGTGCGAGTCCTGTACGAGTCTATGCGAACAGACGCAATTGAGATTTCAATGTTAAAAGGTCCCTTGCGTGTTCGAGGCGAACACACAGATCGGTCCTTGTACGAGTCGAAGGACGCAGTTACAGATAGAGTTGCAAGGGAGATGGACGCGCTGTGTCTAACACAGACGCGAACCTTGTGCGAGTCAGCGCAATGGAGATTTCAATGTTACAGGCCCCTTGTGTGTTCGAGGCGAACACCGATCGGACTCAGTACGAGTCGAAGGACACGGTTCTAGATAGTGTTACAAGGGAGATGGACGCGATGTGTCTAACACAGACGCGAAACCTGTACGAGTCAGCGCAATTGTCGCACTTAGAAAATAAGAGTTTTAGGGCACTTCTAGGGTAGCTACAAGCAAGTCACTTACAGAGTAAGTAGTTCTAGTGCCCACACCCACAGGAGCACCGTAGTGCTGAAGTTACCTCACCCAGGGGAGCCGGGTGCATAGGTGTTCTTTGGTGTCGGGTCGCGGTGTCGTTGGGAGTCAGTGAAGACTTGCTGCTTGCGGCAACAGGAGAAGTGTCCGGGGGAATACAAGCCTGGATTCAGAAGATGGAAGACCTGAAAGCAGAGGGGACAGTGTTCAAAGTCACTTGGCAGTGACTCGGGGCAAGGAAGATGGATGCCCACCGTCGTCGCAAGATTCAGGTCATTCGCGGGTGCCTTGACTCTTCAGCCACGAAGTCCAGGAGGCGTCGATGACAACCAGGAGCTGGATTCGGCGTGTCCCATGATGTCTGCAGCTTACTGCGGTGTCGGCGACTCGATTGGAGCCAACAAGCCTTGGTAACAGCACGTCTCAGGGAAAGTGTAAAAAGTCAATGGCGCAGACCAGCAAGGTCTGAGGGACTCACCCAGCGAGGGTAAGTCAGGGCAGTCCTGGAGCAACCAGAGGAGCTCTTTGGCTCTGTAGGAAAGTCTTCAGGGGACCCACAAGATGGCTGGCAAAGGATCGCAAAGACGCCTCGGGAGGATTCGCTCAACAGAGGCCCATGGTCACTCGGGACATGGTAGGCCTCTGATCTTTGGAGAGATTCCTGCTGGAGGCTAGGACCACACGTGGTCCAAAGCACAAGTTCGTGGAACGTTGTGAAGGGGTTGCACTTGACAATAGTGCACGGTACCCAGGGGTCACGGTTCCTCGTCACTCTTGGGGTCCACGTGCCTCAGCTTCGCTGGGGACTCACGATGGCCTTTGAGAAGTCAGGAAATCCACTTCTTGCGCTGCAGGGACTTCGGACTCCGGCGGGAGTGGCGTAGTTTGCGACTGTCGTTTGTAGTTTTTGGTGCCTGCCAAGCAGGGGAGTCACTCCTTGACTCCAAGGGAGATTCTTCAGTCTTCCAAAGGTAGTGGAACATCGAAGGTCTGGGATTCTTCTTGTAGAGCGTCGTCCAGGGTATCTAGTTTGCAATGCACAGGTTCCCCCTCTTATACTAAAAGAAAGGGAGGGACTAGCTCTATGACCCCACCTATGGGAGGGTCAGGGGAGTGGGTGGTTACACCTACTTCCCTTTGTCCAGTTTCACGCCAGAACAGGGGCAGGTAGCCCCTGAGCCGGTTTGAACTGGGGTATGCACAGAGGAGCCTTCTGCTCCCCCAGTGCAGGACTTCAAAGCACTCTAAGAGTGCACCCACCCAGCCCCAATACACTAAACCCTGTCCGGGAGGTGGTCACACCCTCTTGGGACAGGATATCTATTGTTGGGATTCCTCCACTGCGAGTGTTAGTCATCAGCAGGAGGGCAGCCCAGTGTCTGTGACTGGTGGCATCCATTTTGTGATGCCAGGGCTCTGCAGGATTCTACCGCGTTTCCACAGTAGGTACATGTCTATCCCTCCAGAAGGGTGGAATGCTACCCCCGCCACCAGGACTGGTGGGGGGGTAGTATTCCAAGATGTTTGACACCAAACACGACATGTTTCGATGCAGCCATTCCAAAGTTAGCATTCTACCGCGAGGATATAATGCACTTAAAAGTATATGGTTTAACCGCATCCACAAACAGCCCCAGAGAATGGACTCTGAGAGCTGCAGAGGGGCCCTGCTCAGGCAGAGGCACCCCCTCACATGGAAACTAAGCACCCTTCCCTCAGGATTGATAGGGCCTGCTTTAGGGGTGACTGATAAGTCTCAATGGGTGTGCAGGAGAGATATAGGGGACCTATATCTCAGTGAGGGGTGCTAGCACTTCCTCACCCAGGCTGCAGTAGCAGGCCTGTGGTGTCAGATTTAGACTGCTTCCCAGGGGTGGCATAATACATGCTTCAGCCCCTGGTAGGCCTGTGAAGTACCTATGCCCTTGGTACCTAAGGTATCATATACTAGGGACTCATAAGGTACCACAGTATCCAATCACTAGTGCACCTAGAGTGCACTCCAAATCGTTTAGAGAGAACAGAGAGGCTGGGGCCCTGATTGGCAGGGTCCCAGCCAGACTATAGCCAGAAACCAGTGTAAACATCAGAAAAAAAGTGGGGGCAACATAAGAGGCAGATCCTACTCTCCTACACAACCCCGCCCAAATGCAGGGACACTAAACTAACCTTGACCAGTTGAGTCTTCGTGTTCAAAGTGGAAATACCTTGAGAGTCCATCTGCATTGGCATGTTGGGTCCCAGGTCTATGTTCCACTGTATAGTCCATCCCCTGTAGGGAAATGGACCACCTCAAAAGTTTTGGGTTTTCACCTTTCATCTGTTTAAGCCATAGGAGGGGCTTGTGGTCAGTCTGAACTATGAAGTGAGTGCCAAACAAGTATGGCCTCAGCTTCTTCAGGGCCCACACCACAGCAAAGGCCTCCTTCTCTATAGCTGACCAACGTTTCTCTCTAGGGGTCAGCCTTCTGCTAAAAAAAGCTACTGGCTGGTCTTGACCTTCATCATTCAGTTGAGACAGTACAGCTCCCACACCCAGCTCAGAAGCATCTGTTTGGACAATGAACTTTTTGGTGTAGTCTGGACTCTGTAAGATGGGGGCAGTGCACATGGCCTGCTTTAGGTCTTCAAATGCCTTCTGACAGCTAGCTGTCCACTGAACCTTTTTGGGCATTTTCTTGGAGGTCAGATCATTCAAGGGGTCACTATAGATCCATATCCCTTGACAAACCTCCTATAGTACCCAGTCAGGCCTAAGAAGGCTCTCACCTGTGTCTGGGTGGTTGGAGCAACTCATTCCATTATGGTTTGGATTTTGCTCTGTAAAGGCTGAACCTGGCCTCCACCTACAAGGTGGCCCAGGTATACAACCTGACTCTGCCCTATCTGGCACTTAGTGGCCTTGATAGTGAGGCCTGCTTTCTGCAGAGCCTCCAAAACATTCCTGAGGTGGACCAGGTGATCCTGCCAGGAGGAACTAAAGACAGCAATATCATCTAGATAAGCTGAGCAATAAGTTTCCATCCCTGTCAGAACTTTATTCACCAACCTCTGAAAAGTGGCAGGTGCATTTTTCAATCCAAAGGGCATCACCACAAAGTGGTAGTGCCCACCAAGAGTCGAAAATGCTGTTTTGGCTTTTGCATCATCAGCTAACCTGATCTGCCAGTAGCCAGCTGTTAGGTCAAACATGCTTAGATACTTGGCTGAGGCCAAAGTATCAATCAGCTCATCTGCCCTTGGTATGGGATAGGCATCAGTCCTCATGACTGCATTGAGGCCTCTGTAGTCTACACAAAACCTAATTTCTTTCTTACCACCCTGGGTATGAGGCTTGGGTACCAGGACTACTGGGCTAGCCCAAGGGCTATCTGAAGGCTCAATTACACCTAGCTCCAACATTTTCTGGACTTCAGTCCTGATACAGTCCCTGACATGGTCAGGTTGCCTGTAGATTTTATTCTTGACAGACAGACTGTCTCCAGTGTCCACCTCATGGGTGCACCAGGAAGTCTGACATGGGGTCAGGCTAAACATATGTCTATACTGTTGCAGAACTTGTCTGCACTCAGTTTGCTGATGGTCAGTGAGGCTGCTTGCCAAAGCAACACCATCTACTGACCCATCATCAGGGTTCTGAGAGAGCAGGTCAGGGAGAGGGTCACTCTCCTCCTCCTGTTCCTCATCAGTTGCCATGAGCAAGCCCATGTCAGCCCTGTCAACATATGGCTTTAATCTGTTGACATGGAGCACCCTCAGGGGGCTCCTGGGAGTTCCAAGATTCACCAGGTAGGTGACTTCTCCCTTCTGTTCAACTATTGTATGGGGGCCACTCCACTTGTCCTGGAGGGCTGCTGGGGCCACAGGCTCCAATACCCACACCTTCTGTCCTGGCTGGTATACAGTCAGTACAGCCTTTTGGTCATGCAAAGCTTTTTGTAATTCTTGGCTGGCCTCCAGGTTTTTGGTTGCCTTTTTCATGTACTCAGCCATCCGGGAGCGGAGACCAAGTACATAGTCCATCACATCTTGTTTGGGGGCTTGAGAGGTAACTCCCAGCCCTCTTTTACCAAACACAATGGACCTCTCACAGGATGCCCAAACAGAAGCTCAAATGGGCTGTAACCAACCCCCTTCTGTGGAACCTCTCTGTATGCAAACAACAGGCAAGGAAGAAGAAGGTCCCATTTCCACCTAAGCTTCTCTGGGAGTCCTTTAATCATTCCTTTCAAGGTTTTGTTGAAGCGTTCAACTAAACCATTGCATTGTGGGTGATAGGGGTGGTGAACTTATAAGTTACACCACACTCCTTCCACATTGCTTTCAGATATCCTGACATGAAGTTGGTACCTCTGTCAGAAATGACCTCCATTGGGAAACCCACTCTGAAGAAGACTCCAATAAGGGCTCTTGCCACCACAGGGGCTGTGGTGGTCCTCAGGGGAATTGCTTCTGGGTACCTGGTGGCATGATCCACTACCACCAGGATAAACCTGTGCCCAGATGCAGTTTGAGGATCAAGGGGACCAACAATGTCAATCCCTACCCTTTCAAAGAGTACCCCCACCACAGGTAGTGGTATCAGGGGGGCCTTTGTTGTGCCACCTGCCTTACCACTGGCTTGGCATGTGACACAGGAGCAACAAAACTCCTTTGTGTCCTCTGACATATGTGGCCAATGAAAATGTGGGACAAGCCTGTCCCAGGTCTTGTTTTGGCCCAAGTGACCTGCCAAAGGGATATCATGTGCTAGGGTCAAGAGGAACCCCCTAAACTTCTGAGGTATTACCATCCTCCTGGTGGCTCCAGGGGCTGGATCTCTACCCTCAGAAGATAGGAGTCCCTCATCCCAATAAACTTTATGGGACCCACTAGCACTCCCAGCAGCCTCAGCAGCAGCCTGCTGTCTGAGGGGTTCAAGAGAGGGGCAGCACTGTTGCTCCTTACTCAGATCTTCCCTAGAAGGGCCCCCTGCCCCCAAGAACTCAACCTGATCAGGCTCAAGTCCCTCTGGGGCAGTTCCTTCTTCAGGATCTGCTTCACCTCCCTCTGGGGGTGAATCTGTGATCTGAGACAGAGGGGAAGGCACTGCCTTTACCCTACTGCTCCTCCTCTTGGGAAGCATCTGGTCCATTGTTCCAGGATCCAGAGCTGGTTCAGTGTTATGCATTCTTGCTTGTGACCTGGTCACAGCAAATACCTCTGCAGGGATGCCCAACATCTCAACATGAGTCCATAACTCTACTTCAGACCAGGCTGAAGTCTCTAGATCATTGCCCAATAGACATTCGACAGGGAGGTCTGCACTGACTACAACCTTCTTGAGGCAAGTTACCCCTCCCCAGGAGAAATTCACAACTGCCAGACTATGGTTGGTCCTGACATTGCTTGCATTGGTCACCTGGTACATTTCACCCAGGATGATCTGTCCAGGGTCCACAAGATCCTCTGCCAAAATGGTGACACTAGCACCTGTGTCCCTAAATGCCAAAGCCTGTTTGCCATTTATTACAGGCTGCTGTTTGTATTTGCCCAGATTACTGGGACTTACTAGGAAGGACATATTAAGGTCTCCCTCACAAATCAGCATTGCCTGAGTGGGCACTCTGACTAGGTCAGAGTCCACTTCAGAACCCAGGGTCAACCCTACTACACCCTTATTCTGAGTACCACCTCCACCAGTAGCTGAGCTAGGGGGAACAGTTGCCTTAGGGGCAGGAGTGGTGGTGGTTTGGTCTTTGGCCTTTCCCCTTGTTGGATTGTGACTCCCCACCAGATGCAGATTTTTGGGGCCCTTGTGAAGACTTCTGGTCTTTTGACTTATCCCCACCTTTCTCAGAGCCCTTAGGATCTTGCTTCTTGGTGTCATCCCCTTGGTTCTGGGTTTTCTGCCTCACCCTGGTTCTGACCCATTTGTCTGCCTTCTTTCCCAATTCTTGGGGAGAGGTCAGATCTGAGTCCACCAGGTATTGATGCAACAACTGGTTCTGGCAATTATTAAGGATCTGTTCTCTCATCATCAGATTATACAATCCCTTGAAATCAGTAACCCTACTGCCAACCAGCCAACCCTCCAGAGCCTTGGTTGCACAATCTACAAAGTCAGTCCAGTCCTGAGTCTGTGCCTTCTGGGGGTCTCTGAACTTCCACCTGTACTGCTCAGTGGTTAAGCCAAACCCATCTATCAGTGCACTCTTCAGGACTTCATAATTATCAGCATCCTCTTCTCTAACAGTGAGGAGCTTGTCTCTACCTTTGTCTGAAAAGGAGAGCCACAAGATTGCTGCCCACTGCTTTTGGGGGACCTGCTGTACTCTACAGGCCCTCTCCATAGCAGTTATCCACTTGTGGATATCATCCCCACTCTGGTAGGGAGGAACAACCTTGCTCAGGTTCCTATGGTCTGGAATAGATTCTCTGCCTCTAGGGACACTGTTGCTGCCACCAAGGGGTTCTAACCCCTCTCTTCTAGAAGCTCTCTGGATCTCCAGGGCTTCTCTATCCAGTGCCAACTGCTTGGTTCTGAGGGCAACTCTTGCTTCCTCATACTGTAGCAGTTTGCACATTCTTTCAGAGGAGCTCTCTCTTATGGGAAAGTATGAGTTCCTCTGCTGGACAAATTCTCTGCCAGAGTGATAAGAGTGCTCAGATTCCCTGGAAGGGGACCTATGCCTCTCCTCCACTCTGTCAGTTCTCTTAGGGAGAATTCCTCTGTCCTTTTCAGGCCCCTTGGAGCCTGGCCCTTCAATCACAGAGTCTTGGTCATGCTGATTTTCATCATCTGACCCAGACACTGTAATTGACCCACCCCCTGATTCAGACCCATTAGCTCCTAGAGCCAATCTAAGATCATCTGCTGTCAGCAGATCTATCAGGTGTAGTGTGGAGGGACTCTGTCCTAGCTTCAGGTGTCTTTCAACACACATGGCTCTCAAGTCAGAGAAAGCCATGTCCTTATACTGAGGCTGAGTGGATCCACTGGTTCCACCCTTTAAGGACATTCTAGTGTTGTGCAGTGTTGTACTACCTACACTAGTTTGTGGCCTACTGATACTAGCTTGAGCTGTAGAAAGGGTGTGCTATCCCTTGGCACACAGCTCTAAGTTCAGTAGAACTTATTGATACTAACCTTGACTTTATATGTACCTTAAGTACCTATAGTGGTTTTCAGTTAGTAATTCAAATAGAGATTTTCTGGTAAAACAATAGCAAGCTGGAATCCCACCGCTGCCACCAATGTGAGAAGTTGGCCTGGTATATGCTGTTCACTAATTAAAGTGGACACCTTGCACCAGAACAATTCGACTCTTATGGTAGATAGGTTTAAGACAACCTTTATAGAAAGCTATCCTAGTGGTAGCTGTGGAGAGCAGCCTTCAGGCTAAGTCTTGAAGGAATGTAAAGCAGCTTGTTTTACCACACAATCTCTTGAATCACCAAATGAAAAGACACCACACAGGTATATATATCAAATATATATGTATTTATTAATAAACACTCTCTACTAATCTCTTTATGAGATTAGAAGTCAGGAACATATGTACAAGTCAAATGTTATCAAAATAAGTTTAGCACAATCGAATATCACAATCTTAGTTTGGCTAGACCTAGGTCTAGGGCATCTAGAATCGAGGGACCCCCAAGAACCACCCCAGGTAGTTGTAGGAGACCCACAGGGGACGGACGCGGTGTCCTGGCACCGGTGCGAGTCCTGTACGAGTCTATGCGAACAGACGCGATTGAGATTTCAATGTTAAAAGGTCCCTTGCGTGTTCGAGGCGAACACACCGATCGGTCCTTGTACGAGTCGAAGGACGCGGTTACAGATAGAGTTGCAAGGGAGATGGACGCGCTGTGTCTAACACAGACGCGAACCTTGTGCGAGTCAGCGCAATGGAGATTTCAATGTTACAGGCCCCTTGTGTGTTCGAGGCGAACACCGATCGGACTCAGTACGAGTCAAAGGACACGGTTCTAGATAGTGTTACAAGGGAGATGGACGCGATGTGTCTAACACAGACGCGAACCCTGTACGAGTCAGCACAATTTTCGCACTTAGAAAATAAGAGTTTTAGGGCACTTCTAGGGTAGCTAAAAGCAAGTCACTTACAGGGTAAGTAGTTCTAGGGCCCACACCCACAGGAGCACCGTAGTGCTGAAGTTACCTCACCCAGGGGAGTCGGGTGCATAGGTGTCCTTTGGTGTCGGGTCGCGGCGTCGTTCTCAATGGGAGTCAGTGAAGACTTGCTGCTTGCGGCGACAGGAGAAGTGTCCGGGGGAATCCAAGCCTGGATTCAGAAGATGGAAGACCTGAAAGCAGAGGGGACAGTGTTCAAAGTCACTTGGCAGTGACTCGGGGCAAGGAAGATGGATGCCCACCGTCATTATCAGATTCAGGTCATTCACTGGTGTCTTGACTCTTCAACCACGAGATCCAGGAGGTGTCGAGGATGGCCAGGAGTTGGATTCAGCGTGTCCCACAAAGTCTGCAGCTGACTGCGGTGTCGGCGACCCAATTGGAGCCAACAAGCCTTGGTAGCAGCAAGTCTTGTGGTGGAACAGAAAAGTCAATGGTGCAGACCAGCAAGGTCTGAGGAACTTACCCAGCAAGGGTAGGTCAGGGCATGCCTGGAGCAACCAGAGGAGCCCTTTGGTTTCTTTGGAAATTCTTCTGGGGACCCACAAGCCAGCTGGCAATGGATCGCAAAGATGCCTCAGGAGGATTCACTCAACAGGGGCCCACGGTCACTCGGGATGATATAGGCCTCTGATTTTGGGAGGGTTCTCTGCTGGAGGCTGGGACCACACGTGTTCCAAAGCACGAGTTCGTAGAACATCGTGAAGGGGTTGCACTCGACAATAGTGCATGGTACCCAGGGTCTGCGGTTCCTCGTCGCTCGTGGGGTCCACTTGCCTCAGCTTCACTGGGGACTCACGATGGCCTTGGAGAAGTCAGGAAATCCTCTTTCTGGGCTGCAGGGACTTCGGGCTCCGGCGGGAGCGGCATAGTTTGCGACCGTCGTTGTCATTTTTGGTGCCTGCCAAGCAGGGGAGTCACTCCTTGACTCCAAGGGAGATTCTTCAGTCTTCCAAAGGTAGTGGAACGTCGAAGGTCCGGGATTCTTCTTGTAGAGCGTCGTCCAGGGGTATCTAGTTTGCAATGCACAGGTTCCCCCTCTTATACTAAAAGAAAGGGAGGGACTAGCTCTATGACCCCACCTATGGGAGGGTCAGGGGAGTGGGTGGTTACACCTACTTCCCTTTGTCCAGTTTCGCGCCAGAGCAGGGGCAGGTAGCCCCTGAGCCGGTTTGAACTGGGGTATGCACAGAGGAGCCTTCTGCTCCCCCAGTGCAGGACTTCAAAGCACTCTAAGAGTGCACCCACCCAGCCCCAATACGCTAAACCCTGTCTGGGAGGTGGTCACACCCCCTTGGGACAGGATATCTATTGTTGGACTTCCTCCACTGCGAGTGTTGGTCATCAGCAGGAGGGCAGCCCAGTGTCTGTGACTGGTGGCATCTATTTTGTGATGCCAGGGCTCTGCAGGATTCTACCGCGTTTCCACAGTAGGTACATGTCTATCCCTCTAGAAGGGTGGAATGCTACCCCTGCCGCCAGAACTGGCGGGGGGGTAGTATTCCAAGATGTTTGACACCAAACACAACATGTTTTGATGCAGCCATTCCAAAGTTAGCATACCGCGAGGATATAATGCACTTAAGAGTATATGGTTTAACCGCATCCACAAACAGCCCCAGAGAATGGACTCTGAGAGCTGCAGAGGGGCCCTGCTCAGGCAGAGGCACCCCCTCACATGGAAACTAAGCACCCTGCCCTCAGGATTGATAGGGCCTGCTTTAGGGGTGACTGATAAGTCTCAATGTGTGTGCAGGAGAGATATAGGGGACCTATATCTCAGTGAGGGTGCTAGCACTTCCTCACCCAGGCTGCAGTAGCAGGCCTGTGGTGTCAGATTTAGTCTGCTTCCCAGGGGTGGCATAATACATGCTTCAGCCCCTGGTAGGCCTGTGAAGTACCTATGCCCTTGGTACCTAAGGTACCATTTACTAGGGACTCATAAGGTACCACAGTATCCAATCACTAGTGCACCTAGAGTGCACTCCAAATCGTTTAGAGAGAACAGAGAGGCTGGGGCCCTGATTGGCAGGGGCCCAGCCAGACTATAGCCAGAAACCAGTGTAAACATCAGAAAAAAAGTAGGGGCAACATAAGAGGCAGATCCTACTCTCCTACAAGAAGTGTAGAAAGGAGCAAGTGAGGTGCAGAAAGAGCCAACAGAGGTGCAAAAAGAGGCAAGATAGGTGCAGAAAGAGGCAAGAGAAGTGCACAAAAGAGGCAAGAGAATTGCTGAAAGAAGCAACAGAGGTGTAGAAAGAAGCAAGAAAAGTGCAGAAAGAGGCAAGTGAGATGCAAAAACAGGCAGGAAAGGTACAGAAAGCGGGAAGACGAGTGCAGAAAGAGACAACAGGGGTGCAAAAAGAAGCAAATGAGGTGCAGAAAGAGGCAACAGATGTGCAGAAAGATGGAAGAGAACTGCAGAAAAAGGCAAGAAAAGTGCAGAAAGAGGCAAAAGAGGTACATAAAGAGACAACAGGGGTGCAGAAAGAAGGAAGACAGGTGCAGAAAGAAGCATGGAAAGTGCAGAAGGAAGCAACAGGGGTGCAGAAAGAGGTAAGAGAAGTGTAGAAAGGAGCAACAGAGGTGCAGAAGGAGGCACGAGGGTGCAGAAAGAAGGAAAAGAAGGGCAGAAAGAAGCAGCAGTGGTGCAAAAGAGGCACGAAGGGTGAAGAAACAGTCAAGAGAAGTGCAGAAAGAAGAAACAGAGGTACAAAAAGAGGCAAGAGTGGTGCAGAAAGAGGGAAGAGAGGTGTAGAAAGAGGCTAGAGAGTTACACACAGAGGGAAGACAAGGTGTAGAAAGAAGCAAGAAAAGTGCAGAAAGAGGAAAGTGAGATGCAGAAACAGGAAAGAAAGGTACAGAAAGAGGGAAGACGAGTGCAGAAAGAGACAACAGGGGTGCAGAAAGAAGCAAATGAGGTGCAGAAAGAAGCAAGACAGATGCAGAAAGAAGTATACAAAGTGCATAATGAAGCAACAGGGGTACAGAAAGAGACAAGAGAAGTGCAGAAAGAAGCAACAGAGGTGCAGAAAGAGGCAAGAGAACTGCAGAAAAGCAAGAAAAATGCATAAAGAGGCAAAAGAGGTACATAAAGAGACAACAGGAGTGCAGAAAGAAGCAAGACAGGTGCAGAAAGAAGCATGGAAAGTGAAGAATGAAGCAACAGGTATGCAGAAAGAGGCAAGAGAAGTGTAGAAAGGAGCAAGTGAGGTACAGAAAGAGCCAACAGAGGTGCAAAAAGAGGCAAGAGAAGTGCAGAAACAGGCAAGAGAAGTGCACAAAAGTGGCAAGAGGATTGCTCAAAGAAGCAACAGAGGTGTAGAAAGAAGCAAGAAAAGTGCAGAAAGAGGCAAGTGAGATGCAAAAACAGGCAGGAAAGGTACATAAATAGGGAAGACGAGTGCAGAAAGAGACAACAGGGGTGCAGAAAGAAACAAATTAGGTGCAGAAAGAGGCAACAGACGTGCAGAAAGAGGGAAGATAACTGCAGAAAAAGGCAAGAAAAGTGCAGAAAGAGGCAAAAGAGGTACATAAAGAGACAACAGGGGTGCAGAAAGAAGCAAGACAGTTGCAGAAAGAAGCATGGAAAGTGCAGAATGAAGCAACAGGGGTGCAGAAAGGGGAAAGAGAAGTGTAGATAGGAGCACGTGAGGTGCAGAAAGAGCCAACAGAGGTGCAAAAAGAGGCAAGAGAGATGCAGAAACAGGCAAGAGACGTGCACAAAGAGGCAAGAGAAATGCTGAAAGAAGCAACAGAGGTGTAGGAAGAAGCAAGAAAAGTGCAAAAAGAGGCAAGTGAGATGCAAAAACAGGCAGAAAAGGTACAGAAAGAGGGAAGACAAGTGCAGAAAGAGACAACAGGGGTGCAGAAAGATGCAAATGAGGTGCAGAAAGAGGCAACTGACGTGAAGAGAGGTGCAGAAAAAGGCAAGAAAAGTGCAGAAAGAGGCAAAAGAGGTACATAAAGAGACAACAGGGGTGCAGAAAGAAGCAAGACAGGTGCAGAAAGAAGCATGGAAAGTGCAGCATGGAGCAACAGGGGTGCAGAAAGAGGCAAGAGAAGTGTTTAAAGGAGCAAGTGAGGTGCAGAAAGAGCCAACAGAGTTGCAAGAAGAGGCAAGAGAGGTGTAGAAACAGGCAAGAGAAGTGCACAAAGAGGCAAGAGAATTGCTGAAAGAAGCAACAGAGGTGTAGAAAGAAGCAAGAAAAGTGCAGAAAGAGGCAAGTGAGATGCAAAAACAGGCAGGAAAGGTACAGAAAGAGGGAAGACGAGTGCAGAAAGAGACAACAGGGGTGCAGAAAGAAGCAAATGAGGTGCAGAAAGAGGCAACAGACGTGCAGAAAGAGGGAAGAGAGGTGCAGAAAAAGGCAAGAAAAGTGCAGAAAGAGGCAAAAGAGGTACATAAAGAGACAACAGGGGTGCAGAAAGAAGGAAGACAGGTGCAGAAAGAAGCATGGAAAGTGCAGAAGGAAGCAACAGGGGTGCAGAAAGAGGTAAGAGAAGTGTAGAAAGGAGCAGGTGAGGTGCAGAAAGAGCCAACAGAGGTGCAAAAAGAGGCAAGAGAGGTGCAGAAACAGGCAAGAGAAGTGCACAAAGAGGCAAGAGATTTGCGGAAAGAAGCAACAGAGGTGTAGAAAGAAGCAAGAAAAGTGCAGAAAGAGGCAAGTGAGATGCAAAAACAGGCAGGAAAGGTACAGAAAGAGGGAAGATGAGTGCAGAAAGGGACAACTGGGGTGCAGAAAGAAGCAAATGAGGTGCAGAAAGAGGCAACAGACGTGCAGAAAGAGGGAAGAGAGGTGCAGAAAAAGGCAAGAAAAGTGCAGAAAGAGGCAAAAGAGGTACATAAAGAGACAACAGGGGTGCAGAAAGAAGCAGGACAGGTGCAGAAAGAAGCATGAAAAGTGCAGAATGAAGCAACAGGGGTGCAGAAAGAGGCAAGAGAAGTGTAGAAAGGAGCAAGTGAGGTGCAGAAAGAGCCAACAGAGGTGCAAAAAGAGGCAAGAGAGGTGCAGAAATAGGCAAGAGAAGTGCACAAAAGAGGCAAGAGAATTGCTGAAAGAAGCAACAGAGGTGTAGAAAGAAGCAAGAAAAGTGCAGAAAGAGGCAAGTGAGATGCAAAAACAGGCAGGAAAGGTACAGAAAGCGGGAAGACGAGTGCAGAAAGAGACAACAGGGGTGCAGAAAGAAGCAAATGAGGTGCAGAAAGAGGCAACAGACGTGCAGAAAGAGGAAGAGAGGTGCAGAAAGTACAAGAGATTTGCAGAATGAGGTCAAGAGAAGTGCAGAAAAAGAAAGAAACGTGCATAAAGAAGCAACAGAAATGCAGAAAGAGGCAAGAGAGGCGCAGAGGGAAGCAAGAGTGGCTTGCACACCATTAGTACCAATTTGACACCCACATTTAGCAATAAGTAACAGTTGACCATTCTAGGTTTGCAAAGGGCCTTCCACCACGCTGTAACACTTGTTGCTGCATTTTTGGTAACGTTTGACCCGTTTCAGCTAGAAACAAGACTTTTTTTGTTCAAATCTGCAGATTAGGGTGCAGATGAAGAATTATGTGGCTAATGCAGAAAATGTATAATTGTGCGAAAGTCGGTGCAGCCAAACAGTCACATAATTCCAGTGGCCCTGCTCATACCTCTGACTAGGTCCACAAGTGCTCCTCAGTTATTCCATCTTTTTTTGTCTCACTGAGTTCATAGTTGAGCTTCTATGGAAACGAGGAAGACTAAACCTGAGGTTACAACTCCACAACACAGACTACCATACCACATAATTACTCTCCATAACACATAATCCCACTCTACATAATTCCTATACGCTAAATACCACGTACTTTCTATCCAAATAATTTCACTGCACAACATACCACATAATTCCACTACACACAATGTACATCCACTCCACTCCAAAAAACATTAGTAAAAAACTTTTGCATTTGTAGGAGAGTAGGATCTGCTTCACATGGGTACCCCCACTTTTTGCTGATGCTTCACTGTTTTTCGACCTTAGTCGGGCTGGGGCCCTGCTAATCAGAACCCCAGCCTAGCTGCTTCCTCTTTAAAATGGTTTCCATGTGCCTTAGGCACATCTCTGATTGGAATCTGGAGTGCCCTTATAAGTCCCTAGTATATGGTATACTATGTACCCAGGGCATAGGTACCTCAGAGGCCTACCAGGGGCTGCAGCATGTATTGTGCCACCCTTAGAAGGCCATCCAAACTGACACCACAGTTCTGCTACTGCAGCCTGGGTAAGGTGGTGCATGCACCCCTTACTGTGATATAGGCTACCTATATCACTACATACATACACACATATAAACCTATAAGTCACTCCTATGGCAGGCCTTATCAATACTGAAGGCAGAGTGCGTGGTTCCTATGTGAGAGGGTGCCCCTGCATGAGCTGGGCCCCTCTGCAGCGTTCGGAGACCCTTCTCTGATGCTGTTTGTAGTGCAGCCTGACCATATACTCTTAAGCGCATTATAACCTCGCGTTAAATGCTAACTTTGGGATGGCTGCCCGGAAACATGTCGTGTTTGGTGTCAAACATCTTGGAATACTACCCCCCGCCAGTTCTGGCGGCGGGGGTAGCATTCCACCCTTCTAGAGGGAGAGACATGTACACACCGGTATACCCGGTACTGACTTTCCAGAGCCCTGGCATCACAAAATGGATGCCGCTGCCACAGACACGAGTCTGGCCTCCTGCTGCTGACCGAAACTCCGGCAGGGGAGGCCTGGACAATAGGTTTCCTGTCCCAGGGAGGTGTAACCACCTTCCCAGACAGGATAGTGTGTATTAGGGCTGGGCGGGAGCACTCTCTGGTGCTTTGAAGTCCTGCACTGGGGGCACACTTGGTGTCCCTGTGCATACCCCAGTTCAAACCGGCTCAGGGGCTTCCAGCCCCTGCTCTGGCGCAAAACTGGACAAAGGGAAAGGGGTGTAACCAACCCTCTGCCCTGACCCTCCCATAGGTGGGGCCACAGAGTATGTCCAACCCCCTACTTTAGTATAAGTAGGGGACCCCAGTCCTTAGGACTTTAGATTAACCTGGACGAAACTCTGACACAGAATCCTGGACCTTCGACGCTCTACTTCAAGATTAGAGGACTGAAGAATCTCCCTTGGGGTCAAGGAGTGACTCCCCTGCTTGGCAGGCACCAAAGAAGCAATTGTCCGGTCTGCATCGCTGAAGCTCCTGTCGGACGCCGAAGTCTTTGCTTCACCAGAGGTGGATTTCCAGACTTCCCCGAGGCTGCCCTGAGTCTCCAGCAAAGCTGAGGCCCATAGCTTTCGTGGGTAACGTGGAACCATGACCCCTGGACACCAAACGCATTTGCAAGTGCATCCTCTTATGGGTCTTGCACGAAGTTGTGCTTTGGGCTCCGACTAGCCCCAGCCTCCAGCACCAACTGCACTGAAGATGACTGGCCTCCACTCCACGAGTGTCCTGTGAGCTAGCTCCACGTGCGTCGACTCGAGGCTCCTTCGCGGTCGCTAGTCCGTTAGCTAATAGACCCTCCCAAAGGCCAATATTTTTCTGCTTGGGCTCCCTGGTTGCTCCAGGCGTGCCCTGACTTATCCTTGCTGGGTGAGTCCCCCAGATCTTGCTGGTCTGCAACATCGTCCTTCTTCCATTTTCACGAGACTTGCCGTTGCCAAGGCTTGTTGGGTCCAATCCGGTCGTCGACACCTCTGCTATCGACAGACGTCATGGGACTGCTCGAATCCAGCTCCTGGTCATCGTCGATGCCTCCTGGACCTCGTGGCTGAAGAGTCAAGACGACTGTCAACCTACCTGAAGCACTCGACATCGGTGGGCATCTGCTCATCGCCTTCCTGGTCACTGGCTAGTGACCCAGACTCTGTCCCCTCTGCTTTCAGGTTCTTCAGATCTTCGATCCACCTTTGGATCCACCCGAACACTTTCGACTTGGTCGCCAGCAGCACTTTGCAGCAGATCGCCATAGAAAGCGACAGACGAAACCCGACCCCGAAAGACACCTATGCACCCGGCTCCCTGGGTGAGGTAACTCGAGTACTCCGGTGCTCCCGTGGGTATTGACACTAGAACAGCCTAGTTCTCAAAGGGTTTGCTCCAAGTCCTCCTCTAAGTGTCCCTTTTCTTTTAAATTCTAATCGCGACTTTCCCCATAGAAGTTAACGGTGGTTCGCGGCTGTGTTCATACACTGTACGCGTCCCCCGTTGGTCCCCTGTGTCACTACCTTGGGTGGTTCCTTGTGGTCCAAGCACTTCTACAGGCTCTAGGCCTTGTGTCTAGCTCAGTCGTGGTTCTTATACCACTTTATTGGTATATGGTTTGGTACGCCCCTGGGGCTCAAACGTGTATTTGTGCTATTACTGTAGATAACTAACTTATAATTTATGTACTTCGAACTCTAGCCTCATAAAGAGACTAGAGGGGTGTGTTTAGTAATAAATACATATATTTTGAATATATACCTGGTGTGGTCCTCTTTCATTTGGTCACTCAAGAGATTATAGACTGGTAAAACAAGCTGCTTTACATTCCTTCAAGACTTAGCCTGAAGGCTGCTCTCCATAGCTACCAGTAGGATAGCTTTCAATAAAGGTTGTCTTTAACCTATCTCCAATAAGGGGTTGTTTGGACTGGTGCAAGGTGCCCACTATAATTAGTGGACAGCATATGCCAGGCCAACTTCTCACAGCATTTACAACGCCAATAGCTCTAATTCTCACAAATGCGAAACCTATTACATTGCAAACACTTCTTTAACTAGTAATCGCGTTTGCAGAGTGGTGGAGAAAGGGTGTTGGGCCTCCGACCAGCGCTCAGGAATTCCGGTGCGTAGGGCTTACAGGAGGTACCAGTAGGGCTTCT
Source organism: Calotriton arnoldi (assembly GCA_963921515.1). NCBI lineage: Eukaryota > Metazoa > Chordata > Amphibia > Caudata > Salamandridae > Calotriton > Calotriton arnoldi. The sequence goes on along the minus strand of CAWUFW010011245.1, from coordinate 296,644 downwards.
TGGCCCCCAAAGTCCCTCAGGAGTAAATTGGACTTCATTCCCCATCCCGTAGTCTGCCAGGAGGTGCGTTTGCAGAATGGTGGAGAAAGGGGGGCATGTCCTCCGAAGACGTCTTAGCAATCCCACTGTGCGGGACTTACTGGAGGTATCAAGAGGGGTAGTTGCCCCCAAGGACATCCTTGGGGGCCAACTACCCCTCCTATTACCTCCAGTAAGGCCCACATAGCAGCATTGCTAAGTTCAAAGAGCAGGCCACACCCCCTTTGCCCACCACTCTCCAAACAAGCTCCCTGGCGCGCTCTTGGATGGGGATTCAAGTCCCCTTCACTGCTGGGGGTCCTTTAGGGGCCAACTAGCCTACCTCTTACCTCCAGTAAGCCCCACACAGTGGGATTGCTGAGAGGTAGACAAATACCACGCCCCCTTTCTCCACCACTCTGCAAACGCGTCCCCTGGCACGTTGTTATTTGGGGAATTAATTCCCCTTGAATACTGAGGGTCCCTCGGGGCCAACTAGCCCACCAGGTACCTCCAGTAAGCACCACAAAGCTGGATTGCAGAGAGGTAGTCCGAGGCCACACCCCCTTTTTACACCACTCTGCAAACGCACCTCTTGGCGCACTGCTGCTCGGGGGTTGAAGTCCACTTGTGTCCTGAGGTCCTCAGGACACAAGAGGACCTCATCGCCCCACCATAGCCCCACAATAGCAAATAGCAATGTCCCGGGGGTAGGCACCCCGGGACATTGCAGGACCCGGCCCTGGAGGGTGGTGGTCCCCAGGGCCATCAAGGGATCCGGGAGGGGGGCCACGTGGCCCCCCTCCCTTCATTTACATAGCCCCGGGGAGGTGGTAGTCCCCGGGGCCAGGGGCCTGTAATGGACCCCCATATTATTATAATCAATGCCCCGGGGAGGTGGTGGTCCTCGGGGCAGTATGGGGGGGGGCTCGAGCCCCCCATACTAATTACTTTCAAAGCCCTGGGGAGGTGGCAGTCCCCCGGGCATGGGGGGGCCGCGAGGCCCCCCCTCCCTAATTTGAAGAAAGCTCCGGGGCCCCGCAACATAATTATGCATGCTGCCGGGACCTGGCCCACCCAGGGGTGACCCCAGTGTGAATTCGGCCATTTAAAAAAAGAAAATGCTTTTTCTGGCCCTGGGGGTCCTTGTGGGACCCCCTGAGCAGGCCTAGGGGGTCAGCGTGTTTGTACCCTGCCCCCTTTTCTTGTTTTTCACCTTTTTATTTACTCTTTTCTTGTGACTCAGTTACTGAGTCACAAGATGGCTGCCAACACTTCCTGGATTGGAGTGTTGGCAGCCAATCAGAGTGAAGCTCGTGCCCGGGAGGGTTCGCGAACCCTCCTCGGTGCTCAGATATCGAAACTTTTCTTTTTCTAATTTCTCTGGAACTACTGAACGGATTTACACCATTTAAAAAAAGGGCTCTTTCTGAACCAAGACCTACCTTTTTGCCAAATTTGGTGTAATTCGGTTCAGCAGTTCAGGTTGAAGCTTTGTCTAAAGTTCCCATGGAAATTAACATGGGGAAAACGCGTTTTTGGACCCCCCTTTTTTCTCGGCCCCCACTTGACGAATCACCCTGAAACTTTCAAGACAGGAGCTGACTGGAGCCCGCCATTAGTTTTGAAAATTTCTCGAAGATTCGTCAACCGGCGCCAAAGATATTAGCAAAAGAAAAAACGCTTTTTGAATAGAAACAAGGTCCTAACTATATTTACCTACGGGCGACCGCCAGTAGGTAATATATATATATATATATATATATATGTATATATATATATATATTTTATATATTTCTCAACTCGTTGCTCTTTCTGGACCTGCGGGACCCACAGGAAGTGGCGCGCATGCCGACAGAGCATACTGGCTTTCTCACAATTCCAAAAGTTCCAGTAGGCGCGCTCTCAGTGTGTAGTACACTCAGACCATGGTAGTTGCTGAGAAACTGTTTATTACACAACGCCTTTCGACTGCCCAGCAGCCTTGTTCACGTATAATGCAAACATCATTCCAGTGCCTTTAAAATGCATGGTGAAAAGAAAAGAAGGACACAGGAGGAATGAGTACATGTCGGCCATATTGGAATGGTGCTGCAGACATATGAGTTAAAGACAAAATGCCTTTATGTGGGGCATGCGCAGTCCTAAGGTACATCATGTAAAAAACATTGGCTGTGAACCTGGTAATACATGCTACAATGCGCTGTGTGTATGTTGTCATAATTGATAAAGACAAAAACGGGCAGACACAAGGTGAAGTCAATTGACTACTGCAAATGGGTAAACAGTTACACAGGTAAACATGCGGGACAGTAGAAGTAAAGGCATAGTGCCTGATCTGGTCTCACCATGTTTCCAAATGTGTCCTAATGACTAGCCCGAAAGGACGCAGAGGTGACCGACAAATGAGAACACAATCCCTGGTGTTCCCTAGCTGACAAACAAAAAGTGACAGGCAAGTGCCCATATATATTGTAACACACGTATGGCGTAATACAAATGGTCCTCAAATTGTAAAATCAAATTACACCACAATAACCACACTCCACTGTGACAACCCGTCCTGACTGTGCCATTTGTACTTACTTGGGCATTTTATTTCATTATTTCCTCACGGCAAGAAGAACCTGACATTTTTAATACAGAGGGGGTGGCACACTCAACCCACTATGATTAGGTGGAAACTGTATATGCACCATGGAGGTGGAGGCAGAGAGAAGAGCGGCTGCTCTTACTCTATTTGCAAGAACACCAGGGATGGGGGAAATCAAGATTAACAGTACCAACCAGGTTCAACCCCTAGAAGACAAATTAAAAAAGCTGGAAAAACTAAAAAGAACTGAAATTTCCAAGTGGTGGAAAGGAATATCGTTGCAAAATTACATAGACAACAAAATGGTCCCAAAAGGGTTAAGGAACTTCACCACACCATCTTATGATTCGCCTAATCCTAAGATGCTAGAAGAATGGTCTGAGAACTCATCATCAAGCTCAAAACACATGCTTGAAATCCTGGTCAAGTATGCTTGGATTGACCGAGAAGCACTTCTGATTGAAATAAGAACTATCCAAGATGACCTCAATGCTAATATGGAACCTGACACTCTGATGAGGTTAATGGGAGCAATGAAAGAGTGCCTTAAGAACCATGAAGACGACATTAAAGCCTGCAAACAGCGTAAGCTACACCGTGACTATGGTGATTATGAGAGTGGGAGGATTCTTACCTTCAGTAAGAAGTACGATTACCTATATAAGAATAAACCGATGACTACCGACCCACCGGTGGTAACAACTGAAAGTTCTCTATCGGATCAATCAACCGCGAGTGACATTGAAGCAGAGACTTCAAGGGACAATACCTCTGGCAGTGATCGAGGCACCAGACCGGTGACTTATTTGGACAAGTACCGGCTCTTACGCCGCGGACGACAAACGACAAGGGACACTCCAGCCCCGAAACCCAGGGGACAGAAAGGTCCGGGTCGAGGAAGAGGACGCGGATGAGCAGAAAAAGAAGAAAGCGAATCCAACAGAGATGGCAGAAGAGGCAGAGAATGGGGGCGCATGGGAACCAACAACGCAGGCTCCAAAAAGGCACATTAATGGATCCAGAAACGGTTAATAAGACTATCATCAATCTATCTAAGAGACCCTTGAGTGACATTGAGAAACAGACACTTTGTCTAGGCCTTTCTTTTTGCCCTTCCTCCTCTTTTAACTACGCGGATACTAGAATAGATCTGTATAAGTACATCAGAAAAATCAAGCTCAAAAATGGCATAAACTTAGAAGAGCAGGCCATAACAGAACGGTGGAATGCAGGACATACAACAGTGACACAGATCTGGACATAGGGGATATAGACACCCTTGTTACCATGCTCGAGTTATAGCAGGAGCCAGACAGTGTGGGTGCTGGCATCACTGAGATATCTGTCCTTGATGAGTTAGGCATCACACGTGATGCGGCAGCCAGTACTAGTTTCAAACCACGCTCTACCTTTTTTCCCACGCTTCCCCATGACAACATAGATACATTTCACAGGACTGTCATCAAATCACTCATAAAATACCGCCAGAGAGTCCATCACAGGAACAGGGAACCCACGAATCTCACCTACACACAAAGGCAGACCCTCATCTCCTTAGCGGAAGAGAAAGAGGTTATCATACATCCTGCAGACAAGGGGGGCAATGTGGTTTTATTGGACAGGGGCATGTATATCACTGAGGCAGTCAGACAACTTAACGACACTAGGTTCTATCCTCCCATTTCCGGGGAAATCTACACCAGGAGTATTGCCACGATCTGGGACAAACTTAGTGAGTGGAGGGACAAGGATATTCTGGAGTGGGAAGGGTACTGCTTCCTTAAGTTGGACCATCCCAAACTTCCAGTCCTCTACTTACTTCCCAAGGTGCACAAGGATCCCCTTATTCCACCAGGGCCCCCCATAGTGTCCTCTAAGGGCAGTGTACAGGAACACGTGTCGAAATACGTGGACCATTTCCTCAGGGACCATGTGACCAATCTTGCCTCCTACATCAGGGACACCATGGACTTTCTGGGCAAAATACAGGGCATAGAATGGGAGGATGACTTCCTTCTCATTGCACTTGATGTCCACTCCCTGTACACCATTATTGACCACAAACAGGGTCTTAAGGCCTGTCAACATTTCCTTCGCAGAAGACAGGTTAGATTTAGGGACCACACCATGATGATTCTGGACATTATAGAGTACTGTCTTAGTAAGAACATCTTTCTGTTTGATGGGGTCCTCTACAAACAAACCACTGGAACTGCCATGGGCTCTTGTTTTGCTCCCAGCTTTGCCAACTTATTCATTGGCCTACGGGAGGAAGAGGTCTTTGACAGTACTGAGCTCTCTCCGGATGTTGAGCGGGTCATGGTGTGGCTCAGCTACATCAATGACCTGTTCATCATCTGGAGGGGTTTGGAAGATGAAGCCATTGAGTTCATCAGGAAACTTAACACCAAACAATCGCAATATATTCCTGACGGGTAACATAAGCAGTACCACAGCAGAATATCTAGATGTCAGGATAGAAATCAGACAGAACAAATTACACACGGAGCTGTTCCGCAAAGGTACGGCTGGCAATAGTGTGTTACATGCCCTAGGTGGCCACCCTGAGGCCCTGAAATGGAGCATTCCCTTTGGTGAGCTACTGAGGGCAAAACGTAATTGCAACACCAAAGAAGCTTACCAACTAGAATGCAGGAAGATGATTGATAGATTCAGGGAAAGAGGTTATCCCACCTGGGTCCTCAAGAAGGCTAGCGACAGGGCTGACCGTATCAGCAGACAGGAGACGCTCTATGACAAAATCATGACAGAGACAGACCAGACTGAAGACAATACCAGAATCATTTTGACATACAACGGCGATACCGATGATGTCAAGAGGATCCTAGCAAAAAACTGGAACATACTGAAATGTGAGAATATCATTGTGATAATATCAAGAGCAGACCTAACATCACATATAGACGAGGTTGTAGCATCAGGGACATGCTTGTCCACAGTGACATCATGGAACCAGTGGGTAGGAACTCACATAACCTTCAGGGATTTTTCCTGTGTGGCCACTGCAAGGCTTGCAGGAATAGCGAAATGCGCAAAGAGCTATCACGAGGAAAAACCAAGGAAAGTTATTACCCAATTCCTCACGCGCAGTACTACGTTTGTCATTTACATCATTGAATGCCCGTGCAAGTTGTGGTACATAGGAAGTACCACACTGATGGCCAAGAAAAGAATATTGGAGCACATGAGGGCCATTACCAACAGGGACACTCGATATCCAGTAGCCCGCCATTTTCAAGACAAACATTTCTCTGACGCATATCAACTCACCTACTTCGCCCTCGAACAGGTCACAAATGATCTTAGAGGAGGAGAGAGGGTTCTCAAACTCAGGAAGAGGGAGTCGAGATACATAATTGATTTCCAAACCAAAATCCCTGGTTACTTGAACCAGGATGAGGAACTTGACATTCACCTTAGAGAAGAATAGATACTGCCTCCTTTAGTGATTTTCTCTCGCATAGTGCATTAGAAACTAAGCTGTTATACTCTTTTTAGTATAATCATAATTTGTATCATTATGTTTCCATTATTTTCTTTATCCATTCTTTTACTCACTTTCTTTTTTTTCTGTGTTTCTTTTACAGGAGGAAAGGAAGGGACCCACTTTTACGGCACTCACCGACACGGGCTCCCTACCCTTTTCTTCGTTGTCGCTCCTGGGACTTCATCTCAGATACGATTTACTATGCATGGTGTAATTTGATTTTACAATTTGAGGACCATTTGTATTAGGCCATACGTGTGTTACAATATATCTGGGCACTTGCCAGTCACTTTTTGTTTGTCAGCTAGGGAACACCAGAGATTGTGTTCTCATTTGATGGTTGCCTCTGCGCCCTTTTGGGTATAGTCATTAGGACACATTTGGAAACATGGCGAGACCAGATCAGGCACTATGCCTTTACTCCAACTGTCCCGCATGTTTACCTGTGTAACTGTTTACCCATTTGCAGTAGTCAATTGACTTCACCTTGTGTCTGCCCGTTTTTGTCTTTATCAATTATGACAACTTACGCACAGCGCATTTAAGGATGTATTACCAGGTTCATAGCCAATGTTTTTTACATGATGTACCTTAGGACTGCGCACGCAACACATAGAGGCATTTTGTCTTTAACTCATATGTCTGTAGCACCATTCCAATATGGCCGACATGTACTCATTCCTCCTGTGACCTTCGTTTCTTTTCACCATGCATTTTAAAGGCACTGGAGTGATGTTTGCATTACACGTGAACAAGGCTGCTGGGCAATCGTAACGCGTTGTGTAATAAAACAGTTTCTCAACAACTACTGTGGTCTGAGTGTACTTCACCCTGAGAGCGCGCCTACTGGAACTTTTGGAAATATTATTTATATATAATCTAAATATATATATTTATAAATATATATATTTATATATATATATATATATATATATATATATATATATATATATATATATATATATATATATATATATATATATATATATATATATATATATATATATATATATTACTGAATTAAAGAGAATAACAAAAACAAGTGGAAATAATTTTAAAAACAAACAAATTTAATTACACCTAAAAAAGTTAACTAAATAAAAAATTGCATTTTAATAATAATACATTGAAAATTACAAACATTTCAAAATAAAAATAATATAATTTTATGTACACACAAACATCATAATATTATAAATGTAAACAATATAAACAGAACTATCAAATTGTAGGAATAATACATTTACTATTCCCACTACAATATCTGCAACAGTAGGGAAAACGTTGGAAGCAGAAAGGGAAAAATTACTATTCCCTCTCTAGTCAGTGCCTCAGTATGGAAAGCTTTGGACTCAGAAGCGGTACAACTTACTATTCCCACTCCAGTCTTTACAACAGTAGAGAAAGTGTTGGACTCAGGAGGAGTACAAATTATTATTCACACTTTAGACTGTGCAACAGTAGGGAAAGCGTTGGACTCAATGGGGGTACTATTTAATATTCCCACTCCAATCTGTGCAACAGTAGGGAAAGGGAGGGACTCAGGAGGGGTACAAATTACTATTCCCACTCCACTCGTGCAGCAGTAGGGTAAGTGTTGGATTGTGGAGGGGTAACATTTACTATTCCCACTCCAGTCAGTGCCAAAGTAGGGAAAGTGTTGGACTCAGGAGGGGTAGCAATTTACTATTTCTACTTCAATCAGTGCAACAGTAGAGAAAGTGCTGGATTACGGATGGGTAAAATTGACTATTCCCACTCCACTTTGTTCAACAGTAAGGAAAGTGTTTGACTCAGGAGGGGTATAAATTACTATTCCCACTCCACTCGGTGCAACAGTAGGGAAAGTGTTGGATTGTGGAGGGGTGATATTTTCTATTCCCACTCCAGTCAATGCAAAAGTAACGAAAGGGTTAGACTTAGGAGGGATAACAATTTACTATTCCCAGTCCAATCAGTGCAACAGTAGAGAGACAGTAGTTAACTTCAAACAAATACAATATTTTAACAACTAATAATAAAATAATTATATTTCATTAAATTCCCACTCTTTATGCCTACAAACACAACAAAACAACTAATATATAATTACAAATTATATTATTTGCATGATTTACTTATTTTTCAGTTAAACAATCAACAACAATTAACTAATAATAAATTAATTATATATAATTAACTTTCCACCTTTTACCCCTACAAACTCAACAACACGCACCTGATATGAAACTTAAAAATATCTTAGTTACACAATTTACATATTTAATTATAAATTGAGTAATTATTAATAATTAACATTAATAATTTATTATTATAATTAATTTCCTTCACACCCATTACCCCTACAAAAACATCTCACACCAAAAATATAAACAATTACATTTAGCAATTACACAATTTACATAGTTAATCATAAATTAAATAGTTAATAATAATTAAAAATAATAATTATTTAATTGTAATTAATTTACTTCTAACACTATACTCCTACTAACCCCACAACCCACACCTAAAACTTAACGTAATAAAAAAAGACAATTACACAAAAATAACAAAACTTATTTTCCTAATAAATACTAAAAATGAATTCAATATTAAATATTAACTAATTATAATTAATTTACTTCCCACCATTTCCCTCTATAAATCCCACAACCCACTAAGGCACTAAAAAGAACAATGAACTAATCAATGTTAACCAACTATATTAAAAACACATTAACAATATTTACACAAACAACTTATAACATGTACAATTAAAATATATACTAAAATACATAAAAATAATTTAAAAAACGATATTATTAACAACTATAATCTTGTAAACGATATTAACAATATAGATATCTTTAACATCCATATTAACAACATAGATATCATTAAAATCGATAATAACAACTTAGATATTTTTAACACCAAGATTAATTACTTTAAAATCGATATGTCTTGTCCACAATATTCTTGCTTACAATATTTTTGCATCACTATATTCCAAACTCTAAAGCCTCATGATATTTTATTTTTGATATTTTGTCTAAATACCATTTGCAAATGAAAGCAAAAAGGGAGGGAGTGGGGCTTAAGGGAGGTCCAGCATATGTGCACCTGAGTAGGAATCAAAGAAACAAAGGGTATGCAGTTCATATGGAAAAATGGAGGGGGAGGGGGATGATGGGGCTCAAGGTATAAACAGAAGGGGGGAATGCTCCTTTAGGAGCAAGGGCCCTCACACACACCAAAGGGTGTCATGCTTCATCATCGGGCAGCACCTTGTTGCACCTTGTTGCACCGGTGCTGCAATGCCCAACGGGCCCCACAATGGGGCTCTTTGCCGTAGGTCTTCTCTTTTTGCCGATGTGAGTTGGATGGACTTATGGGGCATGTGATAAAAGAAGGTCTGAGTAGAAGTGGAGGGAGAGTGTAAGGAATAAAAATAACTGAAGGAATCCTAAAGATTCTTTATTAGCTGGGTTCCTATGTTATGGTTAAATGATAAAAAAGTCAAGACGAGAGCAGGTTATATTAGACCTCTCAAGCTCTAATTAGTGGGTGTGTGTGAGAAGGTGGTCAACATGTTTCAATCCTTTTATAGTCCAGAGGATCATGGCATTTCGACAGGACCAGTAGATCCTTATCTACTCATGTAGGGATGGTGAGTGCCTGCATATACGTAGTACCATGCCCTAGAATACTGTAGTTTATAATATAGTGTGACATACTATAATATAGCATACCTCCTGGGTAGACCTAATCAGGGGGGATAATGGCCCCAGTTGTTTGGGCCAGGATGGTTAAAAAATGGCATACCGGAGAGCAGCAGGCGGACCTCCATGTGCTCGCTGACCTACACCTCGTCCTGCCGTAAGGAACTGCATACCCTTTATTTCTTCAATACCATTTGTAAAGGGCCAGAAGAAGATGAACCACCTTTACAATAAGACAGAGGAGGGAATGGAACAGCAACAGAGCACTTCTTTCATTTTCTTTTGTTTATCTGTTAGGTGAAGCTGTTTGCCGGAACTTATATTAAAAAAGCAAATAACAATAAACATAAAGAGGCTTGTGGTCAACCTCCTTCAGCCATTGCTTGCTGGGCATGTCACTCCCCCTAAAACACCACCAGACCTAGCAGTATACCCACTAGCTGCCCTTAATGAGGCAATCATGGAGAGATGGTTCTATCCTTGCATATTCGAAGAATAAAGAGGTTTATTCAGATGTAATTGTGTATACAAGGCAACCAGGGCTATAAAGTGTTTCACCTCAACAATCCCCACAAAATATATAATTTATAAAGGTAGAGTGAATTATTTTAGCATGTTACAATAGTAGGGACAGCCAGCCTTATTCCTACAAATCCATTCAAAGGTTGATTCTAAAGTAGAAAAGGTCATAGGTATGCATATGTCCTCCTGAGCCATTACTTACTTACCTCTCCCAGTAGTGTGAAGTAATGGCTTTACATTACTTTTGCTGTGTTCAAAGACCAGGGTTCTTGGTCTTCTTTATAAATGACTCTGCACCATAGGCACTGGAAGAAAGGGCGCATGGGTTGTTGCAGAACTCCCAAAATAACCACAATGGAGTTCAGAAGGTGAAAGAGAAATACAGATGTCTTTAATTGTTGTTTTTATCATGTCACATTTATTGTGCATTCAAAGACAGAGGTCAAATGTCAGGCTATATCTTCTTTCAAATTACTGCTTATTCTTGTAACACAAAGACCGCTGTTTACTTTTCTTTCTCTGACTGCTAAGTTTGAAGATTCACAGCTAGAAGATTTTGTTAAGTGAACTACCTGACAACATTGATGGAATATAGTGAATGTGAAAGGAAAGGCTGTAGGATGTCAATTTTTCTAAGACGCAAAATTTATATACCTGTAAATAAACTGTACAAATTATTCAAAATATATCAGCAGTTAGGAAAGCACAAATGAAGTAAATTTTTTTGTAGTTCTGAGGTATGATGGAAAGAAAGATTTTAATGTGATCAAAACACTTAGGGCACTTTACCTGGTGACTAAAAAAAGCAGTATTGGCTCTAACTGACTGCACAGGCATTTTGTATTGTTAATATGTATGCAATAGCACTCAACCTTCTAATGGTCCTACTACTCCAAAACCATAAACAAAAGAGAAAAATGCAGCAACCCATCCACGCGAAGCCTTCGCATAGATGGGATGCCGCGTTTTTCTGTTTAACTTGGCAGGTCCAACTCGTGATGCAGATATTTAGCCTTCTCCCTTCTATGGTTTACACATATCCAGGAAGAATCAATAAGGAATTTTTAATGAACCTTGGGTGATACCACTATTCAGCCCCCTCTTCTTCTGTGTGGCTTACACTTGCCCACAAGGAAACACTAAGAAATCTCTAAACCCTGATAAAGGTGGAACAAAACATGTTGGCTGGGCTGCAGTTTGATGTTGTGAAGATAAAGAAAATATTGTTTGGAATATCATATCATGGCTTCTGTGGTATATTGGATTTATGAGAAGAATTCATGTGTTTGAATGATCTGGATTAATACGTGATTAAGTGAACGTTCAGTAAAAACATTGAACTTCCTAAGCACTCCCTTTTGTATATTGTTTTTCACTTTACTTAGTGATGTGCAAATGATACATTTTTGTGAAACCTGATTTCCAAACATTATTGTTTGTGTTTGTTAGGCCTGTCCTCCTTAGGATGCTCTTCCCCAAAACTTTCTGCCAGCTTACCTCTTCTTTTTGCTGATTCTTTTTGTTGGCCTTAGGACTCTGAGCACTTTACTACTGCTGACCAGTGCTAAAGTGCATGCGCTTCTCCCCTAAACATGGTAGCCTTGGTGTATATACAATTGGCATAGTTAGTTTACTTATAAGCCCCTTTTAAAGTGATATACCATATTCCCAGGGCCTGTAACCTAAATGCTACTAGTGGGCCTGCAGCACTGATTGTGCCACCTCCACAGGTAGCCTTTCAAACCTGTCTCAGGCCTGCCAATGCAGGGCCTGTGTGTGCAGTTTGCTACTACTTTACCTTGGCATTTAAAGCCTAAAATGTCCCTTTTATTACACATAAGTCATCCCTAAGGTAGGCCCTAGGTAGCCCAAAGGGCAGGGTGCTGTACAAGTAAAAGGTAGAACATGTACTTTTAAGTTTTGCCTGTCCTGTTAGTGACAACACCTAAATCCATTTTTCACTACTGTGGGGCCTACTCCTCTCATAGGTTAACATTGGGAATTTTTTAATACACTTTTACGCTGTAAATCCTGATTGGAAAGTAGTAGCTGCATTGGAATGGTAATGATAAATCCTCTTTACCGGTAAAGTTGGATTTAACATTAATGTTTTGGAAATGCCACTTTTAGAAAGTGGACATTTCTCTGCTCTTACTGCTCTGTGTGTATGCAGCCTATCTCCAATACACGTCTGGGTGGGTAACAGCTACACTTTGTGCATTCCCTCTAGACAATCACAAGCACAAGAAAGTTAGGTATGTCTGCGTACGCATCTGCATTCTGATTGCTCTTCTTGAGCAGGAAGGGAGGGGGGAGCTGACACTTACACTTGAATAAGCAGTGTCCTGTTTCCAACACAAAGAGCTGATCACCCCCAACTGATAGTCTGGAGCCAGGACAGGGAAGAACTGAACTGTGTGCACTTAAAAGACTCCTCTTTGAATCAATCCCACTTCAAAGGTACATTTGGGTATAAGCACTGGGTCTCTGACCCCACCAAATCAGAATTTTATGGACCTGCAACTGGACTCTGTCAGAAGAACTGCTGTACTGCATCAAGGACTGACACTCTGCTCAACTGCTGACCTGGAAGACTTGCTTTTCTGCTGTGCTGCCCTGCTGCTCTCTTATCCTGCTGAGGAGAGCTGGACTCCGCCTTGCAACTGTAGTGATCTCCAAGAGATTGTTGGGTTGCCTCCTGTTGCCTGAGGCTCAGGCGATCAGAGTCTCTACCCCTGCTCCGCTGCCTGGTTCACTGGAAGTGGACCCAGATACATGCACCAGAGAAATTGATACATTTCCAGTCTACGTGTAGCAGAACCAGCGCATCAACCCTGTTGTAGAAGAAGAATAGGCCCATCCCACTGGAACCGCCACATCGCATCCAGAGCCATCGCTTTGGAACCAACGCATCACCGCCACTGCGTGGAGAACATTGATGCATTGCCCCTCCTATGTGGTATCACCTGGCACATCATCCTTGGAACCGTCACACTTGGAGCCGGTGCTTTGCTCAACGGACCCGACGCATCACTGCCACTCTGTGAAGAAAATCGACGCATCACCTCAACTGCAGGCCGGACATCGATGCATCACTCATCTGCACCCCACATCTCGCTGTTGTGACCAGGATCAAGGTACACTGTACACCCGGCCTGTTTGGCTCTTGTCCTTGGGCTGCTCCATCGTGATCAGCCTGAACTGTTGTCTTTGCCCCAGTCTAGTGCGACCAGATAACCCCCATCGATGTTTATTGCTTATAAGCACTAGAACTCTTTTAAATATTTAAAAAATCATATCTCAACATCTACTTATTGGATTTTTGTTCTTTTGGTCTTGATTTATTTATAAAATGTTTGTTAATTTTTCTAAATCAGTCTGGAGATTTTTTGTGGTGTTTTCATTGTGTTACTGTGTGTGTGTGGGTAGTTGCGCAATTAGTTTACACATTGCCTCTTTAAATAAGCCAGACTGCTCTGTGCCAAGCTACCAGAGGGTGAGCACAAGTTATCTTTTAGTATGTATCTAGCTTACCCTGACTAGAGTGGTGGCCCCTACTTGGACAGGGTGCATATCTCTGTCAACTAGAGACCCCATTTCTAAAAATGTGCTGTATAGAATAATCAGTAAAACTGCATGTCTGTGCAAATTTAGTAGAAAATATGTTGTCTATGATAGTGTGCTCCAAAATCCACAACCTGATAAATACAACACCCTTACCACTCTCCTGCTGAGTGTGTGAGGCTCATTTGCTACACTTATTCTTATTTTTCCACTTGGATTTTTCACAAGCACCCCCCCCACCCCACTCTGCAAATTGTTCAAGCACCACTGCTCTGCATAGTAATGAAAAAGACCCTGTAAAAGATTTGTACCAGTACATCTGAGCTTGCCCATGGACGTAGAGAGGGGGTCATGCATAGCAGTCTGATTCATCTGTGCTGAGTTCAGAGGACACGATGATTGAGATTCTAGCTCATTATTCAGCCACACTATGGGAATTATGTGAAAAAAGCTGTAGTTTCGCTCGTAGCCGACAGAGGCCCTCACCTACAATTCCTTCCTGTCATTTTCTATTTTTTTCATGTAGAGTTAGAAACATAGCACATAGCTGATTAAGATTTGCACAAGGAAGCAGAGAAATGTGTGGTTTACTAATTTGATCAATATTTTTATTTTTTCATTTTTAACTATTTGAGCGTAGAAAACTTTTTTTTTTAATTTCAAAGTATTTTATTGGTTTTTATATTCAAAGACTTTAGCATTTCTGTTACAAGGTTAGCTATTCGTGGTTTGTATGACAGTTTTTACAATCGCTTCAAAACATATGCTTGCCTAACCCCATCTGACGTGGCTTAGTGAGAGAAAGATAGAAGGATAGAAAGTGATAGAAAGAAAAGCAGAAGAGAAGGGCACAAGAGAGGCTCTGTATCCGTGAGACTTATAATCGCCTGACCAGGCCGCCACATCACTGGATTGCTAAATGTTCCTATTATTATATAGAGCTAGCAAAACACACTTTTTGCCTGACTGTTGTATAACGTCCTTACCATCATGCATTTCCCTTATGCAAACGTTTTAGTTTTCTTTTTTAGTATTAGCGACCAGGGAAGTAGAAGTTTGTAATAATAATTATTTTGTATTTGTTATCAATTCCGATTCTAACATTTGATTCCAAAATAGTAAAACATTATATTTTCTTATGCCAATCCCTGAATCCGGATCGTAATGATTGCCTTATAGAAGTTTTACATTTAAAGTCATGTTTGTCCAGATATGGGGCATCATTTTGATGCTGGACAGTTGGACAGCAGACCGCTACGGCACCAGTCAGGATACAGCAGACAAGCATGCGGTCGGTCAGACTGCCCTATTTGGATGCGACTGCTGGACTGACAGTCAAGAACAGGGCAGGGGCATGCTGCAGCTATGAGAAAGGGCCACAGCACAAGCCGACACCGTGATTGCACATCTGGAACATCTGTGCACCATGTGCCTTGCACATTGTCATGCATGGCACACAAAGCATGCAGGTGAGTGGGGGCACTACGTGTTCCCTCAGGGCCACTTTTCAATTCCCCCTATGGACGAGGGCTCTGTTTGGGGTCCCCAATATCCCTGTCTGACAGCCTTTTCATTGCGATGTTCCTGCTATGAAAAGGCTGTCGGAGAGGGATATTGTAATCCCGATGGCAGTGCCTACCTTGGAACCACGGCCATATGGGGGTGATGCTCCGACCGCCGCCCATCTGGATCTATTATCCTGGCGGAGGTAGAGATCTTTCATTGGACAGCTGTGGGTCGGACCGTCAGCATGGTAATGCGGCAGTCGGACCACAGGGATGTCAGCAGTCGAACCGACAGCTTGTTGGTGACACAACCACCTGACATCCTCTTTAGGTTCGAAGTTCTGCTTCTGGTCATGTAGCTTCCTAGCCCATGGCCTAAAGTAATCTTGATAGCACTTGCCCTCTTAAACTCAAATCTATTTTTTTGCGATTTATTAAACTTTAGAGAACTCTCTTTATTAAATTTCTCTAATTTGAATTAATAATGGTGACATCTGTTGTTTACAGATCTTAGAAATTGCAAAAGTGTTGTAGGAAGTGCTATTTATTCCTGTTCTGAAAATATGTGCATAAGCAAACAGGTTTAGCTGCTATCGGGTATTCTGGATAGAAAAGAATTCAGCAAGTACGTATGACTCCACTAACATTACAGCTTATTTGGGGCAACCATTGTCACTGAACTTAAAAAGGCAGCTAGCTGATGTGCTATGGATCTGGTTTGGTTCCTCTAAGGGCTCATTGGTGTGGCAGATTAAAGACCGGCCCAGACAAGTTCTGTCGGCGATGTGGAGCTGCATCAGAATCAGTATCTTATATTTAAGGCATCTGTCTCATCCTTCTAGAGCTGCGTACATTTTGGTTGAATCCTATATTTAGATCACTAAACAGCCGCACGTGTACCCTGGCAGTGAAATCTTGACTTTAAGGTGACTCAGGTCAGCTCACAGCTAATCTTTTAAAGTTCATGGAACACGAAATCAAAGCATTTAATGGCCAAGCCCCCATTAAACAGCCCAGCGAAGGGAGGAGCTTGGTTGCCGATCCGTGCCATGAATGAAAGGGAATAAACTTTGCCTAAAATTTTGCACTCAAAGACGTTTTTAATCTGCTATTTTAATGCACACGGCGTCGGTGATTTCTGTTTGACTTTTTCTATTCCCAGGTTATGGTTCATTTATTATGGCTGCTGTTATAGGTCCCTTAAGTTTCAAAGGGTGAGACACAACAGAATAGCCAAGCCATGCGTGGAGTCCAAGATATAGAACAGACATGTCTAAAATTGATGCACGACTCATTTTCTTGAGAGACATTGCCTTAGTGACTGTTTTATGTTTGACCTAATTTTTTATATTAATAACATTGTAAAGAGACGGAGGAGGCCCCATATTACATTCCATATTGTATTTAGCAAATTTGTGGCCAGTTAGGATTATGAGGCAGCTAAACCTTTTGGCCGATCAAATAGTTTTAATGGTTCTTTTACTAATGGGTTTTCAAGAGACTGAACTTTTAAGAGGTATCAACAAGTATTATGGTCTGAAGGCACCATGGGTGTGGGTTACATTGTAAGATGGAGGGGCTGGGATAGTTAGTCATTTTGCCTTCCACAATGATTGCCAGGTGCAAATATTGAAAACAATTAGGACTGAATGGTGGGTATATTGGAACAATGACTGTGTACTTGGGGCGTTGGAGCTACTAGCACTAATCACTATTTGCACAGTCCTGGATTTTAGAATATTGTTTGTGATATTTTGGCTAAGTTCTGTGGGTGTTTTGTACCTATTTGTAATGATTTTAGGTAATCATACTATAAATTATTTGTAGGAAGCTAAATTTGTATTTGCTGTCACACTTCTGCCATCTAGTAATTAGCATTCGAATAGGTGTGAAAAAAGTGGAAAAGCTTCCCATATGCAAATGTCAGGCTGATCTGAATGGTCAGAGATGACTCCTCTAAGCCTGACAGAATATGCGCGGTAGGCCCGGAGCATTCTTTTTTGCATTACAGTGTCATACCCCACTTGAATGTCAAATTGGGGTTGAGATGTCTGCTGGGTTTTACATATAACACTGGGTCACATTTAAAAAAGAAGGAAAGCAGGATGCCAAAATAATTCTTGAGTATTCACTGTCTATGTGCTGGAAAACCCTACTTTTGTTCTACCAGACTTCTGTCACTGGGGTTATTTTTGGTACATGACTGACCTAAACTGGATTTTAGTTTTAGATGAGGGAAGACACTATGATTACTATAGTATACTCCCCACACACACACCCACCCCTCAGACCCCAAGTTTGGTGTGGCTGAAGACTTTTGTCATCTTAGAAATGCCCAAAGTGGGCAGGGTTGGCCCTAGGACTTTTACCCCATTGGCTGGGCGTGCCCAGGAGTCATTTCCACCCACTAGCTTGGGCCAGGCATAAATGTGGCACCTCCCGGCACCCACTTCAGAACACTCCGGATCCGTGGAAGAACAAAGGAGGATTGGACCTGCTGTCTGTGACCTGAGAGGAGCACCAAGAGATTGGACCTACTCCCTCTTATACCCAGTGTTAGAACTGGGGGTCTCTAGTTGGCTGAGGTATGTACCTTAGTCCAAATAGGGACCTTTGCTTCTAATCAGGGTAAGGAGGGACACACCCTTAGATAACCCCTGCTCACCCCCTGGTAGCTTGGCACAAGCAGCCAGGCTTATCTCCAAGGCAATGTGTAAAGTATTTGCAACCACACTCCCAGTAACACAGTGATAACACCACTCCTCCTGCACGCCTCCCCAGGCCACACAAGCTTGCGGCTCCTGACCGGAGTCCAAGCCTTACCTGGGGGGGGGGTGCGCTGCCTCGCTCTCTCTCTCTCCCCGCTCGTCCGACGTCCCGCTGGGGGATCCCGATCACGTATCTTTATAAAAAGGAATACAATGAGACCAAACAATAGAAAACCAACATATGCGTATTCGTAATAAATCACTTGGCCGGTTATTAGGCCAGCAATCACTTGTAGGTTCTTGCGGTATTAATGAGCAATTTACGATCTCTAATGCAGTCCTAATGCAATGCTATGCAGTTCGTAATGCAGCTCGTAATGTAATACTAGGACAGTCCTTAATGCAAGAATCAGGCAGTTTGTAATGCAATAATAATGCGATTCGTAATGCAAGAATCAGGCAGTTCGTAATGCAATAATAATGCGGTTCGTGATGCAAGAATCAGGCAGTTCGTACTGCAATAATAATGCGGTTCGTAATGCAAGAATCAGGCAGTTCGTAATGCAATAATAATGCGGTTCGTAATGCAAGAATCAGGCAGTTCGTAATGCAATAATAATGCGGTTTGTGATGCAAGAATCAGGCAGTTCGTAATGCAATAATAATGCGGTTCGTAATGCAAGAATCAGGCAGTTCGTAATGCAATAATAATGCGGTTCGTAATGCAATATGCGCGGTCAACTCGGGCACCACTACGCCCCAACAGCAGAGACAACGGTCATAGGCTTACAGGGGTGGCCCCGGTCCTGCTGGGCAGGTCCGGGCCGCTCAGAGCACTCCTGTACTCCTCCTGCACGCCTCCCCAGGCCACACACGCTTGCGGCTCCCGACCGGAGTCCAAGCCTTACCTGGTGGGGTGCGCTGCCTCGCTCTCTCTCTCTCCCCGTTCGTTGGACGTCTAGCTGGGCGATCCCTTGCGGCTCTGTTGCTAGGCGATGCTGTAGCCGGACAGGTTACGGCGTGGCCTTCCCCGTCGTTGATGATCTAGGGCATATTCCTTACGACGAACAACGATCATGATCCCTTTCACCGTGTAGCTTCCTTAGCTTCAAGAAATCCTTTAGCACGTTGCGGCTCGGGCCGGCAGCGGTGATCCTTACTCACAGCCTCAGTTACGATGACGGCTCGGGCCACAAACAGCAATACAGCAGCGTGGACGATGTTTCACACTGCGGGGGCAATGCGATCCCGGGCCACCTTGTAAACAGTACCACGGACCACACGGCAGTCTCAGGCGTGCAAGAGCACCACGCACACAGCGTCGCTGAGACACAGTCCTCAGTTTCAAGTGCCCCGTTAGCACGTTGCGGCTCGGGCCGGTGGCGGCGATCTTTACTCACAGCCTCAGTTACGATGACGGCTCGGGTCACAAAAAGCAATACAGCAGCATGGACGATGTTTCACGCTGCGGGGGCAATGCGATCCCGGGGCACCTCGTAAACAGTACCACGGACCACACAGCAGTCTCAGGGGTGCAAGAGCACCACGCACGCAGCGTCGCTGAGACACAGTCCTCAGTTTCAAGTGCCCCGTTAGCATGTTGCGGTTCGGGCCGCCGCCGGCGATCTTTACTCATAGCCTCAGTTACGATGACGGCTTGGGCCACAAACAGCAATACAGCAGCGTGGGCGATGTTTCATGCTGCGGGGGCAATGCGATCCCGGGCACCTAGTAAACAGTACCATGGACCACACAGCAGTCTCAGGCGTGCAAGAGCACCACGCACACAGCGTCGCTGAGAAACAGTTCTTAGTTTCACACAATCCTTTGGCACGTTGTGGCTCAGGCCGGCAGCGGTGATCCTTCCTCACAGCCTCAGGTACGATGACGGCTCGGGCCACAACAGCAAGTCAGCAGCGTGGATGATGTTTCACGCTGCGGGGGCAGTATGATCACGGGGCACCTCGTAAACAGTACCACGGACCACACAGCAGTCTCAGGCGTGCAAGAGCACCACGCACTCAGCGTCGCTAAGACACGGTTGGAAACTTTTGTGTTCCTGAGTTTCCACATCAGGGGACTAGCTCTCCTCGGGCCCTTGGAGACACACTACTTCAGGACACTGCACACAGCAAAGTCCTCACAAGCAGGGGGACACAGCACACAGCAAACTGCAGGCCAGCCCCAGAACACACAGCAAGGGCAGTCCTTCTCTTCAGTCTCTTCAGCTGTTCTTCTTTGGCAGAGGTTCCTCTTGAGCACCAAGTAGGTTCAATCCTTTTTCAATATGGATTTCAGGCTGTAACACACATTGAAAGAGGAAAATGCCTCAGAGGATAGCTTTTATGCAGGAGGTATCCCTTCCTGCACAAAAACAATCCTGTCAGCAACACAAACACCCATGCATCACTGCCCAAAGATGCCTGCATTGGCACTAGGCAGCACATTGTGGCCCAGCGTAAGGAAAGTACAGGAATGCACCATAAAATGTTAAATACAGTGCATTCTTGCCCTTTTCCTTTCAGGCAGTGCAGCAAGGTGACTTGCTGTGCTGCGCCGCCTATAATAATGATAAATCAGCCCCTAAGTGTTGAAATATAGAATTATTGCAAATGAGTAGGCAAGAACGTCCATTTGAGGCAATGTTTTCATATTTAGGTTTTTGTCTCAATATGATTTGCACACCAATATACTAGCACATCTGCTAGACACTTCTGGTTGCAGTGATATTTAGGTTATGTAGGTTGTTCATGATCCAAAAGTACCCAGAGCCAACAACTGACCTGCACCTTACAATGGCTTTTCTTTGTGTACCAAGTATAGAACAATTCATATGGTGAAATATGTAGAGTGAAAAATGGATATCAAGGAAACCTATATAATTATCAAATGGGCACCAAATATGGAGTTTGGGAGCAGTGGTTATTTGTACATTTCTGAATTTCTGGTACCCATACAAGTATGTGATTCAGAGGGCATCTTTCAAAATGTCTTCTTTCTTTTTTTTTTTCTTTTTTTATATCCTCATTCGCCACCGACCTCACTTCAATTCACACCCAAGATGTCTGTACCAACACTCAGCTAGCTGAGGAACGTAGGCAATTGGAAGTAGAGACCCGCCTACAGGTGCCAGAGCTTCCTGGGGATCAATGAAGAACCAACTGAGATAACTCTTCCGCCAAGCTCCAAGAGCTAGATGACACTCGTCGTGAAACTACCAAGAAGAAACTGGAAGTAGCCGACTTAGCCCGAAGAGTATTAAGGCAGCATAATCATAGGACTCAGAGAGAGAAAAAAAAAAAAAAAAAAAACAAACAAACAAACAACTCAACCAATCAACTCTGAGCCCCATCTGTGTTGCAAAAGGTTCCAAAATGCTTTCTTCTTCTTGCTGCCTGCTCTAGCAAGATCTAACTTAGAGACCGCCAGAACTGAAGCCTGCCAATCTAGGAAGGAGGGGGGAATTGATTCTGTCCATCTTATGCAAATTTGCCTCCTGGCCAGAAGGATAGCGTAGAAAAGCAATAATCCCGCAGGACCAGTGACTTTATCTGCAGAGCCAAATATGATCAAAGATAAGTCAATATTGATAGGGCATCCCAAGGTGCCTGTCAAAAAGTTTCCGACGCTATCCCAAAAAGAGGCAAGGGCAGGGCATTGTTTAAACATGTGGATGTCCGAGGCAGAAACCTGCCCACATTTCTTGCAACTCACCGGTGGACCTTTAATGATTTTTGACAGTTTATGTGGGGAAAAATAGGCCCTGTGGATAGTAAACAGATGGTTCCTTTTTAACCAAGCCGGTTTTACTACTTCATTTAAGATCTTACACGAATTCTGCCATAAATGAGCGCAATCGCGAGTAGGTAGGGAGCCACCCCACAATTCCTCTGCAAGATTAAATTCACCATCCACAACTTCGAGTATGGCCTGATACCAAAAAGAAACTTCCTTCTTCCCAGGGGGCTTAGTCACAAGCTGGCGTTCTAGGAAGCTGCCACAACCAACTGAGTTCTTACGATTTGGTTGTGGGTGTGATTGGGCCCAGCTTTCCAACTGAAGGTATTTAAATCTAGAGAGGCCTGCTCCAACCTTGTTCTCAAGTTGTTCCCATGAAACAAAGGTACCCTCAGGGAGCAGGTCCCCCCAGACCACCAGCCCGGCCTCTCTCAAAGGGATTGCCAGCCTGTCCCTCAAGCACTCAGGAGCACCCGGGGAATCCCAAAGGGGAGCCAAGTTGGAGAAATAACCGAGTGCCACTGCACCCCTCAATTTGGTCCAAGTTTTGACTAGGCCCTGAAGAACCTTCAACTTGACCTTTTTAAAAAACTTTGGGTCCCCGAATTTAAACAAAAAGCCCTCCTCTGGTAGTTTGGCACCTCTAAGCATAGTCAGAAACATCCCCCCCGCACCGGTATTAACAGGCATTCTCAAAAGCATGCGTGAATGTGAGAGCTGGAAAGCCCAGGCATAAAGCTGAAGATCTGGTAAAGCAAGGCCTCCCTTTTCTCTCCTCCGCCTCAGCTTTTTCCAGGCAATCCTGGATGATTTATACGCCCAAACAAATGAGTTAATATCCCTCTGCAGCTTATCGATGATAGATTTTTCAAAGTGAAGAGGGATACAATTAAAAAGGAAAGTAATTTTAGGGAGTATTGACATCTTAATCAGGTTGACCCTACCTATAATGGATAAAGGAAGTAGGGCCCAAGATTTCATTAGCCTCTGGCACTCCCTTGCCACCATAGCTATATTGGTTTCGGCAATCTTAGTAATGTCCTGAAGAACATTGATTCCTAAATATCTCATTCTGGAACTGATCTGGTGCTGGTGCTGAGTCCCTCCAAGGCTCCAAGTCATGATTTCAGTCTTCGAGGCATTGATTTCATAGCCTGAAACCAAACCGAACTCCTGAGCGAGACTGATAACAGCTGGAAAAGCTGATTGTAAGTTAGCCGAAAGAATTAAGATGTCATCAGCATATAGGGCAACCTTCCTCTCCCACTCCCCATACTTAAAGGGCTGGATATTAGGGTCGTTTCTAAGCCGTTGAGCAAATGGCTCAATATATAAATCAAAAAGGAGAGGGGAGAGTGGGCAGCCCTGTCTAGTCCCCTTGAGATCATAAAGGAGTCAGTAATGTTGCCATTAACAAGGAGTCTAGCAGATGGATTCTGATAGATCAACTGAACCATCCGACAGAAATTTTCCCCTAGGTTAAATTTCCTCAAGACCTCCGACAGGTAAATCCAATTCACTCTGTCGAAGGCCTTGGTAGCGTCTAAAGTCATGGCTGCTAATGGAAGGGAATATGTGGAAGCAAGATCAATTGCGCCGATAAAATCTTAAGTGAGGTCAGAGAGCTGCCGACCCCTGACGAAGCCCTTTTGATCTAAATGAAGGATGTCTCCCGCCACGAGACCCAATCTTGCTGCCAGTATTGAAGTAAAGATTTTGTAGTCGGCATTCAAGAGTGATATAGGCCTATATGACCCACAGCTTGATGGAACTTTCCCTGGTTTCAAAATCAGGATTATGGTAGCGTCATTCCACGAAGCTGGGAGCCTTAGGCCCTCCTCCAACACCTGATTAAAGAGAGACGTTAGAGTAGGAATGATTTTATCGCCCAACATCTTATAGATCTCAGCTGGGAGCCCATTAGGGCCCGCCGCTTTCCCGTTCTTACAGCGTTGAATGGCTTCCCTGACCTCAGTATGAGTAAAAGCCTGGTCCAAATGTTGTTGCTGATCAGGCTTCAAAGAGGGAAGAGGGATGCCCTCCAGCCAGCTCTGGGCACTAAAGCTATCCACCTTTTTATCTTCACAACAGATGTCCCGAAAATAAGTCTGGAAGACATGACTAATTTCCCTATCTGACGAGAAGATATCATTACCACTGCTAATTTCTTTAATGTGATTCCTCGCCCGATCTGATTTGGACTTCCATGCAAGGAGCTTACCTGCCCCTTCACCATACTCAAAATGGGCAATTTTGCTTGCCTCCCATCTGCGAGTAATCCTAGCGTGCAGAATGTCCTTCAACTGACCCTTTAGACCATCTAACTTAGCCTTACGTTCTTGCTGGACTTCAGGGGAAGCTTGACAAGTTAAGACGGCCTCCGCAATCCTCAGCTTCTCTTCAATAAACGAGATCTCTTCTTTGTAGCTTTTATTTCTATAGCAAGACCTGCTGGTAATTTGGCCTCGCAAAAAAGCTTTTAGAGAGTCCCATACATTTGTTATTGAAGTCGACCCTAAGTTCATTTTTAGGAACCATTCAGTTTCTTGTAATAGGAAAGAAATCTCCTCTTCCTCCAGAAGCAAGGAGCGGTCGAACGACCATGTCCTAGTGGGGCCAGGTAATGAACATTCCAGACCCAAAAGAATACCTGAGTGGTCAGAAAGATGATTAGCCAAGTAAGAATTTTTTTTAACTCTGCCTCTTAATGAGTTACTTATCAGCACATAATCTATTCTAGATTGGTGTCGATATTTATAATTTCGGAACGAGACACCTGGCTGCTGACCTGATCTTTCCCTCCAAATATCAGAGAAAGCAAATTGCTTCATTGCCCCTAATAAGAAAGTCCGAGATTTAGAAGGGACCATAGCTCTGTTATTTGGAGTCTTGTCTAATAAGGGGTTCAAGATGATATTAAAGTCTCCAGCTAGGATTATTGGTTCTGGAAAGTCCAGCAAATGGGAAAAAATAGTCTTGAGACAGGAGGGGTCATCTTGGTTGGGTCCATAATAGCCAACCAAGGTAAACAAAGATCCCAATATCGTAACTTTAACGATGACCCATCTGCCACCTGGGTCCACTAACTGCTGTAAAATGTGCGCCTTTGCTGATTTCTTAAATAAAATTAGAACCCCTCTAATATTAGCTGACTGACCAGTACAAACGTGTGAACCCACCGAACTTTTATTTTTAAAAAGAGAGACCGTTTCTTCTTTAAGAAGGTGCGTCTCCTGAAGAACGATGACCTGCGCCGATGAATCGTGGAGATACTGCATGATATTGTCTCTTCTCGGTCTAGTGCGCAGGCCATTAACGTTCCAGGACAAAATCTGTATGGAGCTCATGGTGGATCTAACCCAAGACTAATCACTAAAAAGGGAGCCTGAAACGACCCGCACCAGCACTTAGACCAACACAGCTCCAAAACCATTACTCTTAAAAATGAGATAGGTACAATCAGAAAAAGGGAGAATGAGGAATTTTTTATTTTTTTACTCTGCTGCACCCGCCCCCTACCCCTGTGTCTCCCCCAAACCTCCCCCCACCCCTGGAGAACTCTTACCCCAACTATCTGGACAGATGGAGTCCAGGCAATTGCATCCCGGAGGTGCCCCCCCCAACCACTTAAATTAAAGTGAATGAAATACCAAAAAAGAAATTTTTTTACGAAAAGGACCTTTTCGACCCTAAAAAACAATCTAGACCCATTTAAAAAAGAAAGGAAACAAATAAGAATGCACTTTTATCCCCATTTCTCTTTCTCAATTTTTATCTTATCGTTTCCTCTTGATATTAATCCCATCTACTTATACTGACCTATTATGCTAACTCTTCAGCACGGAGGGAGAAAGAGAAGGCAAAACCCTTACTTAACAATAACAACACTACCCCAGCCAAACGGTATCCCAAGCTAAAACGATCCCTTATAATGCCCCTTTGCTGATGCTGTTAAGCAACTCATCCGCCTCCTGAACTGTTCTTAAATTGTACATTTTATTATTGTGCATCACTTTCAGGAAGGCCGGAAATTTTAGTTGGGCTACTGCGCCATGTTTTTTGAAATCCTCCAACCTCCTACCGAGCTCCCACTGCTTATTCAAGGTGAACCTCGAGAGGTCGGACCGGATCTCAAACGAAAACTCTTTTGCCCTAACTGTTTTCAATTTCAATGCTGCATTAAGGATTTTCTCTTTTAGAGCAAAGGTGAGAAAGTTGATAAGTATTTTCCTGGGTTTAGATCTATTGGGATTTTTTCGAAAGGGATCCCTATGCACTCTTTGTATATCGTGGCTTAGTGCTTCTTCTGAGTCCTCGAGCTGTAGGGAGGCCTTAAGTAAAGAAACTATGTATGGTCTAATGTTCGACCCTTCACTGCCTTCCGGAACATTCAATAAGCGTAAGTTATTTCTACGCGCGTTATTCTCCAAATTTTCCAGTCTATCACTAAGATCTGCACGCTCTTTCTTTAACAAAAGAATGTCCGACTTCGCCAACCCGAGGTCTTCTTTTAGTTCACCGACACTATTCTCGAGAGTTACCGTCCTGGAGTTTAAGAGGTCCACTTTTTTTTCCAAAGATTCACAGAAATTTCTGATTTCTTCTTGATTAACTGCGGATACCGCAAAGCCCTTCTTTATATCATCAGATAGTGTGGTGAAAAGAGCTTCCAAGCCTGAGGATGAAGATGAGAGTAAAGATGAAGAGCCTGCCTCTTGTTCCCCTCTGGATTCGCCGTTAGAGACTACCAATGGCAATGACTGTGGCTGTGGCTGTGGCTGTAGCTGTAGCTGTATGTGTGGCAGTGGCTGATTCTGGATCTGTGAACAAGCTAGGGAGCCTATATTCGAGCCACTCAGAGGCTCATGAAGGATCGGGGGCACCCCTGGATCACCCTGGTAAGAAACCAAATCTGAGGCTGTCTCCATATTGCTATCAGCTAACATTGTGAGTGGAGGTACCGATGTTATGGAGCCTACTGAGCTCTGCCTGAGGGTTTCGGCTTGTGTGGTAATATTCAGAACCTCCGGTTGAACCCTAAAGTAGGAACACAATGACGGAGTAACCCTAACTAAGGTGTTTGTGGGGTTACTTTTTGGCTTCTTAGATTTTATAGATCTGCCTTTAACCTGGTAGATCTGAAAGGCAGAGTTACTAATTGAAGCTGATGTGGCAACTACAGGAGGGGAGGGCACTGGTCCCCCAAGAGCGACTTTATAAGTGCTCAGACTTTGGGCCAGCTCTGAGTCCTTACCGAAGTTATCAGTGCCAGTTAAGTTATTTTTTATCGTCGCCTTAGCCCGACCAAAACTCACCCCAGCGCCTTTCTTATGCTTCTTATAGCCCCTGCTGGCGGTAGTGTCCTGTTGCGGCGATTTCTTAGGGAGAGAGACCTCCTGTGGGGGTTTAGGGGACTGAAGGGTTTGGACCCCTTGGATATGTCCTAATTCTTGATGAACTGTGCCCCCAGTCTCTGCCCCGATACCTGGCTCCGATGTAACGGACGAAATCTCACCGCTAGCTTCTCGCTGGATCCTTTGTTCAGCAGCTCGAAAAAAGCCGCTGATGCTGACTCTGCCGTCGTTCCCCCGGAGATGGCCTCGCGCGACCGCCTTGCGTCCCCTGCGGAGCTCCAGGGCGGCTTCAAACCAGCGGGGTGGCGCAGATAGGCGTCGACCCGCCTCTCCTCTGCACATCCCCAACTACACAAGAGTCGGCAACGCTGACACCGCCGACCTCTCGGGTGCCGTTCAAAAGAGGCAAAAACAAGCCGAGGAAAAGACTGGGAAAGACTACAAAGGGAAAGCAGAAAACCTCCCGCCGAAAAGGTATGCCGGCTGCCGGTTAAATCAATTCATTAGTACGTTACGTTTGTTCCGTGGCTGGAGCGGGAGCTCCAAGAGCAAGCGACTGCTAGCCTGCAGGCGCCATGTTCCCACCCATACAAGCATGTGATTCAGAGGGCATCTTTCAAAATGTCTTCTTTCTTACACACTGGCTTATATTTGGAAGGCACAAATGCAGCAAAATCTAATTGGTAATAACAAATGTTCAACTATTCTACGTTGCCATATATCTCCCATTACTAATGATACTTCACTTGTGTGGGTAGGCCTAGTGCCCATGACAGGAAATTGCATCAAACACAACATAGGCACATCACTTTTTTCCACTTAAAACTGTCCCCTTTTTGCAAAATGGGTGTTAGAAATGGGGGTCTCTAGTTAGCAGAGGTAGGTACCTTTTTCCAAATAGGGACCCTTGCTTCTAGTCCGGGTAAGGGGGATACACACTTTAGATTACCCCTGCTCACCTCCTTGGTAGCTTGGCACGAGCAGAAAGGCTTATCCCAAAGGCAATGTGTAAAGTATTTGTCCCAACACTCACAGTAACACAGTGAAAACACCACAAAAGGACACCACACCAGTTTAGAAAAATAAAATATCTTTATCTAAACTAAACAAGACCAAAACAACAAAAATCCAACATACACAGTTTAAAATATGACTTTCAAAATGTTTCAAGAACTTGTGCCATAGAAAACTATGAATGCGTGACTTTTCACCAAAGTACCTGTAGTTGCGTACAAGTTCACCAAGCCAAACAGCCGCAGCGTCGGAAAACAAAGAGATGCGACCCTCCTGAGACCCTGAGGAGGCGATGTGACAGCCCCGCTGCAAGCAGAGGAAGGGTTGCGTCGATTCCAACCGGTATGAGGAGTGATGCGTCGATTCTTCTTGCCGGTTCAGGCCCGCAGGTGATGCGTCGGAAGAACTTGCCACACAGATACGATGCGTGGAAATCCAGGATGCATCAGCGATTGATGCGGCGGTGTTGCGCGACGCTGAGTCGGTCCTCTTCAATCGCGATCCCTCGATACGTCGATTCTTTCAGCGACAACGGGCCCTGCGATGGCTTTCGCAGCGGCGATGCGTGGAAATTCTTCTCGTGCCGTAAAGATGCATCAGAAAAACAGCCGCAAGAAGAGCGATTTGTCGATTTCTGTAGTTCTTTGAGTTTCTTCTCTTTCCCAGCTCCCAAACAGCAGCAACAACCTCCAGAGGCCCAAATCTGGCACAGGCACCTCTTGGCAGGTCAGAACTCACAACAGCAGAGTTCAGGGGATGGGGGGAAGTCTTTGTGTCCCTGAGACATCTGAACAGGAGGCTAGCTCACTTCAGGCCCTTGGAGATCTCCTTCAAGCAGGGGATACAGCACACAGCAAAGTCCTTCTCCTTTCCTTGGAAGAAACAACAACTGCAGGCCAACCCCAGACACACAGCAAGGGCAGTACTTCTCCTCAGTCTCTCCAGCTCTTCTCCTTGGCAAAGGTTCCTCTTGAATTCCAGGAATGATCTAAAGTTCAGGGGTTTTAGGTCTAATACTTATACCCCAAAATGTCTTTGTTCTCTTTGTGCAAAGTGCTCTGAGCCCAGTTCAAACCAGTTCTGGGGGGCACTCTGCAAGTGCACAACAACATCCATTGTCATTGCAAGCCTTGGCTCCAGACACACCACAGTGGGGCGGAGCCAGCATTGTGGAAGGCAGGCACAGCCCTATTCAGGTACAGGTGCTACTCCTCCCACCACTCCAAATGCAGATCAGGCCTTTTCAGCCTAGTGTTGACTCATCCAGACTCCTGGAGCCACCGCACCCCCCCAGCCCCTGTCACTCCAAAGCCAGACAGTCAATCCACAAACAGGCAGAGGGGCACAGGATGGTTGAGCAAGAAAGCAGCCACTTTCTAATAGTAGTATTTTTCAAACACACAATTTAAAAATCATCTTTACTAAAAGATGTGTTATTAAATCCTGAGTTCAGTGATACCAAACTCCATTCTTCAATCTTATCCCTATGGGAAGATATGCTTGTAAAATTTTACAAAGCATTCCCAATTCTGTCCTATGGGGCAAGATAGCCTTTCAATAGTGAAAAACGAAATTGGCAGTATTTCACTATCAGAACATGTTACACACACCAGTACATGTCCTACCTTTCACATACATTGCACCCTGCCCAGGGTGGTACCTTGCTCCTACCATAGGGGTGCCCTATATGTAATAAAAAGGAAGGTTAGGGCTTGGCAAGTGGGTGCACTTGCCAAGTCGACATGGCAGTTAACAAACTGCGCGCAGGCACCACAGTGGCAGGCCTGAGACATTTTTCCAGGGCTACTAAGGTGGGTGGCACAATCAGTGCTGCAAGCCCACTAGTAGCATTTGGTTTACCAGCCCTGGCACACTCAGTGCACTTTACTAGGGACCTACTGGTAAATCACATATGCCAATCATGGATAACCAGTCACAATAACAATTTACACAGAGAGCATATGCACTTTAGCACTGATCAGCAGTGGTAAAGTGCCCAGAGTCCTATAGCCAACAAACACAGGTCAGGAAAAAATAGGAGGAAGAAGCAAAAAGTTTGGGGATAACCCAGCAAAAAGGGCCATTTCCAACACAACCCCCTTACAGCCTAAAGCCAGGGTAGACCAATCAATACCTCTATGGGCTTCCGGGCTTGGGGCGACAAAACATGGAACCTGGCCCAAACAGCAGGGGTCTATTCCTGTTCTTCGCCTTCCTGAACCCAGTTGGATCCCTCTATCCATACTCTCAGGGCCCACTAGGCTAACCCATGGGGGACCCTTCTCCTCACCTGGGGACACCATCAGTGCAGTGCCTAAGCTTACCTTGCTCACAGATGTGTCCCAGCAACCAGACAGCACACACAAGGTCAACACAGTAGTGGGGCCCAGTCCACCCCTGGGGTGTGACTCCTGCCCCCCTCCCAGGGGCAACTCTGTCCACTAGGACAGCCAGCCACAGTGGCCATTGACAGCTGTCAGGGATGAGAGCCAGGCCTCATGCCTTTCAGGCCTCTCTACCCTCTGTGACGTCAGAAAGTGGGCGGCAGTAGCCCCAGGTGCCTGGCACCTTTTCTCCACTCTCCCTCCTGCCAAGTCAGGTATGGCATCCTGACACTCGCCCACCAGCCTAGGGTCTATACCCTGTGGCTGGACAAGATACTAGAGTGGGCTCTCCCACACCCTGTCTTCCTCCCTCGGGCTCTGCACCCTCCCACCTGGAGCAGTACCCACAGAACACAACTTGGTAGGGGCACTGTTAGCAGTCGCCCCTTCATCCAGGTCAGAGGGGACACCCTGAACCTGGTCCTCCAACCCAGGGTCTGTACCCTTAGGCTGGACCTGTGCCTGGCAACCCAGGACTTCCGGGGGAGTAAACCAACCCCCCCAGGGGAAACACACTCCTCATGAGTGATACAAGAGTTTGCTTGGCGCAGGTCTCCAGCCTCCTGTCCACTTGACAGAGCATGAAGAACCTCCAGGCCAGAAGTGGCCTCACCAGGGTCAGTCCTGGGGTGCTCTGACCTCAGAGCTGGCAACCCCTGACCCACTGGTCCTTCCACTGGGGACTGCGTCCCCCTAACCCTTTTCTCTGGACTCATGCACCCTCCCCACTGGAGCGGTGCTGCCAGACACCAGAACTGGTGGGATGCTGGTTACAGCAAACCTCCCCAGTTCACCTGACACTTTGTGATCCCCCTCAGGAAATGGCCTCCCAGTACACACTAGACCCCCCTCCTGGTGTTCCCTTATGGAACCAACCTGGTTCTGGGACTGGGATTCGGGCACCTTGGCACACAGCCCACTCCCACTCCTTCTCCTCTTAGACAGGATGAGGGACCCTACACCCCTCCCACCAGACTGGGACCTACCTGGACTACCACAAACCTCCCCTACCTCACTTGGTTGGGGAAAACCTGAGCCACCCCCTTCAGGATCACTCCCAAAAGCTTCTTCAGACCCTCTGGAATCCACCAAAAGGTCTGCCTCCAGCGCAAGCTCCCTGGAATCAGAGAACTCACACTCCACTGGGTGTTGGCATAGCTCTGGAAAACAGGGACTTAAAATATGCTCGCCAACAATTGCATCACACAGCCCCCCACAGTTGTTAATCAAGCTACCCTTTGCCTCATCATCCAGTGCCTCACACAAGTACCCCACACCACTCTCCTGAAATTGGCAAGACAGTGTCTGACTGTCTCTGTCACTCAACCCACACTCTTTTGGGCAGTCTCCACACTCACAAACCAGGACTCCTACCATGGGGGAACCCCTCTCCCTGCACCTCTCATCTAGAGTCAGTAGAGTGTCCCTCCCACCACTAGGAATATGATCCCTGGTGTCAGTTCCCCAATCCACTTCGGGGACACTGCACACAACTGGAGCTACCTCATAAACCCGAACCCCCTGGTGTATGTTAACCCTCTCCCTCAAGTCAGGTGCCACATCTCTGGGTGTGTGTACTTCTCCCTCAGCAATAGATAACACAATTTTGCTGCCACCATCTGAGCTGGACTCCACCTCCAACCCAGCCAAGCTAACTTCCTGAGCTATACACATCTCTTTTTGCTTGGTTGAGAAACTCAGGGACTCAAGCCTCACAAACTCATCATCGAGCTCTCTCATTCTCAGCTCATATGCCAAGATCAATTTATTTTCTTCCAAGGCATACGCTCTTCTGCTCTCCTCTGCCTTGGCCTGGATTTCCATTTCCATCTGCTTTGTTTTGATCTTCAGGACTTCTAGCTCTGGCTCCCTGACCCTTTGGTTCTCCTCCAGTTCCCCTGGGGAAAAACTGCTAGAGGAATGATTGCTGCCAGCCTTAGAGGCTGCTCTTCCCACAGGCAGATCCTGTGATCTGAAACCATCCCCTTGTGCATCCTCATCCACCTCTGCATCCTCTGCCTCCCCAGCCTTTCTGGTCTCCCACCAGGCCCTAAAGGCCTTCTGTGGCTCCTCCTTCCTGGAGCTGCTCTACATGGGACATCCAATGTTCCTGCAGAACTGCTTGAGTTGACCTACTTTGTAACTACTTAACATTTCAATATCAAACTCCAGTTCTGCAACATCACTTGCTGGTTTACCCTTTTAAGACATGGTGCGTGGATACTTCAAGGGTCAGATCAAAAATAGAACCAAAAACAAAACAAACTATGTGGTTGCGTAGTGGTCTGCACTAATTTAGTGATGTACACCAATCACTGTGGGTCAAGTACAAATACAGGTTCAAATCCTCACCGCTGACCAACAATGTTAGAAATGGGGGTCTCTAGTTGGCAGAGGTAGGTACCTTTGTCCAAATAGGGACACTTGCTTCTAGTCAGGGTAAGGGGGATACACACTTTAGATAACCCCTGCTCACCCCCTTGGTAGCTTGGCACGAGCAGACAGGCTTATCCCAAAGGCAATGTGTAAAGTATTTGTCCCGACACTCACAGTAACACAGTGAAAACACCACAAAAGGACACCACACCAGTTTAGAAAAATAAAATATCTTTATCTAAACTAAACAAGACCAAAACGACAAAATTCCAACATACACAGTTAAAAATATGACTTTCAAAAGGTTTCAAGAACTTGTGCCATAGAAAACTATGGATGCGTGACTTTTCCCCAAAGTACCTGTAGTTGCGTAAAAGTTCACCAAGCCAAACAGCCGCAGCGTCGGAAAACAAAGAGATGCGACCCTCCTGAGACCCTGAGGAGGCGATGCAACAGTCCCGGTGCACGCAGAGGAAGGGTTGCGTCTATTCCGTTCTGTATGGAGAGTGATGTGTCGATTCTTCGTGCCGGTTCAGGCCCGCAGGTGATGCATCGGAAGAACTTGCCGCACAGGTACGATGCGTGGAAATCCGGGATGCGTCGGCAATCAATGCGGCGGCGTTGCGCGGCGCTGAGTCGGTCCTCTTCAGCCGCAATCCCTTGATGCGTCGATTCTTGCAGCGACGACAGGCCCTGCGAAGGTTTTCGCAGCGGCGCAGCGATGCGTGGAAATTCTTCTTGCGCCGTGAAGATGCGTTGGAAAAACAGCCGCAAGAAGAGCGATGCATCGATTTCTGTCGTTCTTTGAGTTTCTTCTCTTTTCCAGCTCCCAAACAGCAGCAACAACCTCCAGAGGCCCAAATCTGGCACAGGCACCTCTTGGCAGGTCAGAACTCACAGAGTTCAGGGGACGGGGGGGAAGTCTTTGTGTCCCTGAGACTTCTGAACAGGAGGCCAGCTCACTTCAGGCCCTTGGAGATCTCCTTCAAGCAGGGGACAAAGCACACAGCAAAGTCCTTCTCCTTTCCTTGGCAGAAACAGCAACTGCAGGCCAACCCCAGACACACAGCAAGGGCAGTACTTCTCCTCAGTCTCTCCAGCTCTTCTCCTTGGCAAAGGTTCCTCTTGAATTCCAGGAATGATCTAAAGTTCAGGGGTTTTAGGTCTAATACTTATACCCCAAAATGCCTTTGTTCTCTTTGTGCAAAGGGCTCTGAGCCCAGTTCAAACCAGTTCTGGGGGGCACTCTGCAAGTGCACAACAACATCCATTGTCATTGCAAGCCTTGGCTCCAGACACACCACAGTGGGGCGGAGCCAGCATTGTGGAAGGCAGGCTCAGCCCTATTCAGGTACAGGTGCTACTCCTCCCACCACTCCAAATGCAGATCAGGCCTATTCAGCCTAGTGCTGACTCATCCAGACTCCTTGAGCCACTGCACCTCCCCTGCCCCTGTCACTCCAAAGCCAGACAGTCAATCCACAAACAGGCAGAGGGGCACAGGATGGTTGAACAAAAAAACAGCCACTTTCTAAAAGTAGTATTTTTCAAACACACAATTTAAAAACCATCTTTACTAAAAGATGTGTTATTAAATCCTGAGTTCAGTGATACCAAACTCCATTCTTCAATCTTATCCCTATGGGAAGATATGCTTGTAAAATTTTACAAAGCATTCCCAATTCTGTCCTATGGGGCAAGATAGCCTTTCAATAGTGAAAAACGAAATTGGCAGTATTTCACTATCAGAACATGTTACACACACCAGTACATGTCCTACCTTTCACATACATTGCACCCTGCCCAGGGTGGTACCTTGGGCCTACCATAGGGGTGCCCTATATGTAATAAAAAGGAAGGTTAGGGCTTGGCAAGTGGGTGCACTTGCCAAGTCGACATGGCAGTTAACAAACTGCGCGCAGGCACAGCAGTGGCAGGCCTGAGACATCTTTCCAGGGCTACTCATGTGGGTGGCACAATCAGTGCTGCAAGCCCACTAGTAGCATTTGATTTACCAGCCCTGGCACACTCATGGATAACCAATCACAATAACAATTTACACAGAGAGCATATGCACTTTAGCACTGATCAGCAGTAGTAAAGTGCCCAGAGTCCTATAGCCAACAAACACAGGTCAGGAAAAAATAGGAGGAAGAAGCAACAAGTTTGGGGATAACCCTGGAAAAGGGCCATTTCCAACAGTGGGTAACTGGATTTTGTGCCCTAGAACAGCTGGCACCTAGGGAAACATAGCAAACCTGCACATTTTTAATAACTAAAAACCTTGTATCCATGGTTGGGTTACTTGCATGGTTACCTGCATGGTTTTATTACCCAGAAGCCTTTGTAAACCTCAAACTTCGACAAAAAACACACATTTTCCTCACAAAGAGTAGAACCCATGGAATCTGCGGGGAGCCAAAGTTTCCTACCATCAAGCATTCCCCCAAGTCTCCTGATAAAAATGGTACGTCACTTGTGTGGGTAGGCCTAGTACCTGTGACGGCAAAGAGCCCAAAACACAACATGGGCACATCACATTGTTCTACTCAAAACCAATCCTTTTCTTGAAATGTGGGTAGCTGGTGATTTTGAGCCTTAGCTTAGGGGGCACCTAGGGAAACCTAGCAAAACTGCTCATTTTTTACAATTATACACCTAGAGGAATCCAGAGAAAGGTGACTTGCGTGGCTCCCACCAGGTTTTCTTACCCAGAAGCCTTTGCAAACCTCAATCTTTAACTAAAAAAATCTATTTGTTCTCACATTTCTGTGAGGTAACCTTCTGGAATCTGGGAGGAGCCACTAATTTCCTATCACCCAGCATTTTCCCAAGTGTCCCAATAGAAATGGTACCTCAGTTGTCTGGGTAGGTTTATCGCCCACAACATGAAAGTGCCCAAAACTCAACTTGGACACATCACATTTTTCTGCTCAAAATTGGCCCTTTTTTGCAATGTGGGTAGCTGTGGATTTTGGGCCCTAGCTCAGCTGGCAACTAGGAAAACCCAGAAAACCTGTACATTTTATAAAGCTATGCACCTTGGAGAATCCAGGGTGGGGTGACTTGCATTGCTCTCACCAGGTTTTCCTGCCCAGTAGCTCTTTCAAACCTCAAATGTTGATTAAAAACACACATTTTCTTCATATTTCTGTGAGGAAACTATCTGGAAACTGTGAGGAGCCACAAAATTCCTACCACCCTGCATTTCCCCAAGTCTCCTGATAAAAATTGCACCTCACTTGTGTGGGTAAGCTTGGTTCCCGTGACAGGAAATGGGCCAAAATGCAACATGGGCACATCATCACATTTTTCCACTAGAAACTAACTCTTTTTTTGCAATGTGGGCAGCTGTGAATTTTGGGCCCAAGCTCAGCCAGTACCTAAGGCACCCTAACAAACCTTCAAGTTTTTGAGAACTAGGCACCTAGGGGAATCCAGGGTGGGGTGATTCCCCTCTTCCCAAAGATACCTCTCCGGGGGATCAGTGCTCAGGGGGGCTGAGATATGTCCCCCAAGCACTAAAGCAGTAAAAGTAAAAGAAGCCGATCGGCTCATTTTACTTTCACTTTACTGCAATGACCTCAGCACACCCTGTGTGCTGATCGTTGTGAGAAGTTGGCCTGGCATATGCTGTCCACTATTTATAGTGGGCACCTTGCACCAGTCCAAACAACCCCTTATTGGAGATAGGTTAAAGACAACCTTTATTGAAAGCTATCCTAGTGGTAGCTATGGAGAGCAGCCTTCAGGCTAAGTCTTGAAGGAATGTAAAGCAGCTTGTTTTACCAGTCTATAATCTCTTGAGTGACCAAAAGAAAGAGGACCACACCAGGTATATATTCAAAATATATGTATTTATTGCTAAACACACCCCTCTAGTCTCTTTATGAGGCTAGAGTTCAAGTACATAAGTTATAAGTTAGTTATCAACAGTAATAGCACAAATACACGTTTGAGCCCCAGGGGCGTACCAAACCATATACCAATAAAGTGGTATAAGAACCACGACTGAGCTAGACACAAGGCCTAGAGCCTGTAGAAGTGCTTGGACCACAAGGAACCACCCAAGGTAGTGACACAGGGGACCCACGGGGATGCGTGCAGTGTGAGAACACAGCCGCGAATCGCCGTTGACTTCTATGGGGAAAGTCGCGGTTGGAATTTTAAAGAAAAGGGACACTTAGAGGAGGACTTGGAGCAAACCCTTTTAGAACTAGGCTGTTCTAGTGTCAATACCCACGGGAGCACCGGAGTACTCGAGTTACCTCACCCAGGGGAGCCGGGTGCATAGGTGTCTTTCGGGGTCGGGTTTCGTCGTCGTTTTCAATGGCGATCTGCTGCAAAGTGCTGCTGGCGGCCAAGTCGAAAGTGTTCGGGTGGATCCAAAGGTGGATCAAAGATCTGAAGAACCTGAAAGCAGAGGGGACAGAGTCTGGGTCACTAGCCAGTGACCAGGAAGGCGATGAGCAGATGCCCACCGATGTCGAGTGCTTCAGGTAGGTTGACGGTCATCTTGACTCTTCAGCCACGAGGTCCAGGAGGTGTCGACGATGACCAGGAGCTGGATTCGAGCTGTCCCACAAAGTCTGTCGATTGCAGGGGTGTCGACGACTGGATTGGACCCAACAAGTCTTGGCAACAGCAAGTCTCATGGAAATAGAAGAAGGACGATGGTGCAGACCAGCAACCTCTGAGGGACTCACCCAGCAAGGGTACGTCAGGGAACGCCTGGAGCAACCAGGGAGCCCAAGCAGAAGAAGATTGGCCTTCGGGAGGGCCTACTAGCCAACGGACTAGCGACCGCAAAGGAGCCTTGAGTGGACGCACTTAGAGCTGGCTCACGGAACATTCGTGGAGTGGAGGCCAGTGATCTTCAGTGCATTCAGTGCTGGAGGCTGGGGCTACTCGGAGCCCAAAGCACAACTTCGTGGGAGACCCAGAAGAGGATGCACTTGCAAATATGCTCGGTGTCCAGGGGTCACGGTTCCACATTACCCACGACAGCTACGGGCCTCAGCTTTGCTAGGGACTCAGGGCAGCCTCGGGGAAGTCTGGAAATCCACCTCTGGTGATGCAAAGACTTCGGCGTCCGGCGGGAGCTTCAGCGATGCAGACTGGACAATTGCTTCGTTGGTGCCTGCCAAGCAGGGGAGTCACTCCTTGACCCCAAGGGAGATTCTTCAGTCCTCTAATCTTAAAGTAGAGCGTCGAAGGTCCAGGATTCTGTGTCAGAGTTTCGTCCAGGTAAATCTAAAGTCCTAAGGACTGGGGTCCCATACTTATACCAAGTTAGGGGTTGGACATACTCTGGGGACCCACCTATGGGAGGGTCAGGGCAGAGGGGTGGTTACACCCCTTTCCCTTTGTCCAGTTTCGCGCCAGAGCAGGGGCTGGAAGCCCCTGAGCCGGTTTGAACTGGGGTATGCACAGGGACACCAAATGTGCCCCCAGTGCAGGACTTCAAAGCACCAGAGAGTGATCCCGCCCAGCCCCAATACACACTATCCTGTCTGGGGAGGTGGTTACACCTCCCTGGGACAGGAAACCTATTGTCCAGGCCTCCCCTGCCGGAGTTTCGGTCAGCAGCAGGAGGCCAGACTTGTGTCTGTGGCAGCGGCATCCATTTTGTGATGCCCGGGCTTGGAAAGAAGTTACCGGGCAGGCCGGTGTGTACATGTCTCTCCCTCTAGAAGGGTGGAATGCTACCCCCGCCGCCAGAACTGGCGGGGGGGTTAGTATTCCAAGATGTTTGACACCAAACACGACATGTTTCCGTGCAGCCATCCCAAAGTTAGCATTTAACGCGAGGTTATAATGCCCTTAAGAGTATATGGTCAGGCTGCACTACAAACAGCCTCAGAGAAGGGTCTCCGAACGCTGCAGAGGGGCTCTGCTCATGCATTGGCACCCTCTCACATAGGAACCAAGCACTCTGCCTTCAGGATTGACAAGGCCTGCCATAGGAGTGACTTATAGGTTTATATGTGTGTAGGTATGTAGTGAGATAGGTAACCTATATCACAGCAAGGGGTGCATGCACCACATTACCCAGGCTGCAGTAGCAGACCTGTGGTGTCCTTGGCTGGCCTTCCAGGGGTGGCACAATACATGCTTCAGCCCCTGGCAGGCCTCTGAGGTACCTATGCCCTGGGTACATAGTATACCATATACTAGGGACTTACAAGGGCACTCCAGATTCCAATCAGAGATGTGCCTAAGGCACATGGAAACCATTTTAGAGAGGAAGCAGCTAGGCTGGGGTTCTGATTAGCAGGGCCCCAGCCAGACTAAAGTCGAAAAACAGTGAAGCATCAGCAAAAAGTGGGGGTACCCATGTGAAGCAGATCCTACTCTCCTACACAACCCCCCCAAACGTAGGGACATTAAACTAACCTTGCCCAGTTAAGTCTTCATGTTCTAAGTGGAAGTACCTAGAGAGTCCATCTGCATTGGCATGGTTACTCCCAGGTCTATGTTCCACTGTGAAGTCCATCCCCTGTAGGGAAATGGACCACCTAAGCAGTTTGGGGTTTTCACCCTTCATTTGTTTTAGCCATAAGAGGGGCTTATGGTCTGTTTGAACAAGGAAGTGAGTATCAAACAAGTATGGCCTCAACTTCTTCAGAGCCCAGACCACAGCAAAGGCCTCCTCTCAATGGCTGACCAACGTTTCTCTCTAGGGGTCAGCCTTCTGCTAATAAAAGCTACTGGCTGATCCTGACCTTCATCATTCAATTGTGACAGTACAGCCCCTACCCCCAATTCAGATGCATCTGTTTGGACAATGAACTTCTTGGAGTAATCAGTGTGAGAAGTTGGCCTGGCATATGCTGTCCACTAATTATAGTGGGCACCTTGCACCAGTCCAAACAACCCCTTATTGGAGATAGGTTAAAGACAACCTTTATTGAAAGCTATCCTAGTGGTAGCTATGGAGAGCAGCCTTCAGGCTAAGTCTTGAAGGAATGTAAAGCAGCTTGTTTTACCAGTCTATAATCTCTTGAGTGACCAAATGAAAGAGGACCACACCAGGTATATATTCAAAATATATGTATTTATTACTAAACACACCCCTCTAGTCTCTTTATGAGGCTAGAGTTCGAAGTACATACGTTACGAGTTAGTTATCTACAGTAATAGCACAAATACACGTTTGAGCCCCAGGGGCGTACCAAACCATATACCAATAAAGTGGTTTAAGAACCACGACTGAGCTAGACACAAGGCCTAGAGCCTGTAGAAGTGCTTGGACCACAAGGAACCACCCAAGGCAGTGACACAGGGGACCCACGGGGGACGCGTGCAGTGTATGAACACAACCGCGAACCACCGTTAACTTCTATGGGGAAAGTCGCGATTAGAATTTAAAAGAAAAGGGACACTTAGAGGAGGACTTGGAGCAAACCCTTTGAGAACTAGGCTGTTCTAGTGTAAATACCCACAGGAGCACCGGAGTACTCGAGTTACCTCACCCAGGGAGCCGGGTGCATAGGTGTCTTTCGGGGTCGGGTTTCGTCGTCGCTTTCAATGGCGATCTGCTGCAAAGTGCTGCTGGCGGCCAAGTCGAAAGTGTTCGGGTGGATCCAAAGGTGGATCGAAGATCTGAAGAACCTGAAAGCAGAGGGGACAGAGTCTGGGTCACTAGCCAGTGACCAGGAAGGCGATGAGCAGATGCCCACCGATGTCGAGTGCTTCAGGTAGGTTGACGGTCGTCTTGACTCTTCAGCCACGAGGTCCAGGAGGTGTCGACGATGACCAGGAGCTGGATTCGAGCTGTCCCACGACGTTTGTCGATTGCAGGCATGTTGGCGACCGGATTCGACCCAACAAGCCTTGGCAACGGCAAGTCTCGTAGAAATCGAAGAAGGACGATGTTGCAGACCAGCAAGGTCTGGGGGACTCACCCAGCAAGGATAAGTCAGGGCACACCTGGAGCAACCAGGGAGCCCAAGCAGAAAAAGATTGGCATTCGTGAGGGCCTAGTAGCCAACGGACTAGCGACCGCGAAGGAGCCTCAAGATGGTGCACGTGGAGCTGGCTCACAGGACACTCGTGGAGTGGAGGCCAGTGATCTTCAGTGCAGTTGGTGCTGGAGGCTGGGGCTACTCGGAGCCCAAAGCACGTCTTCGTGGGAGACCCAGAAGAGGATGCACTTGCAAATGTGTTTGGTGTCCAGGGGTCACGGTTCCACGTTACCCACAACAGCTACGGGCCTCAGCTTTGCTGGAGACTCAGGGCAGCCTCGGGGAAGTCTGGAAATCCACCTCTGGTGATGCAAAGACTTTGGCGTCCGACGGGAGCTTCAATGATGCAGACCGGACAATCGCTTCTTTGGTGCCTGCCAAGCAGGGGAGTCACTCCTTGACCCCAAGGGAGATTCTTCAGTCCTCTAATCTTAAAGTAGAGCGTCGAAGGTCCAGGATTCTGTATCAGAGTTTCGTCCAGGTAAATCTAAAGTCCTAAGGACTGGGTTCCCCTACTTATACTAAGGTAGGGGGTTGGACATACTCTGTGGCCCCACCTATGGGAGGGTCAGGGCAGAGGGGTGGTTACACCCTTTCCCTTTGTCCAGTTTCGCGCCAGAGCAGGGGCTGGAAGCCCCTGAGCCGGTTTGAACTGGGGTATGCACAGGGACACCAAATGTGCCCCCAGTGCAGGACTTCAAAGCACCAGAGAGTGCTCCCGCCCAGCCCCAATACACACTATCCTGTCTGGGTAGGTGGTCCCACCTCCCTGGGACAGGAAACCTATTGTCCAGGCCTCCCTGCCGGAGTTTCGGTCAGCAGCAGGAGGCCAGACTCGTGTCTGTGGCAGCGGCATCCATTTTGTGATGCCAGGGCTCTGGAAAGTCAGTACCGGGCATACCGGTGTGTACATGTCTTTCCCTCTAGAAGGGTGGAATGCTACCCCCGCCGCCAGAACTGGCGGGGGGTAGTATTCCAAGATGTTTGACACCAAACACGACATGTTTCCGGGCAGCCATCCCAAAGTTAGCATTTAACGCGAGGTTATAATGCGCTTAAGAGTATATGGTCAGGCTGCACTACAAACAGCATCAGAGAAGGGTCTCCGAACGCTGCAGAGGGGCCCAGCTCATGCAGGGGCACCCTCTCACATAGGAACCACGCACTCTGCCTTCAGGATTGATAAGGCCTGCCATAGGAGTGACTTATAGGTTTATATGTGTGTATGTATATAGTGATATAGGTAGCCTATATCACAGTAAGGGGTGCATGTACCACCTTACCCAGGCTGCAGTAGCAGACCTGTGGAGTCAGTTTGGATGGCCTTCCAGGGGTGGCACAATACATGCTGCAGCCCCTGGTAGGCCTCTGAGGTACCTATGCCCTGGGTACATAGTATACCATATATTAGGGACTTATAAGGGCACTCCAGATTCCAATCAGAGATGTGCCTAAGGCACATGGAAACCATTTTAGAGAGGAAGCAGCTAGGCTGGGGTTCTGATTAGCAGGGCCCCAGCCACACTAAGGTCGAAAAACAGTGAAGCATCAGCAAAAAGTGGGGGTACCCATGTGAAGCAGATCCTACTCTCCTACAATCAGAACTCTGCAGAATGGGAGCAGTGCAAATGGCCTGCTTTAGGTCATCAAATGCCTTTTGACAGCTAACTGTCCACTGAACCTTTTTGGGCATTTTCTTGGAAGT
This sequence comes from Calotriton arnoldi, assembly GCA_963921515.1. Taxonomy (NCBI): domain Eukaryota; kingdom Metazoa; phylum Chordata; class Amphibia; order Caudata; family Salamandridae; genus Calotriton; species Calotriton arnoldi. The sequence goes on along the minus strand of CAWUFW010011245.1, from coordinate 253,984 downwards.
TAAGTCATTCAGGGGTGTCACTATTGATCCATACCCCTTGACAAATCTCCTATAGTACCCAGTCAGGCCTAAAAGGCTCTCACCTGAGTCTGGGTAGTTGGAGCAGTCCAGTCCATGATGGTCTGGATCTTGCTCTGCAGTGGTTGAACCTGGCCTCCACCCACAAGGTGGCCCAGGTACACAACCTGACTCTGCCCTATCTGGCACTTGGTGGCCTTGATAGTCAGGCCTGCTTTCTGCAGGGCCTGCAAAACATTTCTGAGGTGGACCAGGTGATCCTCCCAGGTGGAGCTAAAGACAGCAATATCATCTAGATATGCTGCACTATAGGCTTCCAGACCTGTAAGGACTGTATTCACCAACCTCTGAAAAGTGGCAGGTGCATTCTTCAGACCAAAGGGCATCACCACAAATTGATAATGCCCACTAGGGGTTGAGAATGCTGTCTTTGGCTTTGCATCATCAGCTAGTCTGATCTGCCAGTAGCCAGCTGTCAGGTCAAATGTGCTTAGATACTTGGCTGAGGCCAAAGTGTCTATTAGCTCATCTGCCCTAGGTATTGGATGGGCATCAGTCCTAGTGACTGCATTGAGACCCCTGTAGTCCACACAAAACCTCATCTCTCTTTTCCCACCATTGGTGTGAGGTTTTGGCACAAGGACCACTGGACTAGCCCAAGGGCTATCTGAGGGTTCAATAACTCCCAAATCCAACGTCTTCTGGACTTCTGTCCTGATACAGTCCCTGACATGGTCAGGTTGCCTATAAATCTTATTTTTAATAGGCAGACTGTACCCAGTGTCCACTTCATGAGTGCACCAGGTGGTCTGACTGGGTGTCAGTGAGAATATGTGCCTGAACTGATTGAGCACCTGTCTGCAATAAGTTTGCTGCTGGGCAGTGAGGCTGCCTGCCAAGGCTACACCATCTACTGACCCATCATCAGGGTTCTGTGAGAGCAGGTCAGGGAGTGGGTCACTCTCTTCCTCCTGTCCCTCATCAGTAGCCATGAGCAAGCCCATGTCTGCCCTGTCCACATATGGTTTTAACCTGTTGACATGGAGAACCCTGTGGGGACTCCGGGGTGTTCCTAGGTCCACTAAATAGGTAACCTCACCCTTCTGTTCAACAATGGTATGAGGTCCACGCCATTTGTCTTAGAGAGCTGCCGGGGCCACTGGCTCCAGCACCCACACCTTCTGTCCTGGCTGGTAAACAGTCAGTACAGCCTTTTGGTCATGCCAGGCTTTTTGAAGTTCCTGGCTAGCCTCAAGGTTTTTAGTTGCCTTTTTCATGTACTCAGCCATCCTGGAGCGGAGACCAAGTATATAGTCCACTATGTCTTGCTTTGGGGGCTTGAGAGGTAACTCCCATCCTTCCTTTACCAAGCACAATGGACCCCTGACAGGGTGACCAAACAAAAGTTCAAAAGGGCTGTAGCCAACCCCCTTTTGAGGCACCTCCCTGTATGCAAATAAAAGGCAGGGCAAGAGTATGTCCCATCTTCACCTAAGCTTCTCTGGGAGCCCTTTAATCATGCCCTTCAAGGTTTTGTTGAATCTCTCAACTAAACCATTGCATTGTGGGTGATAGGGTGTGGTGAACTTGTAAGTCACTCCACACTCCTTCCACATTGCTTTCAAGTATCCAGACATAAAGTTAGCACCCCTGTCTGATACAACCTCCTTAGGGAAGCCCACTCTTGAGAAAATTCCCAGGAGGGCTCTTGCCACCACAGGTGCCGTAGTGGTCCTAAGGGGAATAGCCTCTGGGTACCTGGTGGCATGATCCACTACCACCAGGATAAACCTGTGCCCAGATGCTGTTTGGGGATCCATGGGACCAACAATGTCAATCCCCACCCTTTCAAAGGGAACCCCGCACCACAGGTAGTGGTATCAGGGGGGCCTTTGTAGTGCCACCTGCCTTGCCACTGGCCTGGCAGGTTACACAGGAGCGACAAAACTCCTTGGTGTCTTCAGACATGTGGGGCCAGTGAAAGTGAGTGACAATTCTGTCCCAAGTCTTGTTCTGGCCCAGGTGACCTGCTAAGGGATTGTCATTGGCTAGGGTCAATAGGAAGCCCCTGAACTTCAGAGGTATAACCAACCTCCTGGTGGCACCAGGCTTGGGGTCTCTACACTCTGAGTACAAGAGTCCATCATCCCAATACACTGTATGGGGACCACTAGCTTTCCCAGCAGCCTCAGCAGCAGCTTGCTGTCTGAGGGGTTCAAGAGAGGGGCAGCTCTGCTGCTCCTGGCTCAGATCTGCCCTGGAAGGGCCCCCTGTCCCCAAGAACTCAACCTTGTCAGGTTCAAGCTCCTCTGGGACAGTTCCTTCCTCAGGACTGGGATCATCCCCCTCAAGAGACTGATCTTCCTTCTGGGCCAAGGGGGAAGGCACTGCCTTTACCCTACTACTCCTCTTCTTGGAGGGCACTTGGTCCATTATTCCAGAATCCAAGGCCTGTTCAGTGTTAGACATTTTGGCTTGTGACCTGGTCACAGCAAACACATCTGCAGGGATGCCCAGCATTTCTGCATGGGTCCTGAGCTCCACTTCTGCCCAAGCTGAAGTCTCTAGATCATTGCCAAGCAAGCATTCAACTGGTAGGTCTGCACTTACCACAACCTTCTTAAGGCCAGTTACCCCTCCCCAGGAGAAGTTAACAACTGCCAGAGTATGGTCTGTTCTGACATTGCTAGCATTGGTCACTTGGTACATTTCACCAAGTATAATCTGCCCAGGATTCACAAGGTCTTGTGTCACCATGGTGACACTTGCCCCTGTGTCCCTAAATGCCAAAGCCTCTTTTCCATTGATTAAGGGCTGTTGCCTGTACTTGCCCAGATTACTGGGAGTCACAGAGGAGGTCACATCCACGCCTCCATCACAGACTAGGACAGCCGGAGTGAGTTCTCTGACTAGGTCAGAGCTCATCTCCTTACCCATGGTCAACCCTACTAAACCCTTGGCTTGTGTAGTCCCACCACCAACTGTAACTGCACTAGGGGGAGCAGGTGCCTTGGCGGGGGCATTGGTGGGGGCTGGAGTAGAGTCTTTGGACTTGGTGCAATCACTGGTCCAGTGGGTCTTCTGCTTACAGACCTTGCACCATGGTTTCTTTTGGCCTTTTCCCTTGTTAGACTGTGAATCCTCACCTGAAGAAGATTTTTGGGGGCCTTGTGAAGACTTCTGGTCTTTACCCTTCTCCCCACCCTTATCAGAGTTCTTAGAATCTTGCTTCTTTGGGTCACCACCTTGGTTCTGTACCTTCTGCCTCACCCTGGTTCTGACCCATTTGTCTGCCTTCTTTCCCAATTCTTGGGGAGAGGTCAGATCAGAGTCCACCAGGTGCTGATGCAACAGCTGATTTTGACAATTATTAAGGATCTGCTCCCTCATGATAAGATTGTACAATCCTGTGAAGTCACATACCTTACTGCCCAATAACCAACCTTCCAGAGCCTTGGCAGAACAATCAACAAAGTCCACCCAGTCTTGAGTCTGTGCTTTTTGGGTATCTCTGAACTTTAGCCTGTATTGTTCAGTGGTTAGGCCAAACCCATCAATCAGAGCACTCTTCAAGACTGTGTAATTATCAGCATCCTCCTCTCTAACAGTGAGGAGCTTATCTCTACCTTTGTCTGCAAAGGAGAGCCACAAGATTGCTGCCCACTGCTCCTGAGGGACCCTCTGTACTTTACAGGCCCTCTCCAGTGCAGTTATCCATTTGTGGATGTCATCCCCACTCTGGTAGGGAGGGACAATCTTGCTCAGGTTTCTATGGTCATAAGACCTTTCCCTATCTCTGGGGAAATTGCTGCCACCATGGGACTCTAGTCCCAACTTTTTTCTCTCTCTATAGAGATCTAGGGACTCCCTGTCTATAGCCAATTGCTGTTTTCTGAGTTCAAGCTGGGCTTGCTCATACTGAATCAGTCTCTTTCTCCTCTCATGAGAGGATTCCCTCCTATGAGAGGAGACAGAGGTCCCTATTGAGGTGTCAGAGTGGTTAGACTCCTGAGAAGGAGATCTATCCCTTCTTGGCACACTCTCAACTCTTCCTGGGGGGACAAAGGTGAGGTCATCCTGATCCTCCTCTTCATCCACAGGAATAGCTGGGTTTTCCAGGGCAAGGTCATTGTCACCTTCCTGGCCAGTTTCAGAGGGGGGGGGGGCTGGGTTTCTTCACCCCTGACCCCTTCCTCCTATTCTGCCCCACCCTCTCTGCCTACCCCTTCAGACCCTAGGGGCCTGCTGAGATCATCAGCTAGTTGCACATCTCTGAGGTGTTGGGTGCTGGCACTTTTGCCTGCCTTCAGCTTCCTAGTATTGCATAATGCTCTCAATTCCAAGAATGGGAGTTTATCATACTTGGAGGGAAGAAGCCCACTGGCTTCTGGCAAGGACTCACTGGGTCCTGGCTTTGAAGACATTACTAGTGAGGTGTGGTGTATGCACTACCTACTCTAGTGTGGCCTACTAAACTCTCTTGAGTTGTAGAAAGGGTGTGCTATCCCTTAACACACAACTCTAAGTTCAGTAGAACTTACTGTATACTAAGCTTGATTTATATGTACCTAAGGTACCCTTAGTGGTTTTCAGTTGATCAATTCAATTGAGATTATCTGGTAAAACAATAGCAAGCTGGAATCCCACACGCTGCACACCAATGTAAGAAGTTGACCTGGCATATGCTGTCCACTATTTATAGTGGGCACCTTGCACCAGTCCAAACAACCCCTTATTGGAGATAGGTTAAAGACAACCTTTATTGAAAGCTATCCTAGTGGTAGCTATGGAGAGCAGCCTTCAGGCTAAGTCTTGAAGGAATGTAAAGCAGCTTGTTTTACCAGTCTATAATCTCTTGAGTGACCAAATGAAAGAGGACCACACCAGGTATATATTCAAAATATATGTATTTATTGCTAAACACACCCTCTAGTCTCTTTTTGAGGCTAGAGTTCGAAGTACATAAGATATAAGTTAGTTATCAACAGTAATAGCACAAATACACGTTTGAGCCCCAGGGGCGTACCAGACCATATACCAATAAAGTGGTATAAGAACCACGACTGAGCTAGACACAAGGCCTAGAGCCTGTAGAAGTGCTTGGACCACAAGGAACCACCCAAGGTAGTGACACAGGGGACCCACGGGGGACGCGTGCAGTGTGAGAACACAGCCGCGAATCGCCGTTGACTTCTATGGGGAAAGTCGCGGTTGGAATTTTAAAGAAAAGGGACACTTAGAGAATGACTTGGAGCAAACCCTTTTAGAACTAGGCTGTTCTAATGTCAATACCCACGGGAGCACCGGAGTACTCGAGTTACCTCACCCAGGGGAGCCGGGTGCATAGGTGTCTTTCGGGGTCGGGTTTCGTCATCGTTTTCAATAGCGATCTGCTGCAAAGTGCTGCTTGCGGCCAAGTCGAAAGTGTTCGGGTGGATCCAAAGGTGGATCGAAGATCTGAAGAACCTGAAAGCAGAGGGGACAGAGTCTGGGTCACTAGCCAGTGACCAGGAAGGCGATGAGCAGATGCCCACCGATGTTGAGTGCTTCAGGTAGGTTGACGGTCATCTTGACTCTTCAGCCACGAGGTCCAGGAGGCGTCGACGATGACCAGGAGCTGGATTCGAGCTGACCCACAATGTCTGTCGATTGCAGGGGTGTCGGTGACCTGATTGGACCCAACAAGCCTTGGCAACGGCAAGTCTCATGGAAATAGAAGAAGGACGATGGTGCAGACCAGCAAGGTCTGAGGGACTCACCCAGCAAGGGTATGTCAGGGCACGCCTGGAGCAACCAGGGAGCCCAAGCAGAAGAAGATTGGCCTTCGGGAGGGCCTACTAGCCAATGGACTAGCGACCGCAAAGGAGCCTCGAGTGGACGCACTTAGAGCTGGCTCACAGAACACTCATGGAATGGAGGCCAGTGATCTTCAGTGCAATCGGTGCTGGAGGCTGGGGCTACTCGGAGCCCAAAGCACAACTTCGTGAGAGACCCAGAAAGGATGCACTTGCAAATGTGCTCGGTGTCCAGGGGTCACGGTTCCACGTTACCCACGACAGCTACGGGCCTCAGCTTTGCTGAGAACTCAGGGCAGCCTCGGGGAAGTCTGGAAATTCACCTCTGGTGATGCAAAGACTTCGGCATCCGGCGGGAGCTTTAGCAATGCAGACCGGACAATTGCTTCGTTGGTGCCTGCCAAGCAGGGGAGTCACTCCTTGACCCCAAGGGAGATTCTTCAGTCCTCTAATCTTAAAGTAGAGCGTCGAAGGTCCAGGATTCTGTGTCAGAGTTTCGTCCAGGTAAATCTAAAGTCCTAAGGACTGGGGTCCCATACTTATACCAAGTTAGGGGGTTGGACATACTCTGGGGACCCACCTATGGGAGGGTCAGGGCAGAGGAGTGGTTACACCCCTTTCCCTTTGTCCAGTTTCGCGCCAGAGCAGGGGCTGGAAGCCCCTGAGCCGGTTTGAACTGGGGTATGCACAGGGACACCAAATGTGCCCCCAGTGCAGGACTTCAAAGCACCAGAGAGTGCTCCCGCCCAGCCCCAATACACACTATCCTGTCTGGGGAGGTGGTTACACCTCCTTGGGACAGGAAACCTATTGTCCAGGCCTCCCCTGCCGGAGTTTCGGTCAGCAGCAGGAGGCCAGACTCGTGTCTGTGGCAGCGGCATCCATTTTGTGATGCCCGGGCTTGGAAAGAAGTTACCGGGCAGGCCGGTGTGTACATGTCTCTCCCTCTAGAAGGGTGGAATGCTACCCCCGCCGCCAGAACTGGCGGGGGGGTAGTATTCCAAGATGTTTGACACCAAACACGACATGTTTCCGTGCAGCCATCCCAAAGTTAGCATTTAACACGAGGTTATAATGCTCTTAAGAGTATATGGTCAGGCTGCACCACAAACAGCCTCAGAGAAGGGTCTCCAAACGCTGCAGAGGGGCTCTGCTCATGCAGGGGCACCCTCTCACATAGGAACCAAGCACTCTGCCTTCAGGATTAACAAGGCCTGCCATAGGAGTGACTTATAGGTTTATATGTGTGTAGGTATGTAGTGAGATAGGTAACCTATATCACAGCAAGGGGTGCATGCACCACCTTACCCAGGCTGCAGTAGCAGACCTGTGGTGTCCTTTTGGCTGGTCTTCCAGGGGTGGCACAATACATGCTTCAGCCCCTGGCAGGCCTCTGAGGTACCTATGCCCTGGGTACATAGTATACCATATACTAGGGACTTACAAGGGCACTCCAGATTCCAATCAGAGATGTGCCTAAGGCACATGGAAACCATTTTAGAGAGGAAGCAGCTAGGCTGGGGTTCTGATTAGCAGGGCCCCAGCCAGACTAAAGTCGAAAAACAGTGAAGCATCAGCAAAAAGTGGGGGTACCCATGTGAAGCAGATCCTACTCTCCTTCAATCGTCATTATAGGAAAGGCAAAGAAAAGACTCAGGCTGCTTAGAAACTCTTATTGAGCAGCCAGTGATAAAACTAAAATAAAGGAATCCTTCCGGTGCAAAGCCTTTATACCCTTCCCCAATGTCTGCCACTGGCAGACAGATGCACTGGGGAGGAAATTAGAGGCTAGAACTTTAAAAATTCATATTTCCTCAACCCTTTATTTAATTTTTCCATTTTAGTATCATTAGGTTTATTAAATTCTACTCTGTTTTTCTAATTTTTTTAATATTGTTTTGCATTTCAACTTTATTACTGTTTTGGCGGTGCATAAAAATGAGCACCATATTGCCCAAAGTTAAATATGTCAACTATGTAACATTACTACCAAGGGGTTGAGCTCTTGTTAACTTAGTGATTTTGAGAGTTCACCCTGACAAGGGCTGTGATTGTTTTTTGAGCTGTGTAGTCAGCCACTCCAAATAAGAATCCTGGGGGCATATTAACAACGGCCAGCGATAATTATCGCTGGCCGTGCTGAGCGACAAATTCCCTAACGCAGGCTATCTCTGGGATTTATCGCCCTGGTAGCACGTTATTAACAACGCGTTTCCCCAGGGCGATAAAAATTCCAGAGATAGCGAGGTTATCGCCGTTTTGCAGGGAACATCGCTGGTTTTCCAGCGATGTTCCCTGCAAAGCGGCGATAACCTTGCTGATACGACCCTGTGGTCGTATCAGCATAATCCACCCCCTATGTCTAACATAGGTAAGTCAGGATTTCAGCAGACGTTAGATTTTGGCGAAAACAGCCGTTTCGCCAAAATCTAACGTCTGCTGAAATCTCTATGAGCTGCCTTGTAAATATCGCGATGTGAACATCGGCGATATTTGCAAGGCAGTCCATCCGAGGTACGCTCAGTGACGCCCACTTTGCATCTCATTAGAGATGCAAAGGGGGCGTCGGAAAGGGTGCTAACATGCGATTATGCATGTTAGCACCCTCTTGTTGATAGGGCGATAGCTTTATCTCCGTTTTTGGCTTTTAAAGCCAGAAAAACGGAGATAAAGACCTTGTAGATATGCCCCCAATTTCGTACAATAACTAGACAGATCAACCCTGCTTCCTTTAGGTTCCATCTTCTTAATTCATGGACAATTCAACCCACTTTGTTTCCTTCCCAGCTGACGTCTTTTGTGCTTGATCCTTTTCATCAAAGTTCTGCTCCTCCTCCTGTTATGGTGGATCGGGAACCAAAATATGAGTTTTGTTAGATCTCTGATTCCCAAATTTTCAGAGGTCAATTACAGTTCTTCATTCAATGAAAAGGCTATCCTGCTAGTGAATGTTCTTGGGCTCCTGCCTCCTAAGTAAAAGCCCCTAGATTGATTCACCAACTATTTCTGGCATTCCTGACATGCCTAAGGCCTTGTGAGAAGAGGATACTGTTGCGGCCACTGCATCTTAGCAATCGAGGTGTCCGAGGTCTTCCTTACCTTGCAACGTTCTGCTAGTTTTCACGGGCCTCATATAAAGCCGCAAGAATCCTGCAGCTGAGAGATGTAAGTCTCACTCACCTCAGCCTGCCTTCTTTCATGCTCCTTGTGAGAAGTTGGCCTGGTATATGCTGTTCACTAGTTAAAGTTGACACCTTGCACCAGTACAATTCGACTCTTATGGTAGGTAGGTTTAAGACAACCTTTATAGAAAGCTATCCTAGTAGTAGCTGTGGAGAGCAGCCTTCAGGCTAAGTCTTGGAGGAATGTAAAGCAGCTTGTTTTACCACACAATCTCTTGAATCACCAAATGAAAAGACACCACACAGGTATATATATCAAATATATATGTATTTATTACTAAACAACTCTCTACTAATCTCTTTATGAGATTAGAAGTCAGGAACATATGCACAAATCAACGTTTCACAATAAATTAAGCACAATATGGCTGGGGCCCTAGGGGCGTACCAGACCATATACTAAGAAAGAGACTTAAGAACAACGACTTGCAAAGAGACAAGGCCCAGGGCCTTCAGAAGTGTTGGGGCCTCACGAAACCACCCAAGGCAGGTAAGTAAAGGACCCATGGGGGACGCGTGCAGTGCGTGAACACAGGCGCGGATCGCCGTAGACTTCAATGGGGCAAGTCGCGGTTAGAAATTAAGAGGTTAAGGGCACTTCGGGAGTAGCTACAAGCAAGTCACTTACAGGGTAAGTAGTTCTAGGGCCAACACCCACAGGAGCACCGTAGTGCTGGAGTTACCTCACCCAGGGAAGCCGGGTGCATAGGTGTCCTTTGGTGTCGGGTTGCGGCGTCGTTTTCAATGGGAGCCAATGAAGACTTGCTGCTTGTGAAGTCCGAAGAAGTGTCCGGTGGAATCCAAGCCTGGATTCGGAAGAAGAAAGACCTGAAAGCAGAGGGGACAGTGTTCAGAGTCACTGGGCAGTGACCCGGGGCAAGGAAGATGAATGCCCACCGTCGTCGACAGATTCAGGTCGTTCACGGGTGTCTTGACTCTTCGGCCACGAGGTTCAGGAGGCGTCGACGATGACCAGGAGCTGGATTCGGCGTGTACCACGAAGTCTGCAGCTGACTGCAGTGTCGGCAACCCGATTAGAGCCAACAAGCCTTGGTAGCAGCAAGTCTTGTGGAAAGCGTAAAAAGTCAATGGTGCAGACCAGAAAGGTCTGAGGAACTCACCCAGCAAAGGTAGGTCAGGGCAGGCCTGGAGCAACCAGGAGAGCCCTTTGGTTCTTTAGAAAAGTCTTCTGAGGACCCATAAGCTGGCTGGCAAGGGATTGCAAAGACGCCTCAGAGGGATTCCTTCAACAGGGGCCCACGGTCACTCGGGACGGGGTAGGCCTCTGATCTTCGGTTGGATTTCTGCTAGAGGCTGGAACCACACGTGGTCCAAAGCACAAGTTCGTAGACCCTCGTGAAGGGGTTGCACTCGACAATAGTGCACGGTACCCAGGGACTGCGGTTCCTCGTCACTCGTGGGGTCCACTGGCCTCAGCTTCGCTGGGGACTCACGATGGCCTTTGAGAAGTCAGGAAATCCATGTCTTGGGCTGCAGGGACCTCGGGCTCTGGCGGGAGCGGCGTAGTTTGCGACCATTGTTGTAGTTTTTGGTGCCTGCCAAGCAGGGGAGTCACTCCTTGACTCCAAGGGAGATTCTTCAGTCTTCCAGAGGTAGTGGAACGTCGAAGGTCCAGGATTCTTCTTCAGAGCGTCGTCCAGGGGTATCTAGTTTGCAATGCACAGGTTCCCCCTCTTATACTAAAAGAAAGGGAGGGACTAGCTCTATGACCCCACCTATGGGAGGGTCAGGGGAGTGGGTGGCTACACCCACTTCCCTTTGTCCAGTTTCATGGCAGAGCAGGGGCAGGTAGCCCCTGAGCTGGTTTGAACTGGCTTATGCACAGAGGAGCCTTCTGCTCCCCCAGTGCAGGACTTCAAAGCACTCTAGGAGTGCACCCACCCAGCCCCAATACACTAAACCCTGTCTGGAAGGTGGTCACACCCTCCTGTGACAGGATACCTATTGTTGGGCTTCCTCCACTGCGAGTTTCGGTCATCAGCAGGAGGGCAGCCCAGTGTCTGTGACTGGTGGCATCCATTTTGTGATGCCAGGGCACTTCAGGATTCTACCGCGTTTCCACAGTAGGTACATGTCTATCCCTCTAGAAGGGTGGAATGCTACCCCCGCCGCCAGAGCTGGCGGGGGGGTAGTATTCCAAGATGTTTGACACCAAACACGACATGCTTCCGTGCAGCCATCCCAAAGTTAGCATTTAACACGAGGTTATAATGCGCTTAAGAGTATATGGTCAGGTTGCACTACAAACAGCATCAGAGAAGGGTCTCCGAATGCTGCAGAGGGGCTCTGCTCATGCAGGGGCACCCCCTCACATAGGAACCAAGCACTCTGCCTTCAGGATTGATAAGGCCTGCCATAGGAGTGACTTATAGATTTATATGTGTGTATCTAGGTAGTGATATAGGTAGCCTATATCACAGTAAGGGGTGCATGCACCACCTTACCCAGGCTGCAGTAGCAGGCCTGTGGTGTCAGATTTAGTCTGCTTCCCAGGGGTGGCATAATACATGCTTCAGCCCCTGGTAGGCCTGTGAAGTACCTATGCCCTTGGCACCTAAGGTACCATATACTAGGGACTCATAAGGTACCACAGTATCCAATCACTAGTGCACCTAGAGTGCACTCCAAGTCGTTTAGAGAGAACAGAGAGGCTGGGGCCCTGATTGGCAGGGTCCCAGCCTGACTATAGCCAGAAACCAGTGTAAACATCAGGAAAAAAGTGGGGGCAACATAAGAGGCAGATCCTACTCTCCTACACAACCCCCCCAAACGCAGGGACACTAAACTAACCTTGACCAGTTGAGTCTTCGTGCTCTAAGTGGAAATACCTTGAGAGTCCATCTGCATTGGCATGTTGGGTCCCAGGCCTATGTTCCACTGTATAGTCCATCCCCTGTAGGGAAATGGACCACCTCAAAAGTTTTGGGTTTTCACCTTTCATCTGTTTAAGCCATAGGAGGGGCTTGTGGTCAGTCTGAACTATGAAGTGAGTGCCAAACAAGTATGGCCTCAGCTTCTTCAGGGCCCACACCACAGCAAAGGCCTCCCTCTCTATAGCTGACCAACGTTTCTCTCTAGGGGTCAGCCTTCTGCTAATAAAAGCTACTGGCTGGTCTTGACCTTCATCATTCAGTTGAGACAGTACAGCTCCCACACCCAGCTCAGAAGCATCTGTTTGGACAATGAACTTTTTGGTGTAGTCTGGACTCTGTAAGATGGGGGCAGTGCACATGGCCTGCTTTAGGTCTTCAAATGCCTTCTGACAGCTAGCTGTCCACTGAACCTTTTTGGCATTTTCTTTGAGGTTAGGTCATTCAAGGGGGTCACTATAGATCCATATCCCTTGACAAACCTCCTATAGTACCCAGTCAGGCCTAAGAAGGCTCTCACCTGTGTCTGGGTGGTAGGAGCAACCCATTCCATTATGGTTTGGATTTTACTCTGTAAAGGCTGAACCTGGCCTCCACCCACAAGGTGGCCCAGGTATACAACCTGACTCTGCCCTATCTGGCACTTAGTGGCCTTGATAGTGAGGCCTGCTTTCTGCAGAGCCTCCAAAACATTTCTGAGGTGGACCAGGTGATCCTGCCAGGAGGAACTAAAGCCAGCAATATCATCTAGATAAGCTGAGCAATAAGTTTCCATCCCTGCCAGAACTTTATTCACCAACCTCTGAAAAGTGGCAGGTGCATTTTTCAATCCAAAGGGCATCACCACAAAGTGGTAGTGCCCACCAGGGGTCGAAAATGCTGTTTTGGCTTTTGCATCATCAGCTAACCTGATCTGCCAGTAGCCAGCTGTTAGGTCAAATGTACTTAGATACTTGGCTGAGGCCAAAGTATCAATCAGCTCATCTGCCCTTGGTATGGGATAGGTGTCAGTCCTGGTGACTGCATTGAGGCCTCTGTAGACTACACAAAACCTCATTTCTTTCTTACCACCCTGGGTATGAGGCTTGGGCACTAGGACTACTGGGCTAGCCCAAGGGCTATCTGAAGGCTCAATCACACCTAACTCCAACATTTTCTGGACTTCAGTCCTGATACAGTCCCGACATGGTCAGGTTGCCTGTAGATTTTACTCTTGACAGGCAGACTGTCTCCAGTGTCCACCTCATGGGTACACCTGGTAGTCTGACTAGGGGTCAGGCTAAACATATGTCTGTACTTTTGCAGAACCTGTCTGCACTCAGTTTGCTGATGGTCAGTGAGGCTGCTTGCCAAAGCAACACCATCTACTGACCCATCATCAGGGTTCTGTGAGAGAAGGTGAGGGAGAGGGTCACTCTCCTCCTCCTGGTCCTCATCAGTTGCCATGAGCAAGCCCATGTCAGCCCTGTCAACATATGGCTTTAATCTGTTGACATGGAGTACCCTCAGGGGGCTCCTGGCAGTTCCAAGATTCACCAGATAGGTGACTTCTCCCTTTTGCTCAACAATTGTATGGGGGCCACTCCACTTGTCTTGGAGGGCTGCTGGGGCCACAGGCTCCAACACCCACACTTTCTGTCCTGGCTGGTACATAGTCAGCACAGCCTTTTGGTCATGCCAAGCTTTTTGTAATTCTTGGCTGGCCTCCAGATTTTTGGTTGCCTTTTTCATGTATTCGGCCATCCTGGAGCGGAGACCAAGTACATAGTCCATCACATCTTGTTTGGGGGGCTTGAGAGGTAACTCCCAGCCCTCTTTTACCAAACATAATGGACCTCTTACAGGATGCCCAAACAGAAGCTCAAATGGGCTGTAACCAACCCCCTTCTGTGGAACCTCTCTGAATGCAAACAACAGGCAGGGAAGAAGAAGGTCCCATTTCCGCCTAAGCTTCTCTGGGAGTCCTTTAATCATACCCTTCAGGGTTTTGTTGAAACGTTCAACCAACCCATTGCATTGTGGGTGATAGGGGTGGTGAATTTATAAGTTACACCACACTCCTTCCACATTGCTTTCAAATATCCTGACATGAAGTTTGTACCTCTGTCAGAGATGACCTCCTTTGGGAAACCCACTCTGGAGAAAACTCCAATGAGGGCTCTTGCCACCACAGGGGCTGTGGTGGTCCTCAGGGGAATTGCTTCTGGGTACCTGGTGGCATGATCCACTACCACCAGGATAAATCTGTGCCCAAATGCAGTTTTAGTGTCAAGGGGACCAACAATGTCAATCCCTACCCTTTCAAAGGGTACCCCCACCACAGGTAGTGGTATCAGGGGGGCCTTTGTAGTGCCACCTGCCATGCCACTGGCTTGGCATGTGACACAGGAGTGACAAAACTCCTTTGTGTCCTCTGACATATGTGGCCAATGAAAATGTGGAACAAGCCTGTCCCAGGTCTTGTTTTGGCCCAAGTGACCTGCTAAAGGGATGTCATGTGCTAGGGTCAAGAGGAACCCCCTAAACTTCTGAGGTATTATCAACCTCCTGGTGGCTCCAGGGGCTGGATCTCTACACTCAGAATATAGGAGTCCCTCATCCCAATAGACTTTATGGGACCCACTAGCACTCCCAGCAGCCTCAGCAGCAGCCTGCTGTCTGAGGGGTTCAAGAGAGGGGCAGCACTGTTGCTCCTTACTCAGATCCTCCCTAGAAGGGCCCCCTGCCCCCAAGAACTCAACCTGATCAGGCTCAAGTTCCTCTGGGGCAGTTCCTTCTTCAGGGTCTGCTCCTCCTCCCTTAAGAGGGGAATCAATGATCTGAGACAGAGGGGAAGGCACTGCCTTAACCCTACTGCTCCTCTTCTTGGGAAGCATCTGGTCCATAGTTTCAGGATCCAGAGCTGCTTCAGTGTCATGCATTTTGGCCTGTGACCTGGTCACAGCAAATAACTCTGCAGGGATGCCTAACATCTTAGCGTGAGTCCATAACTCTACTTCAGACCAGGCTGAAGTTTCTAGATCATTGCCCAATAGACATTCTACAGGGAGGTCTGCACTGACTACAACCTTCTTGAGGCCAGTTACCCCTCCCCAGGAGAAATTCACAACTGCCAGACTATGGTTGGTCCTGACATTGCTTGCATTGGTCACCTGGTACATTTTGCCCAGGATGATCTGTCCAGGGTCCACAAGATCCTCTGCCACCATGGTGACACTAGCACCTGTGTCCCTAAATGCCAAAGCCTGTTTGCCATTTATTACAGGCTGCTGTTTGTATTTGACCAGATTACTGGGGCTCACAAGGAAGGACATGTCCATGTCTCCATCACAAATCAGCATTGCCTGAGTGGGTACTCTGACTAGGCCAGAGTCCACTTCAGAACCCAGGGTCAACCCTACTACACCCTTATTCTGAGTACCACCTCCACCAGTAGCTGAAATAGGGGGAACAGTTGCCTTAGGGGCAGGAGTGGTGGTGGTTTGGTCTTTGGACTTGTTACAGTCAGAAGTCCAGTGCCCTTTCTGTTTACAGAATTTGCACCAGGGCTTCTTTTGGCCTTTTCCCTTGTTGGATTGTGACTCCCCACCAGATGCAGATTTTTGGGGCCCTTGTGAAGACTTCTGGTCTTTTGACTTATCCCCTCTTTTCTCAGAGCCCTTAGGATCCTGCTTCTTGGTGTCACTCCCTTGGTTCTGGGTTTTCTGCCTCACCATGGTTCTGACCCACTTGTCTGCCTTCTTTCCCAATTCTTGGGGAGAGGTCAGATCTGAGTCCACCAGGTATTGATTAACCCTGGGCAAAGCACTACGCTACGCTCGCGTAGTTTGCGAAGTTTGCGCTACTTCGCACAACGCGAATTGCACGTAGCACAGTGCAAACACGCGTAGCGTAGCGTGAGTGCAGCGGTCATTTTTTGCTTGCTCGCGGTCCTCAACGTCAAGTTGGCGACTGCGAGCAAGCAAATGACATCCCGGCGAGACTTTTTCCTCGTTCGCGATCAGCAACATCAAGTTGCCGATCGCGAGCGTGGAAAATAAACCTCCCGGCGAGATTCTCAACGTGGGGAGGTCAGGTTTCTCATTGCGCGTGGTCGCGAATGCTCGCGACCGCTCGCGATGAGAAACTACCAGTCCGCGTTGAGAAAGCTGCAGCTCGAGTAAAAATCTACTCGAGCGGCAGTAAAAGACAGCTCGCACTGTGCAAGATGCCGTTTTCAATGATTGCACAGTGCGGACAAGCATCCGGCACTGTGCAATCATTGCGAACAGTGCACTATGCAGTTCGCGTAGTGCTACGCGTAGCTCGCGTAGTGCGAACTGCACTTTGCATAGCTTCGCGTAGCGCTACTTCGCGAACTACGCCCAGGCTTAGTATTGATGCAACAACTGGTTCTGGCAATTATTAAGGATCTGTTCTCTCATCATTAGATTATACAATCCCTTGAAATCAGTAACCCTACTGCCAACCAGCCAACCCTCCAGAGCCTTGGTTGCACAATCTACAAAGTCAGTCCAGTCCTGAGTCTGTGCCTTCTGGGTGTCTCTGAACTTCAACCTGTACTGCTCAGTGGTTAAGCCAAACCCATCTGTCAGTGCACTCTTCAGGACTTCATAGTCATCAGCATCCTCTTCTCTAACAGTGAGGAGCTTGTCTCTACCTTTATCTGAAAAGGAGAGCCACAAGATTGCTGCCCACTGCTTTTGGGGGACCTGTTGTACTCTACAGGCCCTTTCCATAGCAGTTACCCATTTATGGATATCATCCCCACTCTGGTAGGGAGGAACAACCTTGCTCAGGTTCCTATGGTCTGGAATATATTCTCTGCCTCTAGGGACACTGTTGCTGCCACCAGGGGGTTCTAACACTTCTAACCCCTCTTTTCTAGAAGCTCTCTGGAGCTCCAGGGCTTCCTTGTCTAATGCCAACTGCTTGGTTTTGAGGGCAAACCTTGCTTCCTCATACTGCAGCAGTTTGTACATTCTGTCAGAGGAGGTCTCCCTTCTTGGGTAGTAGGAGTTCCTCTGATAGACAGATTCTCTGCCAGAGTGATAGGAGTGTTCAGATTCCCTAGAAAGGGACCTGTGCCTCTCCTCCACTATGTCAGTTCTCTTAGGGAGAATTCCTCTGTCCTTTTCAGGCCCCTGGGGACCTGGCCCTTCAATCACAGAGTCTTGGTCATTCTGATTTTCATCATCTGACCCAGACACTGTAATTGACCCACCCACTGATTCAGACCCATTAGCTCCTAGAGCTAATCTAAGATCATCTGCTGTCAGCAGATCTATCAGGTGTAGTGTGGAGGGACTCTGTCCTAGCTTCAGGTGCCTTGCAGCACACATGGTTCTCAGCTCAGAGAAAGCCATGTCCTTATACTGAGGCTGAGTGGATCCACTGGGTCCACCCTTTAAGGACATTCTAGTGTTGTGCAGTGTTGTACTACCTACACTAGTTTGTGGCCTACTGATACTAGCTTGAGCTGTAGAAAGGGTGTGCTATCCCTTGGCACACAGCTCTAAGTTCAGTAGAACTTATTGATACTAAGCTTGACTTTATATGTACCTTAAGTACCTATAGTGGTTTTCAGTTAGTAATTCAAATAGAGATTTTCCGGTAAAACAATAGCAAGCTGGAATCCCACACGCTGCCACCAATGTGAGAAGTTGGCCTGGTATATGCTGTTCACTAGTTAAAGTGGACACCTTGCACCAGTACAATTCGACTCTTATGGTAGGTAGGTTTAAGACAACCTTTATAGAAAGCTAGCCTAGTGGTAACTGTGGAGAGCAGCCTTCAGGCTAAGTCTTGGAGGAATGTAAAGCAGCTTGTTTTACCACACAATCTCTTGAATCACCAAATGAAAAGACACCACACAGGTATACATATCAAATATATATGTATTTATTACTAAACAACTCTCTACTAATCTCTTTATGAGATTAGAAGTCAGGAACATATGCACAAATCAGCGTTTCACAATAAATTAAGCACAATATGGCTGGGGCCCTAGGGGCGTACCAGACCATATACTAAGAAAGAGACTTAAGAACAACGACTTGCAAAGAGACAAGGCCCAGGGCCTTCAGAAGTGTTGGGGCCTCACGAAACCACCCAAGGCAGGTAAGTAAAGGACCCACGGGGGACGCGTGCAGTGCGTGAACACAGGCGCGGATCGCCGTAGACTTCAATGGGGCAAGTCGCGGTTAGAAATTAAGAGGTTAAGGGCACTTCGGGAGTAGCTACAAGCAAGTCACTTACAGGGTAAGTAGTTCTAGGGCCAACACCCACAGGAGCACCGTAGTGCTGGAGTTACCTCACCCAGGGAAGCCGGGTGCATAGGCGTCCTTTGGTGTCGGGACGCGGCGTCGTTTTCAATGGGAGCCAATGAAGACTTGCTGCTTGTGAAGTCCGAAGAAGTGTCCGGTGGAATCCAAGCCTGGATTCGGAAGAAGGAAGACCTGAAAGCAGAGGGGACAGTGTTCAGAGTCACTGGGCAGTGACCCGGGGCAAGGAAGATGAATGCCCACCGTCGTCGACAGATTCAGGTCGTTCACAGGTGTCTTGACTCTTCGGCCACGAGGTCCAGGAGGCATCGACGACAACCAGGACTGGATTCGGCGTGTCCCACAAAGTCTGCAGCTGACTGCGGTGTCGGCAACCCGATTGGAGCCAACAAGCCTTGGTAGCAGCAAGTCTCGTGGAAAGCGTAAAAAGTCAATGGTGCAGACCAGCAAGGTCTGGGGAACTCACCCCGCGAGGGTAAGTCAGGGCAGGCCTGGAGCAACCAGGGGAGCTCTTTGGTTCTTTAGAAAAGTCTTCTGAGGACCCACAAGCCAACTGGCAAGGGATCACAAAGACGCCTCGGGGGGATTCCTTCAACAGGGGCCCACGGTCACTCTTGACTGGGTAGGCCTCTGATCTTCGGAGGGATTCCTGCTAGAGGCTGGGACCACACGTGGTCCAAAGCACATGTTCGTAGAACATCGTGAAGGGGTTGCACTTGACAATAGTGCACAGTACCCAGGGACTGCGGTTCCTCATCACTCGTGGGGTCCACTGGCCTCAGCTTCACTGGGGACTCACGATGGCCTTTGAGAAGTCAGGAAATTCTTGTCTTGGGCTGCAGGGACCTCGGGCTCCGGCAGGAGCAGCGTAGTTTGCGACTGTCGTTGTAGTTTTTAGTGCCTGCCAAGCAGGGGAGTCACTCCTTGACTCCAAGGGAGATTCTTCAGTCTTCCAGAGGTAGTGGAACGTCGAAGGTCCAGGATTCTTCTTCAGAGCGTCGTCCAGGGGTATCTAGTTTGCAATGCACAGGTTCCCCCTCTTATACTAAAAGAAAGGGAGGGACTAGCTCTATGACCCCACCTATGGGAAGGTCAGGGGAGTGGGTGGCTACACCCACTTCCCTTTGTCCAGTTTCGCGCCAGAGCGGGGGCAGGTAGCCCCTGAGCTGGTTTGAACTGGCATATGCACAGAGGAGCCTTCTGCTCCCCCAGTGCAGGACTTCAAAGCACTCTAGGAGTGCACCCACCCAGCCCCAATACACTAAACCCTGTCTGGAAGGTGGTCACACCCTCCTGTGACAGGATACCTATTGTTGCGCTTCCTCCACTGCGAGTTTCGGTCATCAGCAAGAGGGCAGCCCAGTGTCTGTGACTGGTGGCATCCATTTTGTGATGCCAGGGCTCTTCAGGATTCTACCGCGTTTCCACAGTAGGTACATGTCTATCCCTCTAGAAGGGTGGAATGCTACCGCCCACGCCAGAACTGGCGGGGGGGGTAGCATTCCAAGATGTTTGACACCAAAGACGACATGTTTCCGTGCAGCCATCCCAAAGTTAGCATTTAACGCGAGGTTATAATGCGCTTAAGAGTATATGGTCAGGCTGCACTACAAACAGCATCAGAGAAGGGTCTCTGAATGCTGCAGAGGGGCTCTGCTCATGCAGGGGCACCCCCTCACATAGGAACCAAGCACTCTGCCTTCAGGATTGATAAGGCCTGCCATAGGAGTGACTTATAGGTTTATATGTGTGTATCTAGGTAGTGATATAGGTAGCCTATATCACAGTAAGGGGTGCATGCACCACCTTACCCAGGCTGCAGTAGCAGGCCTGTGGTGTCAGATTTAGTCTGCTTCCCAGGGGTGGCATAATACATGCTTCAGCCCCTGGTAGGCCTGTGAAGTACCTATGCCCTTGGCACCTAAGGTACCATATACTAGGGACTCATAAGGTACCACAGTATCCAATCACTAGTGCACCTAGAGTGCACTCCAAGTCGTTTAGAGAGAACAGAGAGGCTGGGGCCCTGATTGGCAGGGTCCCAGCCTGACTATAGCCAGAAACCAGTGTAAACATCAGGAAAAAAGTAGGGGCAACATAAGAGGCAGATCCTACTCTCCTACACTCCTAGTCTCCTGATTGCTAATCCTCCCTCCTCAAACCCCAAATTAACAATCACCTGTCTGAGACTTTGCAGATGTCTTTTAAAGCTACTCCACTGCTTGTCCAGTTATGGTCTTCATTCTCTTTTCTTTACCTTTCCCATCATGGCTGTCTATTCCATTGTTTCTTCCTGATTTTCTAAAGTCATTATGGTTCCTGTTATGTGATGTTTCATGTAATTTCCTTTTCCTGTCCTTTTGCTACATAAGGGCTTCAGTGTGATTGACCATGCAGCAAAGCCATGTTCCTTCAGTTGTTTCCTCACACCCTCAAGTTGCTGATGCTGACTCTTCACTTCAGAAAAATTCCACTGTTGAATTCCTGATTCCTGGTTTTCTTCATTCCTTTTAAGACTTCATCCAGGAAAGAGTATTTTTTTATGCCTTTGGCTTTTCCTCCTGACAATGTGGCATCTTCTCAGGTACACTTGCCTACCACGTATTCCAATGTGTGGTGATGTTGTGGCTTAAGGAGACAGATTATTTTACTTCAGGCTAAGGAAGACCCAGATCCGAATTGCAAGCAAGCTTTCTGACCAGAACAGGGGTCAAGTCTGCTGTATTTGTCTCTTTTAAAATACATGCATAGCTAGGATACCTGATTTTTTCTATTTGACAATCATGATTTTTTGTGTTTGGACTGTTGTTAGAACAGACAAGGCGAAACAGCTCCAAGACTCTTGATAGTGGAATAGTGAAACCTGCCCCCAAGGCGTCATCAGCTGGACATTTGTACTTCATGAAATGGATTTGTGGTTAACAGAGAATTTTGCGTCATACCATATGTCAGAGTTATCCACATTCTTTGATGGGGATGAGACTAGATAAAGGCTATGAAATTTAATGATGTCTCATACATAATTACCACCTTTGATTTTAAGCCATTCATGCATGATATCATTTTCATTCATTCAACAGTGAATATGATGTAGGTATTCATTAGTTTTCAGCAGTCAGCTTTTGATATATGCATCACTGGCAAACATTTGGAACTGAAACTGGTTAGCTCAATCACCTGCACCATGAAAATGCTGCAAAAGTGAGGGGTGATAGGCAGTGCTTATATGAGCCTGTGGTTTTGGAGGCTCAGCACCCAAGATTTAATTGTCAACACCAGCACTTATGACAGACTGCCACATGGTGGCACCGTTTGGCTGATTTAGAGACCAGTACAACAGTTGTTTTTAGGTCTCGCCTACGCAGCGCGCATGCGTTGCATAGGAGGGGACCTTTTGGAATCGATCAGCATTTTGGCCAAAAACGTGCACGTTTTGCATTGCTTTCTATTGCAACGCGTGCACGTTTGGCGTTTCCCTTGCGGGAGCGAGCATGGGCGCCATCTGTTTGTAATTATCTTGAAAACAGATGGTGCCCCTGCTCGCTCCCGCAAGGGAAACGCTGTGTGTGTCTAGTCCACCCCATCTTCCCTCTCTCACTGCCTTTATTCATCCCACTCGTTTTATTTTATTTACACCCTTTTGTTGTCCATTTTTAACTTATGACCTGCTGATTAATTGAAATTGTAAGCGTGCATTTTATTCCAGGCTACATTGGCATAAATTTAATTGAAATTGTAAGCGTGTATTTTATTCCAGGCTACCTTGGCATAAATATTTTTGTTTTTTGTTATTATAGATATTGCGCCCCACTGTAAGTAGTACTCAGTGGCACATGAGTGTTGCGTGCTGACAATACCTCTATGCATAATGACGTGTATGCTGTTGCGCGATCGCTTCTTTATTTGAGTCTTTTTTTTTACACCGTTTTTTTCAACTTTTTTTTGTGTTAATTGATTATAATTTTTTTTTGTGCTTTGAAACTTTTTTCCGTTTGTCCGTAAATCGCCAATTTGGCTGGGTTAAATATTCTTTACAACATATAGCCTTTAACTCGATGCCACACCGCACGCCGCACTTTTACCCCCTTCTGCCCTTTTGCTTAAGCTGCGTAAATCTTAAATACGGCTGGCTCTAAGTTTGTTTACGACATATGGCCTTTTAACTTGATGCCACGCCGCATGCTGCACCTCTACCCCCTTCTCCTCTCTGCCATTCCTGTGCTGCGATTGCCTCTGTATACATCTCCATGCCGAAGCACCTTAAAAATAAAAGCCCTTTCGTGCCTACAATGTTTAAAGGAGATAAGCTTAAAAACAGTGCTAAGCGTCCCGGCACACACCACCCTAAATTAAGCTCCTTGCACGTACTAATATTACGGCCCTAATATGACTACGACCCAACAGATTTGCCTAATACATCGCAAAATCGACATAAAACTAGTAAACAAAATTGGATTACGGAGAAGTAGGCAGTGTTACTACTAGCTTAAGGTTGTTATAAAAAGTGCTTTAAGTTGTCTAGAAAGATATGGGATATTGTAAGGAAGCGTATGAGGAACAAACAACGGACGGGAGAAAAAAATGTTAGGAAAACAGTAGTGGGGGAGATGTGTTGTGGCTGCCTGCTGTTTATTTGGCATCACTGGTCTGGTCCCTGTGAAGCTTTGTGACAACAACTTGTTAATTTATGTTACTAGGAGTGCCCGAGGCCGTGTTTACATTTGTGGTAAAGTGTGGCGTTAGGTGAACTGAAGTTTATTTCAAATGGGGGAAGTGTGCTGTATATGCCTGCAGGAACTGTAAACGAGCGGGCTTGCAAAAGGCAATTTTAAAGGCAGGATGCCTAGTATATTTATAAACCTAATTAGCTATTTATAATTTTTAAAATAGAAAAGGAGGCTAAACCAACGTGTCTACAATGTTTCTAGAAAAAAAGTTTAAAGAGAGTGTTAAGCGTCCTGGCAGACCCCACCCTAATTTAGGCTTTTTGCTTGTGTTAATATTACGGACCTAATTTAAGTAAACGGAACAATTTTGCACAATACAATGCAAAATAGATACAAAACTGTTTAAAAAAATGTAATTACGGGAGAGTAGGCAGTGTTTAACACCGGCTTATTATGATGCCCCAGCATGTGATGAGCTGTAAGGCCCATGAACGCGATAATTACGGCCCTGGTTGAATCTTTCTGTTGGATTGAAAGCAGTTTAATGTAAAAGGGTGGCGGGAATGGGAACAAACAAAGAAGAAAGGAAAATTGGAGGTTTTTTTATTGAAAAACAAAATAGAGAGTGATATTGGGAGACATCTACACAGCCTCTGCTCTGTTACCGAGTTATCAAATGAGAAGTATACATCTCCATGCCTAAGCACCTTGAAAATAAAACCCCTTTTGTGCCTACAATGTTTAAAGGAGAAACGATTAAAAACAGTGCTAAGCGTCCCGGCACACACCAGCCAAAAGTAAGCTTCTTGTACATACTAATATTACGGCCCTAATTTGACTACGACCCAACAGATTTGCCTAATGCACCGCAAAATCAGCATAAAACTGGTAAACAAAATCGGATTACGGAGAATTAGGCAGTGTTTACCACTAGCTTAATATAATGCCACAGCACGTGATAACATGTAAGGCCCCTGAACGGGATAAAATTACGGCCCTGATACAATATTTCTTTGGGAACTACGTAATAATGTGAGGCAAGCAGGGGGGTGGGGAAGAACAAGCGGGGGCGGGCAGTAGCACTATGTGTGTGGGTGAACACAGCGTGTCCTTTAGTTAACTAAATACGTGCACAGGCATTGCATGTTAACAGCGCGTGTGTATAGGGCCCAAAAAAGTGCACAGGCATTAGATGTTAACAGGGCGTGTGTTTAGGCCCCCCCCAAAAAAAACATGTCCCGGATGCGAAATAGAATGCGACTGCGCGCCTCCCCAAAAATAATTCTGACAACCCCGTGCCTCTTTGCAGGTGCTAACATTACGGCCCTGTATACATCTCCATGCCAAAGCACCTTAAAAATACAAGCCCTTTCGTGCCTACAATGTTTAAAGGAGATAAGCTTAAAAACAGTGCTAAGCGTCCTGGCACACACCACCCTAAATTAAGCTCCTTGCACGTAGTAATATTACGTCCCTAATTTGACTACGACCCAACAGATTGGCCTAAAACACCGCAAAATCGGCATAAAACTGGTAAACAAAATCGGATTACGGAGAAATAGACAGTGTTTACCACTAGCATAATATAATGCCACAGCACGTGAAAACATGGCCCCTGAACGCGAAAAAATTACGGCCCTGATACAAGATTTCTTTGGGAACTACGTAATAATGTGAGGCAAGCAGGGGGGGGAGCAGAAGAAGAGGGGGCGAGCAGCAGCACCATGTGTGTGAGTCAACGCAGCGTGTCCTTTAGTTAAGTAAATACATGTAGAGGCATTGTATGTTAGCAGCGCGTGTGTATAGGGCCAAAAAAAGTGCACAGGCATTGTATGTTAACAATACGTGTGTTTAGGCCCCAAAAAAAAAAAATGTCCCAGATGCGAAATAGAAAGCGACTGCGCGCCTACCCCAAAAATAATTCTAACAACCCCGTGCCTCTTTGCAGGCGCTAACATTACGGCCCTGTATACATCTCCATGCCGAAGCACCTTAAAAATAAAAGCCCTTTCGTGCCTACAATGTTTAAAGGAGAAAAGATTAAAAACTGTGCTAAGCGTCCTGGCACACACCACCCTAAATTAAGCTCCTTAAACGTACTAATATTATGGCCCTAATTTGACTACGACCCAACAGATTTGCCTAATACATCGCAAAATCGGCATAAAACTAGTAAGCAAAATCGGATTACAGAGAAGTAGGCAGTGTTTAGCACTAGCTTGAGGTTGTTATAAAAAGTGCTTTAAGTTGTGTAGAAAGATATGGGATATTTATGGAAGCGTATGAGGAACAAACAACGGACGGGAGAAAAAAATGGTAGGAAAACAGTAGTGGGGGAGATGTGTTGTGGCTGCCTGCCGTTTATTTGGCATCGCTGGTCTGGGCCCTGTGAAGCTTCGTGACAACGACTTGTTAATTTATGTTACTAGGAGCGCCCGAGGCCGTGATTACATTTGTGGTAAAGCGTGGCGTTGGGTGAACTGAAGTTTATTTCAAATGGGGGAAGTGTGCTGTGTATGCCTGCAGGAACTGTAAACGAGCGGGCTTGCAAGAGGCAATTTTAAAGGCAGGATGCCTAGTATATTTATAAACCTAATTAGCTATTTATAATTTTTAAAATAGAAAAGGAGGCCAAACCAACGTGTCTACAATGTTTCTAAAAAAGTTTAAAGAGTGTTAAGCATCCCGGCAGACCCCACCCTAATTTAGGCTTTTTGCTTGTGTTAATATTACGGACCTAATTTAAGTTACACTCCACATACCACTCACTACCACATAATAACACGCCACATAATTACACTCTACTCAATGCAACAAAAATACACTCCACAAAATACCAATCAATGCCACATAATTACATACCACATAATTACACTCTACTCAATTCAACGTAAATACACTCCACATAATACCACTCAGTACCACATAATCACACGTCACAATTACACTATATTCAATGCAACATAAATACACTCCACATAATACCACTCAGTGCCACATAATTACACAGCACATAATTACACTCTACTCAATGCAACATAAATACACTACACATACCACTCAGTACCACATAATTACACAGCATATAATTACACTCTACTCAATGCAACAAAAAAACACTCCACACAATAACAATCAGTGCCACATAATTACATGCCACGTAATTAGACTCTACTCAGTGCAACATAAATAAAATCCACATAATATCACTCAGTGCCACGTAATAACACACCACATTATTACACTCTACTTAATACAACGTAAATACAATCCACATAATTTCACTCAGTACCACATATTCACAATTACACTATATTCAATACAACATAAATACACTCCACATAATGCCACTCAGTGCCACATAATTACACAACACATAATTACACTCTACTCAATGCAACATAAATACACTCCACATACCACTCAGTACCACATAATTACACGCCACATAATTACACTCTACTCAATGCAGCAAAAATACACTCCACACAATACCAATAAGTGTCACATAATTACATGCCACGTAATTACACTCTACTCAGTGCAACATAAATACAATCCACATAATATCACTCAGTGCCACGTAATAACACGCCACATAATTACACTCTACTCAATACAATATAAATACACTCCACATAACACAACTCAGTACCACATAATTACACCACGTAATTACACTCTACTAAATGCAACATATACTCCACATAATACCACTCAGTGCCACATAATTACATGCCACGTAATTACACTCTACTCAATGCAACATAAATACAATCCACATAATATCATTCAGTACCACGTAATAACACGCCACATAATTACACTCTACTCAATACAATATAAATACTCCACATAACACTACTCAATACCACATAATAACACGCCACATAATTACACTCTTCTCAATGCAAAAAAACACACTCCACAAAATACCAATCAATGCCACATAATTACATACCACATAATTACTCTACTCAATGCAACGTAAATACACTCCACATAATACCACTCACTACCACATAATCACACATCACAATTACACTCTATTCAATGCAACATAAATACACTCCACATAATACCACTCGGTGCCACATAATTACACAGCACATAATTACACTCTACTCAATGCAACATAAATACACTGACATACTAATCAGTGCCACATAATTACATGTCACGTAATTACACTCTACTCAGTGCACCATAAATACAATCCACATAATATCACTCAGTGCCACGTAATAACACACCACATAATTACACTCTACTCAATACAACGTAAATACACTCCACATAATACCACTCAGTACCACATAATCACACGTTACAATTACACTCTATTCAATACAACATAAATACACTCCACATAATACCACTGAGTGCCACATAATTACACAACACGTAATTACACTCTACTAAATGCAACATGCACTCCACATAATGCCACTCAGTGCCACATAATTACATGCCACATAATTGCACTCTACTCGATGCAACATAAATACGCTCCACATAATACCACTCGCTGCCACTGCACATCAGCCACAATGATCTACAACATAGCCAAAACTTCAGGATATACACATAAAGCCTAAAAAGCGAGACCTATTGGCTATGCCAATGCTTGTTTAATTAAGTTAACATTTACAATGACTCATACCTGCCACCAAAGCCATTCTTATAGCTTTCTTGTCCTGGAATAGTCAGAATCGTCACACTTTTAGGAGTGTGATGGGTAGTAGCTGTGTTGATACTGTAATTGACAGCGCTGACAGCGACAAAGGGCAGTGCAAGCAGGAGTGGCATGCTGACTACGGCCTGGTACATATTTCTTTTTACAAATTAAGCACTGGTGATAGGGCTTCTGTATATAGTGCCCTGTAGCTATGCACAGGATAAAACGCCTGAACTCAGATGGCCTGTTACATGCACATTATAATAAAAGAGAAGATAGTGTATCGTGGAAACTGAGAGACACTTATGTGATCTCTGTTCTTCTATATGGGTGTGTGGGTGATAGCAAGGCAGGATCTGTATTTGGTCTCCCCTGTAGCTATCAAAGGGTCACCAAGGGGTCACTGGAGCATTAGTCAAAGTTTCAGAGTTCTGGTAGATATGAGCATTGAAGTGTGGCATAGAACAGTTAGGACTTTGGGAGGAAATCTGTCTAGTTAGGCATGTGGAGGGTGACTCCGTCCAGATACAGCTTTGATATGGCTAATTCTTGTTAGTTCTTCAGAGAAGTCAGTCTGGATAGTTATGTTTCAGATGGGTTGCCTGGGAATTTAGGGGTCTGGAGAGCTAAATATATGTAGTAGTTTTAGTTTATGCCACATTTCCACTAGATTTAAACGCAATGGCAGCTGGTACTTTGGGTCACTGGCTCGTTCAGATCGGCTTTGTCACCCAGTAGTAGCGGGCCGGCTCGCTGAGTTTGTGGCGGTGGTATGTAAAGATACAAAATGTAAGTGTGAGGAGCAGTAACTCCACTCTGATGAACAGAGCCAGAGTGGATGAGCCTGCGCTCACTTGGTCCCACTAACATGAAGATTGCTTCCTGCACGCGCCACAGTCCGAAGCCTGGCGAGCGTCTTTATTCCGGTCTTTGTTAAAGTAGTGATTTCCTATTCATTCAATATGTTTCATTCTCACTTCCAACCCACACACGGTTTGCACTCCGTAAGCATGGACTTGCTCAACTGGTCCAAACAGCCCAAAATGGTATAGAGCGTCTACGTCACTGCAGAGTAGGGCTTAAAGTAGTGGCTTATGTATTCCTTATTTTGATCAAAATATAACGAATGTATATAAAAAGTGAGTGTGGGCACTGAAAGCGTTTCTTCCTCCCCTCAGTGAAATGGAAAATAAAGCATTTACCATGAAAATGCACTTGTCTGACAAATTCTTTGGGGGAGACGTGACAAGGGAACGTGAACATGATTAATATGGAAATGAAATGCCACCATTTCTAGTTATAGACTTCTCTGCATTGTGAAGTTAACAGAATATTGTTTGTACAGAGGGGAAAAGATGACAGGAAATCATTGTTAAAAACGGCATGTCCCAGATCTGACCTGCCATCTCGCATTTGCAGTAAGTTAAAATGCTGCTTGTTCTGCATAAACAGATGTAGGGTAGCAGTAACAAGTGAAGTTCGATTTGCTTCAGAAACATTATCGTTTGTGTAACATTGTAGATACACTGATTGTGACGCTTGCATGATAAGAAAAAGGTTGAATTGGAATAGATTCGCTTTCAGAGTAACGCAGTGGTTGTTTTTTAAAAGAAGAGTTAGATTTAATTTAGTTATATTGCTTTGTTCTGTTGGAAACTGTGTCATTTGCAATGTTGCAGATATTGGCTTTTCTATACTTTTCCTAGAGCTTTTAATTATCTGCTTTGCATGACGAAGCACTCATATCTTCTTGCAAGGTTCACACTGCATGGGCGTAACCCCGCTTCACCCGCAGCTACGCAGATGGGCCTCCAACCCTCCAGGGGACCCACACTAACCTCCAGGCCAATGAATATATGTGTGATATGACAAGGTGGGGGTCACCTCATCACATTCTGCAGGGGGGGGGGCACAATTTTGCATTACGCCACTGTCACGCTGTAGTGTGTGCTTTTTACCTCTGAATTCAGACTCTTTTCCCACATCACCTATTAACAGCGACAGCCTCCCACCTCATTCAAGTATTTTTTCAGGGTCTATGTGAAGAGCTATTTTCAGTCTAATTGCTGCTTCAGTGTGATTTTGTGCCAGACATTCCCAGTGACGAGAGGTCTTGTGGATTAGGGCAGGTACTACACCTTCTTTATGGGATCTTCTGATGAGGCATGCTTTTGAGGTTCAGGGGTGTTTCCCTATTGATGAATGCCAAGCTCATTAGCGGTGTATGATGATCAGTGGGTTTAACTAAAATGTTGGTTAATAGTGCCTGGAACGTTCACATGATGGGCGATATCCTTCCCATTACCTCCTTTCTTTGGAACAGATTTAGGCATATTTTAGCAAAATAGAATGCATTGATAGAGCGAAGTGTAGCAGTTTTGTTGAGAGCTGTGTCTATGCAATTGTGCTGTGTATTAGCCAAGCACAGATAGGGCAGGCATTTCAGCCTCAGTGGCAGTGCAGTCTCCAGAGAAAATGTGTTAGGTGTTACGTGTAAAAATATATCGAAACAACAGAAAAACAAACAGAAAACCTATTATGCTCATTTTAAGTAAAGCTGGAAAAAATAGAAAAAGAAAGAAAAAGTCAGATTGCTCAAGGAGTTCAAATGTTTATAAGAGAAATGATATAATCGCACTAAGGAGCAATGTGGAAAAAGGAGTTCAGCATTATTTACTGTGGAAAGAGACAAAGCTTTCCAAATAGCAAAATATCGGTATGGAAATCTTGAGGAGACAATCAACCCCGGTCTATTAAACTACAGAGTAGCTAAGACCATGATGGAAGTAAAGCTGCAGACGGTGAAAGGATTCAACTGCCGGCTTGAAATAATTCTTAGTTCAAACCAGCTCAGTCGATCTATCTTGGAGACCTTCTCCCTAAAGCCAGACTTTGAATCTGCATAAAAGTAATCTGATATCTTGGGGAAATAGAACTGCCTTAATGTTGGAGCTCCAACCGAGAAAAGTGCACCATTGAGACAGATTTGTTGCTTTTCGTAGGCTGCGGGTCTTGCCAACATTTGGTCGGTACCCTCGGCTTGGATACTTTATTAGTCATGGCGTTTGGTGCGAATTAATCAAACTGACCATGTGCTCTGCAATTAGAACCATTTTGGAATGCGGACTGAAGTGTAGCTGAACCCAGATAAACCTGCCTGAAAGGTCAGGAACCAGGTGCTGCTGAGATTAAAACTCCAACCAACAAAGACTTTTCTTAAGCTGTGATTCAGACCTTTTTTTGCTTTGATGTGATGCCCCTGTGTGACAGGTATGCCTAGACATTGGACCCTGCACACGCTGCATTATAGTATACAGGCTGCAAATCACTGATGGGAACCAAATAGGGTTAAACCAGTCTTGGGTTGCATGTCTTGCTGTTGGGATACAATTGTCCCCTGCCCTGAGAGCCTGACTACATGTGAAAGTTAGGGCCGTTTCTAGGTGATTTGCCGCCCTAGGCGAGAATTGAAAAATGCCGCCCCCTCCCTTTTACTACTCTCACTTACCCCCAGCTCCATTGCGCAGCATCACAGTTCCCATACTTTTTTAATGCACTTGGACAACTGCAGAGAAGTCATTCAGCACACCCACCCATTAACAGAAAAACACCACACAGAACTTCCAAGGCTGCACTCATGTTACTTTAACACTAGCAAAAGACATACAGTTTCAAACAATGGTTTATCAAGTTCAGGGGCATTCCAACACCCGCAGGAAACAGCGCCAAGTTACGGAATGTGCTGGAACACAATAAAATGGTTGAGGCAAAAAACATAACACACATCGTTACATCCTCACTGTGGCCTTTCCCCTCTTCGTCCTGCCCCCATTCTTTTCGCCTTCCCTCCCCATCCCTCTTCATCTGCTGTCAAAGAAAACTCCACATCAGGTTGAGGTTGAGCATGTGAAGAGTCCATTTAAAAAAAATAATAGTCAATAAATCACAGAGAAGACTGAGAGGGGCCCCCAGTGCAAGCAGGGAAAATGGGCCCCTGACCACTGATTGGATAGAAAAATAGAGCAATAATCAGAGTACAGACCCCCCCCCTCGGACTACTGGGCCCAGATGCCAGCACACCTGCTGCACCATTGTTAGCTCTCGCTCCACCCCTCTTCATGGGACATGCGCAAGACGGGGATTTCCACAGATGTTTGGCACAATGGGACCTCGGAGTTGAAGAGAAGGAAGGGACTGCCTGCGAAGTCTGGGCCAAATCAGTTGGGGCGGTGCTGTTCTTCCCTGTCCTTTCTCTTCACCTAACCCACCTCCCCTCCCAGTCACTAACCTCTGCGTCTCGCGCACTGGGCCGCTGCTGAATATTTGATGAGTGATCCGATCATGTAGCCCCCTACCAGTCATTTCATCCAGTATTCTCCCGCCCTTGCAGCAGCATCCTCTCTCCCCTGCCTCCCGGCCCCTCATTAAATATTCAAGAGCCCGACATTCCCCACAGGATGCGGCCGGGGCAGCTGAATGCCTAATGGGCACCTGATGAGGGGATAACAGAAGCCTGGGAGGTCTCCTCACAGCCTCACTTTTCCTCGGGATACATTGAGATGGAGTATTTACGGATGCATATGGATTTACACTAAACATTTTATGCCTCTCAAATATATAATAACAAATGTGCTAGGAAATGCCAGTTTTCTCTCCAGATTTAGATTACCACTAACTCCACCCATCCATACAGGAGTGCTACTGAAAGGGGTTCTTATGGCACTTGTAGAGTATAATGGGTTACGCTTCTCTGAGCCCCTTTAATGTTTGCCCTACAATGTATGTTTATTTCCGCGGAATGGTCGGCAGGCCCTCGGCTGTTTTACTCATAAGGTTTACTATCCATAATCAGTGCGCATTCCTCGTTCTATGCACTGCGAAAAGCTGAGGTAAAAGCTTAGGGAGCACCGGAAACCACGGCTCAAATTAAGCACTGCTTAGGGGGAAGAATCAAAGGGAACAGCAATGGGAAGTGCAACATGTGTCACGTGCAGTGGCACAGCAAGGGTGCCACAGGCCCGAGAGCTAAGGCATTATTTCACACAGAACTCTACGGAATCTACTTCTAGTCTTCGAAAGAGTCAGTTTATAGATCATGAACGGAACCCCAAAACTCAACAGGAGGAGATGGAAAATGATGGCCTCCAAGCCAAGAAGTACCTGTGAGCTCGGCTACTGCAGCAGCGCAGCGCCTCATTAACCTCGTCATCCTTCCAGGCCTGCATTCTTCACGGAGAACTGCGCCCCGGCCCCCAGAGCCGGACTGGCAGCTCCTCTGACTATAAGAGATTTGGGGGGTGGTGGGAGTAGTCCCGGGCGGAAGTGCGTGGGTCTCTTACCTCACTCAGAGGTCCGACTCCGATCCGGTATAGAGCGAAATCAGAAGTCGCATATGGCGCGCAAGGCCCCCGCCCGTGGCGCAGAACGTGACGTGAACGTGAAGGCGCTTCCCAATGCGCTTTCGAGCCGTTCAAGGGGAATTTCCCAAACTCCTGTTTTTGCCGCCCTCCCCCTTTTGCCGCCCTAGGCAGCTGCCTAGTTCTGCCTAATGGTAGAAACGGCCCTGGTGAAAGTGGCATCCAGACTTTTATTTTATCCCTGGTATCGCAGTGATCTAGCGTTAGCAGAGAGGCCTAATCCTGTCTATAGTATTGGAACGTCCATAACGTATTCTCTGACCTGGAGAAGTGCACAAAGAGTGTCCTCCTCAGAGTGGGCATTGGACTACAGTCTATAACCTGGTGTATAACATAAAGCGTTGGTGGCACAAAGAGTGTCCTCCTCAGAGTGGGCATTGGACTACAGTCTATAACCTGGTGTATAACATAAAGCGTTGGTGGCACTGTAAAGAGTTTTATTAATCTTTAGACCAAACCTTTTTTCTGTGTCAATAAGAGGGCGGCCTGTTGTCCACTCTTGTTTAAAGTTCCACTGTTAGGTGAAACCCATAACCTTTTCCTGCCATCCAGTGTGCATGTAGAGTGCGTCTCTGTGCAGTGAGTGTGGAGCACATGTATGGTCGTTGAACTATGTTTTATGTATGAGTTTGAGTACTGGGGCCAGTGGGGTATGAATCTGACTACTGGGGCCAGTGGTATTTATTCTGGATGCCCTGGTATAGCATGGCACAAGGTAAAGGATGAGGAAAGCTTCTCCAGACTGTAGAAGTGTATTGCCTGCATACCTGTGGCTGGAGGGTGAAGACTCAAACACTTAAGTGAAGGAGGATGGTGCTAGAATTGCGATTCCTGGATCGCTGAGGTATGCACCCAGGCCAGGAAGAAACCGCCACTTTAGTCAGGGTAGGCTAGATAACCTGTGCCCACCCTCTGGTAGCTTGGCACAGAGCAGTCAGGTTTATCTAAAGAGTCAATGTGTAAAGTATTGTGCAAGACACACACACAGTAACACAATGACTACACCACAAAAAGGTTCCACACAGGTTTAGAAAAATAGAGAATATTTATCTTAGCAAAATGAGACCAAAACAAATAAAGTCCAATCTGGAGAAGTTGAGATATGAATTTTTAAAGATTAAATGCAAAAATAGTGCTTACAAGTCACTAGCGGTCAAAAGGTTACCTGAGGTCACAAGGGACTAGTGCAAATCCAAAGTTCAGGCAGACCGGGATCTTTTGTCTATCTCTGATCACTGCATTAGGAAGGCTGATGACAGCCCAGTGAAGAGATCTCACACTTAATATTGCCCAAGTTTTGTATACTCCTTTTGGAGCATGCCCCAATGCTGTTTGTTGTGAGAGCCATCACCATACACAAAGGCTGTGTCGAAGAAGCAGCCAGAAAATAAAATTTGAATGAGACCCAAAACAAACCACTTCTGAAACCTTAGACCTACATCCCCTGTTTGGGAAATTTGTATAAAAGTGGAATCTGAAGCACCTTACTTAGTTCCAATTCCCAGTTCTTCATGACCAAGGAAGGGAGTGCGCCGCAGAGTACTTGAATGATTACTGTATGCCCACTACTGGTGTCTGCATGGAAGTTTCCACTGTTCGAGAAGCTCAAGGTTTGCCTAGTGCCTTGACGATTGCCTGCTTGATGAGACAGAGGGAGAATGCCTGGCTCTGCAGGTGATAGACTGTGCAAGAGAATAAGCTCAACATCATCGCGGTGTGAGGAGCACCCAGAGAAAGCTGACTGCTCTATAGTGTGAAGCCAGAAGTGAACAGTGCTATGAGGGAGTCTCCTACTCTCCCTGTGCTGTTCCAGTGTGAACATCACAGAGATTTTGCAAGTACAAGCACTCCAGAGTCATATAGAAGCTGGCCATGGGTCCAGGAACTAGTGCTGCCTTTGCTGACACTGAAGAAGAGGAGCCACATCACATCATCACGGAGGAAGGAGCCTGCTCTGCCTAGAAGGCCAGAGATAAAGACACATCAAACTGACGAACTGGACATGATGCCATAACTGTCGTGCCTAGGTACCCGTCTGCACTTAGCTTGGCCTGGAGGGAGAGGGGGGCGGAACTGTCAAAGATGACCTGCTGAGCAGGGCCTTCCAAATGACTTTGATCAGCATTTCCTGTTCAGATGGGTGGTCACCACTCAGGTCCCCTTAGTGAAAAGCACCCAAAAGAGTGAGGACGCGAAATGTGCCAGCCATGCCAATACATCTGAAACAACCATTGAGCAGTTGAAGCGGGGCATTGCCTGTGAATCGAACAAGAGAGGAACCTGGCACAAAGGCTTAAGATCGTTTTGCACAATTGAACACTTGGGGTGAGAGCTATAGAACTTAGTTACACATCTACGGAGCGGGGTAAATAGAAGTGTTCTGCACATGTGCCTAATTAATGGCTATGCCCACATCATCACTTGGACTGTAGACATTAGAGATCTCCTAAAAGGATAGAGGGTACAGAGAGAGTGTGTAGCACCTTACTGATGTTCAGAATGGAAATTACAGGTTGCATGGTAGAGGCACGCATGGCTAAACCACGCATTCCTTTACCACGAATGCCCTCACCACGCAATTTCGTGGTAAAGCCATGAATGGTAAGGGGTATGCGCAGTAAGGGGGTATGTGTGGCTAAGGTTGCCACTACACTGACCTCCCCCCACACCTGCGCTGTCCCTAAAACTACCCTAACCTCTTCCACTGCCCTGAGACCTACTCCAACCCCCCCAGCCCTAAAAACTACCCCGTGTACCCATTCCCCTCCCCCGGCCCTGAGGCCTTAAACTCTGCCCCGTAAAATACACTACCCTGACCCCGAACCCCTGCGCTGTCCCTAAAACGAACCCAACCCCTTCCATTGCCCTGAGACCTACCCCGACCCCCCAGCACTAAAAACTACCCAGACTGCCCATTCTCTACACCTGTCCTGAGGACTAAAACCCTGCCTCTTTACATACACTACCCCGACCTCTCCACCCCGTGCTGTCCCTAAAACTACTCCAAATGTTTCAATTGCCCTGAGACCTAACCCGGCCCCTTCCAGCCCTAGAAATTACCCTGAGTACCCATTCCCCTCCCCCTGCCCTGAGCCCGAATACCCTGCCCCTTTACATACACTAACCCAACCCCCCCATCCTCCGCACTGTCCCTAAAAACGCACTGTCCCTAAAACCACCTGACCCCCCAGCCCTGAAAACTACCCCCTATCCCAGCCCAGCCCCACTTACCTCACCGTGTCCTCTGGCTCTCTTCCTGACATCTTCCTGCTTCCGTCTTCACCACAGCAGCAGCCAGCAGCTGGACCACGCACTGCCTGAGCCACGCATATGCGTGGTTAAGGCATATGCCTGGTTAAGGCAAGCATGGTTGCACTGGTGGAGTTGGAACCCGTGTGGCTGAGGCCGCGGTGTTCTGACTGTTTCCCAAAAATACAACCCTGTAATTGGGATTCCTACTGAATTTTGTAGTATTTTGTTTTGATGTGAGATTAAAGTTATTTGTTTTGGAGATTAGCACTGAACTCGACCTTACTTTATTGTGTCTGTTGGCTGGTTGTTGAGATGTGAGTTGCACCCCACACTATCGCCTTCAAAAGCCTTTGACAGCTCCCTCTCATGTCCCTGAATCAAGTATGGTAAGGGTTGTATTTGGCCCACTTTGCAGAGCCATACTATAATGGACCCCAGAACACCCGTGGCAAATGACCTCACCCACCAGGGTTGAGTCCCTGCTTGCCTTGTGGCCCCCTGCAGAAGGTCTGACAGTTCCCGTATAGAGGAGATATGCATGATAGTTCGGGCTTGACTGCTTCTGTTAGAGATGCACCAATACTGATTTCCATATGGTTGCACCCAGTCTGGAGTGGTGCAATGGCCAAAATAACAATTGACTGGAATGTGGCTCAGAGTATTCCATCCATCGCATTTCTTTCTTTTGTCATGCTTGGGTTTTCAAAAGGAGAACTCAAATACCCTTTGTGCTTCATTGCAAAATTACTCTGGGTGCACAAGAACAGTTCTGTATCTAAGGACCCCACTCCTACTTTCCAATTTCAGGTCCCATTAACAGCTTCAGCCCAATCAACTTACAGCACGTTCTCTTGGCACTATCACAGGATTTCCTAAAGAGCACTAGAGTCAGCCAGTCTGAAACAGTCATCCTCTTCAAAGATTGGCACATGCCCATACAATTGTTTTAGGTAAAACAAGATATTGTATCTGACTCCTGTGAAACTTGGACCTGCCAGATGGTGTAAGGAGGGTTGTTAGTGGGTGTGAATGAAGAGTATCTCCAGACAAATATGACAATTATTTTTCCTCTCCGGGACTATGGGGGTCATTACGATGTTGGGTGGTTCGCCCCCGGCCCGGCGGAGGCGAACTGCCCGACACCACACCAGAAAGACCCCCCGCCATATTAGGATGGCTGGGGGGTCCGCGGCAGATGGAAAGACCGTCCGCCGCATTTCCGCCGGTCGACACATCGACTGGGCGGAAAACACCATTAATATGGCGGTGGTGTTTGCAAGACACCGCCATCCATATTACGATACCTGCGGAGAGCAGCCTTTCCATGGCGGCAAGAAAGGCATACAGTGTTTGCTTTCAGGGGCCCGTTGCAGTCCCCCAGGGTGGAGGGCGCACATGTGGGGTACCTATGGTACCCCCCTGCACTTGCATGCACAAGGTGGCAGGCACTGCGCGGTGCCTGTCACCTTGTGCATGCAAATGCACAACGTGCATTCCCAGCATTGTGGCGGGCGGTGCTGTGTGCACCGCCCGCCACAATGCTGGGAATGGGGGATGCCACGGTGGCATCCTAATAGCAGGTGTGGGACCGCCGCACCCCTGGCGGACGGTCCCGCATTCCGTTACGGTGGCGTCATCGTAATGTGCCCCTAAATTTGCATACCTCATTAAATCAGTAAGACTCTGGGGCACAGTGCCCCATAGGTCATAAGACCCAGAACTAAAACTGATTATCTCAAGTTTGATTATTTCAGTCCAGGCTTGGTGAAGATCACAGTTAAAAAGTTTGTATTATTTGTTATAATTATCTGAATGGGACAATTTCTTCAATGTAACTTCAAATAAAACTTCAGTTGCTAAACTAGTATATGCATTTCAAGGGAAGGCAGAATTAGTTTGTGATATAGTTTCTATAGCTCACTTCTAACCAACAGGACATACTCTTCTGTACTAATACAGCCTTGTCACAAGAGCCAATTTATGAATGGTATGACATTTCTCAGAGACAAACTAGTGTCAAAACATGGAGTCAGATCATGCTTTATAGTAAGGCTGTAACGGGAAAAAAGGAATATCATATTAGCAGACAAAATAGGAAAGAGACCTATTTTGCAGTTCTTAGTGTGCAATACACCTTTTAATACAGAGGTCCAAATGAAAAAATTGAATATGGCAAGAAACACATTAATTGATAAATCAGAGATATGGGTTTTGCCTACATACATTTTAACTTTAATTAAGAAAAAAGGAATATCATATTAGCAGACAAAATAGGAAAGAGACCTATTTTGCAGTTCTTAGTGTGCAATACACCTTTTAATACAGAGGTCCAAATGAAAAAATTGAATATGGCAAGAAACACATTAATTGATAAATCAGAGATATGGGTTTTGCCTACATACATTTTAACTTTAATTAAGATCATTGATGAGCTGAGCTAGCAGTCTCTGAGCTAGCAGTCACATGTTTATTTAGGCTTCCCATGCTCGGAGCTCTTTCACAGTGGCAAATCCTCTGCAATGGGACCACGCAAAGACTGTATCACATCTTGTGGAGCCTGCCTCAGCTATAGCCTGCAGCCTTGTCACATTGGATGAATCTGAGCTCCAAAAAGTGCAAACGAAGAAATCTTGACCGGGTGAAGTTGCCAAACATATTATACTGACCAGGGACCTTTCCTGGGAGCAAAATTTGAGTTTATTCCACTCCTAGCTTTCGCATGAAAAGCTAGCAGCTTCACTGGGACCACATCCAATGGCTATCCTCATGGAGCCCTCCTCAGCTACAACCTACTGCCTTACTCCGTAGAGATTTTTGACTTCCATTTTATAAGACTAAGTCCCAAGTTTAAACCTTAGACTGGATTGAGTCCGGTTCCTGTACCCGATCTGCCATTCTTCGTGGTTGGCCTCAAATCGTGCTTAGGCTCCAGTCTACCATGACCAGTGGAGCGCAGTTGGCACTTAATACTTTTTGGCACTATTTTTATTCAAAACTTTACAAATATATGTCTGTTGTTCCCTTTTAATAGACGTTCATCATGTTAGTGTAATTTTACTTATTAAAATATTCTTAATTAGGTTGTGGTTTTTAGTGTTTTGTGTTTTAACTTTATTACTGTTTTGGTACTGCATATACATACTTTACAAGTGGCCCCCAAGTTAAGCCTGTCTGATCTGTGCCATAGCTAACAGCGGGTTGAACTGATGTTAATTTAGTTAATTTAGTGGTTCAACATTGAAAGGATTGTGTTTATTAAATAAGGTGGGTAGTCACCGCCTTTAACTAACAACCTTGGGGCATATTCACAAGCGAGAAGGACAAAACCATGCTCCTGTACTAAGGTGCTGGGAGCATGCTAATCAAAAAATGTTTGAAGGATGAAAAGGGAAGAAAAGAAAAGAAAAGAAAAGGAAAATACCTACTGGAAAATCCAAAAGGTTTGGTTAAATATCCTCATTCACTGTTTAGTGGCATGCTTCATCATAGGGCCGCTGACACACCCTGGTGCAGACCAACACTCAGGGTGGAGCGCTTGTTTTTATAGCTTCTCCAAACTCGGGGCAAGAGTGGGAACACCGCCCTATAGTCACACTCTTTAAACAACAGCAATGCAAACAGCGAAACTGTTCGTATTATTATTGTATCATGTTATCAATTGCATTCTGTCTGTTTATTTTTCTTTTTATCTTTTTGTCTCTCTTTTTATATTTATATTACTTTCCTATTGTTTTTAATACTGCAAAACGTTTATAGCAGAATATTTCTCTCTTACACTATTTTCTAAATGTGATTAGTCACAGCTACTACCCAATCGCTCCAATACACAATGTGATTCCTGATTTAAAACCTCTGCCTAAATATATTGCAATTAAAAGCCTAGGAGGCTATCGTTCTCTCTAGATTCATTCTTTCGAACGGAAGCTGCAGTGCACTCAAATGTACTTAACAACCAAAATTGTGACCAGCACACAACTGCTGTCTT
Organism: Calotriton arnoldi; assembly: GCA_963921515.1. Lineage (NCBI taxonomy): Eukaryota > Metazoa > Chordata > Amphibia > Caudata > Salamandridae > Calotriton > Calotriton arnoldi. Next base: position 213,815 of record CAWUFW010011245.1, on the reverse strand, counting down.
ACTGTGTGATCGCACAGAGAACCTGCTCACACTGGTGCCTCATCTTGGGCTGAATAATCATCAAGTGATGCTGTGTTAAATTTCAACAGTCCCCTCGCCTTGCTAACTTTGTCAAGGTGTGGATTCTCCTGGCAGACCACTCTGCGCCCTCCGACGATGGAATACCATGCGCGGCAGCTTCATAAAATAGAGGTAGTAACTTGTGGTCAAGTGACTTCCTGGCATTCTCTTCTCTCCAACTAGAACGGGACTCATTGTTTCCCGTGTTGGAATTACCGCGGCCATCTTACAATGGTTGGGAATTCACAGGATATTGTAGGGAGGAGGGTCTATAAGTCCGAGGGCTCTATCGCTCCTCTTGTGGCAATGTACCTAATGTTCTATATATGTGTTGGTTGGTGCATTTCATCACTACTATCATTCCATTGACTCAACGCAAGTCAGATACATATTTTTCTGGATTAGATCTTGCGGTCTTGAAAATACATGCAATTGTCCGTATACAGTGTGAGCAAAGCCCATATCACTGTAATGTTGTGACTCATGAGAAGACGCCACGCCATTTACTGTGTAAGGGGTGACCCAGGCGGAACACCTCCAAGTGTAAGATAATGGGCTGGCCCGGCGTACGCCAAACCAGTGTGCTAAAAGTTAATAAATAGCCCGGGGCTCCGGGCGTGAGTCAGTTACGTGCTGGCCACCACTGTAAACTAGGTGTCAGGTTTTTATTGCCAGCGTCACCAGGCCCTGGGCCCGACAGTACACTGGCGACGAGGTGGTCCTGTCACCCGCTGCACCGCCTCAACCCTACAGTGTCTGCAGCCGTCACCGCCGTTCCAGGCGCCCCCAGCCGCGTGTCTGGAGACCTCTGCACGGCACGCCCCAGCCGCGTGTCTGGTGTCTTTGACTTCGGGGAGCAGTGCGGGCTCCCACCCGCCGCGCAACTTCACGGCCCATCGCCTCCACAGCCGTCGCTGCTCACGCTGTTCCAGCCGCCAGGCGCGTGCACGTGCGGTCTCTCCTCTGACCCCACGTGGCGCGGCAGTGCCTCCGATGCTGTGTGCGCTAGTGAACACCGCGCACCACTGCTGACACGGACACCAGTAAGAGGGGTGCATGGCCCCGCCCCCGGCTGCTTTTGCCACAGGCCCCCTCAGCAACGCGTCGCCCCCACTGGGGTCAGACAGGCCGCGCTAGCTCGCGCATGAAGCCTACTCGGCAGCCGCCTCTGCAGACCACGTGGTGCCACCATCTCACGCACACCCCCGGGGCAGTTCCAGGCCGGCCCAGAACTGCAAGAGCCTATCCTGCCCAGAGGCTCCCCCCTACTTCAGTGTGCTCCTGTCCACCCCGAGCAGCAGCGTGTGCCCTGGCCCTCAAGCCTCCACACCCTCCCACCGCTATGCCCGCACTGGCCCAAGGGGGAATCCCTGCCCAGTCAGCGTGCATCCAGGCCCTCATCCACCACCATCCGTCGGCTCCGGTGCCCACACCCACTCACAACCTACGTGGGTAGTGTCCCAATCTCTGCGGCACCCATTGCTTCACCCACATGGCGTCCGTCCCACCACTGGAGCCTTTCACCATCACGGGCCCGCCGCCCTCCCAGGCGGCGCGTTGGAAAGCGTGGGTGGAGCACCTGGAAACCTACTTTGATGCTGCGGACAGTCCAGCGGAGGAGGCCCATGCTCATTCACCTAGGAGGGGTGGACATTCACAAAATCTCAAAAATGGTGCAAGAGGCTGGACCTCCAAGGAACTACGCCACGATGCGCGACACCATTACAGCCCATTTCGAGCCTTACGCCAACCCCGACTACGCCAAGTGCGTCAACAGCCAGATGAATCGGTAGACGTCTTCTATGGAAGACTGAAGGAGCTAGTGAGCACCTGCACCCTCCCTGATGAGGATGACGAAGTCCGGGCCCAGTTCATTCAGGGTTGTGCCGCCTCCAAACTGCGCGAGCGTGTCCTGCAGGAGCACAACATGCCGATGAGGGACATTTTAACGTTAGGACGCTCAAAAGAACTGTCCAAAGCCAGGGCGACCCACATGGATCTCAAGCCTGCCGCAGCGATCAAAGTGGAACCGGTCTGCGCCATTCGCACTGACGCCCGAGACGCCCAGCCAAAGAGCGTCAAACCAAACTCGCACTCCTATAAACAGAGTCCACGAAGTTGCCCATGCGGGTGGTGCGGCGGTCCATACCCCCACGAAGGTGCCTGCCCCGCCAGCGGCAAGGCCTGCAGTGCATGTGGAAAAATTAACCATTTCTCCAAAGTGTGCCGGTCGTCGCAACGGAGGAGACCGAAGGGCCCGCAACGGCAAGTCTGAGCACTCGAACCGCTCCCTGACAGCTCGTCCAATAGCGACATGGACGATGATGAAGCTGCCACTGTCCACGTAGTACAGATGCTGAACGCACTCACAGCCACCCAGCATGCCGCACCCATGTGCAGATATGTGTGCAGGACCATGCCGTAGCGGCACTCATTGACACCGGTGCCACCATCAACCTCATGGCCGCCAGCGTCTACCGGAGCCTACCAAACCCTCCAGCACTTCGCAACACCAAAGCACAAGTATATGCATATGGCACCCACTCCCCGCTGCAGCTATGCGGGGTTTTCCAGGCAGATCTCTCTCACAACGACACGCACCAGCAAGCCAAGGTCTACGTGTCGCAAGAAGGGGCGGGCTTCCTGCACAGCTGCCGCACTGCACAAGACCTCAACCTTATCCAGTTCGCTTTCACCGTGCACGCCCATGACCTGGACCGCCTGCTGCAAGACTTCACGTCTCTATTTGACGGAATCGGGTGCCTAAAAGGCCCGGCTGTTCAACTGCACATAGACAAGTCCGTGGCCCCGATAGCCCTCCGGCACAGGAGGATTGCTTTCCACCTCCGTCTGAAGGTAGAAGCGGAGCTACGTCTCTTGGAGAAAGCGGGAATCATCAAGCGAGTACGAGGCCCTACTCCGTGGGTGTCCCCCATCATTGTCGCGAAAAAACCCAAGCAGCCTGATGCAGTCCGCATCTGTGTGGATATGAGAGTCCCGAACCTCGCCATCAAGTGAGAACGCCACCTGATGCCAACGGTGGATGACATTGTCGGCGAGCTTGCCGGATCCAAGTGGTTCTCCAAAATGGATCTTCGCTCAGGGTGCCACCAGATCCTGCTGCACCCGGACTCTCGCCCCATCACCACTTTCTCCACCCACGCTGGGCTCTGGCGATACACCCTCCTCAACTTTGGTATCTCGAGCGCTGCCGAGGTGTTCCAGAACATTGTCAAGAACGTCCTCCAAGGGCTATAAGGTGTGCTCAACGTGAGCGACAACATTCTGGTGCACGCTCCCACCCTGGAAGAACATCTCCTTCACCTTCAAGCTGTGTTCTCCCGCCTCAGAGACACTGGACTGACCTTGCACAGAGAAAAATGTGAGTTCCTGAGAAAGGACATCAGTTTTTTGGGCTATCGGTTCTCTGACAAAGGCATCGGGCCGGAGCCTGACAAAGTAAAGGACATCCAGGAAGCACCCGCCCCGACGTCGGTGTCCGGAGTCCGCAGCTTCTTAGGTATGGTTACATACTGTGGGCGCTTCATCAAGAACCTTTCTGACTTGACTGGCCCCCTCCGAGACCTCACCAAAGCCACCAGCCACTGGACCTGGGAGTCAGAACAGGAAGAAGCGTTTCAACATACAAAAGCTGCTCTCTCTGCTGACACCCCGCTGGTGTACTTCGACCCCAGACATGAGTCTCAACTGGTAGTAGACACCAGCCCCACAGGCCTAGGTGCGGTCCTAGTGCAACGACAAGACTGTGGGGAATGGGCCCCAGTTGCCTACGCCAGCAGGACACTTACGCCCACAGAACAATGATATTCTCAAATCGAGAAAGAGGCCATCGCAATCCTGTGGGGGTGCCGCCATTTCCACATCTACATGTATGGCCCCCCTTTCACGGTCATTACCGACCACAAGCCTCTGGTCCCACTATTTCAGGGCTCATCATCACGCCCTCCTCCCAGGATTGAAAAATGGGTCCTGCAACTGCAGGAGTTCCAGTTCACGGTGGAATACAAACCAGGCACCCGGAATCCCGCAGACTTCCTGTCGAGGCACGCCCGGCCAGTCACAGTCCCAGAAGCCGCCGAAGCGGCAGCCACGGATGTGAGAATGGTTGTGGAGAGGTCCAGACCCCTCCCGATATCCCTGAAGGAGGTGGTAGAAGCCACAAAGGACGATGACTGCCTCCAGATCGCCATCCAAGCAGTCGCCTCTGGAGACTGGAAGCCGTTGCAAAGCCCAACACTGCTCCGCACCGCGACGGCCCAAGCCACCTTGAAAACCTTATACCAAGTCCTGCAGGAGCTGTCCGTATCAGCCGATGGCTGTCTCCTGAGAGGCCCGTGCCTCATCCTACCGGAAAGTCTGACCCAGCAAGCCGCCCTCCTCGCGCATGGAGCCCACCAAGGGATAGTCAAGTCAAAAAACCACCTCAGGAGCAAGGTCTGGTTCCCTGGTCTAGACCAACAGATAGAGTCCATTGTTCAACGCTGCCCGGTCTGTCTCGCAACTAGCCTACCAAGCAAACCAGCGGCAGTCATCACAGAAGCAGCCCCAAGCGCTCCGTGGGAAAAAGTGAGTGCTGACTTCGGCAGTGTACCGGGAGAAAAATACATGCTGGTTGTAGTAGATGATTTCTCGCTGTATCCAGAAGTCGAAATTGTCTCCTCCACAGCCGCGAGGGAAGTGATCCCCAAATTGGAGAAACTCATGGCCACACATGGGCTCTTTGGCAAAATTCGCACTGACAACGGTCCACCCTTGACCAGTGCAGAGCTAACCGAGTACTTCAACTCCCACAAAGTCAAGCATCGCAGGATAACGCCAATGTGGCTGCAAGCCGATGGGGAGGTAGAACGCCTGATGCGGACCTTGAACAAAATGATTCAGATAGCCCTGGCCTACGGTCACAACTTGGAACAAGCTTTATACCAGTTCCTCCGGGAGTACGGACTCACCCCTCATTGCACTACTGGCATCTCCCCGATCAGATTGTATTTTGGTCGGACTGTGACAGACACCATCCCGCATCATCCGGCGTGGGCCGAAGCACTGAATCCCCCGAACCAGTCACTAGCCAGGCGGACGAAGAACAACAACGAGGCATCCCAGAGAAGACATGCGAAGAAGAGCCCGATCATCATCGTTGACCGCGTGTTTGTGCGAGACCGCCACCCAGGAGGAAAATTCAGGTTACCCTTCGAACTATACCCCTGGACTGCAACCGAAATCAAGGGTACTATGGTAACCGCCCAACGGGGACACGAGAGCGTGATCCGCAATGTATCATTTTTTAAGAGAGTCCCAGACGATGACGCAGAAGAGTTTCGGGCACCCAACGAACTAAGTGCGACGGTCCCAGCGAGTCCTCCCGACCACAGTGGGGACGTCTGCCGACCCCCGTCCTCCGCAGTAGAAGATGCGCAGGCCACACCAGCTCGGGAGATGAGCCGAGATCGGGAACCTGAAGACAGCCAGTGATCCAGAGACTGTGACAACCTACCTGCGTCATCGCCAACACTCTCCGAGCGAAGCAGCCAAGGTCGGTACAACCTGTGGCCATTTCCAAAGCTGTCCCAGAAGTATTGTGACTTCGTAGCCTGCTGCCAGTCAACGAGTGCTGTGCTGACAGCGGACAGGGGAAGCTGCTGTGCCGGCAGACCAAGTAAGACTGTTCCATAAGCGTCCCACTGTCATGGACTGTAATTTGTGATTTGGATGTTTTCCATTGTTCGTCATGCTAATTGTTTAGTTTGAATTGTCTGCTATTGTCCTGGTAGAGGAGGAATGTAATGTTGGGACTCATGAGAAGACGCCACGCCGTTTACTGTGTAAGGGGTGACCTAGGCGGAACCCCTCAAAGGTTAAGATAATGGGCTGGCCCGGCGTACGCCAAACCAGCGTGCTAAAAGTTAATAAATAGCCCGGGGCTCCGGGCGTGAGTCAGTTACGTGCTGGCCACCACTGTAAACAAGGTGTCATGTTTTTATTGCCCGCGTCACCAGGCCCTGGGCCCGACACTACAATCACCATGTTAGGATAACGGCGGCCATATTTGAATGGTCGATGCTTCCCAAGTTATTTTAAGGGGTGGAGCATGACTTTTCACTCCATTTGCTCTTGCTTGCGTAAATCCCTATATTTAAGTAATAACCCGGAACATCTTCTGGATTGAAATCCATGAATTTCCTCCTAAACTGGAAAAATATATTTACTAAGACACCTATAACGCACTAGATCACTCATCACTTTATGTGCTGTTCAATTAAGTGCCTCTTTTTAGATTGTACAGGGAAACCAGCTTTATCTTCTCTACCATATTCTATAAAGGGGAACTAGTGTAAAGGAACCGGTTCCTAAATGTATCTTATAGTGGCTTCCTTTTATCGAGCGATATTGAGGTGGTTCCATGGGATCGAATCATTCAATACCTGTTAGAAGGTGGTTCTGACACTCTGGGCTGCCCGGATTTTTCGCTTTTTGAGCACCTATTTGTTGAGCTTTTACTGTGGGAGAGCCTCATATGTTGGGACTCACCCACAGTAAACTCATGATGAAAGAGACTGCGTGTGGATATTACTGGTGTCCCCCTAGCTTGACTAGGCCGCTGCGCAGCAGCTGGAGTAAGGAACACCGGGCTGGTTACATGCAGACACCTGTGTACATGCGTGTGCACACGTGTAGGGGCTGCGCAGGGGAGATTCCTGGCGTGCGCAGCCCAGGACCAGATACAAAGTGAATGGTGTGGCAGGACTTATGCAGAATTTGGTGGTGACATGGAATAGGCTTTATACACTGGGAAGAAACATGCCAGGGAAAGTCATTGTGTTTTACTGTGTTTTTCACTTCATTATTTCCCTATGGGGAAGTGGAGCCCATAGGCTAGTGTGACTTTCCTAAGGCCTACAAATTCCAGACACGCACTAAAGTCCACTGTAACGGGTGTGAGAAGAAGTATTCTGCAGAGTCCAAAGTCATATTTGTACTGCTTTTGGGTCATCCATAAATGTTATAGTTCTCTGAGTCAGTTCATAACCAGGGCCTGGCTGGGGGCTGACCCCAGCAGCCTGGATTGATAACCTTCCCTCCGAGGAGAGAAGCTGGGTGGAGCTGCAGGCTAATCCATCAGCAGCTGTCACTGGGTGCCTGGCACCAAGCTGCACGAGGGGGAAGGCAGCTCTGGGGGGAAGGGGCTTTCAGAGACCATGAGGCAGGAGACCCTGGACGACGCCATTTTGAACAAACCCAGAGGCCTGGGCAGGAATGAGGGAACAGGGGCAGAGAAGTGATGTGTCGCTGTGTGATAGGGCAAACAGAGACTTCCTGCCAGCCACCTCCCCAACTTCTTAAAAGTGTTTGCACAGGAAGAGGAGCTCTCTCTGGGGTGTGGTCTGCTGAAGCAGAAGGTGCTGGAGCCTGGCGCAATGGGCAGTTGGAAGGATAAACCCCCTGACTGTCCCAGGATCCTGAACAGCGCCAGGAAAGGAGACCAGGACCAGTGCGCAGAAGCAGGGTCCTCTGCGCAGGGAGAACAGAGGCCCAGGAGGAGAGCCAGGCGAAAGGCTGGCGCAGGGAGCCAGTGAAGACAGCTCCCTGCTGAATCCACCCTCTTGGAGACCAAGAGGGCAAAGGAGGGTGCTCCCAGTGGCTGGGGAGCGCCACCAGGAGCAAGAAGAGGCCAAGATCATGAAGATCAGACCCCTGGGGGCTGAGATATGCCATCCAGAAGGTAGGCGACCTTTGACCTCGGAGGATCAACGATGAAGTGCGTGGGGCTCCGCCGCCATCCCAGAAGTGCCCCCGGGGTGGGTCAGGTCCCGGGGGCTGCCCCCACAAGAAGAAAAGTCTGGGAGCGCCATTGCGCTCCCCGTGAAAAATGCCCTCCTCGGAGTGCTAGCAGCCCCCCTGGCCCCGCCAAAACCGGAGGCAGGGGAGCGCCATCGCGCACCCCTGGGAATGGGAGGAGGGGCCCGGGATCCCAACTCCGGGCCCCGTGTGAGAAGAGGAGGCGGGGGAGCACCGTCGAGCCCCCCGCGAAGAGGTCGTTAGGGGCCCGGGACCCCATCCCTGGGCCCCGAAGCAAAGCCGGGGAGCGCCGTTGCGCTCCCCGTGAAGATTTCCCCACGGGGTGCCAGGAGCCCACCCTGGCCCCCAGTGAAGACGGGCAAGACGGGGAGCGCCGGCGTGCTCCCTGCGAAGAGGAGGAGGAGGGGCCCGGGACCCCATCTCTGGCCCCGAAGCTGTGAGGGGGCCCGGGACCCCATCCCCAGGCCCCAAAGTGAGGAGGAGGTGGGGGGAGTGCCATCGCACTCCCCCGAAGACCCGCGGAAGCGGGGAAGCAGCCTCCCATATGCCAGCCGGAGCGGGCAGACCAGAAAACGAATGCCGGCTCCCGCTGCAGCATGCAAAGGTGCTAGGCAGTCGGGGAGCCGGCGGGAGCCGCCGGGGGTGGGGTCCCCGAGCGGCTCTCCATCGATGAGGCCAGATGGGGTCCCCGGGTGGGACCGGGGCCCCAGAGAAGAGACGTGGTGCTCGGGGCCCGGGTGGGACCGGGCCCCCGCAAATAAGCAAAGCGGCCGGGGGTGGGCTCCCCGAGCCGCAGGCACTCACCTGGGGGTCCGGGTGGGACCGGGCCCCCCAACGGTCGAAGGACGCGGCCAGAGGCCCACATTGCGGCTCTCCCCGACACAGCGGAAGAGCTGCTGTTCCAATATGCACAGAAAACGAGGAGCCGCCCATAATGCCTTGCAGGCCTGAACTGGCCTGAAAGGGGGAAAAACTGCTGTTTCTCTGTTTGTGGTGGCCCCAGGAGAATGGGGTCACCACCAAGTGAATGCCAAGGGGCAGGGGGAGCTGCTGGAGAAGCGCAGTCTCCCCCAGCCACGAAAATGGAAGTCCCTCCCTAAGTCTCATGGGGACTGGAAAAGAATAACCCCTCAAGGGCTCAGCCAGCATTGAATCACCTCTTGGGCTGGAACTTTTGTTCTACAGCTGGGGGTGTATTGAGAAGTGCATCAAGGAGTGAAAGGCTGAGTTGGGGATGTCTGGAGGAGGGCATTCCCTGGAGATTAAGTGGTGTAATTGCACCACAAATGCACTTAACCACGTTATTTCTTTTAGGGGCACTGAAAGTCACATGTGCAATGTGAAGTACCTGTGTAAAGTGATGTCATAAGCAAAGTGGGGTTATGTTGTCAGACATTCCTGCTAGGTTGTCTGGCTGTATCGGCGTAATCCTGTGATTTCATCTGTGATGCCTTTAGAGGCTGTAATTGCAATGCATTCTAATGATCCACAAATGGAAGGAGTACTGTCATTCTAAAGTGATGCTTTAACATGTATTCTTGCTGCTGTGCTTAGGTGAAGAACCCAGACTGTTAGCCCTTAAGATGTAGAGGTGTATACTTCATGGTCAGTAGGAAATGCTCAGTCAGGGTTATGTGTCACCAAGGCAGTGTTACCCATTTTAAATGCTTGTTGAGATAATGGGGTGGATCGCCACTGGGATGGTGCCAGTGCGCAGGGCCCTCGCTCCAGGTTATGTTCAGCTAACTGCATTTGGGGGAAAGATGATGTGCATACATGGGAGTGGTGGTACTAGACCCCCACCCCCCATGCGGGAGGGGTGGAGATGTTATGCAATGTCACAAAGTAATTCCAACAGCTTATGTATATTTGTAAATTGGTGCATAGTATTGAGTATTGTGTGTGTTTAATAAATGTACTCTTACTTTTATAAAGCAAAGTCAGAGTGGACAATCAATTATTGAGTGTTATTTCTGCGCACCTGTAATGGCGATTACTAGCCCACACCACCTCCCTTGAGTAAGCCTCAGACTGCTCTGCAACGCTACCCTCTGAGAGTCAGGCACTACAATTGGGTGTTTGGTTCCCAGTGAAGGACAAATGTAGTCATGTTATTTGTGCAGGCCTCACAGATACTGCCTCGTTTTCCAACAATACCTTTTCGCTGCTCTGGAGCCTATGAACCCACCTTTGTGGGTTCATAGGCTCATAGGTTCATAGAAAAGAAAGCTCATGCAATCTCTTATTGTTATGGAGAGGTACTGTTTATCTATAACCACCCATCTCAGATCCATTTCAGAGTGTTGCATTTTGAGGAAGTGTGCGGTCAATTTTGTTGTTACCTTTTTGCACCTAATGTTGCTCATATTTTCAAGGATCCTGACTTTTATTCGTCTTGTCGTCATTCCTAAATATTGGTAACCGCAAGGGCATTTGATGAGATAGATCACATTTTCAGAATTGCAGGTAGTGCGGTTTCACAATTCCCATGGGTACTTTAGACCCAAGTCTACTGTCTTACTGTTTGTGGTTAAAGGGCATGCCCTACAGCTTCCAAATGCTTAATGCTCAGTAATGGGTGGTACACCCCAAGACGTCAGATCTGCCCTCCCTCTAGGCTTTGTTGTTCGAGGTCTCGTGTGTATTAAGATATTACTGATGCTCGCGCTTTTCTTAAAGGAAAAGAGTGGCTTCTTCAAGTTCAATCCATTAGAGTTGAGGATACGCCAGTTCTTCATGATAATTTTTTTAAAGCAATTTCAAGCTGTATTAAATGTCGTGACACAGATGTTTCTATTGTCTCTCTGTCTTTCATGTGCCTCTAATAGAGAGTCTCTGTTATTGTTTTTCGCTCGTTTCCAGGCCCACTTGACCACATGTTGTGGATAATGCCATTCTTGTAGGTTGTCACTGAGTTTTCTGGTCTCTTTCTCAAAGTTGCTGACCTCTGAGCAGTTCCTTCGCAAGCGGAGGAATTGTCTGTAAGGTAGATTTTCTCTGAGGGATTTTGGATAAAAACTATGGAAAGATAGAAGATTATTTCTATCCTTGGGTTTGTGAAACACTTCGCTCACCAATTTACCATTTTTCGATGTTCTAATCAGCTCCAGAAAGGGAAGTGACTCAGTGGTAATGGTTGATGTGAAAAACAAATAGGGGTTCCTGCCGTTCAACCATTTGAGCAATTCTTCTCCCTTTGCCCTGTCACCCTGCCAGGTGACTAGCACATCATCAATGTATCGTCTCCAAACCTTCATAGAGTCCACAAAGGGGTTAGCAGGCGAGTATATATTCTCATTCTCAAAATGTGACACATACAGGCATGCTAAACTTGGTGCAAAACAACTTCTCATGGAAGTTCCATGAGTCTGTAAGCACAAGGTGTCATTGTACTGGAAAAAATTATTTGTAAGTGCCAATTCAGCAAAGCACAGAATGAAGGTTCTTGGGGTTTGATGTTCCCAGTACGCCGCAAACAAGATGTTTTCTGTCACTCAGGGGGATGTTAGGTTAGAGTAATTCAATGTCTAATCCTATCAGAAGATCGTAATTCGATCAAAATTCTTATCTTTGATCAAATGCAAGACTTCCCTTGTGTCTTTTAAATAAGCCGGCATTTTTTCTACTATTGGCCTCAAGTAGAAATCACAGAATTGTGATAAGGGTTCTAAGACTGAGTCTATTCCGGACACAATAGGCCTCCCAGGCAGGGGCCTGGTGATCTTGTGTACTTTTGGCAGTGCATAATAGTATGGGATCTTAGGTTTTTGTCTGCAAAGGAAGTTTGCTTCATTTTGACATATCTATCCATTGGTTAATGCTTCCTCCACTAGGATGTTGATCTCCTTTTGGAGCTTTTGTGTTGGATTGTTCCCTAGTATCTCATAATTTCTCCTATCTCCAAGGAGGGGTAAGCATTCCGCATTATATGCCTCCTTTGATTGGATAACGATCGCACCCTCACTTATCTGCTGGTTTAATAATAATACAAGGATCTTCCTTCAACTCTTGCATTCCTTTCTGTGAAAATAAACCCAGAGGGATTAGGATTATAATGAGGGACCAGTATCCTGAGGAAGGCCAGTGACCCAGTAGGGTGTTTGTAGGTGACTGAAACATGCTGGTAGAGGCTGATGGGGTAATGGAGATGTAGCTCCTCCTTTATACCCGCTTTCTAATTTTTAACCCTGTCAAGGGGGGCCAACAATAAATAAATATATAGGCACCCAGTTAGACAGTTTTAAACACAATTCTTTCTGCAATAGGGATCCCTCACATGAAAACACTCTTTTCTTTTCTATAAAAAAACAAGCGCTTCACCATGAGTGTTGGTCTGCACCAGGGTGTGTCAGTGGCCCTATGATGAAGCATGCCACTAAACAGTGGGTGAGGGCATTCAACAAAACCTTTTGAATTTTCCAGTGGGTATTTTCCTTTTCTTTCTTTTCTTTCTTTTCTTCGTTTTTCACCCTTCAAACATTTTTTGATTAACATGTTCCCAGCTCCTTAATACAGGAGCAGGGTTTTGTCCTTCTTGTGTAGTGAGGTCTATAGTAAGGTTGGGAGAATGAGGGAAGGCTCATTCTCTAGTCCCTTCTTGTTTGTGTATGCATATTTACAAGCCCCTAGCCCACCGGAGCGTCATTTCTTTTAATGCTCCAGTAGCGCTGTTTGCTGGCCCATTTTTTCAAGGCCACACAAAGCCACTTTGCATGACTTTACACGGCCTTGTAAATATGGCCCTCTTTCACACAGTATTCTGCATTAAAGCGGCATGTCATGGTTGTTGCTGTGGGTGTTCCCAAGGGAAGAACCCAGGGCATTTTGACACTGCCCCAGATTTACAAAGATTGGTAAATCTGAGGCGGCACCAAAAACTTTCAAGGAGAGGCATTAAAGTTTTTTGCTCTTTTTATGTGTGCTGCATTCTGCGGCACACATACAAGGGGAAAAATGCTATTAATTATTGTTTATGTGCAGGAAGCTGTCCCTTCCCGCACAAACACAATCAAGCCTGCTTTGACGCACGGCTGCTGTTTTAGCGCCGATGCAGAGGAGAGCACATGGTTGAGCTGTATTCCTTTAAACATGCCTGCATTTTTTAAATGCTTGGTACAGCAAAATTGCTTGCGGCGCCACGCTGCACCTTTTAATTCTAAATATCCTCCCCAATGTCTTACAAGTAGCAATAACAATTATGATTGCTGTGGTGATGTGTTGAGGGTGCAGGCTAGTCCAGAACTGCTTAAATACACTAAGCCAACTTTTAGGTAAAACATCTGTTTGGCAGAAGGGTTCAATCTAGGCAATAAAAATTGCCATGACTGTTAGCCACTCTCATTTTCTGAAAATCTGATAATCCACCATATTGTAGGTAGCATTAGATAATAGAAGAGTTAGATTTAATCCATGACAAATAAGAATCTTCATGAATGTCCATTCGTATGCACTTGCACTCTCATAAATCATGAAAGTCCATTTAATGGTTTTTGAGAACCTTGCAATTCTCCACATATTATTGCATTTGTTTAGTCACAAACTCTCTGTAAAGAGCAAAGGTAAGTCTGAAATGTTCGTCTTAATAATCAGAAAAAGAGAAAGTAACCATACTGAAATTTTAGGAGAAAGTGTGGTTAAAACAAATGTCATTGATTCCGGATTCCGGAAAAGTACTTTTGTTTGAAAATACTGTTAATTATTTAGATGTATTATTTTTCTTAGCTGCTTCCTCTATCAGGGATGGCTTCTTTATTAAAAGCCCAGGAAAGGGGGTGCAGAGAAGGGGTAGCTATGTTTGGAAGAATCAGAATATTTAGTGGAACCTTTATGTTTAAAATATGATACGGGTTCAGAGATCTTCACAGTGATAAGTTAATTCTGGCTCTGTAGTTTCGAGACAAATTTAAGGAGCTTTTTAGTGAAGTTTGTTGCACTAAATAATCCATCTTTTTATTAGGCAATCTTCACTCGAGGGGTAGCCAAGTGGTATCCTTCCAATTAGACATTACCGTGGGTCCTTCCTTCCTCCTATTTGGATATGTGTAAACATTCTTGAGTTTAGTCAACTAACTCAATATCTCTACATGATTAATCTGCTCATTACACTCCAATATTGCTTCCGAGAAAATCATTGCAACAAGACTATGCTATCATGTGTATCAGCACCATGGGACAGAAAATCCACACCCAGTAATTTACAAATATGTACAAGCAGGTGGGTGGAAATACCTATGGTGACAACGTCCTAAAACTTCACACCCCCTCGAGAGCCCTGAACCTTATAACAACCATACCCCCTTAAGTATTCTAGAACCAATATATGGGGATTTTGTTGTCAAAAGGTAGGCTTACTTGCTTTTTCAGGGTCATCACATTAATAAAAGCAGAAATATATCCAACAAAACCAATGCAATACTATTAAAAATCACTATGGATGGTACCATCTTACAATGACATTCATTAAAGTTGTTAAGATTCACTGTTGTTAACCTCGTTATTGACAAAGTATTTCCAATCAATTCAATGACCTTCATTCAAATATACAATGATTGACTATTAATGTGGTGTCTGTCAATCAAGCTTTTTCATATTCTTGATTAAACCATTTAGTATTCCGTTATCAATTAAGCATTTTCAAATCAACTTAATGTACACAGTGATTTTTTTTTACTTTTAACATGCTGCAAAAAACACCCACAATACAAACCAATAGGAAACCACATACACTTCAGAGCCTGAGGACAAAATCCTAAGCTCTAGGAGCTTTGAAACAATAATGAACTTCCCCTGAGGTCTTCTATGTAATTCCCTGGGGGGGGGGGCAACATGGCGGACGCGTGAGCTCAGAGCTCAGCACCAGCCTGTGAATTATCCTGGGGAATCTGTGAGCCAGGCTGATCCGAGTTGAGGCAATGGTCCCTCCGGAGCTAGAACAGTGCTTGAGCGACCCGGGGGCGAAATTGCAGCAGTCTCGGACGTCGGATGGCGGGGGAGAATTGAGGCCCCGGGCGTGCTCCCAGGACCTGAGCGATAAAGGCTGGGAGGTAAGATGGCGACGCTCGGCCGCAGCCGACTGGGTGAGCCTGGGGGCCGCGACAGTCTGTCTCCCCTGGCCGGCAGCGGGGATATTGTGCAGCAGGAGACATGATGAAGAGACCAGAGTCGCGAGTGCCAGCGATGGCCCAGCGCGCAGTCCGGAGGCCGATGCCCGGCTGCACCTGAAGGAGCGGGCCCAGCGTCATCAGTGACCACTTGCCCTGCTCGCTGATAGGGATGTAGGCTCAGAATACCCGGTGAGAGCAGCACCCCTGCGTGGCCCCGGGGGATAGATGGTGGAAGCCGGGCCCAGCATAGCAGGTAAGCGTATGAGAAGTGCCCATGAGGCGGGTCCCGATAGTGATGAACCCGGGCAGACAAGTGAGGAAAAAGGAAGGGAAACCCTGTATGTGGCAAGCCGTGGCACTGCTGGGAAGGCAGCTGGGGCAGAGGAGCCAGGCTGAGAAAACGCGGAACACCTGGCTAGCAAAGAGGAGCGGGGAGCAGTGAGGTGTCTCAACAGATAAAGAGAATAAACCTGAAGTGTGGAGGAAGCACGGCAGGAGAGGCACTGGACAACCTGAGCTGGTCGCGAAGGCACAGTGGGGGCTCTAGCCCAAGTGACTGTTAAAGCTGTTGGACACACTTGCGGCCTAGCAGGCCCAACGAGGGTGGAGCCAGGTGCACAGCCTGATGGGCAAAGGGAGCTGATCGGCGTAAAAGTGAGGCATTGCTCAAATCGAAAGAGGAAGTGTAGCCTAGCACAAACACTGGGCTAGATCACATGATAATGCTGGCGACAGTGCAAGAACCAGAAAATACCGTCAAGCACTGATTGAAGTGGAGGCTACAGAACAGTAAAAACACGTGACTGCCGGTCAGGGCAGATTGTTAGTGCCCCACTGGTTGGTGGAAAAACGCACAACATCATGGGCAAGCCTCAGATCAAGTCAGTGGGAGCCCCTCTGACACAGGAGGAAGAGCCCTTAGCCCCACAACAATTGAACATCCAACCCCAACCATCAACAGACCCAGTGCACCAGCAGCTGGCCAAGATCCTGGAGGCCATAGCGGATACTAAGACCACCCTCCACCAGGACATCAGCACTGTCTTGGTGAGGCTGGGGCTCCTCCGCACTGAACACCAAAAGTTATCCGGAAGGGTAAAGACAGCGGAAACAACAATAGCGGCCCTTGACCCCATGCAAACGTGGCGTCACATCAAATTCGGGAACTCACGACCAGAGTGGACATCCTTGAACGCAGAGCAGAAGACGCAACAGGTGAAACAATATCCGCGTGGTGGGCCTGCCGGAAAAGGTAGAAAATGGGGACATGATCGGCTACCTGGAGACCTGCTCCAGACGGTAGTTGCGCCGGAAGGTTTCTCCACATTTTGCACCCTGGAGAGAGCACATCGAGTCCCTGGGAGACCCCCGGCCCTGGGCCGGCCCCCACACTCGGTGTTGTCCAGACTGTTGCACTATAAAGATTGAGACCTTCTTCTGCAGAAAGCGAGATCAGATGGCCCGTTCACAGTGAAAAATATTAAGGTATCCATCTTCCCCGACTACACTCTTGAAGTGCAAAGAAAAAGATTGTCCTACCGAATATACACTGTTACTATGCATGCGAATACATCGCATGCCATTACAACGCGGTCGTTACTACGACCCATTGTTACCACGCATACAATTACATTGCAAGTCATTACTACGACTTGCTGTAGGGGGCGCACTGGACTTAGGAATAGTATTATTTACTATTCCTACTCCAGTTTGTGCAACAGCAGGGAAGGTGTTAGATTCTAAATCCAACATCAGTGCGCCCCCTACAGCAAGTCGAGGTAATGACTTGCGATGTAATTGTATGCGTGATAACAACTCGGTAGTTGTAACAACCTCATTGTAATGGTACCGCGTTGTGGAGACAGCATTGTAAATGCTGTTTCTCGTCCGACCTGCAGGTAAAGAAAGCCCTACGAGAAGAAGGGTTCCAATATTCATTGCCCGCCTGCGCATAATGCTCGATGGACAATCATATTTCTGTGAAGATCCCAAAATGGACTGGGACTGGTTCGAAACATACAAAACTGGGAATGCATCAGGAGAAGGCAAGCCCATGCGGAGACAACGAGATGGAAATCTACGGAAAAGACTTAGGAAAGGGCTCCCGAGGGAGGGATCGAAGAGACCGAGCCCCTCACATACAGAGAAAGAAAGCGCAGCAGCGCTGCAGGCGGTGACAGACATGATGAACAATACGGAGGCTCCCTCTGAGGGAGGATCGGGCTCAGCTAAAGGAACAGAGGGATCAGAGTCTGAGGCCTCTGGAACCAGCAGTGTGATACTGCCGATAGTCAGCATCGGGACTGCAGACAATATCATTTAACGATGGATCGGAGAATCGGCAGACGGTACCGGCTGTGAAGGAGAGCCATATGCAGAAAGACTCAGTGGAAACTGACTTGGCCCAGACGAATCACATAAGGGCTGGTGCAGCACGGCGGAACACCGAACGTACCCTACTGGCCGAACCCCCCCGACGGGTGGGCACCGCTGTGGCTCCTACCCTACAACGGTGGTTAGTGATTGAGACAATGTTTGGGCAGCTGACCGTTGTTGACCTGCTCTGGGAAGAGGGAGTTGTGAGTTATGGGGGAATGTTGTGTTTTTCTTTTTAAGTGCGGATGCCTTTCCTGCTAAGTGCGAGCAGACAACATGCAGTAGACAACAGTCAGGGAGGGGGGATGGGAACCCGGATATTGCCCGAGCATCACCAGCCATTGCAGTAAACTTAAGGATTGTTACATTTCTCACCTGGAACGTGAGTGGGCTGGACTCAATGAATAAAAGGTGTGCAGTTCTTTGTTATCTGAGGAGGAGCAGGGTAAAGATTGCCCTACTTCAGGAAACACATCTGACACAGAACAAGGTTAAAAGATTGCACATATGATGGAGGGGGCAGGTCTGCGCCACAAACTACTTGGCCTATGCTAGAGGTGCCCTGATGTGGATACGGACCTGGGGTTCCCTTCGAAACTATTAGCACTAAGATAGATAAAGAGGGGAGATATGTGATATTGCATGGGAAGCTAAATGGTAGGGATGCCATCATTGGAAGCGTCTATGCTCCAAATTATGACCAGCTTGCGTTCTTGTGGAATCTCTTGGCCCAGTTGACGGATTTGACACAGGAAAACACAATAATAGGGGGTGACTTCAATTGTGTGAAAGATGTAACCCTGGACTGCTCACACCCCCTCCTCCCGGGGATGCAACCGCACCGTACTGCGGCAGGGTTCCACGAATCGAGCAACCACTGGGGACTTGTGGACACTTGGAGGGTACAGCATGCAACAAGCAGGGAATACTCCTATTTCTCCCCCCTACATCAACATCACACTAGACTTGACGCATTCCTTTGCTCCACAGCCATGAACGAGACAGTTACACACATCGAATACCTGGGACTCACCTGTTTGAACCATAGCCCATTACTCCTCTTTCACCGCCCCCGAGAAATAGACCCCCGATTCCGATGTGGCGGCTCAGACCGGAGATGCCGGAGGACGGCCACTTTAGAGAATGCCTAGATACTTGTATTGACACTTATTTTGCCACAAATGCACACTCTGCCTCATCTGAGCTCGTGGATTGGGAGGCTTTTAAGGTGGTGGTCCTGTGCTACTGCTTGAGCCAGTCGGTCGGAGTGCAGAGAGGTTTATGTTGGGTAATAGAGGAGCTGAAGAAGTGGCCTCATGCACTAGACAATAGACGGGGTAGACGCAGTGGCCCTAGCGGACCTCTCAGATACTAGATCCCAACATACTGAGGCGCTAGAATGACTCCGGAAATTAGACTATAAAGGCCACTTAGCCAAGGTGCATGATGAAGAGGGCAAGGCAGGCCGACTGTTAGCGAGGTTGATTAAACCAGAGTTGCGAGGATCCCATATAACACATATCAGCCACGAGTCAGGCACAATTCTACATGTCCCAGAGGAGGTCAACTCTCTCTTTAGGGAACATTACGCAGCACTTTACACTGACCCACCTCCACCCCCGCCGGATGAAGTCCGGGAGTTCTTGGCACCCCTGCAGTTGCCCAAGCTAGATGAATAGCGCAAAGAATCACTGGGAGGCCCGGTGGCGCTGGTAGAAATAAGACAAGCTATAAAATTAATGGCAGCAGGGAAGACGTCAGGCCCAGATGGCCTGCCAGCCGAGTTCTACTAGGCATTTACTTCTAAATTGGTGCCACACCTGGAAGCACTGTATGCCACAGTGCTGGACAAGGGGCGACTCCCAGCTTCCACACAGAATGCCACGGTGATCCCACTCTCCAAGACTACCACCCCGGGGACCTGAGTAGGGAATTACCGACCACTATCCATTCTCAATCTGGATTTCAAAATCTTGAGCAAGGTGTTGACAATGAGACTGCCCCCGCCCACACTGATCCATGCTGACGAAAATGGATTCATCCCCTCACGAAACACCTCAGCTAATCTCAGGAGGCTATACTCCATTTTATACCATCCGGAGGCCAATACACTCAAACAAGCCGCAATCCTATCGGTGGACCTCGAAAAGGCTTTCAACACCGTAAGTTGGGAGTACCTTATATCGTGCTTGGAGAGGATGGGACTGGGGGAAAGGTAGGTTCGCTAGGTTAAGTTACTATTTGATTGCCCAACAGCTAAGATTCGGATGGGCAGAAATATTTCTGACCAACACGGGATCTCCCGCGGCACGAGGCAGGGTTGCCCCTTATCCGCGGTGCTGTTTGCACTGGCAATGGAACCTCTAGCGGCTCTTTTTTGGCTAGGTGGGATGGGACTGGGACTGACGTTAGCCGGGAGAGAAGCATGATGTCTCCCTATATGGAGATGACTTGTTGATTTATTTACAGGAGGCAGTGGATGGATCAGACACGGCCCTGAGGCTACTAGATAGATTTGCCGGCTTGACGGGGCTGCGGGTGAATAAAACAAAGACCTATCTTTTCCCAGTGGCGGGACTGCTACCGAGACCGCCTACGCTCCCAGGGGACCGTAACTGGGCACAAACCTCATTTAAATACCTTGGCATACATGTCTATCACTCCCTGAGTGATATGCGCGAAGGCAACCTAGACAAAGCATTTTGCTCGCTTAGATCCTGCGTAGCGTTCTGGAGTTCATTGAAACTGCCAGTGATGGAGCGCGTATCGCTGACCAAAATGGTCATGCTGCCCAGACTCCTCTATTACTTTGCGAACCTCCCCCTGGTGCTGCCTAAAAGCTGGTTTGCCCCCCTAAACTCACTGGTGCATGACTTGATCCGGGTGAGGGACGCAGGAGAGTTTTTCTGGTGACATTGCAACATCCGATACGTAGTGGGGGGCTGGGAGTGCCCAATTTTGAATTGTACTACCTGGCCTCCCAGATGCAGTGGCTGTATCAGTGGCTGGGAGGAACCAATGTAGAAGGGGTATTCATGGGAGATTTGGGTGCCTGCCCCACCCTAGTGCTAGCTAAGGTACTGAATTGCTGAACTGTCACACCTTACAAGACGACTCTGCAAACCACGGCATTACAGTGCTGGAAGAAGAGCCTTGCCAAATTGCCTGCGACCCCCAGATACTCACCCCAACTACCCCTGGTGGGCCTACCACATAGAGCCCCACGTCAAATATTCACACCAGAGCAACTGGCAAAATGGGAGAAAGTGGGCCTCGGGACTGTGGGTGATCTATACCAGGAAAAGACACTGATTCCTTTTGTGGAGCATGTGGAGTAGTATGGTTTGCTGGTGGGCCAGTTCTTGCAATATGAGCCCTAGTCTGCACCTTCAGGGAGCTGTGGGCGGAAGGGGAGAGGAACCGGAGACACATCCCTTACTCCATGCATTACTTACACTGGAAAGTGCTGACCACCAAGTAAAGTGGTTTTACACGACGTTTGTGGGGGCATCACGGACAGCATTGCCCAAGATTAGAGAGCACTGGGGACAAGCGTTAAACAAGCAATTTACAGACTAAGAATGAGAAAAGGTCCTAGTTTCCCCCAAGGCGATTTCTTGTAATACGAGACTAAAATATATCCAATTCAACTACGTACACATGACATACCTGACCCCACACAGAATTAGAATGATACATGGAGGGGAGGCGAGAGCATGTTCAATATGTTCCCAACAAGATGCAGACATTATCCATATGGTCTGGAATTGCCCAATACTGACTCCCTTCTAGACAGAAGTAGTAAGGCGAACAGGGGCAACACTGTGGAGAAAAATAAACAACACAGGTGAGGTGTGCCTCCTGGGCCTTTTCCCCGTCTGCTAAAACAGAAGGTGGGAAACAGATTTGTTGACCTTGCTATGGCACTTGTCAAGATGCGAGTATCGATGACCTGGAAGGCCAGCATGGGACCCCAAATAGATAACTGGAAGAGGGATCTCACGAGCTGGGCGGAGGCAGAGACGAGGGCACTCCTCAGAGATGAAGTGAGTGGGGTGCGCAAAAAGCCAATAGCAGACCAATGGAAGGAGCTGGTTCGATCCTAGGAAACCCTAGACATTGAAAACAATGAGACAGAATATGAGGGAATTATGGAGTCCCCGACTAGATCACCTGACCCAACATACAGAAGGTGAGGGGGAGCCCCACCAGATAGGTAACATTCGCCTGGGGAATGCCACAATGGCAGACAGGTCATACCTAGAATCCAGAGAGACTGATGCAGCGATTAACACAGCAAACACAGCGCACCCAGCTCAGACCTCGGGTACATAGCCAGATCCCTCGTAGCACTGATTAGCAAAGATGAGACTGTACGCGGTGATAGGTTAGGCACAAGCTGTAAGGCACAAAGCTTTTCAGTTAAGTTAGAAACAGGCATAGACCAAAAATGCGAATGCTTGAACACGAGCGTAAAAAGTTGACCCTTGGAATGTAAAAAGTATAACTGAAAGGTTTGAATTGCATTGCATATATTCTGCACAATGTATATGATAACCTTGGAAATGCCAATAAACACATGTTTAAAAAAAAATCTATGTAATTCCCTGGGACTTTAGGGTGGCACTGGGGAAACATTTTTGGGGGGTCTCCTCTGGAGCCCACCTCACTCATGGAAGCCCCACATAAATCTTGCATAACATTGGTGGTGCCCCTCCCCTTCCTCACGAACCACCGTAACCAATATGCACATTTTCAGCATTTCCAAAGGACTTATGCTGCACTTTTAAGTCCCAGTTGTTCAGGCCATGCAGCTGTCAACCTTTATTTTTTTTTAAGTGCTGGGCGCTCCTGTCCCTCAAAAGGGCACCAATAGTTTTGGCTGTCTTGCAGGACACCTCTGTGTCAGCAGCTGGGACCCCTTCTTGATGGAGGTCATCAATCTGCAGGAGCAGTCACTAGAAGATCCATGGAAAATCTCCAGGGTCCCCTCAAGCAAGTCCATCCCTCTACAGTCCCTCAGTGGGTGTAAGAGGCCGGTGCCACTGGCCATGGAGGAATACTCCTAGTCCCTTGGTGCCAGCTGGAGTCCAAAAGTCTTTAAGTTGATCCCTGCAGTGGAGTCAGATGGCTTCTTTTTCCAGCTGGGCATTCCTTTGGCAGTGTCACTCCCAGGTCCAGAACATTCTCAACAATGTCTCCCTTGTACAGGGGTTTTTCATTGGGTGTGAAAACACCTAAAATCATCGGGTGATACATCAGCACTCCACCTTTGCCCAAACTCTCCTGTGCAGCATTATTAAATATTCCAAAATGGTGACTTGAAGTGGTCCACTGAAAGACCTTCTCTGAGAGCCTCAGTCCTGCTCCAACTGCCACAACTGCCTGATTCCTTCCCTCCAAAACTTCAAAGGGGAGTTGGGCCTGTGATTGGGTCTACATGTCTAGCTGTGTTCCTTTGTTTCTGTGAGAGTAAGCATTCCTAGGCCAGGTACATTGTTAAAGGTAATCAGCAAATGCAGATTCCACCCCTTCCAGATCCAAGCCCTGGTAAATGGCCCTATTGCTTGGGGAGGCATTTGATCCTCCTCCGGAGTAATTAACTTGGCCCAGTAGGGGGATCAAAGGCCTGGAATCTAATTATGAGCTGAGTCTGAGAATCAGGACAAGTCTCCAAGTGCCCTAAGGAGTTCAGATATCACGAAAGTGACATTGGATCTGCACTCAGGGTCTGTTTGTACCCTGGGGTTGGTACCTCTAGGCCTAAGAAGGGCAAAACTGCACTTTTGTACAGAATTAACTCTTCATGTATAAATCAGTGAAGCATACAGAAGCCCAGAGATTTGTAGAGTCACGCAGCGCAGGCCAGCAAGTAAAGTTGCTGCACTGCTTTGCATGAATGGGAGAGAACAGAACAGTGCTGACACCCTTGTGCCATAGTGTCTGCATTGTGGGAAGCATAGGTTTGGAGCTGGAAGGTGTCCCTTCCAGTACAAAAACTATGCTTTAATGCACGTTCTACTTGGTATGTGTCCTGTGCAATGCAGCACACATGCAAAGTGGGAAACATGAAGATAAATAAAAACATTCCTCCTGGTTAAACCTACCTCAAAAAAGGCGCAGGAGCGTGGTGCAATTCCCTGTCTACGATTCTGTGTACATATGATTTGCGTCAAAACCCATGGGTGGTTGCTTGGGAACACCCATGCCCTGCAGATGGAAGGCCCTCTTGATGCAAAGTAACTCAAAGCAGTGCATTGTGCAGCTTTGCATTATTTTGAGTTATAATCCAACGCAAATTAAGATTTGAGTTGGGTTGTAAATCCCACCACAACACTGTTAAAAAAGTAACGCAAACCTGACACAAAGGGGCAGATTTACAAGCCCCTTGCGCCACTTTTGCGTCATTTTTCCCATGTTAAAAATTACGCAAAAGTGGCACAAGGGGCTTGTAAATCTGCCCCAAAGTGTTTATAAATCAATGCCAGACTATTTAGTAATCATTACAGATAAGGCCTCCATCAGGTGAGCACCAGTCCCTCAAGGCCCCTTCTATGACATGCTACCTGTGCACACACATCGGGCTGTGTTAGACTGTAGTCTCACACGCTCAGCCTGCAAACGTGCACATAGGTGTGTTCACATGTTCCTGTGAAACTAGCCCAAAGCCTTTTACCATAGCAGTGCAGCAGTGGACATTATTTAAAAAGGTGGACTCTGGCTGTTAGCAGTCTCAATCCATTACAACAGAGTTTACAGTGAGTAAGACTCCATGACATTCACAGTACAAGTCCAAATCAGGATAGTCCAAAAGTAAAAACTCCAGAAAGTTACATGGGCAAAACCTGCTTGTTACAAGTTACTACTAGTTACATTTATATTGTACCTGGGACTTATTTGCCATCCTAAATTTCTCTAGGTTTATGTATGTTATTATACAGACTTGGCAATCTCTCCTTTCTTGAATACTGTACTTTAAAACATGCATTTAAAAAAATATATATTTTAAGCATTACTTTTTAATTATTCTCAGCCCTAGGTCAATGGTGGCTAATCCTACACTTCATTATTATGCATTAATCACATCCAACTACATTTTCCTTCGGGGATGACGGTTTTCTCCATTAGGTAAATATTAGAGAGGCGAAAACTCAACATAAGTTGCTTTCATGTACTTACTTGAAATCTCAGCAAAATTACACAAAATGACTTGTAATTACACGAAATGCAAATCTGTTATTTTGTACTATATTTTAGCCCAAATTGTGTTCTTCTTGTGCCAACGTTTCACACATTGATGCATTTTGTGATTAAATATAAGTGCAAATATAAAAGCATCGCAAACAATAGTCACTCACATTTTGTTGTTCCTATACATGCCCAGTACATTTTTACAGCGAATGGTGTGTTGCAGTAAACTGTTGCCACAAATGTCATGTATTTATGCAAAGTGTCATCATGGCGTAATTTCTGGAATTTCGCGTAACAGGTGTAACATGAAATTCCAGAAATTACACCAATTAAGCTGGAATA
This sequence comes from Calotriton arnoldi, assembly GCA_963921515.1. Lineage (NCBI taxonomy): Eukaryota > Metazoa > Chordata > Amphibia > Caudata > Salamandridae > Calotriton > Calotriton arnoldi. The sequence goes on along the minus strand of CAWUFW010011245.1, from coordinate 188,925 downwards.
ATTTACATTTTGTCCAAGCCTATTAAATATCAACCTACTTTTGCTGACAACTAGTATGGGTTTTTGTCACACATGTGAAATCACAACTCTTCATCGCATAGATCAACTTAGTTTTTTGTACCTTTCCAGATTACTCTGTTTCTCCATTTGGGTTTTAAATATTAAGGGATGAATGTTTACTCTATATTGGTATGATTACTTCTCAGGCACTTTTTCTTCATAAATAGTCTGCTACTAGGGGATCATCTGTCTCACTAACTCTAAGTAATTATATATATGGACTATTCTGGATGACTTTCTATACCAATTGGTTCATAGTTATGGAACACAATTACCCTTACTTGAGCACGTTTTTTTTTTTACTCTATTAGCTTTTGCGTATTCATTATTTGGACTGTTCTCTTATGCTATCCTGCTCTATTTTCATGACTATAGCTGTTACATTCAGTCACTTCAGTCACTTCCTCATGAGCTGGTAATGGATGAGGTGATGGTGTCTCGTTCCTTAGTACATATTCTACATTTTTCCATGTCTTGAATCATTTTCACTTTCTTCACTCCCTTTAAGAAGATCTTTTAAAGAATAAAACATTTGTGTCATCGGTTCCTATTGTTAACTAAAATGCTTCAGTTGTCCTTAACCACACTACCATCACAAGGAAACATTGGCACCTTGTAGTTCAGGGACAATAATAATTGAGAATAACATTTAATGAGGACTATCATCAACACTGGATCAAATTTGAACTGTTGATCCTTCTACAATTTTTCAATGGATAATTGTACACCACCCGGAAACAATATTTTCATAGGGCTTAGGTATGTTCTCATCAGCAGATTGTTCTATATGGCTTTGCATGTGAAGACGCATCGCATTCTGATGAGTACATAATATAGTACATGGTTATAATACAGCGGAAAGGGGCTTTACCAAATTTTACCAACAGGACCTAATGTTAGTACCTTGGAGTCCCTTTCATGCTGCATGAGTTTAAAACAAGTTACCAAATTTCATTTTGGTCATGTGGTCCTCTCTATTCAATGGACCTTTGAGAGATGTCAGGGATTGGCAAAAGATTGACAGAATACCAACTAAGAGGACCTAAACAAAGAAATAATTCATTCAATATAACCAAAATGACATTAATAAAGACAGACTCTGATTATTTTTCAATATGCTTTTATCTAAATTAATGTGAATGCTCATCAAGTACAGTACAGCTCGAATCATAGATCACCACACAAGAGAAACAACATTATAGTAATTCATAATAACATCCCAAAACTGTGTCATGAGAGACTGGATAGGCGAAGAGACAAAAGAGTAAAGAACATTTGCAAATAAAATTAATGCAAATTCCGAATATCATACGAACCTAGAAATAATTATAGCACGAAATGCTAATAGTCTGGAAAGCTAGTCTCCAGCCAGAAGAGTAAGCTGGGGCACCCTCAAGAAGGTATGAGGAGCAAAGTCAAAGAGTCAGGTTCAGCAGAACAACAGCCAGCCAATTAGGTAAGGAAACAGCAACACAGCTCTCTCCCCTCGCAAAGTCAAAATCTTTCTCCCAAGCCTGCCTAACTAAAAATTCTAACACTAGTAATTATAGCCTAATTCACTAAAGATCCAACCCCCCATGTATCAAAACCCAAAAAATCCTCGAAACCCATTGGACTAGGCCAGGGAGTGTCTGATCACTCCACTTCCATTTGCACCTGACTTTCAACAGTACCTTTGTCTTTAGAGAACTTCATCATTGTCCTTCAGCAGAGGAAACTCCGATAATCTCTTCCACGGCTTGCACATTTCTCCAACTCGCTAATGTATCACACTTGCAGCATAAGTGTCCACCTACTCCGGTTGGCAAGGAAATTCCATTAATAACATTCATTACTTCCTCCACACTGCCTTGGCCATCATCAAAAACTCACGAAGGACAAAATACATTTCTTTGCAGCCTACATTTTAAAAAGCAAATTAAACCTAAAAGACTCTTGAGGCCTTCTCTGCAGAGCAGTAAAATGTACTCTAGGAAAAACAAATACACATGTGAATATCATTGTCACTACAAAGCTTCACTATTAATGCTTCTATAAATGCTTTGCATTTCTCTTCATGTTATGTACATTGTTATGTACTTTTTCAAACAGTTAGTGAAAAGGAAAATATCATGTCTCTTTTAAACTTATGGCTTCTATCATTATTTTCTTTTGGCTGCTATTTCTGCGTTAATCATTTTGCATCTACGGCCTACTAGAAAAGGTACTGGAATTACTGATTTCTTTCCAAAACGAATTTGGCAATTTAATCTCCCCGTTTTTAGTTTTACACTGTTAATTTTCACACAATTTTGTTAATAATCCACACAATTAGAAGTTTGATCCGAGCAGGTTTTATTTCGCAAAATCCTGCTCCATCAATCCCCCCTTTGATGGTGACTTAAGCCATCATAAAAACCCAAAAATCTGATTGTCATCAGGTTATACTACCTAAAAAGCAGCAGTTTTCTTCTGTTTCAACCTAACCCCATCTATGTCTTTTAATATTTCATAGTAGTTTCCTCTTCTGTCTTCCAAATCTATTTCTTCTCTCTTTCTCTTTCTTGCTCTCCGTTTAGTCTCTAGTGTTTGTTTCTTGCACTTACAACACTTATATATTAATACCAGCGTTAATATCCCTGTAGCAACAGCAATTATTGGTGTTAGTATTCTTCCTAGCAAGCTATTACCAAAAGCTGAAAACCAGTTGCCCACTGAAGAGAAACCCTTACCAAGTTTCTCCCAATCACCGTCAACCTTCAGTTCAGTTAAATCTTCCCATAAATGCGTAATATTAGTAATATATTCCTCTAGGTTCTAACTTTTGTCAGGGATATAAGTGCAACAATGTTGAATTTTCAACATGCTACAGACTCCACCCTCTTTTGCCAATAATATGTCAAGAGCGAGCCGATTTTGTAAAACCATAGATCTCATAGCCACCATTTCTGTGTCAATCATTAAGAACCCACCAGCAGTGTCTGTTGATAAACGATCAACCACCATGGACAATTTTCTAATTTTATGTGAATTCGAAATCTTTCCCCTATGACGCCAATCCAGAGTCATTGCAGCATATGTCTCATCCTTTTTAGGTCGAGCCTAGCATTGCAGCGCATGTGCTGCTCGCTTTGCGAGGCATGCAGTATTCAGTATAGCGTGAAAGCTTTGTGGAAGCTCCGCCCACTCTCTGCCCATCTTTTTCATTGGCTTAGGTCCTAAATGCTGCCTCTGGATTGGTTTTAGGCTTGCTAGTTCCTCCTCATGACGAGCATGTCGTCATTTGTACCCTTCCATGGCTACTGGCCCCTTTACTTTACCCTTTACTTCGAGTGTTGCACAGTATGTTTTTTTATATTGTGAGCACGATTTTCTTCCCGTGCCTCCCCCTCCTGCAGTCCGTGCCTTCTCGGCCCCCCCACCCTCCTGTTGTTCATGCCTTCTCACCCGCCCGTTTGCAATGCAATAGGTCTCGCGTAAATGCGAGTACTATTGCATTGCAAATGCTTGTTTAATTTAATTACTATGGTGCCCAGTTCACATATATAGTGCGTGTTTACGCACCACTTGTTAATTATTTATTCTTGCTTTCTTATGACAGTGCCTCTGCTTCCACTGTCAGCGCGATGGGTCCACAGACACTGCACGCTTTCCCTTTAAAGAGCGTGTGTTGCTCCTCAGCCTGGAAACGTAGCTTTTCCTTCCTGTTCTCCCTTCCCCCGTTGATGGGAAGGAGCCCCGCAGCCAGCAGCAATCACACGTCCCTCCCGTACCCTACTCCCAGCTCAGCCTTCAGCGAGAGCAAGCCTGACCGAGGCCCCTTCCCAAGCCTGCCCCTCCAGCACTGAGCCAGGCAGAGCTGGCAGTCCATCTCCCCATGCTCGGGCAACCACTGTAGGGACGGAGAGGGGGAGCTGGAAAGAACAGCTGCAGCCCTTCTCTGCCTCCGGAGACCACTTCTCTGCTCTCTTGCCACAAATCCCCCTTTCCTGGTTTCTGCCTGGCCAGGCTCGATGTGTGCAGCTTCACCAAGCCCCCACTCGCTGCTCCGACAGCTATTCTCATGTAAGTTCCAACCAGCCCCACTTTCAATCATGTCTTCTGCAGCCCGTTCCCCCGCTGTGGAATTCTGTAATTTCTTTTATTTCTTTGTGCGGTTTTCTAACTAGATCCAAGGGCATCAATGCAGTAATATAATGTGCCTAGTTATTTTAATGAGGCAAAAGGCGTGCAATCGGGCAAGGGAATTTCCTACTACACGAGAACGCACATACGCCTTCCTGCGGAAGGAAGAAGGGACTTTTAAACTTACACTTTCAAGCATCAGTAGCAGGGATTACATGGGAGTAAAGGAAAGATCCAGTAATTGTAGGTATGCTTGTAACTAGAAGCTCTCATTATCCTGGGTTTTCAAAGCAACTCAAACATAAAAAACAGCCTGCACACCGACTTCGAGAAGGAAACGTAGTTCTGTTGCCTGTAAATATTTGGATGGGAATACAGCTGTGCCCTATGGACAGAGATCATCTCAAGTAAATGTCTCTTGGCTTTTTTTTAAAATTAAAATTGTATTCTCCAGGGATGTTTTCGTATTCTGCTGCTTCTGAAAGAAGTGCGCTGGTGATTAATGACCTCTTGCTGTAGAGTTGTATGATAATTACTTATGGCATACAATAGTGGGCCGGTTAAATGTCTCGACGTCAAAATGACACCAGTGCCAACAAAGTCCTAGCACCAATTGTACTGTTCAGGGATAAACAGCTGGTTTTGATATTTTTTTAAGCCAGCTCAGAGCTTATGCCATTTTCGCTGGTAAATACTGTATATTTGAACAACCTCATTCGATAAAATGGGCAATACCCGAGTAGAAGTGTATTGCCAACAGTATCCTGTTGAAATGGTTTCCTCTGGTGTGCTGTGTTAATTTGCTTGTTTAATAGGTAACCTCTTCCGGCATACACTTCTTTTTCTCCAGTTTGGCACCATTTTGGAATCAGGTCCACAAAACTTGAAATGAGCGACAAAAAGAAGTGAAGAATCTTTCCATCTTGCAGTGCCAGCATTGCTGTAAAATGTCGAGCCTGCTTCTGCATCCTGGTAATGAGTATTTGGAATCTAGAACTCATGTTATCCAATCTGGCATATCGGAAATCTCGTAGGACCCATGCTAACAAAGTCATCATGTTTAGATATCAGGGAGTAAACAGGAACATATGTTACAAATGGTATCTAATTATAATATCTCATTCAAGTGGCAATAATATTATTATTCAAAGAGGCACATAATGAAAATAATAGTGTTGATAATATCGATAAAAATAACAAATACACTAGACACCACACAATTCCACAACAGTTCCTCCAATTCAACCCACATAATTGCACTCAAACCGCATACATCCACTCCACTGCAAACCAAAACACATGGGTAAAAGACATTATCATTTATCTATGGCGGCCGCTGACATATTGAGTGCGAGTGCTGACTACTGACTTGGACGGGGTCGGACTGATGCTCGCGTGAACTTGTGGAGTTTGACATTTTGCTTCATGAAACATTTATCATGATGTTTCCCTTTTTGCTACTTAACGCTGTCTTTGAATGATTATCTGGTCATTTGTTGCCGTCTGGACATGTTCTGAAACTTGTATTCGAAACCTGACCGCTGACATTATAAACCCAGATTTTGATTGCTATTATTCTTGACATATACGAGTACCGTTTTTTGAAGCCTTGAAAAAGTCGTTTTACGACGAAACACGTGTTGGCTGTGTAATTTCCGACATCTACGTGCCGTTATATTTACAAAATCAACGTGTCAAGACTTTGGAATTTGCTTTTTCTTCCTTTCTGTATTAAATATTTTACTGGTTTATTGTGCACCAGTTTGAACTTTTTTGTGTTGTGCTCTGTCAACTAAAATTTCATATGTTACAAATGGTCTCTAATTATAATATCTCATTCAAGTGGCAATAATATTATTATTCAAAGAGGCACATAATGAAAATAATAGTGTTGATAATATCGATAAAAATAACAAATACACTAGACACCACACAATTCCACAACAGTTCCTCTAATTCAACCCACATAATTGCACTCAAACCGCATACATCCACTCCACTGCAAACCAAAACACATGGGTAAAAGACATTATCATTTACAACGCCAATAGCTCTAACTCTCGCCAATGCGAGACCGATTGCATTGCAAATGCTTGTTGTAATTACTTTTGCTAAAAGCCCAAGGAGGTATATGGGACTTTTGCTTAGCAGCCTTTTTCTTAAAATTCTGTCTCCTATCTTCCACTAAATTTAGGAATTTAATCTCCTCCTTACGCAAAATACAGGTTACATTTTTACGATGTGCATACACAGTATCTATTCTTTTAGTAGTGTGGAAATATTTCCAAAATATTCAGCGTTTCTCGCACTACTCACCAATTTGAATTGAAATACTGCAAGCAACCTTTTTCATAGAACAGACTTGTTAGTACACTACACGAGACTCCATAGGTTAAAGGTAGGTGATGATAGGTCACCCCCTCAGACCCAGATGACAGTAATTGCATGCACATGTAACAATCTCTTGCATCCATATTATCCACATCCTCATACAATAATTGAGTAAAGACATATAACGAAAAATCATTAATGGAGTTATCTTTGAGTAAATTATTACCGGTTAATCTCTTAATATTAGTCTGTGGATCTTCTTTAAGATTTTCCACATCTATTTTTCACTCACCAAATCATTCGTAATATTATTCTTAATAGGGTACATAAAATAGGGCACAAGAACAATTAATGTTAACCAAACAAACATCATTAGTAAGACACTTATAAAGCAAGCATTAATAAATCTACATTTAAAACTTTGATTTTGATATCCAGTCTCTTGAAATTTTACCCTTGCCATTTTCTAGAAAAATCAAAAAAACTTACAAAAATAAAAAACTAGGAAAAACGTGTACAGTGCAAAACATGTGTAGTGTATCCAAGCAGCCTTCTTGTTTTTCCCTTTTTTCTCCCGAATATATGTCTTTACAACGAATGCGCTACAACGCATTCCATTACAACACAGTCGTTACAACGACCGCGTTGTTACAACGCGAACCCTTACATCGCAAGTCGTTACAATTTATTTATTTATTTATAAAGTTTTATATAGCGCAAACTTGACCATAGAGGGTATCAGAGCGCTTTACAGATTAGTTAAATAAGTAGAAAATAGATAACCAAGAAACATAAAAGATGACGATGTCCGTTGCAAATCAGGAGTGGGACAGTGAGTTATAAACCAGTACTTAGACGGCGTGCAAGCCCTGGTTGGAGAAGGACTTGCTGTAGGGGGTGCGCTGGACTTAGGAATAGTATAATTTACTATTCTTACTCCAGTTTGTGCAACAGCAGGGAAGGTGTTGGATTGTAAATCCAACACCAGCGCGCCCACTACAGCAAGTCGTTGAAACAATTTGCGATGTAATGGTTCGCGTTGTAACAACGCGGTCGTTGTAACGACCGAGTTGTAATTGAATGCATTGTAGCGCATTCGATGTAAAGGCTGTTTACCTTTTTTTGCTCTACAGCCTGTAACTGAGTTCCAGCTTAATTTTCTGAACTTTCCAGAGCAGGTTTTCAATCTTCTGTACCCCAAATTTTCACACAGTTCTTGTCACTTGATTCTGCAACAGTCTTTTCCTTGCAATGATCTGTAGGATCAACTGCTTCAGCCAACACGTATGTCCATTCAGGTGCTGTGTACTTCTTGTTCCGGAACTCTTGCTCTTTATGTTCTCCTAACTGTATCTTTTTCTGAGTCACTCTGTTCTGTTTGGCTCGATACTTCTATTATTGTATTTGGAACCTTTTCATTGAGAGTGTATTTCAGTCTTTTCACTCCCTTTGGACATATGTCTCCTTTTCTTGCCTTTTTCACTTGCACAGAGTCACCAGATTCAAGGCTGAATGCGGAACCTCTTTTGTTTGCTTTTTTTTTCTGTTGTTTGCACTTGCTCTTGAATCAAACTCTCTTCTGCATCGGCATTGACAACAGTCTCACAAGACCCAGTATCTGGTGCTCACTTTACTCGATTCTGTTCAGACTCTCTTCGATTTTCAGTCTGATCTTGATTTCTTTGATCACTTTCATTCGTTTCTGCTCTTTCAAGTGGACTTGGGACTCTTCTTGTGTGACTTGCATAAATCCAATTTGGTAAGCCACCACACTTCACTGCTGTCGTTGTCACCAATATCACTTGATATGGCCCTTGCCAACATGGGTCAAACACGACTTTCTCACGTGTTTCTTCACTAAGACCCACTCTCCAGGACTTAGGTCATGCGCTTGTTCTTGCTGTGTTGTGGTTGCAACTTTTCCAACCTGATGAAACTCAGATCGTATCACATCAGCCAATCCTTTGCAATAATTGAGCACTAGATCATCACTATTGGCTGTCTCATTGCTCTACCCATAATTACTTCATGGGGTAATAATCCAGTCTTCTATCAGGGATACTTCTCAGACTCATCAGAACTAAAGGTAAAGCATCTGGCCATTTTAGTGCTGTGGATGCACACACTTTTGAAAGTCTTGACTTAATTGTGCCATTAATTTGCTCGATCACACCTGAGGCTTCTGGTCGATAGGCACAATGTAATTTTTGCTCAATTTGCAATGCTGCACAAATCATCCAAATTATTTCGTTATTAAAGTGTGTACCTCTATCAGTTTCTAAAGAGACTGGAAATCCAAATCGTGGAATTATCTCTCTCAGTAGCAATTTAGCAACAGTTAGACTATCATTTCATCTTGTTGGGTAAGCTTCCACCCAACGAGAGAACAGACAGACCACTGCCAACACATATTTCAATCCATTACATGGAATGAGTTCTATGAAGTCTGCCTGCAGTCTAGTAAATGAACTGCTGCTTTTCCAATTCATCCCCAACTGACAACAGTTTTCCTCCCTGCATTTTGCTGCTGTCAAGTTATGCACCTCTAGCAAAGACTTACTGCAATGACCCTGAACTTAGGGTTATATCATGTCTGCTTAAATAACCTAATCATTGCGTCTCCTACTACATGTGTTAGACCATGGTACATTCTTGCCATTTGTGACAACAGGCTGTCTGACATTATTGGTCTTCCATCAGTGTAAACCCACACTTCATCTTCAGCCCTATGTGAACAACTTGCCTTGATCCAAATTTCTTTTTCTTCCTCACTAGCTTCTTATCATGTCTCCACAGAAGAAAACGTCAGATGAAACTTTGTATCAGATTTCTGCGTATCTTTGTTATTTGAAATTGAATTTTGAGAACAGAATCGTGCAACTTGGTCCGCATATCGATTTCCGTTTGTTACATAATCATTTCCAGATGTGTGTGCTGAACATTTTACGATTCCAATTTCTTTGGGCAATTGTAGTGCAACTAACAATTCCCTAACGTAATTACCATTCCGAATTGGTGAACCAGATGATGTCAGAAATCCACGTTGCAACAACAAATGTCCAAAATCATGGGTAACTCCAAAACCATATTGACTATCAGTGAATATGGTTATTCTCAGATTTTTGCCAATTATACATGCTTTGGTCAATGCGACCAGCTCAGAAATTTGGGCTGAACTTACTCCTTTCAAGCATGAAGCTTCAAGGACCATGGCCACTGTACAGACTGCATATGAAGCATGCAAGGTAGCTTTATCATCCCTCAAGCAGGATCCATCCACAAACATTACATAATCTGATTCAGGCAGTGGTGTGCCTTTTATATCAGGCCTCAGTTTTGTACACAATTCAGTCACATCTAGACAATCATGATCAGCTTCGTCCACCACTTCCTCACAACTTGGACTCCGTAACAAAGTAGCTGGATTCAAACTTGTGCATCTTGTCACAGTCAATTTCTCCGCTCCCAGAATCACCTTCTCATATCTTGTCAATCGACTGCTTGTAAGATGCTGTGTCCATGTACATGTCAACAAGATCTCAACAGAATGTCGCACATACACTCTAAACGAATGTCCCATTACAATTGATTCACTCTGTTCCAAACTCACACAAATAGCAGCAAGTGCTTTCAAACATCCAGGTAATGCTGCAGCCACTGAATCTAGTGTTGCAGAAAAATATGCCACTGGACGACGTGCTGTTCCATGCATTTGCTTTAGAAATGAAAGTGCACAACCTTCTCTCTTGCAGCAAAACAAAGCAAAATCCTTGCTGTAATCTGGCATTCCTAATGCGGGTGCTTGACAAAGGCTGTCTCGCAACTCCACAAATGCCCTCATCCATTCTTCATCCAGTTCAATTGGATCGGTCACATCTTTATGTGTCAATCTCTGTAATGGCTTGGCTGTCAGTGAAAAACCACTGATCCATTGTCTGCAGTATCCAACCATAGCCAAGAACATTTAAACCTCTTTCTGAGTTCTGGGTGGATTCATTTGCAAGATCACAGTTATTCAATCTTGTGATACTTTCCTGACTCCTTTCTCAATTTTGTGGCCCAAATATTAAACTTATTTTTGACAGAATTGCAGCTTTGCTGGTGACACTGTATGCCCACCTAATGTGAAATGGTTCAGTAGAGCAATAGTATCTGTCACACATGCTTCTCTAGTCCTTGATTCAACAAGCAAATCATCTATATATTGCACCAAAACTGAGTCTTCTGGCATTACCAATGACTCTAAGCACTTCTACAAAATCTGATTGAAACTTGAGGGGCTTTCTGTAAACCGTTGAGGAACTCGGCACCATGCCAAAACACGGTCTCCGAACCGGAACGCAAACAAATATTGACTATCCAGATGTAAGGGTATCGAGAAAAATGCTTGGCATGAATCAATCACGGTAAACCACTCAGCATCACAAGGAATTTGGCAAAGAATCACTGCAGGGTTAGGCACTATCGGGCAACAGGGTATCACTATCTTATTAATCTTTCTTAAATCGTGAACTATTCTGTACTTACCGCTCGGTTTTTTAATCCCCATAATAGGTAAATTCCAAGGACTCACTAGTATTTCTCTCAAAATACCTTGTTCAATCATCAATTCTATTACAGGTGTTACTCCTGCAATGGTCTTAGGACTCATTTTGTATTGGGGCATTTTTGAAAATTCTGCACCTTGTTTGACTGAAATCTGAATAGGATCAACTCCTTTCATAAGTCCAATGTCTTTCCCTGAAAAAACCCACACATCAGTCAACACTGTGTCTCTCAATTCAACAGGCAAATCCTTTGCTGTAAATAAAGAATACAAATCATCATCCCTTGCCTTGCCATCTTCATTTTGAACACCACATCCTTATCCTGCGTATGAAATGCTATACCATCTGGTGTACAATAGATGGTGCAATTCATTTTGCAGAGCAAATCTCTACCTAGCAGGTTAACTGGACTTGTATCACACACCACAAAACGCTGCAAGTCTTGAAAATCTCCAATGTGTACCTTCATTGGTTTTGTCACTGGAGTTCTGATCAATTGATCACCCACAAGACACCTCAGCCAGCCCTCCGCCTCCCCAAGACACCAGCCAGCCCACCATTTCCCATTGGACTCCACTCACGACCATGGACACCGCCGTGACCATGAAAGGCATCCTCTCTGGGGCTCCCACAGATCCCTGCCCCCCGCACATCTACCACAGAGCCGCGAACACCATCGCACCCCAACTACAACACACCATCAACACCACCTTCAAAACAGGTACCTTCCCTGATGACTGGAAGCGTGCCAAAGTCAGGCCCCTGCTCAAAAAACCCACAGCAGACCCCACCGACCTCAAAAACTACCGGCCCATCTCACTCCTCCCCTTCGCGGCCAAGGTGGCAGAAAAAGCAGTCAACAGGGAGCTGACACAATTCATCGAAGAAGACACCATCCTCGACCCGTCCCAATCCGGATTCCGAGCCAACCACAGCACCGAGACCGCCCTACTTGCCATCACTGATGACCTCCGTACCCTCCTGGACCCGGGCCACTCTGCAGCCCTCATCCTCCTCGACCTGTCTGCAGCCTTCGATACCGTCTCCCATCGGACACTAATCACCAGACTACGCGAGGCCGGCATTCAAGGAACTGCCCTAGACTGGATCCGCTCATTCCTCGCAGGAAGAAGCCAAAGGATCAGACTACCGCCCTTCCTCTCCGCCCCTACCGACATCACCTGCGGAGTACCACAGGGGTCATCTCTGAGCCCGATCCTCTTCAACATCTACATGGCTCCCCTCGCAGACATCGTCCGACAACACGGCCTCAACATCGTATCCTACGCCGATGACACCCAGCTCATCCTCTCCCTCACCAATGACCCCACCACCGCAAAACGCAACTTCCAGAGAGGAATGCAAGAAGTGGCAGTCTGGATGTCCAACAGCTGCCTTAAACTCAACGCCGAGAAAACAGAAGTCCTCGTCCTTGAAACCACACCTTCAGCATGGGACAACACCTGGTGGCCCACCGCCCTCGGAAGCCCACACACCCCCTCAGACCACGCCAAGAACCTCGGCATCATACTTGACGCATCACTCACCATGGACCGACAGGTCAACGGCGTCACCTCCAGCTGTTTCAACACCCTCCACAACCTCCAAAAGACCTTCAAATGGATCCCCCCCCAAATCAAGGAAAACAGTCACCCACGCACTCATCACCAGCAAACTCGACTATGGCAATGCACTCAACACCGGCATCAACAAGTCCCTACTCCGCAAACTGCAAACTATACAGAACACCGCAGCCAGACTCGTCCTCGGCATCCCCCGGCACGAACACATCAGCCAACACCTGCGGCGACTCCACTGGCTCCCCGTGGAGAAGAGAGTCACCTTCAAAATCCTCACCCACGCCTACAAGTGCCTGCACAACAACGGACCCAAATACCTCAATGACAGGGTAAACTTCCACGTACCTAAAAGAAACCTGCGATCATCCAACCTCGCTCTGGCTGAAAGCCCGCAGATCCACAGACCCAGATCAGGCGGCAGATTGTTCTCCCACATCGCAGCCAAGACCTGGAATGAGCTACCGGCAGACATCAGACGCGCCTCCTCCCTGAACGCCTTCAGGAAGTCTCTCAAGACCTGGCTCTTCGGCTGAACGGAGCGGCGCACCCCCCCCCCCCAGCACCTTGAGACCCTCACGGGTGAGTAGCGCGCTTACAAACCACTGATTGATTGATTGATTGACTGATTGATTGATTGATTTGAAACACCTAAAACTTGGATAGTATCTCCCGAGAAGGGTATGTTTAGTAGTTCCACAGTTCTCACAGTGGAAAGGGTAGCACCAGTGTCTACAAGGAATGTAATCACATTACCTTCGACTTCTCCATCAACAAAGGGACCACACTGATCTACCTCTAGAGATGTGCCAAGCACGCACTCCTCCTCCCCCGTCAGGCACCGTCATTGAGATGTATCTGAATCACTGTCCTGGCACTGCAACCAGTATTGTGAATCCATTTGCATATTTAGATTTTTATTAGCTGATTCATCCTTATGAAAACACACATTCACACTGTATCTTTGTACCTGAACATTCCTGTTTTCATTGGGCATCGGGGCTTGTGGTATTTGAACATGTGTAATCACCTGTTTTGGTTGATTTCTGTTCAGCTCAGCTTGCATTTGCTTATTAAAATCCTGATTCATTTAATTATTCCCCAGGAAAACCTTACACTCACATTTCCAATGTCCCAACTTGCTGCACGCATAACACAGAAATTTATTTTTCATCTCTTATTTATTACCTCTACCCCCACCTCTTCCTTGAGTAGAAACACCACCATTCATCATGACACCTCCCATGGTAGAAATTTGACCATTCAGGACATTCTGATTCTGACTCTTTCCTTGGAAACCTGTTTGAGAGAAGTCTACAAAATTACCACCTTTCTGTGCTGCTTTCATCGGAGCCCAAATTAATTTCTATTTCAACTTCTTATGTCTCGATTTAATATCATCACTACAATATTTTGCATACCGTAATGTCACATCAACGGTTTTATTTTGCCAACAAATCAAATGCTGCTGAATCATATTACTAATCTCTGGTTTCAATCCAAACACAAACTTATATACAAAATGCCCCATATCTTTATCAGTTATGTTCTCAAAACCACTATACTGTTTATATACCTGTAGAAGCCTTTCATAATAAGCATGCACTGTTTCTTTCATTTCCTGAGTCGTTCTATCTATTTTTACCCAATCTGTTTCTTTTGGTGAAATCTTTCTCTTCAAATAGGTAATGACCTGATTATATTTTTCATCACTTCATCTGATGGTGCTCCAGTCTTTGCATCTCTGGGATATTCTTCTTTTGGCCAATCTACCGCAATCTTACATTCTACCCACAAATCAGCTGGAACCACAATGTCAAACAAACCATCTAAGTCCTTCCACAAAACTTTTGAAACCTTTACAAACCTCTCTACTTGTTTTTACCACTCAACTGGTTTTTCTCTCAATCTGGGAAACGCATTTGTAAAAGACAGTATAACCTGCCTTGACCAAGGAATGTGAACATACCCACATCCTGGTACCTCTCTCATAGGATATATCATTTCAGTCATTGTTGTCTCTGTCCCTGTTTCTCTCACTGGGAACATGGATGAAGCCCTTTGATTTGCAACTATTTATTCTTTCTTTTTAGCCCATCTACCCTTCCAACGTTCTAATTCACCCCATCGTCTCAGTGTAGTAATCAGCACTTTGATTTGCAAACATTTTCCTAATGCATTTAAACTCTCCAAATCGTTGTCACTAAAATCCAATCTATATGTCTTCTGTAAAGCCTTTGATTTTTCTATGTCAACACCCTATAGTAGGAGACGCAATGATGTAGGTGTCACTTCTCTCACATTCTGCACTAGTCTCCTTGGTTCTATTTGCGCATTACATTTTGGGGTTTCTACTGACCTTTCTGAAATATCAATCAATGATCCTGTCTCACTTGCACCAGCACCACCACTAGTCCTATTATTATTAACAGGTCCTGTCAATGCATGCACTTGTGAAATATATCGGCCCTCAATCTACAATGGAACTATGGGACTAATAGTCATGGGAACTGATAAAGCTTCTGCACTCAAATTCAATTGAGTAATCTTTTTTGTCAAATCATCTTTCACATGACTCACTATATTTGCATTTTTCACTTGAGAATACTGTGGAACGTCTACTTGAATCAATGGAGCACTTGGTGTAATTCTTTCTTGTTCTTCCTGATATTGTGGAGGTCTATTTAGCAATAATTCATCCAACAACTCATCATCAATTTCATTTGGATCAGGACACGGATAGTCAACATTTTTCTTTTTCTCTTTACACTTTCCTCCTTCTTGATTCTCTACTACAGCAATGGATATAATCCTTCACCTACTGCTATCACATCTCTCCTCCACTTCTTCATTCTAATGCACTAATATGTTTTGGAGACCTAGTTCTACCATTGAATGGCCTACTACTCATTTATATTGATTGTTCACCTGCAAAACGCCATGCAACATACCTAGATTTTAGTCTACAGACATATGAGCCACTTTTCTTGTCCCATTTATTAAAAAAATGTTCTAAAAGCTTACCTTCTGAGTATGGATTTCAAGGCAGCCTCTGAGCCTCTTGTGAATTAATAGGCAGACTAATACCTATTCCAAGATATTGGGCTACATGTATCAAGCTATTTAGCGTTCGCAAACGGGCCGATTCACAGAATCGGCCTGTTTGCGAATGCTAAAAAGGCTTTTTACATGTATCAAAACCTATTTTGCGATTCGGTACCCTGCAACTTGAATTGGCCCTTTAAACTCCCAGATAGTGAAATCCCCACCGAACTCCAGGGGCGATCTCCACCTGACTGCGCTTGCCGTAGCTCCGGTACTGGCTGCGTCCATCTCATCCCGAGTGACATCGATACTGACACGTCGAAACCGGAAACCTAAACCGGACTCGTTTCGCTGCCAAGGAGATTGCACAGTGTTTTTGTGGTCTCCCTCTGGGCCCCCGCAGGAGCCTCGGACGTGATGATTGCCCCGGGGAGACTACCACCGCAGTGACTGACACAGCCCCGGCGCTGCCAGCAGTTTCGGGAGGTGAGTGTGGCTCCAGAGCTCCTCTGTATCGGAGCAACGGGGGCTGTATAGGGAATCCCTCCTAACTTAGTGTTCTGGCCTGGGGACTTTGTTTGAGGCCGATTTTCTCACCGAGAAGCCCTCTCTGGGCAGTGCCTGACCTCAAGATGGCGACTAGGGCCATCCCTGATTACCACCGTGGAGGGCTCCTGAGACTTCGGGGCACTCCCAAACCTAGCAGTAGGGGCTCTCCAGCTGATTCCCCCTTGCGATGGCGCTCTATTCTGGGGGCATTTTGTGACCTGGGTATCATCTTTAAGGACGGGCCTGGACAAAACTTGACCTTAAGATGATGCCTTCGCCTTTTTAACTCTGTTCTGCCCGCAGCCTTCACCGGTTCTCTGGCGGCTGCCACCACCGGACGTCGAGCCCCTGATTGGACTGCACCTTGATAACGTCTAAACATTTACCCCCACCCACACCTGGGTTCTGATCTGACTGCGGCTCTCATCTCTCCTACTCCCCATTTGAACTTGACCTTCTTTACATAAACCCTGATCACCATCCTGACAGCGGAGTCCGAGCACTTTGGCTGATGCCCGGTGGAGCTACCTCGACAGCTATAGAGGAGATCGGCCCTGGTTCACCCCCTCTGCCGTCACCTACCCAGCCGGTCATTGGGCACAGTTTCTCCACGTCTCCCTGTTCATGTCTCCTTTCCTCCCCCTCCCACCTACGAACTACCGTTACATTGCCTTTCTGTCCTATGTTTTGTCTATGCTCTTGCAGCAGATGTAACTTGTAACTTGTAACTCACCGTTCCTCATGTAAAGCGCTCTGATACCTCCGGGTCTAGCCAGCGCTATATAAAACTCAAATAAAAAAATAAAAAAATAAAAAAATGTATGTGAGTGAAAGCCTGACCTCAAGGTGGCCACCAAATTGGGTTTTATTTTTGCAGATTAGACCAGCTGGACCTCAAGATGTCCTGCCTAAAGAACTACAAGATCATCAAGAGCTTGCAAGACTTTGGAGTAGTCATCTTAGGATCAGGTCATCCCAATCGTAATGACAAAACCCAATGCGGTAGACATCACAAGGACAGGATTCCACCCATAGATGTGACTTATCTGCAACAGCCATGTCTACCTCTAATAAATAACTATACTATTTTGCTCCTTCTAGTTTTGTGTAGCATACACATGCTTTCATCACCGTGCCACTATGTAGACATTTTTCCTTATGCAACCATTGAAAACATTTTGTTTATAAAATGTGTGGTGACTTTTCCTATAATTGTTCAGAAATATAAAATTAATCAAAGACTTGAATTTCTCTACCTCTGTCTTACTAGCTGCTGATGATCTGACAGTAAAGGTGAGCTATAACTTAAGTCCACATAACTGCCGGCAAGCCCGGTTAACTTTGTGCAGAACTATATTTTAATGTAATTTCTTGTATCTGGATGAACGTTTTTTTTGTTTCTTTTACGTAAATTCATATAATTGACTGCAAGGTGATATCCACAATCCAGGGTTTATTGGTCACACAGTCTGTACCCAAATAAACTTTTTTTTTATTCTGAAACCATAATGTAGGAAATAAGACTTTTTTAGGTCTTCCCAGATTTTTTACTTTTATGACATTGAATAACTGGAATTAGTGTGACTCTGCACACTGGGAAACTGCTTAACAATTCCCAGAGGATGTGCTTTGACCGCAATACAAGGTAATAGATGGGTTAATCCCCATTTGTATTATTTAACTAACCTTTGGGTATGGCACAGTACAAAAATCGAGAAATTACATCTCTGGAATAAAATTTGTATGTACAAAGATCACATTCGCAAAATGTGGTTGAAAATTGATCAGTGATGTTTCGTGACAGCAATCTGATTTTGTTAACCCACTTATGCATTAATAGGTCTGATTACAAAATACAAATTCTATAGGGTTGCAGAATTACCTGTTTAACTAATATTCATTATACAGTTCAGGGTGACTTGTTGCAATTGGCTACTTTCATAGATATTGTGGTATTCAGGGGACAGGCGACCACCATCCCTATGATTGTTTTCCAAAACAGAATTTGTTTTAAGCTGCGCAAGTACCTTTCCATTTTTTGAAAAGTTCAAAGGGAATGAGATCCAAAGGGGACCTCTTCTCCTTTGTGAATGAGTTACCTCCCCAAATTGGAAGCTGGTAACTAGTCAATGGTTTGCAACCCTAATTACAGTCTCAGCCATCAGGGTTCAAATTGCTATTTGGAAGGGAAGCCAAAAATATGCCCCTTACAAATAGCAATTCCAAAACCATTTCTGAGCCAATTTAGCAATTCAGAAAAACTTTTCTGAATTACTAAATGGGTTTAGCACATTAAAAAATGCTTTTTACCAGTCGCAAATCCCCCAATTAAGTGAAAATGTCTTGTACATCAGGCCCAATAAGCTTTGTCTGCTAACAGGAAAACAGCAAATGGTTAATTTGTACGCCATCCACTGGCAAGAGTGGGATCCTGGGATCACTACAAGCCGAAAACAGGGCAAAAACAGATTGCCCTGTGCAAGCCTCCCAAAGCATTATGGGGCGACTTTCCACAGTGAAATGAATTCCTAAACAGCGGCTCTCCCACTGAGCTGAGGAAAGCCACAATGCTGGTTTCGCCACTCCTTCTCGGGGTGCCGGTCCCACCCGTGCACCCCACGTTCATTCCCCATGTTGAAAAATTGCTCGGGAAGCCCACCCCCAGCTACTCTCACCAGTTTCCACCTAGTCAGTACCTTCAGCTGCTGCACTGGAAGCTGTCACTTCATTTCTTATCTGCCTGCTCCTGCGGCAGACGCATGTTCTGCTGCAGCCTTCCTGGTTTCGTGGGTGCGGTCTACGGCACTCTACCCTCCTCCATCTTCGTCACCGGGTCCCGGGAATGGGGTCCCGGACCAACCTGCATCTTTGCTGGAGCTTAACAGCGCTCCCCATCTTACCTTCTTTGCCGGGGCCCAGGGACAGGGTCCTTGGTCCCACCACTCGCATGGTGGTGCACGACGGGGCCAGTTTTCTCTTCTGGGCCCAGGGTTGGGGTCCTGGGCCCCTGGGCCCCTTCCTGGGGATGCAACGGCGCTCCTCGCCTCCATCTTTGTCTGTCAGGGCCCAGCCATGGGGTCCTGGGCCCCTTCTTCCTCACGCAAGGGGTGCGACGGCACTATCTCTTCACATTTCTTCTCAAAGGTAAACACCAGGGCCTGCCCCCCAGGGGACAATGATCATCAGGCACCAGAGCTCCACTCATTGTAAAAGTTAAAGGTCACCCAAAACATTAAACTGCCATATCTTGGGCCCCATTGGGCTGATCTTAGCTTGTTTTGCTCCTGGTGGCACACTTTCTTCAGGCCTCCTGGCCTCAAAGGATGACAAACGTTGCAGGGAGTTGGTTTCACAGGCTCCCTGCACCAGCCTTTCACTTTGCTCATCTTCTGGGCCTCTCTCCACCATGTCAGAATCCAGTCTTTCCCCCACTGGTCCCTGGTCAATCAGAGTCCTTAGTCCTGGGGACAGTCAGGGGACTCCTCCTTCCAATTGTCCATGGTGTCAGCCTCCAGTCCCAGGGTTCCTCAGGAAAAGCACATCCAAGAGAGAGTTATCCCTCCTGTGCAAGACCTTTTAAGGGGGAATGGGAGGTGCCAAAAGGAATGCACCTCTGGCCCACCCTGAGGTGTCACATCACCTCTCCACCCCTGTTTTAACCTTCCTGCACAGGCTTATGGAATACTTCAAGATGGCGTCACCCAGCAGTCTCTTGCCACATGGGCTCTGAGGGTCTCAACTGCCCCCCATGCTGACATAACTGCCAGGGCCTTCCCCAGCAATTTCTTCACAGGAGCCCACTCTCTGATTTAGGGGCCAGGGGCAGGCTCGTTGCATGCCAGAGTATGACAGCTGGCTGATTGAAGCAGAAGCAATTTCACGCAGTCTCTTCCTTCTGGAGAGTTGATCTAAGCACTATTAAAAGCTTGCTTTGAAGGGTGAAGCCTCTATTCTTGCAGCTGGGGAGAAAAGTAATTAATCCAGCCTGGCAGGGTCACACACGGTCTGGTCTCTGCTTCTGAGCTGATTCACAGAAATATGACATTTCTGGATGACCCATAAGCTGTACAGATATGCTTTTGGACTTTACAGATGTCTTCTTCTCACAAAGGTTACAGTGTCCATTTGTGACCCCAGTGACTTCTCTTCATGTGTACCCCCATTATAAGGCCTATTCCAGGTGACCACCCAACTCTACATAGTTCCTTCTATGTCAGGCTACCTGTGCGCAGCTCCCACACGCAGCCCTCACATGTGTGCAAACGTGTCCACATGTAACCAGCCCAGTGCCCCTTACCCTAGCTGCATTACAATGGCCTTATTTCACAAGGTAGACACTGGCGGTAAACGTGCTCAGTCCATTTTACCATGAGTTTACTGTGGATGAGTCTCCTCTTATGAGGCTCTCCCATGGTAAAAAGTTTAAAAATCAGGTGATCAAAAAGCAAAACATCCGGGCGGATTGGATGAATAGAGCAACCTTCTCACACTTCTCCTCTGGCAATAGTGAGTCACACACTACCAGTGGGTTACTACATCTACAGTGACCCACACACTTTCATGAAGTGTTTAGCTGTGTAAACTGAGACCCATATTACCTGCATCTTGGTAGCTTCCCCTCTACCACCAGCAATCCACACACTACTGCTGGGTTACTACATCAACACAACAATAGAGTATCCCACCTGAGGTTGCAGGAATAGTACTGTATACTACACAAGACACGGGCAGGGGGGCTGTCAGGTACATCCCTAGTGGGTATGCTGGCTCCGCATGACTTGTGCGGGGAAGGAAAAAATTCCTTTTTATATATAACCCTCACACACTCTAGTAGTGTCATGCTTCATCATCGGGTTCACCCTGACTTCGAAAGGTCAGGGTGGGCTCGACCATGTTTCAGGGAGCACTTAAGGGGCTTAACTAGAGATTGAAAATCCTTCACTTTCTCCTAGGTATCCCTTTATTCGTGGAGATGGTGAAGAAAGCTAAAATAAGGTAAGGGGTAATGTGGACTATTATGGTCCTATGACCCTATGTTTTGTTAATTGACATGTTTCAGCCCTACTCTAAGGCCTAAAGAAGTCCGGGGCTTTCATCAGGGTATCAAAGAAACATCTCCCTGCTAAAATGATTGCAGAGTAATGTCATGCACTTTTGTATGGGCAGTGTTAATACTTGCCCATCCTTTTGTTTCTTTTTCTGTTGTATCACCTGTAAAACAAGATTCATGGCAGACATTATATAGTGGTTTGAATGAATGTTTACATAGGTGACGGTATATACCACAATTGTGAGTAAAAAAGGGGGCATGCATATCCCACTGCATGCGTGTGCACTACACCAACTCATACTGGAGGCAGGTGCATTCGTTCCCTGTGCGCCTTCGTTGCTAAAGTGATGGAGTAAATGTTCACTCTTCATTAGCACTCTTTAAATCACCCACATAGCTCATGTGGATAAAACTTAGGGCGGTAAAATAGCGGCCCTTATTTGTGATTGTTTACTATTTCAATCCATTTATACCAGGCTTTTTTTGCGATGTGAAAAACATGCCTAGACCCACATACATAGACAGACACCTCACATATTTAAAACAACTCATAGCCTCCAGCTTATACACATGCACATCGTTTAGCGCGTGCAATGATACTCACCCACAACTGATGGGTGTCATATATCTCAGGAGTGAGAGTGGGGTTCCCTTTAGTCACACACTATGGGAGGAATTGGTGAGGTAAAAAAAGGAAAAAGAATCAGCGATCGAAAGATTGCATTATTGTGTGTCCCATGCTCAAATTCCTACTCTGGGCGACGAGCATACCAGAATGCATCGTCACTTACTTCATCAAGCGTTTCCCCCGGCCATTCGCCTAGACTTGTCCTCGTCCTCCCGGCTTTGGTAGAGGTGTGCCGGAGGGACGCCGGTATTTACATGTTATCTCTTCATGGGCGCGGATGTCTTCCGCTTCACGTGGTCTGCGTGCAACGTCTAGCGTGCACGTCAGAGGACGTCAAAACACATTGATTAATGGGTGATGAAGTCTAGAAGCTTCTTTTTTCCTTTTCTTAATTATTATTGAGCAGAATTAAAACCATGAAAGAGCAGCATCGACCATACATACAATTAATAATACCTTATACAATTTAAATTAAATACATCTTCTTAACTCATGGCAGGAATCGAGCATTTCCCTTAATCTTAATCACATACAGACGCACTCCCGCGCCAAACCAAAGTGCAAAGTGCAGATAATAAAGTGCAGTGCAGAGCAGTTTTGACATAATAAGGTTATTAGATTCAGCTTACTAAAAGAACAAGTCTCCCTCCTACCCTAAAGCATTTAAGTGCGATGCATAGCAGCTTTTACATATATTTAGACCATATATTTCATCATTACACATACCTTCCATTAATGACATTTTGAGTCCTCTCTTACCCTTCCCCAAACCAGCACATCCCATAAGTACAAAGCAAAAGTTAGAGTTGATCCTCCCTCCTCTGTCAACAATGCTATCAAATTGCCCACCCCCCTCATTCAAGAATACTAGACATTCTGCTTTTTGTTTTGTCCATAAATTTCCAGATTGCTACGAATTTCTTAGTAGCCCCTACCCTTTTTGCAAAAGCTTCCCCCAAGGTTTTAGTGCGAACCATTTTTTTATGCCAAAATTGGTAGGTTGGAATTTTCGCTGTCCTCCAATTCTGAAGAATAAGGGAGCGAGCCACTAAAGTGGAAATCACTATGAATGCTTTCTCTCCTTTGGAGATTGAAGTATTCGAGCTTTGCCTCACAAACCCAAACAGTGCAATCTCTGGTTCCGGTTTTAATTTTCTCTGTAAACCCTCATTGAGGGCGGAGAACACTTCCTCCCAGAACTGAGTTAGAAGCGGGCAAGTAAAGAAAATATGTATCCAACCCCCCTGGCCCATTTGCTGACAGCGAAAGCACTTATCCTCTACTTCTGGGTACATCTTATGTAGGACTCTTGGTGTGTAATAAGACATCCAACGAGATAAGAATGCCATTCTTTTAAAATTTGCAGCTCTTAATGTTTTATTACCATGTAGCGAAATCTCCTGCCATTCTAGATCTGAAAAAGTACACTGCGTTTCTTGGGAGATTTTGCCCAAAAAACGTTTTACTAAAGAGCTTTCCCTTTGATTCCGAAGAAGTCTGTACCAGTTTCCAACCCCCCTTATTTTAGCTCTATAAAGGGCTGTTAATAAGGGCACCTGGACTGTGCTTAATGGAAAGCAACATTTCTTCACAAATTGGGTAATCTGAAAAAAGCCGAAAAAGTATCATTTGCAGCTAGTTCCACACCTAGCCTGGATCTCTTGCCACTTAAAACATCTCCCCCTTGCTATAAAATGGCCTAATTCCCTAAAGCCTTTGCTTTCCCAAAATCTTATCTGGTTATTTTGAATATGTAGGCCCAGCATTTTACACTACGAGAGTTTCAAAAACTCGTATCCCGCTGTATTTGCCTTCATATTATAAAATGACCGCATTCTTTCCCCATATCCCTGTAATATCTTATATCGAGTCTTTTTAGGTAGTTTAGCTGTTTTAATAAAAACTGGAGTCTGCGATCCTGCTTCCTGCACCATCTTATCTACAAAGAAACTATCCAATGATTCCTTGCCATCTAGCATTCGAGCCATTATATACACAAAAGTAGCTTCATAATAAGTTTGCATCCGGGAAAGAGCCAGCTCCCCTTGACTAATGAGTTGGAGCACTGGAATTCTCACTCGTGATGCTTTCTTCTTCCAAATAAATTGTTGTATCATGGCTTCCAACTGTTTAAAATACGACATATTAATTTTAATTGGTACATTTGAAAATAAAAATATTAATAATGGTAGAATGGACATTTTTATAAGAGCTACCCTACCGATTAATGTGAGTGGAAGAGGAGTCCATCTATCTAATAGGTTTCTAATCTTAATAGCTATCGCTAGGTAGTTGAGTTAAAAAAGTTCTTCATAATTATTTGTAATGTAGATCCCTAAATAACGGATGGGATCTGGAGATTGAGCTTGCTGTTGTAAAAACCCAGGAAGACTTTGACTACTTGCAATGAGCAGTAGGATTTTAGTTTTATTATGATTAATTTTATATCCCCCAATAACTTCGAACTGCCCAAATTCTGTCAATGTTATTCTTACGTTTTGTTCCTCTGGCCTAAGGTACAGAATAATGTCATCCGCGAACAGTTTAATTTTGGGCATTCCATCCAGAGGCGCTTGTATCTGATGATTAACCCTAATTTTTGCAGCCAGTGGTTCTATAAAAAACGCAAACAAAGCGGGGGATAAAGGACATCCCTGACGGGTTCCTCGCTTTATATCCACCCTTCCTGCTAGCTGAGAGTTTATAAAGACTTGGGCCTGAGCCCCTTGATATAAGTTCCCCAGCATTTGTGTTATTTGTACTGGGAATCCTACTCTTCTAAGAATCGCAAAAAGAGCATCCCAATTAACTAGATCAAATGCTTTTTCCGCATCAAGTGTCATAATTAAGACCGGTAGTTTATTCGAATTAAAAAAATCAAGCGATTGGACTAAAAAGCCGGTATTAGATGACATATATCTACCTGAGACAAATCCCGTCTGGTCTTTATGAATTACCTTCTGTGCTTTTGGAGAGAAGCGATTAGCCCATATTTTCATTAGTATTTTATAGTCCACATTCAGCAAACTGATTGGTCTATACGAGTTGACAATTTTAGGGCTCTTGTCCTTTTTAACAAAACTTACTATCGTAGATTCCTTAAACATAGATGGGACCTCCCCTCCCACTCTTACATAATTAAAAAACTCTATCAAAAAGGGTGTTAATTCTTCTGAAATGTTTTTGTAGAACTCTGTTGGTAAACCATCATTTCCTGAGGCCTTGCCACTCGACATTGAAGCAAGGGCACTCTTAATTTTGTTTGGAGTGATTTCGGCACTTATTTCTACCCATTAGTCTATTGTCAACTGTGGGAGAATAATGTCCCCCAAGTACTAGTCTATTGCCTCGTTTGATTCCATATACTTTGTTGCATATATCTTCCGATAATGATCCCAAAAAATCTTTGCAATTCTTTCTTTGTCGGAAGTCAGTGCCCCTGACTTTGTTTCTTCCAGTTCTGTAATTAACGTTGCCTCCTGCTTGGCTCTGCTTGACCAGGCAAGCAGTTTCCCCACCATCTGTCTCTCCCCATATACTCGCTGCTGATACGTCCGGGAACTAGCTATTTCTTCGAGAATAAAAAATTCTCTTAGCTCCTGTTTAGCTAATTTTTCCCTAACACCTAAATGCCGCTCCCTTCTGCTATTCCTCTGCATTAAAGCAGTATCAACAGCTTGTTGTAGTTTAATTATTTGCTGCCTCAGCGCCTTAGATTGTGATGCCGAGAAGGCCAACATCTGGCCCCGCAATGTGACCTTGAAAGCTCCCGAAAACTGAAAAAACAGTCACTGTACCCTTATTTCCTGAAAGAATGTCATTATCCATTCTTTCGTGTCCTCTACCCATTTGGGGTTCAAGAGGAGGAGCCGATCCATCTGCCACCTGGATCTCTCCCTCCTTTCAGCCTCAGCTTTAATCTCATTAATAACCAATGAATGATCTGAGAAAGAGTTGGTCCTGATTTCAGCGCTATAACATTTAACGTGCCGAGGGATGAGAAAAAAGTCAATACGAGAAGCTGTCTGAAATCGCTGAGAGTAGCAAGTAAATTGTGTATCACCTGGATGCGCCTCACTCCATGGGTCAATGAGAAGATAATCCTGTTTCATGGAATCTAATACCCTTTTTGTCCTAGGTTTTAATTATTTTTCTTGCTTTATTAGAGGTATCCCTTTTTAAATCTTGAATGAAATTAAAATCCCCTCCTATTATTATAGGGCCTTCTGCGCCTCTGACCAATTCATTAATCTTTATGAGAGCTATAGGATCATCATCGATTGGAGCATAATAGTCTACAAGTTGAAAAGAGTCCCTTTTACTCTAGCAACAACCCAAATCCACCTCCCTTGAGGGTCTCTTGTTACTTGATATATCTCACAGTCAGTCATGTGTGCAAAATAGATAGCTACCCCCCTATCTGCTAACCCCGCAGAAGCAAAAAAAGCCTTCAAGTAGTATTTAGGAATAAAGAGTTTAGGGGAATTTGTTTTTAGATGGGTCTCCTGAAGATATAAAATTTGAGGAGAGAAAGAAGTTAGCCATCTAATCAGCCCACCATATTTTTTCTTATTGGACACTCCATTAACATTCATCGATATTATCCTTACTTTAGGATCCATATCACTTCAAAATAAAACCAGTTACCGAAGCCATACAATTTTATGCACCTTTGTTGTATTCCTACATATTGCTCTGCTCCCGTGGTTACTCTAATAGCTAAGCTTTCCTTTCCAATTCTGCTCTTTTTTTTGCTTTGACCCCCATCACTCCATCCTCCCTACCTACCCCACCCTCTATCCTACCTCACCCCCAACCCTCGCCACCTTCCCGTGCCCCTTCCCACCCCTGGCATTTGGGGAATAGCCCACCATACCCCCTGCCTCCCCTCCCTGCAAAATCCCCTAAGCCAGGTGCCATGTTGTTGCACCCTAGTGTGACCTACTACCTTACCCTGCCCCATGATAAAAAAAGAAAGAAGAAAAAAGGAAAAGAAAGAAAAAGATTCATGACAGTCATTTCAGGCTTTGTTTTTTCAGAGTCTCTGCTTTTCCGTGGTGATTTTTTGCAATAGTTCCTGTGCTTTGTCAAGATTTGCGGACATGTGGAATTTCTCTTGGACCAAGACTCTAAGTTTTGATTGTTGGGCTATGACCCCCTGAGCCCCTTGGCCTTGAACAAGTACAGAACTTCACGAATTCTTTCCGACGCCTAGCCGCTGTTGCACACAAATCAGAGTAAATGCGGCAACTAGGAACTTCCCGAGTGGAAAATTGCTTCTTATGAATGGCTCTAGTCAGTATCTGTTCTTTCACTCGGTAGTCCGCAAAGTTGACTAAGATTGTTCTCGGTAGCTTTAAATTCGGAAATGGCTCCGCTCGGACTCTATGTGCTCGTGTAATAGTAAGGTCCCCAGAACACACGGGTAACACATTCTCCTTAATGAATGACTCGACCCACTGGAGTGCTTGTGACCCTTCGCAGCCCTCTGGGATCCCAAAAAAGCCGCAGGTTAGAGCGTTGAGAATGGTTATCCAGCTCTTCTAACTTAGGGGCATATTATCAAGGGCAGTATCGCCACTTTAGCGGCACTTTTTGCCGTGTAGTGTAGTTCCTATTTCCCTAATAGGCTCTGCGCATTGGAATAATATAACCTATAGGATTGACATAGGACTAAGGTCGGTATGTCCCTAACGAGTATATTAAACTTAATTACTTGTGCCAGCTAGCTCAGAGGCCACTAGAAACTCCTTGTGAACAAGAAGGGAGTAGTTTCTGGTAACCGAAAAACATGACAACATTGTTTCCCTTTAGAATCGGAACACGTCTCAGAATCGTAGAAACAATAGATAACAGTTTCACTCAGTCAATCGTGCATGCTTAGTTTCTACAGAGTTACACAGAAAGGAAAGATGGGCGTTTCAATAAAAAGTTTTTTTTTTAACAGTCTTGTTTCTCGTGTAAGAGATATGTGCTGTTATGATCACAAGACAGTATGCAAGATAAATAATGTACAGCGTAAGCAGTAGAAATAAATAATACTGTGCTAGCATTATCTTTTAGCATATATTCACGTACATAAATAACATGAGCTAAAAATGCGAGTACTCATAAGATGCGTCTCTAAGCTAGTTCTACCCCAATGTACCTAACCTGATCTAGGTGTAGGGAAAGGTAAAAGTAGGTGGAGTATAAGTATAGTACGCCAAGTATGGTAGGTCAAGAGTCCCTCTAGTATCTAGTCAGCTCCATACCTTGAGAATTAGAGAGGTGGGAATCTCTTGCCGGATCTGGAACTCTAACACCCTGCGAAGTGAGTCAGAACACTGGAAGCTGGATTCTTCTGCGTGCAGGAATGACAGCGTCTTCTCAGTGCATCAGGCCGGGATACGGGCTCCTCTGAAGTCGAGGTCTCCTCTAACTTGCTTGGGCGAGGGAAGGTATATTTATACCTGATAGGTGCCTCGGAATGTGAGCATTGACGTGAAGTCGGATAGAGGAAGACGTCAGGAATGAACCCTTAAGGTATAACGGTTCATACATAATAGATGAGTTCTTGGAGAAATCAATAGTCCTGTGCTAGGGGAACTCCCGAAGCTTAAGGGTCTGGTTTCTAAGAACTCGTAGTGACGTTAGGGTGGACGGATGTCGGTGACCATTCCTGTATTTGGAGTGCACGGTTAATGCCTAAATAAGGACAGGGATTCTATGCCTATATAAGGGCAATGCGAATTGTGCCTATATAAGGACATGATTCAGGAAAACCTATATACGGACACCTAAAGCGGAATACAACACCCACTCCACTTTCGAATGAACGATAATACTAAATGCTAAACATTTAAATGCTAAACATAAAATTGAGTAGCACATGTTGCTAAAAACATTTCTAAAAGCACATTAAAAGAAGTTTAAAAATAAACTGTTGAATGCAATAGGTACTGTACATTTAAAGCATCGTTTTCATTCTAAGCATATAATGGAAGAAAAATGCAACGTGAATGAAACAGAAATATATACATATGATGAAATGGTCGATAAGTTCTCAAAATCAAAGCCATTGCATATCATGGAATTAAATGAAATGTTAGAATAGTAAGGTGACAATGTGTCCCTGGAAGTATTCAAAGAAGTCCGTTTTATAAGACTAGTTCTACTGTAAGCAGATTGTTCATTTGCCATGTCATTTCTATCGAGAGAAAAACATTTTTTTAAAGAAAAAGTTCAATTTCTGGGAATAGTTCCAAGTTTTGAAAATATGAAGGCCAAATTTCATTGTTGCCCTGGTACACTGTGAGCCGAATCAAAGTCAGTGTATGGGTCTGGCGTAAACATTAGATCATCTATTTCCGCAGCCAAAATATCGTCCACCGAAGTTGGTGACATTTGGAACACCTCGTTCAGAAGGTTAATTGCACAGAGATGAGAAACATCGCCTTCAGCAGAAGAAGCAATGTTCGCGTCCGTTGTTACCTGTGTGCCTGTTGATCCATCTCGT
This sequence comes from Calotriton arnoldi, assembly GCA_963921515.1. Lineage (NCBI taxonomy): Eukaryota > Metazoa > Chordata > Amphibia > Caudata > Salamandridae > Calotriton > Calotriton arnoldi. Next base: position 159,536 of record CAWUFW010011245.1, on the reverse strand, counting down.
ACCTCAGCAGCAGCCAGAAGCGTCTGTGAGATCTCAATGAATGCCGTCATCAGGATTGGTAGCCTCTGGGGACAAAACACAGCATGGGCCGTTATCGGGTCCAGCAGAGTATCGACGTCTGTTGGCATGACTGATGGGAGTGTTAGACAGGTGTCTAGCACGCATTCTTCACCGCAAAACAGGCAGCGTAGAACAGGTAAGATGCAATCTTGCCAGATTGGTCTGAATGACAGGAACCACGTTGTATTAAGTTCCCGTAGACGAGGCATGCCCAAAAGCTGTACTATTCGCTCACGGCATTTCTGTTCAAGGAGGGCTTTCTCCACATCGCTCGGAGTGATGTTGGCGAATAGGCTTGCCATAGCGTAGTAGGAGGAATAGAAACAGAATTCCTGCAACAAGTGCTAGAATTAACGGCACACCACCAAACACCGAATGTGCGAAGTTTGGGATGATTCCGAGGACAGTCTGGAAAGGTGCTAATAGTCCGGGACAGATGGTCTTAAATACATGTACAATTCCGCTTGTATCAGACATGTTAAAGATACGTCCTATCATTTCTACGAAATGTATAGGGCAGTTTGTACGAATTAAAGCCTGTATCTCAGCCGAAGTCCTTGCAACTTGTAGATCATAGGTTTCTTTGGCCGAGGTCAAAGGCACTGATTGTTGACTAAGCATGGCTTTCATTCTGCTTAAAGTATCAAATCGTATAAAAGAGACATTCAACGAAGGCCATAGAGGCGACTCCCTGACTGTGTCTATTGGGGCAAACAATACTTGCATACAGCAAGTGACCCTGGAGTTGTCCGTTACTAGATATGGGATGCCTGGCAACATGCCACAGCAACTCTGATCATTCAACATGAGGTAACTCCCATTAGAAAGTTGGCCAAACATTGAATTAATCACAGCAGCTGGTGTACCCTGCTAGTGGCAGGACAAATTTGCCACAGAACCATTACAAGCCCCGTGTAAAGATATGTCCTGACAAATTAGTGAACCGCTTAGTGCACTTTCACAGTGTGTACCGCTCAGAAACACTTCACGATCCCCACTCCAACATCTATATGTGTAAGGTAAATTCCAGGATGTCTTAATGTATTCTTTACCCAACCTTTCATATTTCCCTGCTTGCATCTGTTTAAGGCAATACTGAAACTGGAAAGTAGTCACAAGTAGACTAATTTTGCCATGAATAAGCCATTCTGTAGCTGGTTTTTCTGCCACTGTGAATGGTAATTTTTCAAGTTTTTCAATGCTCAGTACTGTATACTTTGCTCCCCTTTGTGCCAGTTCGATCTGTTTATCAGTTAGATTGTATTCTGCAAACAGAGCCGTCGTGTTGATAAAACGCCAAGGCAGATAGCCCGCAGGCAAAGATTGCAGCGTCCAGCTTAATAACATAATAGAACGCAACTGAGATTGGCCTTGCTGTAACATGGCAAAATCTTGTTCCAGTATGTCGATAGCAGAGGATACAATACTGTCCAATGAATAAATTCTGGAGGACAAAGTTGTTAACCCATTGTCGACCACAGTGAGAGTTTTCTCTAAGTAAATACGATCAAGTTCACGTATTCGTTCTGCGGCCTCCATCTGTGACACCTTCCATGCTTCATTATAAGCAGCATAGATGCCGGCATATATGAAATGTTTTTGACGCAGTTTTCTTGGTCCAAGCAAGAATTCCCTAAGGTCTGCGTCTTCTTTAAGTAAAGATAAGTGTTGTTTCACATCCTTAAGTGTAGATTTTTGCAGCCAATCGAGGCATAATTTTCCTACACTGTATGTTGTTACTACCCCCGGATGTTGTCTTTGACGTATCGTGGGTCTGGCCTATGAATAGTAAACCCCTGTGTTTTATTCAGGAATCTCTCTTGACAGTTGTTTGTGTCTGTGGGCCAGATCAACCATTTTCTCCAATCAGGATTTGTTCTGTTGAGTTGTAATATTGTGTCAATTGTAACCGCTGCCTGTGTATTGTTATTACTGGCAGGTGTTGGTACAGAAGGAGTTTTCATGTCTTTGATCTTGGCTAAACCAAGGCAAGACGTTTGTTGGACCGTGTCATTCAAAAACATTATTTGCTGAGGGACGATACAGGCTCTAAACAAAGCTTCTATCCCCTGCACTTGCCAATATTTAGTACCCCAGACAGATTTTGTGTCTATTGCGTCTTTCCATAAGTCGAAACCATGTCTAGACAGTTGGGCAATAAATGCTGCAGAGTAAATCTGTTTTGTATTAGTTAGCATAATTTTCAGTCCTGTTTTGTTTACATTTTTATAGTAAAATGTTTTTGGATCAGATGTATTGTATCCTGAAAAATATGGAAACTTTTTAGCAAATGTTTTTGAACTACCTTTTGGTGGTGTAGGACAATGCTCCCATTGGTTAAACATAAACACATTTCTAGGTGTTGCATATTTATGCAAAAAATGATGACCATAGTGGTTATAGCAATACAGCTGTTCATAGTCTGATGAACCCTCTAAATATTCATTATTAGAAAATGCAGCAGACTTTTCTAGGTCAAACATCATGTTATTTACAGTTTCAAAGTCCCAATCATCAGAATAGGTACTGGATGAAACAAAATCACTTAGTGAAATCTTAAATAAATGTGTAATGTTCAAATGTTCCGTAGGGCCGAAAATATCGAAATCAGTTTTGTCCCACACTATACCATCCTGTATAGGAACGGCTGTGATGTTCACTGCAGACAAGTCTCTTGTTTCACGATGGGATGATTTGTGAGGTTTCAAAAGTAAGTTCACTTCTTTTCTTTCAGTGTTCACATGGATATATCTGCTATTTATAAGCACGCTCATAGTCATAACCAAAGCTAGCCAAAGCAGGAAGAAAAATATTCCAGTAATAACCCAGAGTTCAATCCACGGTGAAACCAGATAAGTCTTTCTCAAAAAATGAAAAAAGTCTTGTACTTGCTGTTTAAAAGTTTGTGATACTGGCAACGTCTCGGGCTCACTCAGATCCTCAGAAAACGTATCAAAGTTAATGAAATAGCCAGAAGCAGTTCTGTCAATTGTTGGAATTGCATCAGGATTTGTAGAAATCGCTGGAACCAGTTGATCACTTGTCACATTGGTGTAGACAGGTGTATTTGGACGAACTGTTACTTGAGTTTCAAGAGGGATGAGTTCCATAGCATTGTTGCACAGTCCTTCATCTGTTACTGCTGAATTCTCAATGGTTATCAGTCTTTCAGTCTGAACCTCTTGGATAGTAGCAAGAGGAGTGTGTCTGCTACTAGGTCGGAGTCCACAAGGCCTACTATTTAATATTGGCCACATACTGTGGTTTGATGAGGTCGATGGACACAAATCTTTTCTCCTTTTTTCCAGCAAGGGGCGGCAGAAGTACTGTTCTTGTTCCATGGACGGCTAGGACAGGTACTGGTTGTCTGTAAGAAAGTCCAAATTCCTTCTTGTCCGCAATTTTTTCTCTGACTAGTTCCCCAACTTTTGGAATACAGACAGGCCTTGCTGGGACCGCCGGTTTTTCCCCAGTGGTGGTTGGCTGCAGGAATACGTTGCTTTGTTTCGATCTCAGTTCATTTAGATCCTGTAAAACAGCCAAACGATCTTTGATATCAAAGGGTTTATTTTCCACCACTGTGCCTCTACATTCTAGATCTGGCACCCACATTCTTGTCCCAAATAGGACCTCATATGGAGTGACCCCCTAGAGAACTTCTTGGCAAATTATTTAATGAGCGTTGGACCCCATAAAGATGTTTGACCCACCCATCACCCGAACCTAATACCCCAGCTGTTATAGACTGCTTTATGTCCCAGTTTTTCCTTTCCACTACAGAATTTCCCTCAGGATGAAATGGAGAGTACTACCGCAATGCAATGCCCAGACTGGCCATGGCTTCTTTGTAAGCCCGAGAGCTAAACGCAGGGCCCTGGTCAGAATGTAGCGTGCCTATTGCGTATGTGCTGATAAAGACTCGCAAATCTTTTATAACAGTTCGAGCGTCAGCCGAGCGCTGAGGCCATATCCATAGGAACCTTGATTCAGTATTTGTGGGATTGCATTTGTCCAGTGGGACGCCTGCGCATAGATAGTCTAATGCTGTCTAACAATGGCGACTGTACTGGGCAGCTGCATTCTCAGCATGGTGTCTGGTGGCTTTCTCGCTGTATTTTACAGTCTAAGCAGTTATTGATGAATATGTGAATTTCTGTATTCATTCCAGGCCACCAGTACATCTCTTTTAACGTTAATATTGTTTTAGAGATCCCTAGATGTGACAGACCTTTCCCCAAATGTGCTTCATAAATCAAAGCTGCTCTACGTTCCATGTTTGGAATTACCCTATCCCCCACTCCAGGGATTCGAGCAAAAGGAACGTTGTTCGCATCAATTACATAAGAGTACTTGAGTGGAAACTTTTTTGGTAACGCTGCACTGCTGCCCTTGCTTGAAGCATTGACAGCCAACATTATTTCACCGTCTATTTTCGTTTTTGAACGAGTGATCGCAGCTACGGAAGCCGTCTGAACAGCCCCCTTTGCGGCTTCGTCAGTATAGAGTCTGAATTCCCTGCAACGTGAACGCCATCACGTTGATGACTCAGTGTGTGGATCATGTGAGCCTTTGGTAGTTCGTTTTTCAACTGAACTACTTGTTCCCAAAGCGTTTTGTGCTTTATTGTGCCACCTTTCGCATCTTTGAAACCATTTTCAAGCCAGTTTTGTATATATTCATTATATGACTGAACACAATAAAAGGAATCGCACACTATCAGCGTGGGGAATTCTCGATCTTTACTTTCAAGTGCCAGTTTGAATGCTTGTAGTTCAGCTCGCTGAGCTGTGTAATCTCCTAGAGATTGAGTTTTTGTGAACATAGGTCTGAAGATGCCATCTCGCATGCGACCTTTAACGATTGCACACACTGCACTGTAAGCATGCTTACTCCCTGTTGCGGGTTGTGCGGATCCGTCAGTGTAAATTATGAATTCATACTGATCAAGAGGCAGAATTTCAGTGGGCAGAGGACATTCTTGTTCATATTGCAGGAATGCTTGTGTTTTTAAATCTGGGTCAAAAACATATTCAACATCTGTTGCAGCAAGAGAATTAACCCATTGTATCCATCTTGGATGTAGTGCTTTAGCATTTGGAATGCTTGCTTTTGTGACCGCTTCTAAAGCTGGTACTGGGGTTACGACAATAATGCGTTTCCCTTGTGCTAGGGCTCTTTCTTTTGCTACAGCGGTTTGAACTGCTGTCAGAATTTTTTCAGTTGAAGTGAAGCGCATTTCTGCTTGTGTATACAAATGAGATTTGTATGCGATTGGTATTTTTTCACCCTCGTTAAATGTTAAGTAGGTGAATCCGCATTGACCCAAAATTATTCGGATCATCAGGTTGCTTTGACTTACGCGTGTTTGTAAGTGATTTGTTGCTAACATGTTAGCCTGGAGTGAACGCAAAATTTCTGTGTGTTCATTTGTCCAATTTCTGATAGAAAAATCAGGTTTGATTAATGCGTAGAGAGGTTTAACCCTTTCTGCATAATTTAGAATGTATGTTCTTCCAAAATTTAGGAAACCCAGGATGGATTGTAAGTTTTTCAGCGTTTTTGGAGGTTGGAGCAGCGCACATTTCTCTAGAAAGTTAGCTGCCAAGCGCTTGCCTTCACTTGAAAGCTCATATCCTAGAAATAGGACATTGAGATGGGAAATTCTGGACTTTTTGAAGTTGAATTTGTAACCCTCAGAGGCGAATCCCAATATAATGGTGCTCACCCTGTTCAAGTGTTTATCCAGGTCATCGTCTGTCAGATAGATGTCATCGACATATGACAATGCCTCGTTGTCATAAATTTGTAGTAACTCCGTTACCCTCACTGAGAATAACCCTGGGCTGTTCTTGAACCCTTGTGGGAGTCGACAAAATTGACGCTGGGTCCCCATTATGGAGAAAGCTGTTAAGTACCTGCTTTCAGGTGCTATGTTTTGACAAAAGAAACCATTTGAGATATCTAATGTGGTTTTATATTTTTTACGAACAATGTTATTCATTAATGCTGTGCTATGTGCAATTTGCACTGCAAATGTTTTACAACAAGTGTTTAAGTGTCTGTAATCCAAAACTAGATGATATGTGTTGTCTGGCTTGGAGACAGGAAACAAAGGATTGTTCATTGAGGAGGTGCATGTTTCAATCACCCCTTGGTATTCAAGTTGATCTAAGATCTCCCTGACCTGTTTTTTAGCTTCTTGCTTTATTGGGTACAGTTGGTTCATGTTTCAGATGTATTTTATGGTGAGGGGAATCCTCATCCCATCCTACATGATTTTTATATAATGCTGGGGCCTGGGCCACTGCTCATTTCCTGGCATATGTATATTTTAGGTGAATTGGAATATGGTTGGAGAAGGCAGGCATAATAATGTCCTCGCCGTGTGGGCCCTCCCTGACAAATTGTTGTGGCCAGTCCTTTTCTGCTAGAAGTATGTCATAGCCCCTTGATAGTCTTTCCCAAAAAAGTGCTTTCACCTGTCTAGGTATGTCTCCCTCCATCCGGAGTGTTATTTCATATAACTTTTGTGGAGTACTAACCCTGGTGTCTACAGTTTCTACTGTAATGTACTCATTCAAGTCCACTATCTCCAGAAGTTCCTTCAGGTTCTGGCGAGCTATTGTGACTTCTGCTGCACTGTCCAGCATTGTCTGAGCCCATTCTCCGTTCTTGAGTTGTGTTCTCAGTATTCTCGGCATGTCTGATCTTTAGACCTGCTACTTTCTTTTGGAGAATTGAGGTTTTGATTTGTTTTTCGGAACGTGTTTGTCGTCTTTCGATTTCACGCGTTCTTCTCTATGTTCTGACCGTCCTCTTCTTTCCGAAGTCTGTGACGAGATCTGAAAGGTACGAGAGGAACGTGTATCAGTATCTTGATACCTGTCAGGTTTTTTCAAATTATCCCTATTCCTGAGGTTATACCTCCTTTCAGAGGGCTCCTTTTGAGGAGACCTACCTCGAGATTGAGAACGTTTCTCGTTTGAATGTTGTTTATTAGTCTCCCACTTCTTTTTAGAAGATGTAGGAGTTTGTTTAATAGAGTCCTTCTCAGGACTTTCAGATAGTTTCGGCTTTACTGGTCTTCCACCCAAACTATCTCTACCTAATTCTGCATAAGATTGTTCAATTATTCTGGGTAGCTCAGTTTGATGTTCTGTAACATCAAATTCCCTTAATTTTTGGTGGATAGCCACTGCTGCTGCCTCCCCTTTAATATTAGATAATATTATTGTTGAGACCTGGTCGAAATTTTTCAGTAATTTCATACCCAAATTTAGAGCAGGCTCTGCCCCATATTCGTTTTGAATTTGTTTCAGGACATCTGGTATTACCGCAATTGACGGAATGCCATGTGTTTTAGTATAGATGGCAGCAAAGACTGAGCCCCAAGTGGTGCAGTCTTCCAGTTGTGGTGTGATCCCCATTGGTAAACTGATTGTTAGGATTCTGTGTTTCTCATACGGGCTAGTATTTGGAAATACTGCTTCGATTTGAGTAATTTTTTGAGCTATCCAAAACGGAATTTGCTCACGTTTTGTGGGCATTTTACCCATGACTGCGTATAGAGTCTGTGGTGTAATTCTTAGTGTATTCCCCTGTTGAGGAGTTTGATTTGGAAGTGTCAATGGTGGTTGGACTGTGAAAGTCCGCATGACATATTGGACTAGTTGTCTGTAGATTTTTATTAACTCTGTAAGTTGAGTAAGTGGTTCCTCATCTGACATTATATCCAGTTCAGGATGAGGTGTATAGCCGGCTAGAATCGGCCATGTTGCTTCTGGTCTACCTAGTGGACCGAGCCTGGTAATGTTTCTGTGATGTTTTAGGGCGCCTTTAAACCAGAGCTGATGCTCCTGGTATGTTAGTGGAATTTCAATATCCTCGAAAGGAATATATTCCTCTGGTGGATCATCCTCTTTGAAGAAGTGAAACAGTTTTTTTACTGAATTTGATTCAGGAAATATTACCCATGAATAGAATACCTCTGTCTGAAAGGATTCGTGTGCCTCTATCACGAAAACTGCTCTACCGCCTCTTGGTGGTAGGCCATGTTTTATGAGTTTTAGAGTGATGGCTCTTCTCAAGTTTGGATGGATGTCTATAACACCCTCCTCGGTTTCATCTAAACCGGTAATGTTAAAAACTGCTGCTTGGGCTGGATTAGCCGCAGCACCACCGTTTACGGTGTCATTGTCGGAGTCAGGCATTTTGTTTTTTTGAAAAATGTAGAACAAGTTTCACGGAAACAAAGATAAGGTGCACAATATTTTGGAACACTGTATCCTTCAACGTTGAGTAAACCAAACAGCTAATATATAGGGTGCTTCCCTATGTAGCCGTGGTGGATACTTAACCCTGCCCACTCCAGACGTCTTTTGGAGTATATGGGTAGGGGTCTCTGAGAAAAAGCACGGCTGAGTTACTCAGTATCTAGCGTTAAATTACTGCCTTACCAAACCGTTGGGCGCCATGTAGTGTAGCTCCTATTTCCCTAATAGGCTCTGCGCAATGGAATAATATAGCCTATAGGTTTGACATAGGACTGAGGTCGGTATGTCCCTATCGAGTATATTAAACTTAATTACTTGTGCCAGCTAGCTCAGAGGCCACTAGAAACTCCTTGATAAACAAGAAGGGAGTAGTTTCTGGCAGCCGCAAAACATGACAACTTTGTTTCCCTTTTAGAATCAGAACGTGTCCCAGAGTCGTAGAAACAATAGATAACTATTTCACTCAGCTCAATCGTGCATGCTTAGTTTTCCCAAAGTTACACAGAAAGAACAGACGGGCGTTTCAATAAAAGATTTATTGAACAGTCTTGTTTCTCGTGTAAGTAAAATGTGCTGTTACGATCACAAGACAGTATGCAAGATAAATAATGTACAGCGTAAGCAGTAGAAATAAATAATACTGCGGTAGCATGATCTTTAGTAGATATTCATTTACATAAATAACATAGACTAAGAATGCGAGTACTCATACGATGCGTCTCTAAGCTAGTTCTACCCCAATGTGCCTAACCTAACCTAGGTGTAGGGAGTGGTATGAAGTAGGTGGAGTATTCCTTACTATGGTATACTAAGAATATGTTAAGTCTAGTATGCCTAGTATGCCAAGAGTCCCTCTAGGTTTCTAGTCAGCTCCATACCTTAAGAATGAGAGAGGTGGGAATCTCTTGCCAGACTCGAACTCCAACACCCCGCAAGGGAAGTCAGATCACTGGAAGCTGGACTCTCTGCGTGCAGGGATGACAGCATCTTCTCAGTGCGTCAGGCCGGGAAACGGGCTCCTCTGAAGTCGAGGTCTCCTCTGATTTACAAGGGCTAGGGAAGGTATATTTATACCTGAGAGGTACCTCAGAATGTTAGCATTGACGTGAATCGGACAGCGGAAGACGTCATGAATGAATCCCTAAGGTATAACGGTTCATGCATAATAGATGAGTCCTTGAAGAAATCAATAGTCCTGTGCTAGGGAAACTCCCGAAGCCTAAGGGTCTGTTCTTCAAGAACTCGTTGTGACGTTAGGGTGGACGGTTGTCAGAGACCATGCCTGTATTTGGAGTGCACGGTTTAATGCCTAAATAAGGACTGGGATTTTATGCCTATATAAGGGCAGGGCGAATTGTGACTATATAAGGACATGATACAGGAAAGCCTGTGTATGGACACCCTAAGAGGAATACAACAGGTGCTCACCCTGTTCAAGTATCTATCTAGGTCATCGTCTGTCAGATAGATGTCATCGACATATGACAATGCCTCATTATCATAAATTTGTAGTAACTCTGTTACCCTCGCTGGGAATAACCCCGGGCTGTTCTTGAACCCTTGTGGGAGTCGACAAAATTGACGCTGGGTCCCCATTATTGAGAAAGCTGTCAAGTACCTGCTTCCAGGTGCTATGTTTTGACAAAAGAAACCATTTGAGATGTCCAATGTGGTTTTATATTTTTTACGCACAATGTTATTCATTAATTCTGTACTATGTGCATTTTGCACTGCAAATGTTTTAGAACAAGTGTTTAAGTGTCTGTAATCCAAAACTAGACGATAGGTTTTGTCTGGTTTGGAGACAGGAAACAAAGGATTGTTCATTGAAGAGGTGCAAGTTTCAATCACCCCTTGGTATTCAAGTTGATCTAAGATCTCCCTGACCTGTTTTTTAGCTTCTTGCTTTATTGGGTACTGCCTCTGTGCAGTAGGTTCATTTTTCAAATGTATTTTATGGTGAGGTGAGTCCTCATTCCATCCTAAATGATTTTTTGTATAATGCTGGGTCCTGGGCAACTGCCCATTTCCTGGCATAAGTATATTTTAGATGAATTGGAATATGGTTGGAGAAGGCAGGCATAATAATGTCCTTGCCATGTGGGCACTCCCTGACAAATTGTGGTGGCCAGTCTTTTTCTGCTAGAAGTATGTCATAGCCTCTTGAAAGTTTTCCCCAAAAGAGTGCTTTCACCTGTCTAGGTATGTCTTCCTCCATCGGAGTGTTATTTCATATAACTTTAGTGGAGTACTAACCCTGGTGTCTACAGTTTCAACTGTAATGTACTCATTCAGGTCCTCTATCTCCAGAAGTTCCTTCAGGTTCTGGCGAACTATTGTGACTTCTGCCGCACTGTCCAGCATTGTCTGAGCCCATTCTCCGTTCTTGAGTTGTGTTCTCAGTATCCTCGGCATGTCTGACCTTCAGACCTGCTACCTTCTTTTTTGAGAATTGAGGTTTAGATTTATTTTTCGGAACGTGTTTGTCGTCTTTCAATTTCACGCGTTCTTCTCTATGTTCTGACCGTCCTCTTCTTTCCGATGTCTGTGACAATATCTGAAAGGTACGAGAGGAACGTGTATCAGTATCTTGATACCTGTCAGGTTTTTTTAAATTATCCCTTTTCCTGAGGTTATACCTCGTTTCAGAGGGCTCCTTTTGAGGAGACCTACCTCGGGATTGAGAACGTTTCTCGTTTGAATGTTGTTTATTAGTTTCCCACTTCTTTTTAGAAGATGTAGGAGTTTGTTTAATAGAGTCCTTCTCAGGACTTTCAGATAGTTTTGGCTTCAATGGTCTTCCACCCAAACTATCTCTGCCTAATTCTGCATAAGATTGTTCTATTATTCTGGGTAGTTCTGTTTGATGTTTTGTAACATCGAATTCCCTTAATCGTTGGCAGATCGCCACTGCTGCTGCCTCCCCTTTAATATTAGATAATATTATTGTTGAGACCTGGTCGAAATTTTTCAGTAATTTCATACCTAAATTCAGAGCAGGCTCTGCCCCGCATTCGTTTTGAATTTGTTTCAGGACATCTGGTATTACTGAAATTGATGGAACACCATGTGTTTTAGTATAGATGGCAGCGAAGACTGAGCCCCAAGTGGTGCAGTCTTCCAGTTGTGGTGTGATCCCCATTGGTAAACAGATTGTTAGGATTCTGTGTTTCTCATAAGGGCAAGTATTTGGAAATACTGCTTCTATTTGAGTAATTTTTTGAGCTATCCAGAATGGAATTTGCTCACGTTTTGTGGGCATTTTACCCATGACTGCGTATAGAGTCTGTGGTGTAATTTTTAGTGCATTCCCCTGTTGAGGGGTTTGATTTGGAAGTGTTAATGGTGGTTGGACTGTGAAAGTCCGCATGACATATTGGACTAATTGTCTGTAAATTTTTATCAACTCTGTAAGTTGAGTAAGTAGTTCCTCGTCTGACATTATTTCGAGGTCAGGATGAGGAGTGTAGCCGGCCAGAATCGGCCATGTTGCTCCTGGTCTACCCAGTGGACCGAGCCTGGTAATGTTTCTGTGATGTTTTAGGGCGCCTTTAAACCATAGCTGATGCTCCTGGTATGTTAGTGGAATTTCAATATCCTCGAAAGGAATATATTCCTCTGGTGGTTCATCTTCTTTGTAGAAGTGAAACAGTCTTGTTACTGAATTTGATTCAGGAAATAGTACCCATGAATAGAATACCTCTGTCTGAAAAGATTTGTGTGCCTCTATCACGAAAACTGCTCTACCGCCTCTTGGTGGTAGGCCATGTTTTATAAGTTTTAGAGTGATGGCTCTTCTTAAGTTTGGATGGATGTCTATAACACCCTCCTCAGGTTCATTTAAACCTGTAAAGTTAAAAACTGTTACAACTGGTTGAGCCGCAGCTCCACCGGTGTTGGTGGCATTGTCCCGGTAGGACATTTGTTTTTTGAAAAATGTAGAACAAGTTTCAAGGAAACAAAAAGATAAGGTGCACAATAATTTGGAACACTGTATCCTTCAACGTTGAGCAAACCAAACAACTAATATATAGGGTGCTTCCCTATTTAGCTTGGGCGGATATTTTAACCCTACCCACTCCAGACGTCTTATGGAGTATGTGAGTAGGGGTCTCTGAGAAAAGCACGACCGAGTTACTCAGTATCTAGCGTTAAATTACTGCCTTACCAAACGTTTGGGCGCCATGTAGTGTAGTTCCTATTTCCCTAATAGGCTCTGCGCATTGGAATAATATAACCTATAGGCTTGACATAGGACTAAGGTCGGTATGTCCCTATCGAGTATATTAAACTTAATTACTTGTGCCAGCTAGCTCAGAGGCCACTAGAAACTCCTTGAGAACAAGAAGGGAGAAGTTTCTGGCAACCGAAAAACATGACAACTTTGTTTCCCTCTAGAATCGGAACACGTCTCAGAATCATGGAAACAATAGATAACAGTTACACTCAGTCAATCGTGCATGCTTAGTTTCTACAGAGTTACACAGAAAGGAAAGACGGGCGTTTCAATAAAAGGGTTTTATTGAACAGTCTTGTTTCTCCTGTAAGAGATATGTGCTGTTATGATCACAAGACAGTATGCAAGATAAATAATGTACAGCGTAAGCAGTAGAAATAAATAATACTGCGCTAGCATTATCTTTTAGCATATATTCACGTACATAAATAACATGAGCTAAAAATGCGAGTACTCATAAGATGCGTCTCTAAGCTAGTTCTACCCCAATGTACCTAACCTGATCTAGGTGTAGGGAAAGGTAAAAGTAGGTGGAGTATTCTCTAGTCTGGTATACTAAGAGTATGTTAAGTATAGTACGCCAAGTATGGTATGCAAAGAGTCCCTCTAGGATCTAGTCAGCTCCATACCTTGAGAATGAGAGAAGTGGGAATCTTTTGCCGGATCTGGAACTCTAACACCCTGCGAAGGGAGTCAGAACACTGGAAGCTGGATTCTTCTGCGTGCAGGAATGACAGCGTCTTCTCAGTGCGTCAGGCCGGGATACGGGCTCCTCTGAAGTCGAGGTCTCCTCTAACTTGCTTGGGCGAGGGAAGGTATATTTATACCTGATAGGTGCCTCGGAATGTTAGCATTGACGTGAAGTCGGACAGAGGAAGACGTCAGGAATGAACCCTTAAGGTATAACGGTTCATACATAATAGATGAGTTCTTGGAGAAATCAATAGTTCTGTGCTAGGGGAACTCCCGAAGCTTAAGGGTCTGCTTTCTAAGAACTCGTTGTGACGTTAGGGTGGACGGATGTCGGTGACCATGCCTGTATTTGGAGTGCACGGTTAATGCCTAAATAAGGACAGGGATTCTATGCCTATATAAGGGCAATGCGAATTGTGCCTATATAAGGACATGATTCAGGAAAACCTATATACGGACACCTAAAGCGGAATACAACAGCCGCTAAAGCGGCAATATTTTTATCGCCCTATAGCAAGCTGTCGCTAACAGCTGTTAGCGACAGCTTTATGGCGAAAGCGGCCGTTTTCTTGCCGCTTTGCATGTCAGCGATAATTATCGCTAATGACATGCAAAGTAGGCGTTCCCAACTAAAAGCGACTGAAAACAGTCGCAAACACAACTTCCCCCTATTAGCAATGCCCGCGAAGCGAAAAAATAATTCGCGCTAACCGCGATTATTGCTGGAATCTAACACCTCTTTAAAACTTGACTTAACCATTCTAGTCAATGGGAGGTGGATTGTAAGGTTAAGTCCTCACCTGCCTATTAGCAAGCTTTTCATTAGCGCGTGGAATTTATCGCTGGATTTCGCGCGCTATTGCTGGGTTTCGCCGCTATCGCTGGATTTTCTATCACCTTGGAGATAAGCGTTGATAATAACGCGTTATCTCCGCGATGTAATCCAGCGATAGCCAGCAATAAAAAAAACAGCGCTAAGTGCGCTTTGCGATAATTATCGCACATCCTTGGTAAAGTGCCCCTTATTTTCCAGGAAATGTTTCTGTTTTTTATCAAGTGTGGCCTGATGCTGTATCGAGGTCATCTGATCTTCAAGAAAGGAGATCCTAGATTCAGCTTCTTGAAATCTTGCTGGATAGGAACCAACTGCTTCTTCAATTTTTGATAAGCGCGAGTGCAGTACTGCTATCTCATATGCTTGTGAGGCTTTCAGTTCCCTTATTTCGTCAAGGATGAGATTTAACATGGCTTTAATATCACATTGGAAGATAGTTCCTACCTCTGATAGCTGGTCGCCAAGAAGATCTTCCGACCCTAGCTGGGCTTGTTGTCCTACGTCCGCATTTATATCTGCTGCGGATGCTGAGGGTGGGCTGCCCACTGGCCTATGAGGTAAAACAGGATCCTGGGCAGCTGATGGAGCACTCCCTTGGGATTTCAAGTGAAGTTCATTTTCTAAAATGTGATTCTGTGGAGGCAGTGGAGGCGTTTTAGTTTTCAGAAATAACGGATATTCCCTAGCCTTGCTTTGAGATGTGCCTTGAATTTTCCTGTTCGTACTCTTGATTTGTCATTGCATCTGGATTCCCTGATCTCGAGTTGTCTGCAGCCAGTCTCGATCCTGACATAGCTGTACATGGCGGGGTACTGTCCCGTCCATCGGGCCCTAAGTCCGGAGTTGACTGCCCCTGGCTGAGATTCTCGGGCCTCTCCTCGTTGGGATCCCCTTGACCCCCTTGACACCCTGCCACATGGTCCAGGATATCATCTTCAGAACTCATAGGGCTAGATATTGGGGCTGATCTGCGACGGGCCTTCTGCGAGCGTTCAGCTCTTGCGTTTGCGGAAGCAATCTTCATCTGGGTTGTTCGAGTTTTGGACTTTAGCGCCACATTTGAATCAACATGAGCCATAACACTGGCGAGCTTTAAGTGTTTCCCCATCTTAGCAGTAAACCCTGGATGACACAATGCTTTGAAGTAAAAATCAATTATTATTTTTTACGAGCTTCTGCAGAATCGAGCCCAGCGCATACTATCCCCTAAACAGTTTCCTCAAAAGAAAGATACCTCAAAAGGTCTCAAGAAGTTTCCCCGGGGGCTTTATCCAATGAGAAGCCTAGACAGGGCTGCACTAATCCAGCCCACCACGACAAAAAAAAAAAATAGGGAGAAAAAAGCCTCTCCGTATTACGGTAAATTGAGCAACCTTTTCCTGCTTACTTGCTGTCAATGTTTCAAATTTTAGCTTCTTTTCCTTCTGCTTTTCTCCTGTTTTCTCTCGATGCTGCTTTCCGCGTCTCCAGTAGCCCCCGTTCGCTCAGCCGCACAGAAGGGCAGCCCCACCTTCCTCCGTCAATCAGCTGCCTCTCGTACGCCTCTCCGTTCCAGCCCACGAGGAGGTCAGAGAATGCAGGGGAAAGAGATGCACGCCACGGTTACCACCTCCACTCCGTAGCCTCCGATAGAGCCCGGCCGGTCAGCGAAAACCAAGTCCTGGGGGAGTCCCCCCTAACAACAGGAGACACAAAAATAGACAGGGTTCACCCAACAGTCTTCGGCAGCACAGCAGCATCGACAGCAAGCCTCCACGCCGACCCAGCTCACAGGTCAGCAGTCTCCATTACAATGTGGCAGGGCAGTGGTCACCTGTGACTACGTGCAGGCGGGATTCACCGTAGCCATCCCCCCGTCTAGAAGCTTCCTTGTGTGGGCTTCTCAATCATAATGGAGGTGCGGGTGAATAAACGCAATCCAGATATACACCAGATATTGGAAATTTAAACTTAAGTGTGTTTTTTTGGCTTCGAACGCCCATCGAGCGCATATTGTCCCTGTTATTTCTTTTATAAAAACTGCCCGAGGGTTTTAGTCATATTTAAAGACTCCACAGTGCGTGTTGATAATACCAGAATGCCCAATAATTAAAAACAATTTTAAATTAAATTAAAAAACCAGAGATTAGAAGTTATATAAACAGGATGTTATACGAAGGTACAAGAAAGAGGTCAAAACCTGCTCTGCATTTCACTGGGTGACCTCTCATGCTAGTGTAGTCAGAGTATATATGTCTGAACCTGGGGGACCCCCACGTATAACCTCTGTTGTGGACCACAGAGGGGAGTGCCCTAAAACGAGGAGTGGACATATAGTGTATGTGACATACATGGGCTGTTGGTATTGGCTGTCTGGTATGTTGGTATTTGCTGTCACTAATAATAGGTAAGCATGTAAATATATACAGAGCTCAAAGTAGGTAGGCTACCATCAGTATCTCAGCTGGCCCAACAGGATTTCATCATTCAGACCGGTTTTGTGTGTCCCCAGTTTATACACCCATCGTTGTTCCTTTGTTAGAAGTCTTTTCATTAGGGTCCTGTTATAGTCCATGTTTTCTATTATAGTCCATTTAAGGTCCATATCAGTATGTCCTTTGTCCAAAAGTGTGTAGTTAGTTTGGTGGCACCTCTTTTACATCTAATGGTGCTCCTATGTTCGTTAATCCTGAACTTTATTTTCCTTGTCGTCATCCCAATATAACACAAGTTGCAAGGGCAAGTGATAGTGTATATGACATTGTAGCTGTTGCAGTTAGTATGGTGTCTTTGTTCCCAAGCAGTGGGAAGGTCAAGGTCACTGAATTTAATTTGTGTTGTAAATGTATATGCTGTGCAAGATCCACATGGGAAATGTACCTTGACCAGGAGTTTGTTCCACAGGGTCAGCTGTTGTTCATTCTGAGGTTTACCCACAACGCTATGTACCTAATGCTCCTATTTTTTCGAAAGAACAGAGGACATTTAAACGTGAGTTTGTTTGATGTTAGTATTCTCCAATGTTTTGTTATGATCTTCTTGATTGCGATGGATTGTGTGTTGTATGTTGTTACACAGATTATGGCATCAGATTCTGGTTTGACAGTGGTTTCCAGTAGTGCTGCTTGTGGTGTGTTCCGTGCCCTTTTCTGTGCTTGTTTAAATTGTTTAAGCACTTTCAGTGGGTATTCCTTCTCCTTAAGTTTGATGTCAAGCTTTGCCAATTCATCTTTGAAATCTCGTAGTTCAGAGCAATTTTGCCGGATACGTAGGAATTGTCCTATTGGAAGGTTCTCTCTAAGTGACTATGGGTGAGCACTGTTAAATTGCAGTAGGCTGTTCCGTTCGGTGGGCTTGGTGTAGAGAGTGCTTGTCAGTTTACCGTCCTTTGCTAGGACGGTTACATCCAGAAAGGGTATTTTCTCTTTACTACTGGTCATAGTAAACCGCAGGAAAGGGTTTTGATGGTCCAGCCATTCTTTGAAGGCTTGCATGGTGTCAATGTTCCAGTGCCATATTATTAGTATATCGTTGATATATCTGCGCCACAGGCGTATCTCAGTTTGATATGGGTTGTTGTTCCAGATGTGCTCCTCTTCAAACCAGCACATGTAGAGGCAGGCTATGCTGGGGGCAAATGTGCTGCCCATAGAGGTCCCCTGTTGTTGAAGGTATAGGTGATCTTCAAACTTGAAGAAGTTTTCCGTGAGGGCGATGTGTGCTAGTGTCATAATCCATTCAATGGGAGCATGCCAAGGCCAATCTTTGTCTTGCAAAAGTCTTGCGATGACACTTAGGCTCTCTTCTTGAGGTATGCTTGTGTAGAGGGCTTCTACGTCTAAGCAGATCAAGGTTTCCACTTTAGGGTCATATTCTATTTCGTTGAGGATATTCAAGAGGTGTTTAGTGTCCTTAATGTAGGATCTGATCTTCATGACCAAGGGACGGAGGAACCAGTCCGTGTATTGGGAGAGAGGTTCCAAGAGCGATCCACCCCCAGACACAATCGGTCTGCCTGGTGGTGTTGTACGTCCCTTGTGGATCTTGGGCAGTGTGTAAAACTGCGGAGTTCTTGGTTCCTTTGTACATGGGAATTCCTGTTCCTTTTTGTTGATCCAGTCCTTATCGAATGCTTCTACAGTTAGGTCCCTGATTTTCTTCTGTAGTCTTTTTGTAGGATCCATCTGTAGTGGTAGGTAATGATTTGTGTTATTGAGTAGGGTAAGGCAAGCTTCCCTGTAGCTGGTAAGGTCGTGCAGGACTATTGTCCCACCTTTATCCGCTGGTTTGGTAACTAGTTCAGCCTTCCTACTGATAGAATCCAAACCTTGTTTTTCTTTTTTACTCATGTTAAAGAAGCTGTGGTATCTTGTGTCCAGTGCCTCTACTTCCTCTATGACTGGGTTCTCAAAGGCCAAGACTTCCGGTTTACTTAAGTTTAAATTTCCAATATCTGATGTATAACTGGATTGCGTTTATTCACCCGCACCTCCGTTATGATTGAGAAGCCCGCACAAGGAAGCTTCTAGACTTCATCACCCATGAATCAATGGGTTTTGACGTCCTCTGAAGTGCACGCTTGATGTTGCACACAGAACCACGTGACATGGAAGACATCCGCACCCATAAAGAGGTACCACGTAAATACCAGCGTCCTCCCGGCACACCTCTACCAAAGCCGGGAGGGCAAGTCTAGGTGAATGGCTGGGGGAAACCCTTGATGAAGTAAGTGACAATGCATCTTGTACGCTCGTTGCCCGTAGTAGGAATTCGAGCATGGGGCACACAATAATGCAATCTTTTGATCGCTGATTCTTTTTCCCTTTTTACCTCACCAATTCCTCCTGTAGTGTGTGACTAAAGGGAGCCCCACCCTCACTCCTGAGATATATGACACCCATCAGTTGTGGGAGAGTATCATTGCACGCTCTAAACTATGTGTATGTGTATAAGCTGGAGGCTATGAGTTGTTATAAATGTGTGTGGTGTCTGTCTATGTATGTGGTTCTAGGTATGTTTTTCATATCGCAAAAAACGAATGATATAAATGGATTGAAATAGTGAACAATCACAAATAAGGGCCTCTATTTTACCGCCCTAAGTATTATTCACACGAGTTATGTGGGTGATTTAAAGAGTGCTAATGAAGAGTGAACATTTACTCCATCATTTTAGCAATGAAGGTGCACAGGGAACGAATGCACCTGCCTCCAGTATGCGTTGGTGTAGTGCACACGCATGCAGTGGGATATGCATTCCCCCTTTTTTACTCACAATTGTGGTATATACCAACACCTATGTAAACACTGATTCAAACCACTATATAATGTCTGCCATGAATCTTGTTTTACAGGTGATACAACAGAAAAAGAAATAAAAGGATGGGCAAGTATTAACACTGCCCATACGACATTACTCTGCAATCATTTTACCAGGGAGGTGTTTATTTGATACCCTGATGAAAGCTCCGGACCTCTTTAGGCCTTAGAGTAGGGCTGAAACATGTCACTTAACAAAACATAGGGTCATAGGACTATAATAGTCCACATTACCCCCTACCTTATTTTAGCTTTCCCCACCATCTCCACGAATATAGGGATACCTAAGAGAAGGTGAGGGATTTTTATTCTCTAGTTAAGCCCCCTGGTCACCTTCTATCCTTAAGTGCTCCCTGAAACACGGTTGAGCCCACTCTGACCTTTAGGAGTCAGGGTGAACCCGATGATGAAGCATGACACTACTAGAGTGTGTGAGGATTATCCATAAAAAAGGATTTTTTTCCTTCCCCGCTCAAGTCATGCGGAGCCAGCATACCCACTAGGAGTGTACCTGACAGCCCCCCTGCCCGTGTCTTGTGTAGTATACACTACTATCCCTGCAACCTCAGGCGGGATACTCTATTGTTGTATTGAGTTTACAAGGGAGGAAGTATCCCCCCACTCCTCTACAACTGTTGAAGAGGCCTCTCAACCCTCTGGGTCCCATAGGTCGATACCTCTGAGTACCTTGTTTGTTTATTGGATTACTACATCTACAGTGACACACACACTTTGAAGTAACGCAAAAAAAATGTATATACAAATGATAAAGTAAAGTGTAACACTCCCACCTTTTTTCCTGTTCAATCCTGGAGAATTCCCTATGAAATGGAGCAAATGGAAGAAAGTATTTAATAACTATGCAGTGGTATCTGGATCAAATTAAGGGTTAGAAAGCAAAGTTGCTTTAATATAACATTGTTTAGGAGCAGAAGGACAAGAGATATTAGAACCTTTACCTGAACTAAGTGTGGAAGACTCAAGAGGGTTAAATGCAAATGAGATATGTATGAAATAATTAGATATACATTTCCTACCTCGCATAAGCACAATATTAAACAATATAATTTTGGGAGGAGGTCACAAAAAAGGATGAATCAGTTGAAGATTGTGTCTCAGTGTTGAGAAAATGTGTGGCCACATGTAAGTTTGGAGCAGCAATTGAAGAACACATATGAGATCAATTCTTGCTCACATATAACATGGAAAAAATAAGGGAGGATTGGGGAAAAGTATTATTAGTTGCAAAACAAGTTGAGCACATGTTAATGTGTCTAATAGATATTAGGAATAATGCTAATAGCAAAATCACTGATGAGGAGGAGGTGGTAAATTTGGTCAAAGATAAAAAGATAGAAGCAGGTAACGGCAACGGTCAGTGTTATCGATGTGGTCAAGGGGCGGCACATGGCAAGTTTAAAAGAATGTCCTGCTATGAGTGCTACATGTAACAAATGTGGAAAGAAAGCATAGTATATGGCTAGCTGTAGAAGCCACAAGCCTATAAAGAAAAATGTGAACAGGTATGTCAAGAAGATTTGTGATGAAATTGTTTTACAAATGAGTGGTTCCAATATTGGTAATACCAAAGATCTTGTGAAAAATGGAAGGTAGGGATGTTGAAGTCTTGTTTGTCTCTTGCTCTAGTCTAACTATAGTATGAGAAGATAGTTTTAAACACTTATTCAATGAAAAAGTGAAGCTTCAAAAGATGAATATACAACCTAGGGCCATATTACACAAGTACCAAAGGGACACAATGGGCATTTGTGCCCGCTTTCTGCACCCCCGGGGCTCTTTGGTATTACAGAAAGGGCCACAGATGCTTGTGCGGCCCCATCTGTAATACAGAATTCGCTGTCACACATATATCGCCAGTGCTATCATTAGAGGATGTTCCCTCATTTGAATGGGGGTGTGACCCCATCCAAATGAAGCAATCAATGTGTCTCTGCGCACATGCCATATTACAGACATGGGCGCAGAGGCAAACATGCCTTTAGAAGGTGCACTGGAAATGCACCGCAAAAAGGTGGAGCACTTTCAGTGCACCTTCTAAATGCAGCCCCCTAAAGGGATGTAAGGGGGGACCCCCCCAGACTTCCCCTTACACCTGGGTGCATTGAATGACTTTAATCCCTTTTAAAAGGGCAGGTGGGTTGCCGCCTCCACAGAGAAACACGGAGCATCTTTAAAACAGCTGTTCTGTATTTCTTTTGAATGCGCTGCCTTAGGGGCTGAGTGAATTCCCGGCTGCCCAGAGGGCATTCTTCCTGATAGGGCCCACAGTCCATGTTTGCACCCGACGCACCTTCTTCAAGGTGCACTGTGGCGCAAATATGGAAAGTGGGCCCTATCTGTTATACGGGCCCTGGAGTTTATGGAGGACAGCCCATTAAGATGAAGGGGTACTTTCAAAGTATAATTAAATATAAGAATAGGTATGCAGTTTCAAAAATGTATGTGTCAGAGAAAGGTGACAATATCTTAGGATGGGCGGTACTAAAGGATCTAGGGGTTTACTTAAATCCAAATGCTCAACCGCAAGTTCAAGTTCAAACTATAGCAGACCAGGTAGACTTTGAAAATGAATTCCCAGAGGTATTTAAGGAGAGTATTAAGATCTATGCACTTAAGATCAAGTTGAGAGAGGGAGCTGTGCCAGTGTCTTCAAAGGTCAGTGACTACCTACCTGTATGCATGAGGCAGTAAAAGAAGAACTAGAAAATCTGTGCAAGTTAGGCATTATAAAACCCATAGAAGCCACAGACTGGATGGCACCCATTGTAGTTGACCGCAAAGCAGATCAAAAGAATAAGAATATGTGTAGACTTGAGGGCTCTCAATCAAGAAGTAATTCTAGATAAGTGCCCATTACTTAACAGCTCTGAGATGCTTACCACTCTTGTTGGAGCTAAGATCTTTTGAACACTTGACTTGTCATCAGCATATTACCAGACACATTTACACCCAGAGTCTCAAGAACTGATGGCATTCATCACACCTATGGGAGCTTTCAAATTCAAATGCATGCTGTTTGGGTTAGCTTCTGCGGCATCTGTATTTCAGAGAGCAATGTCTTCCATGCTGGGAAATGTACCTGGTGTATGTATCTATCAAGATGATGTATTAGTGAGTGGGAGCACTAAATATCAACAAGATAAAAGACAAAAAATTATTCTGAGGATGTTTCAGGAATATGGTTTGACAGTAAAAATTCGAAAATGTAAATTGAGGTGTGGAGATATTACATATTCATGACATAAAGTGAGTGCAGAAGGTGAAGACGAAAAAAGGAACTTGTACAAAAAATGGTGGCACCTAAAAGCAAAGATGAATTGAGGTAAGTTTTTTGGTATGATTGAAATTTATATCAAATTATTTGAGAATCTAGCTAGTGAAACGAATAACATGAGATTGTTAAAGAAAAACAAGTTACCATTTGAATGGAGCAAGAAGTTTGAGGATGAATTCTAAGAAGTAAAAGGTTGTTTGAAGTACGCCTCTAGATAATGAGCTTTTGAACCTGGAAAGAGACTTATAGTAACCACGGATGCTAGTTTGAAAGGTTTGGGTACTGTCCTATCATAAGCAAACCCCAATGGGGAAAAATCGTGAGCCTTAGCATCTAGATTGTTAAGAGGAACAGAATTTAATTATTCTGTTAACGAAAAGGAGGCCTTGGCTGTGTTTTGGGCCTTAAAAACAATTAGGAATTTTGTCTGGGGGAACACATTTTTGGTATGTTCTGATTATAAACTACTCAAAGAGGTTTTTGGAAAGAAAGGCATAGATTCTATTTCCAGCCACATCAGAAGATGGGTCATCAATTTGCAGGACTTCAGATTTGAAGTAGAATATTTACTGGGGATTAAGATCAAAATGCCTGATTGCTTATCAAGGTTAGTAAATCAAGAGGAGGCGGGGCGCCGGCTCTCCCTGCTTGAAAGCCAATTGGCTACTATAATACAGGGCTTTAATGAAATCCTAAACAACCTCGCTACACTTCACAAGCCCTCAAAAAACCCCCACTGTACTCCCACCATCCCCAACCACACACACCAAAAATTCCCCAAGGCTCCGCGACCCGGTTGGACCTCATCCCCCCTCTCGAGTCATACACTGAGGCCTAAGAGAACTTTGGAAGCTATGTCCTCAGATGAAGCGACCGAGCTGGCCTCCTCGTATAAGACCCCTTCCACTCACATCCCTCAATCCTCGATTCAGGTAATCACTGGATTCAGAAGAGATCACCCCACTCTGAAACCCCCTAGACCCCCAGCCTCCCTCATCAACACCCCTAAGAAAAAAACCAAAAAAAGACACCCCCTACTAACTGCATGCTCATAAACTGCAGATCAGCCACTAAACATGCCACAGAGCTAGCTGAATCCATCCTCAGCCATGACATAGACATAGCCTTCATCACTGAGACCTGGCTAAATGACAGCTCGCCTCCAATCATGGATACTCTCGTACCCCCGGGCTTCTCAATCATCAACAAAGATCGAAAAGACCAAAAAGGTGGGGGTTTAGCAATCATTCACAACAACAACTTGTCCGTGACCGAAATTGATACCTTCAACTATAACACCTTTGAATGCCTAACCGCCAACATTAACACCAGCAACAACAGAATACTACACTGCCATCTCCTATACCATCCCCCAGGCAACACCACCACGTTCACTGAACACCTGTCAGACCTGGTCGCTCACTGCTCTCTCCGAGACAACAACAACCTAATTCTGGGTGACCTCAACCTGCACTGGAATGATAAAAACAGCTCACCAATACAAAACCTGAACGAGCTATTACATAGCAACAACCTTACCCAACACTGCTCAGAAGAAACCCATAACAAAGGGGCAATCCTGGATGCCATCATCGCCCAACGTGACGCAATCACAATAGACCACATCCTACCGGTCGACTGGTCAGACCACCACTTAATCCTATTCCACATCACGCAACCGATCTTGTGCCAACCTCCCATCCAAGACCCCCACACATGGACGAGAAACCTAACACAGATCAACATAGTCGACCTAGAAGAAAAAATAAGCACCCTCCTGCCCATCTCCCCAGACGGCCTCTCCACAACTGAACTCACATCCCACTACAACACAACTATGTCATCCATCTTAGACCAACTAGCCCCCCTGAAACTGAAAAAAACCAGGAACATCCCCTCCAGATCCTGGTTCAACAAGGACATTAATGATGAAGGAAGACAACTTAGAGCTACAGAACGTCTATGGAGAAACAATCCCTCCACTAGCCTCTGCGAACAACTCAAAGCAACCCGAAGGAACTACAAAAAACACATCAACAATGAAAAAACCAACTTTTTCTGCACCGCCCTTGACAACGCAAAAAACAGGCCAAAAGAACTCTTTAACATCATCAGGCAACAAACTTCCAAGACCTCTGCAACCCCAGTCCAGGCCGCCAAAGACCGGTGTGACAACTTTGCCAACTTCTTCAACGACAAAATCACCAAGATTGAGCTATCACTTGACATCAACCTCAATCCCTCCTGCAAAAACCTAGCCCCAACAGTCGAAACCACCACGAGCATGCTCCCCAAGAAAGCCTGGAAATCCTGCGACCCCGTACCTGAAGCTGAGATTCTCAAACTGATCTCCTCCTCCAAGCCCGCATCCCACATCCTCGACCCTGTACCTCCCCAATTGACCAAAAAGCTGAAACTCTTGCTCGCACCACTATGGTGCGAAATCATAAACAGCTCCTTGAAAACCGGCATCATACCAGACAGCCTCAAAGTCGGCCAAGTCACGCCACTATTGAAAAAGCCAGGCCTAGACACCAACGATCTGAACAACTTCAGACCTGTTTCCAACCTCCCCTTCCTATCCAAGATCCTTGAAAAGTGCGTTCTCCTACAACTGACTCAGCACATTGACAACATCAACCTGCTAGATCACCACCAATCGGGCTTCAGAAAAGGCTGTAGCACCGAAACCGCGATCCTTAACATCGTGGATGACATCCACAAGTCCCTTGATACTGACCAATGCTGCCTACTCATCCTCCTGGACCTATCGGCAGCCTTTGACACGGTTGATCACAAGCTACTCATCAAGGCTCTCCAAGACCGAGTAGGTGCGGACGAGGTGGTCCTACAATGGTTCTCCTCCTTCTTACACAACCGCTCCCAAAGGATAAAAATCAAATCCTTTACATCCGACCTACACCCCGTCAACAGAGGTGTCCCCCAAGGCTCAGTGCTCTCCCTCAACTGTTCAACATATACATGGAACCCCTCACCACCATTCTCAAAAAAGCCAACATCCCCTTCCACCTATATGCAGATGACACCCAGATCTACTTGGAAACCTCCTCCATTAACGACATTCTAAGACTCAACAACACTCTTAGAGAAGTTCAACAATGGCTATCAACAAATCACCTTAAACTCAATCATGACAAAACTGAAATCCTCCTCATCTCCAACAAAGAAGAAAACCCTCAAATCGTGGAGTGGCTGAAAGCAATCGATGCTCTCAACGGTAATCTCACCCTGGCTAACTCGGTAAAATCTCTAGGAATCACCCTCGACCCAAAACTGAACATGACCAAACACATTAAGATCTCCGCAAAGAGTGCCTTCCTCAATCTGAAGCTTCTCAACAAAATTAAGCCCTTCATCCTGCCCAAGGACCTCAAACAAGCCACCCAATCACTGGTGCTATCTAGACCTGACTATGGGAATGCAGTCCTCTCCGGTACAGCTCGTTCCCACCTAGCGCCACTCAAAACAACTCTCAATGCTGCTGCCAGAATGGTCACCGGAGTTAAGAAATATGACCACCTTTCTGCCGCACTCAGAGAACTAAAATGGCTCCCAGTCGAAATGCGTGCCAGCTTTAGAACTGCCTGCCTCACGCACAAAGCCCTGCACACAGGGAAACCGGAATACCTGGCCTCCAAACTCAAGAAAGCCGGCCAGTCAAGAAACCTCAGGAGCTCCAACACCCTCTTACTCATCCCTCTGAAAACACGCAAACAAAAAACCGCGGCACGATCCTTCGCTGGAAACGCACCCAAAATCTGGAACTCCATCCCAGTCGATATCAGGACTATCCCTTCCTTTATAAAATTCAAAAGACTCCTAAAAGACCTCTACCTCAACCGTGCCTTCCCGAACTGAGAACCGCCGCCGAAACGCACAAGCCTGCACTCTGCAGCCACCTGACAATGTTCCACCACAACCTACCTCTTCTTGCACTTTACAGACCCTTGGCAATGCTCCACCACTACCTACCTCATCCCCGCTCCCCTACACCCTCCTCGTTACCTCCTCCCGGAGGGAGGTTTAGCCCAAGACTTTGTGCACGCTTTGAGGCTATCTCAGGACCTCTCTACCTTAATGACGCACAGCACACTGGACCTTTCGAACATTTACGCTTACCTTTGTCTCTTTTATGTGATTTCTCCCCTATATCTGCTGTAAAGCGCTCCGATACCCTCGGGTCTGGCCAGCGCTATATAAAACCTCTTAAATAAAAAATAAAAAAATAAATAAGAGACCGTAGATAGCATCAATGGAGAAAAAAGGGAGGAGAAGGATTGGTTGTTAGAAAATATTTGTGTCATTACACAAGAAGTGGTTTCAGAGGAAGTATGGAAGAAGGAAATGGAAAATTGTGAGATTCTAGGAAAGGTGAAGACTATGTTGAAAATGGATGAGAACAGGTGAGCAAGAAATGGCAGCATGTTAGGCCTTATTGGATGATGAGGAAGGAGTTTGCTGAAGTTGATGAGTGTCTGTTTCGAGGAATGAAATTGATCCCTCTGGTGACGCTGCATGGCACACATGGTGCATGAAGGGCATTTTGGTATTTGCAAAACGAAAGAAAGAATGAGGCTTGATTTCTGGTGGCCTGGCATGGACCTGCAAATAGAACAAATATTTAGGAAGCGTAACTTGTATAGCAACAGTGATAAGATCTGGCCAAAAGGAAACTGCCCATGGTTTCCCATGAACTCCCAAATATACCTTGGACTGACTTAGCAATTGACATAAACGGGCCATTCTCAGAGGAAGGCAATTCTCCATACATAGTGGTATTGGTGAACGTATATTCCATGTGGCCAGAGATAAGAATTGTTTCTGACATCAGCTCCAAGAGCATAATTCACTTCCTTGAAGATGTATTTAGGAGAGACAGATTGCCAGTCTCTCTTTTCTCAGATAACGGGGAGCAGGTCTGCTCTAGAGACTTGCAAGAGTATCTGGAAGGCAATGGTATAAGACATCGCTTGTGCGCTATCTACCACCCTCAATCTAATGGAGTTGTGGAAAGGTTTAGTAAACCATAAAAGTAGAAATACAGTTAGCTAGAACCAAAGACATAAACTTGAAAGAAGACATATAAAGAAGGTTATCGGCATACCGACTAACCCCTGATCAAACTACTGACAGAACTCACTTTCAGTTATTTTTTTGTTTGTTTGATCTGTTTATTGACATTTTAGATATATTCACATCACAGTGTTAGATATAATTAAAGGTCACGGGTGTTGATAGCATAATATCACATCGTAGTATGATAATGGAATACTTCTTAGAAAGTCTAGATTCAATAAGTCCAGCAATAAGAGGAGAGGGGGTAAGGGGATGCCCCCAATATGGTCATGTGGTATGCTCTTGTAATATCTGTGGCACTGTTTGGTAAGGACATCAAACATATACAAAACTGGTTAACTGCAAGCAAACCAATTAGCTCAATAGAAATATGAGTTATAAAAGATCAGAAATAGTAGGGAAAGAGGGAATAGGAGGGAAAGGGAAAATGGGGGGGGGCGGGTTCCGCTTCTTCCAACAGGCCCAGTTCGCCCATGGTGAATTTTCATCATAGTAATTGATAGCAGTTAACACATAGTACTCCTCTCGACACACACAGCGAGATAACACAGGTCGCTAGACTGTGGGTCGCATGGGTGTATCTAGTCGGGTACAGTCAGTGAATCAGTGGGGGCGCCAGATTCTACCCTGGTACACAATGCAATCTGGAGATTGGATAGAAATGTGTTCCAATTAGAGGAGATAGGATATTTGCCCAGGCCCAAGATGTCCCCCCGGCGAAGAGAGACCCCCTCTGCCCGAGCCCAAGTGATAATTAAATGCGACCAGGCTTCCATGGATAAAGGTTCATGGAATGGAACTCCCTTCAAGTTATAAAAGGGGTAGGAAACCTGATTCAAAAATGGTTCCAGGGTTGATGAAGTGGCACAAATGATGGGTAGATATAAACACTAGACAATCTTGAAAACAAAAAGAGCTTAAACTGCGATCAGAAAGGAAAAGTAACTGCAACAGGAAACACTACATCACTCACTTTTAAATAATTGTAGGGAACTGGGTAAAAGTTAAAGCCACCACAGGGACAGTTATGTGGTCTAAATTCACCAAACACATGAAGGTTATCAAATTATTTCTTAATGCGTAAAGACTGATGATGGTAGTATTTGGATATTGAGCTGACTGATTAAATGCTCTAGACCTAGGTCTAATGATGAAGCCAAAACTCTCAGCCTAACAGAAAGAAATAGGTTAAATAATGACAGTCCCACAAACCGATATAACATCTGGCAAGCAAAAGTCAGCAAGGACAAGGATCACGTAGGAAGCTTTGCACGCAAGACCAGTGTTCGCACTTTGTCTCCAGCCAAATATCTAAGAGATAGAGGGCCTGACCTAGATCTTAGTGGGACTTCTGTTGTCCCTCCGTGGCGGAGTATCCAAGTACTCTGCCAAGCTGACGGTAGCATGCTGCCCATAATTAGATGTGTGCTGGCTGAACCCCCCTCTGCATCAACAGACTGTTATCCATCACCTAAGTGGCTCACCATCATCAAGGCAGTGGACTCCTCTGCTGGCTAACAGTACTCCATCGCTGTGAGGTCAGAGGGTTAGCACTGAGCCTATTTAGATGTCCCTGTTGTGCTGGCATTGTCCTAGTGGTGGTTTGCTGACGGAGTTAGTCCTTGGTGCAGTGGACACTGGTAAGTACTACTGATTTATGTGTCAATACACATGTATCTTGTTTTTATTTCTAAAATATATTTAGGTAATGTGTTATGCCCCTTTAGTTACATATTGTATATCTCACAAACTACACACACACACAATTGAATACTTACCCACAACCATAACAACATACTTTTATTTTTTAAGTGTCAATATAGGTGTGTTCATTTTACCTTGATAAGTTGTAAAATGTACTCTAATGCCTTAAAAAAAATGCATGTAAACGCAATTTAAAAATACATTGAAACTAAAGCAATTGTTAACACACTGTTCATAGTAAGACAAGTGTAAAAGAAGCTTACCTTCGATCCCTGTGACAACGGAGTTGATTAGCGTTGTGATCATGGCAGCAAAGGGAGGACTTGGACAATGGGGTTGAAGATGGAAACAGAATGAGAAACAGAAAAAAAGGTAGGTTTGTACCTCATTTCCACCAACTCAAAGTAGGAGGTATCCCTGCCACAGTTTCCTCAACGGAAAGGCACATCGTGATTGGCCCACAGGAAATTCTGGCCTCCTGCTGACAGCTGCTTTTGTCTATGATGCCATCAATGTGGTTGAAAAGTCCTGGTGGAGTCGGCTGCACTCGGGCAGTCTTTCATCCATGGACCCGCTAACATCTAAATAGAGCAAGCGGACCACCAAGTAGGTGGGTGTTGAAACGCTGAAAAAGTGATGGCAGGACCAGATCCGCCAAGATCTAAATCAGGCCCCGACTCTTGGCTCAAGAGTAAGAAAGGAGTTTTACAAGAGTAAGGGCCCGATTTTGGGTTTGGCCAACAAAGTGACCACCTGATCACTCTATTCAGAGTTGGATGGACCATCATGCTTCTTCCGGCAGTGCCCCCACTGGCTGTGCAATGATATACTTACATTGTCTACCCGATGGGCTTAGGGCTATCGGTTTAAGTACATCATCCCATCGATCCTATTTAGAGTAGACATTCTGATGCACTTTCTTTTCCTTTTGAACCATCAGCAAAAGCCTGGCGGCCTTGAAGATAAAATAAAAATGACCCTCACACCTTGGGAGAAGACTCACAGGGTGTCAATGTCTTTAATGTTTAGCTTTACAAAAACAAACTTCCATTTTGGAAGTTTGTTTCTGTAAACCAAAAAAGTTTGCCAAGCAGCCGCAAGAATTATGGTAGCCGCTCAGCGAGCATACAATAACTTTGGAGGAGCCACTATTGTGCCGGCTCCTCTTAAGGCATGCATATTTCTGCCAGGCTAACAGTGATCTCCAAATACAGAAGGTGTTAGTCTCCTTTGGCGGACAGCGAGTCCCGCCAAACCCTAAATGAGGGCCTAAATCACAGAAAAATCTTTGTCATTTAGGACAATAGTTTTGAAGAAGATTGCTCCAGTTTTGACGTAAGCGCATCTTATATGTCGAAAAACATCATAATGGCCAAGCAGGTTGTGAGGCCAACTTTGTCTCTGTTCCACTTTCTTGTCCAAATTAAAGAAAGGCCATCTGCCTTTTTTGTAATCCATGCACGTTAAATGACAGAGGTGGACATTTGTGCAAATCTCTCCTACATCTTGGAACCCTAGCTGAGCTGAAGAGTCAAATGAGCCCAAATTGGGACTTCTAGGGCAGCCTAGCCTGAGGTGTGTCATACATTCCTATGGTATTTGCGATCAGATATCTAGGGTAAGAGTGACCAGACGGCTGTGCTTTAAAGACAGCCATGTGGTCACACTGGGGCATATTAGCAAGAACGGCGTTAAAATTATCGCCGCTTTAGTGGCAGGAAACTGCTGCTAAAGCGGCGATAATGGGCTTGATAATATGCCCTTGAGAATACCAATAGAAGCCCATGTTCTGCTGTGATCCTGGGCTTCTATTGGAATTCTAAAGGGCATTTTATCAAGCCCATTATCGCCGCTTTAGCGGCAGTTTCCTCCCACTAAAGCGGCGATAATTTTAACGCCGTTCTTGCTAATATGCCCCACAATGTTTTATAAATGGATTCCAATCGCCCTTAGAGAGGTCACCCCAGGCCAAGTTCTTAGAGCCCAAGCTGGGCCTCAGATACTCTGCTGTGCAAGAGAAGCACACCTTTCACCACAGTGAAGCAGAGAAGTATGTCCTAGGCACTTTGCCACACAGGCAGGCCAGAGAAGGGATTTCCAGCCAGGGGTCTTCCAACCCAAGGTGTATTGGAGAATTGACCCGGAGCCAGGTTAGAGAAAGGATCCCTGGTGTTGTGATGGAAAAGTCTTTTGCATGCTGATGGTCATGCACCCCTTCCCTGAGTGCCCCACTTGTAATGATTTGGGCCTAGAAAGAGGTCTGAGCCTGATAATCAATAGCAGTATCTCGGATAATAATTCCCAAAGTCCAATGTGCTTTTAAAAAGCATAGTATGCCATTTTAATTATTACTCCAGAAGTACAATCAAACAAAGAACAGCGACACGTGTTTCGCCCGTGTGGCCAGCAAGGCAAAGATTCTTGTTGTGGCTATACGATTTTTGTTCACTCGTATTCGAATGTGGTCTCTGTGTTCCCGAGCACATTTGAATATGAGAGAACAAAAATCGTATACCCACAACAAGATTCTTTGCCTTGAAAAAGCCCTCGGTCTGCTGGCCACATGGGTGAAAAGCACATTGGACTTTGGGAATTATTATCCGAGATAGTACTGCTGATTATCAGGCATAGACCTCTCTCTAGGCCGAAATCATTTCTTCAAAACCAGTGGCTCTTGGGTGTAGCCACTTGGGAGGCACATGCCACCCGCAATATAGGGTCCTGACTTCTTTTGGCGTGAACCCTAGCACCATCCACCCATTGCTTTGTGTTGGACTTGGCCCTTTTTGCAGGGTCATCTCTGAACCTTTTGCCTTCCTTCTAGCCTTTTTTCTGACATGGTGTTGGTGGTTTTAGGACTCTGGGCACTTTACCACTGCTGTCCAGTGTAAAGTGTGTGTGCTCTCTGTGTTAAATATGGTAAGGATTGGTCTACACCTGTTTGGCATATTTAATTTACCTGTCAGTCCCTTGTAAAGTGGTATCTCATATACCCAGGGCTGGTAAATTAAATGCTACTGGTGGGCTTGCAGCACTGATTGCACCACCCACCAAAGTAGCCTTTCAAACCTGTCTCAGGCCTCTGCCATTGCAGGGCCTGTGCGCGCAGTGTTACTGCCGCTGTGACGTGGCACCTAAAGTGTGTGCCATGTCTGTGACCCCCCTTTTACTACATGTCAGTCACCCCTAAGGTAGGCCCTAGCTAGCCCTATGGGCAGGTTGCATTGTAGGTAAAAGGTAGGACATGTACCTTAAGTGTGTGACATGTCCTGGTAGTGACAAACAGCCATTTTGGTTTCTCACTGCTAGGAGGCTGCCCTCTCATAGGAATGCATTGGGGATTCCCTGATAAGTGTTTCAGTGGTAATTCCTGATATGAGAGGAGCAGGGTGGTCAAGTTTGGTATATTTGGAATGGTGATAATAAATGCTACGCAATGGTGTGCGCAGATTTATTATACCTATTTTAGAAATGCCACTTTTAGAAGTTGGCATTTCTGTGTGCTATGTGTCTGCCTGCCTGATGTGGATTGCATGTCTGGCTTTAGAATGACAGGGGCTGGTGAGGTGTGTGTGGCTTCAGGGAGGGCAGGGTGAGTCAGCGCTAGGCTGAATAGGGCAACTGCATTTGGAGTAGTGGGAGGAGTAGTCCCCTGACCCTGAATAGGTCTGTGCCTGCCTATGTGAATGCTGGCTCTGCCCCCCTGTGGTGTGTCTGATGACGAGCCCCCACCTGACAAAGGGGAAGAGGAGCCTTGTCAACAAAGTGCTCCAAACTCCCCAGAACCAGTTTAGGCTGGTTTCCCCAAGTCCTGAGCCAGGGCAGACAAAGTTAATGTGGGTATAAATATTGGGGCTGTGACCCCATGAAAATGTTGTGCTTTTCCTTGTACTGGGGGACGTGCTGCTGCTGGGCCCCAGGAGGAACCACCACGAGGGACTGCCTCCCTGCTGGAGGGCCCTGTGTGCTGGCCTGCCTGGGCCCAGCTGTCCCCCCTGACCTTTAAGGACTTTAGCGCCTCGTGAGCGCTATCTTTTTTTTTTGCCAGCTGAAGACGAGAGCTGGTGCCTGGCAGCGTGCTGCTGCAAAGACTGCTGGGGGAATCCTGGCGTGTGGACCCCCGTGCTGCTGTGGGGACAAGCGGGAGTCCACCCCGTGTTTTGCCATTTATTTAGCGGGAGCCCACCCCGCGTTTTGCCGATCGGAGCGGGAGCCCACCTCGCTTTCATGCATTTACAAAGAGCGGGTGCCCACCCCGCATTGCTGCTCATCTGGCGGGAGCCCACCCCGCATTGGAGTTTATTTTATTTCCGGGAGCCCACCCCGCGCTGCCTGTGAGGCGGGAGCCTACCCCACATTGCTGAGATCCAAGGGAGATCACCGCCGCGGCCCGACCCGGAAGCCAGGCGGCAGTGCCTGCTTGGGGGCGTGGCCGGCTGGGGAAGAGGAATTTCAGCTGCGCCGAAGGGGGCCGTCCGGAACCTCGCGGGCTCCACGCCGAAGTCCTGTGTCCCAGGAGAGGGACCGGGTGAAGTAAAGAGAAGTGAGAGGCGTCGGAGCCTCGCGGGCTCCATTTGCTGCATGACCCGCCTTCCCCCGCCTGGCAGAAGGGGAGGCAGGCCGCCGCGACCGCAGCAGAGAGAGAAGCTGCACCGAAGGAGGCAGAGAGCATCCAGGGAAGCCCCGGTGAGTGGGGTTTCCACCTGCGCATTGTTGGTGCCGATCGAGTGCACCAGGGAGGAGTCCCAGAGGGGGGCTCCCAAGCGGCACGGTGGTGCCAGTGCCATTCTTCCTTTGGGGGCAAATTGGAGATTGGAGTCCCGGAGTGGGGCTCCAGAGGCACCATAGTGCCAGTGCTTTATTGCTGATCTCAGCTGCACCACGAGAGCGCTGGCAGCTGCAACGTTTGGGGGCCATTTCTTTTGTTGAGATAGGGGTGAGTTGCACCCCGCGCCCCAGCGCATCTGCGCACTGCGTTTTCACTGCCGAGGCAGCCAGTGGGCCATTAGAGAGGCCTCATTTCGAGCCCTGACTTTGCGGGACATAGGGCATTTTTAGCCCCAGTGAAAGGCCAGTTGGCCTGGGGGTCATTTTCTTGATGGTGATAGGGCGCAAGGCCTTAAGGTGCTGTGTGCACTGTTCCAGTGTTACTGTGGTGCACTGTTTATGCTTATGATGCCTATTGCATAATGTGTTTATGCCTAGGAAGTTTATGCACAATGTGTTTTATGCCTAATTGTGATGCAGACATAATGTGTTTATGTTACCCATGCTAATGCTGAGTACAGTATTCTGCCAGTAGTTACTGGTTGTGTTTTACATGTGTTACTAGTACTTTCTAAAGGTTCTGACAGTGGCCCAATTGACCCTGTCAGGTGTATATAATCCCCTGTAAATATTGCCTAGTGCCAGTTGGCCCAGTGTATATTGTGTGATTATGATTCTAATGTGTTTTGGATAATACAAAGGCTATTCTTTGATATAACCTTGTGTTGAGTTTCTTTTGTGGTGTGCCTAGTGTGTTGCTGATGTGTGTGTGTTGCGCTAACGCTTTACACATTGCCTCTGGGATAAGCCTGACTGCTCGTGCCAAGCTACCAAGGGGGTGAGCAGGGGTTATCTTCAGTGTGTAACTCCCTTGCCCTGACTAGAGTGGTGGTTTCTGCCTGGCTTAGGCGCAAGCCCTAGCCAACCAGAAATCCCATTTCTAACACTTTGCAAATAAACCAACTGTAATGACGTCTGGATCCCTGCTGTTGATTTTTGATGTCATTCGTCAACACAGTCCATGCGTTTGTGTGCCTTGACATAGTCCTGTCTCATGGATTGTGGTCTTTTTAGGACTGGGAGTGATGCCAAAAGCACTACCCTCATTGTGGTGAAAGGCTACTTCCTTTGCCAGGAGTTAAGCAGCAAAAGTGCAGTAGTGGCAGCATACCATGTAGTGATCTGTAAGAGTGAACAGACCTCTTTACCTGTGTCACTGGAGTGGGGCCTACATGCTCACTCAATTAAAGTTCCACTGCTGTGTGTGCCTCGCCCTTGACTACATCAGTTTGGTGTGCAGTGATGCATAGCATGTGTGTGTTATACATATGCTGGGTTTATGTGTGCCTGTGAATGGTACAATACATGAAGGATGTAGTTCTTTGCAGTGAATGTAAATTACATCAATGTGCTGGGTGTATGTGTGCCTGAGAATGGTACAATACATGGAATATTCTCGGTTCCATTTTGGGAGTCCAAGGGCTAACGGGAGGAACATAAGGAGATAGAGAAATCCCCCCAGAAAGATTGTGGATTGCTGCACTCCGGTAAGCTGGGTGGACACACTGGAGGAAGGGAGAGCCATGCTCTTCAGTACAGCTCAAAGTGTGGTCTTTGATTCAGAGAGAGGCCACTGGAAAGGGGAGTTGATCCGGTCAGCCAAGCAAGGAGATGGGGCTCATATGAGCATCAAAAAGAGATGGGCAGAGGCCCTGGAGTAACCTTTTGATACACATGTCACTGTGGCTGACATTCAAGTGTGAACATCTAGTGACTCCTATAGCCTCTGTTGTTGAACTAACAGATTTGGAATTGCTCCTGCTGTGACAGACTGCTTTCTGTAGGAGGGGCAGAGCAGAGGAGAGGGCACTTTGAAAGGAAGAAGACCCACAACATAAACTTCAAAGATTCAGACTCTAAATCACATTTGGTGGCTGGAAATGTAATACAAGACCGGGAGCTCGAGGCACCCAAAATTGTGAACTGTCAAGCAGCCAGTCCGGTGGTGTGAGGAGGAGAGGCCCTGTAAGACTTCTGCCTGTGACCAGGACTGGGAGCCAAAACCTCTCAGTCTCCCCGCTGGGTAAGGGGTCACTACCAAGGGGCTTCAAGACCACCTTCCCCAGGAGTACCAGTGCCTGCCTGCTTGCAAATACCAGTCTGACCTGTGAGGAAGAGAAGAGCACTGGAGGGAGCGAGTTTCAGTGGGGGATCCTGCTGACTGGATCCCTTATAGCGAGGTGAGAGAGACAGCTGCTGCACTGATCGGGTCATTGCTCATGTGCCGGGGAAAAGTTGATGAGCAATGTATGCCAAAGGAGGGCCGACATGAAGTGAGCATGAATGTTGCTGCACCGATTGGGTCATCGCTGGTGTGCAGGTTGTAAGTCAGCGATCCCATTTGCAAGGTGGGGCCACTGTGAAGATTGCTGCAGTGCGATTGACCCATAGCTTAAGTACAGAGTATAGATGGTGACCCCCATAGGTCAGGGTGGCCACTGGGGCCAGGCAAGGAGTGTAGTCTGGTCGAGACCATCGTCATGAGGAGGAGGCCGTCATTGTGACCCGAGAAGACACGAGCACCGCCTGAGGGCCAGCACCTGGAGTGTTTCAAACCCCCCACCTATGGAGAGTATCTCAAGAAACGTAACAAGCATCGAAGGAGCATCCAGGAACATCAGCCGCATCCTATGCAGGCCTGTGTGTGAGGAACTTGAGGACACCCAACCGCTGCCCCTCCTGGGCCACATGTGTGGAACTTATCTTAGACAGCTGTAGCAACTTCAGTGCCAGTGAAGGGGGCAATCTCAGAGACGCCGGTTGCTCAGATCTTGCTGCTGCAGGTAAAACTCTTTGATGGGCCAGACGGCCCCAGGGGAACTTGTCTGCCATATAGTACTTCGGCCCTGGAACACTTTTGATTTTAATAAAGAATCAGAATGGGACTCATGGGACATGGACAACTAGAGGTGCTTAACCTACATATCGCCTATAATGAACTGCTGCTAGTAAGAGGGGAGTGGTACTCAAGGTCCCACCTATAAAACACTGAAGCCCTGACCTTCGGGGTGTGTATTGTTTTTGAATGTCGTATTTTACATTGTGTGGGTTATAAATACTCTTTTTTTCTTAAAAGCAAGTATTTGACTGGACAATCATCTATTGCTGCTGTTGAATTTATTTTGAGTTGTGAGCCTGTATTCACTACCCTGTGTCTACTTCTCACCTAGAAGCATTGGACTGCTTGACGTTCACTACCACTGAGAGGAGAGTCAAGTCTTGAAGGGGTAATTGGTCCATTTGCTCAGGATCCATAGTAGTTTGGGACCTAGGACATCAGGAGTAAAAGGCCTCAACCTCTACGGTTGGACCCAGTAGCTCTGACTTGCCCTGTGGCCCTCTAAATGGGGTTCTGACACACAAACTGGGGGCTTCCACCCCCTGACCAGCTGAAGCATTGACCTAGGGCTTTGCCTGAGCTTTTTCACTCAGTAAGCAGGGGAGTCCTCCCCTGGCCTGGGGGAGGACTCTGTCCTGGGCTCTAATAGACATGGTAGGCCAGAGAGTGAGCCTACTGCCCCTGGAGCTCTGACCCAGTGCACAGTCAGAGCTTCATAACCCAGCCAAGCTGGGGAGCCCTCACAGTGCCTGTGGGAACCCTTACAGGGCACTTTGAGACACAGTGGGCCAGGGAACGGAGCCGAGGGCAGGGGGCATACACTCCCAGGCCAAACGGAGCTCTGGTC
Source organism: Calotriton arnoldi (assembly GCA_963921515.1). Taxonomy (NCBI): domain Eukaryota; kingdom Metazoa; phylum Chordata; class Amphibia; order Caudata; family Salamandridae; genus Calotriton; species Calotriton arnoldi. The sequence goes on along the minus strand of CAWUFW010011245.1, from coordinate 121,532 downwards.
CAGGGCCCGGTTAGAGCTTCTTAACCAGACAGGCATGCAAGCCATCTCTGGGCCAGCGGGACCCTGTCCAGGGCCCTTTGCAACACAACAGGGCCCAGAGCAGGGGGCTTCTATCCCCTGGCCAACCAGAGCTCTGAAGTGGGGCCCGGTGGGAGCTTCTAAACCAGCCAAATCAGCTGAGCCCTCCCTCGGCCTGCGGGATCCCAGGATCTTATCCTGGGATATGAGTGACATGGTGGGTCAGAAAATTGAGTCCAGGGTTGGAGGCCTCCACCACAGGGGCCAGCTAGAGATCTGACCTGGGTCCCGATCAGAACTTCTTCACCTGGCCAAGCAGGAGAGAGCTCTATCTGCTGGCGAGACCTCATCCTGAAGAGCACTTTATGACATGGCGGACAGAAATTATTGCCCAGTGCAGGGCGCTCCCATCCTCAGGTCAACTGGAACTTTGACCCAGAGCCAGGTAAAAGATTCTTAATCTAGCCTAGCAGGGGACCCCGACCCAGTCAAAAGGGATGCCATTCTCAGCTCTTTGAGGCAAGGTGGGTCAGAGAATGGAGTTTTGGGCCCCTGTCCAGTCAGAACTTCTTCACCAAGAGAAGAAGGGAAGAACCACTTGGCCTGGTGGGACACTGTCCTGGGCCCTTTCAGGCACAGTGAGCTGAAGAATGGAGCCATGGGCTGTCACCTTCTGCCCCTCAGCCATCCAGAGCTCTGGTCCAGTCAGAGTTTCTTTAACATCGTCAGGCAGGGGAGCCTTCCCGGTACCTGAGGAACCCTGTCCAAGAGTTTGGAGGATGGAGCCCTAGGTTGCAGGCTTGTATCTTTGGGCAAGCAAGAGCTCTGACCCAGGGCTGGGTCAAAGCTTCCTCACATGGTCAAGCAGGGGTGCCCCTCCGGTGCCTGTGGGACCCTGTCCTGGGCACTTTGAAACATAGGGGGCCAGAGAATGGAGCCCAGAGCTGGGAACTTCTACTCCTGGGGGACTGGCGCTCTGATATGGGGCCCAGTCAGAACTTCCTAATGCAGCCAAGCGAGGGAGCCTTCCAGCTGCCTGAGAGACCCCCATCCCAGGCAATTTGCTGCATGGTAGCCCGAGATTTGAGCCTAGGGCACAGGGATCCAACAACAAGCGAGCTGCAGATCAGAGCCATGGCCCAGTAAATCTTCTTCACCCCCCTCAAGCAGGAGAACCATTCCTGGTCCTGTGGGACCCCTGTCCCGGGCACTTTGGAACACAGTGGGCTGGCACACATACCCCAGGTCCAGGAGGTCCCACCTGGGCTCTTGCCAATGATATAACCAAGAGTCCTGCAGGTCTTTTCAGCCTGGTAAAGCAACACAGCAGTCCACCATATGGACCCCTGGCAGGGGCCATCACAGCTATTGACAGGGGTCCTAGCTGAGTTTTCTACCTCATCCAAGAGCAGGGACTGGCCATTGTGTTGCTTGTATGGGGCTGCCAGGACCCATTCACCAGCTGGAGAAAGCAACCAGATAGACTGTGGGTCACCCACACCCTTGTCCAACTACTACATAGGAAGTCCACTACCTATCCTTGTAATCCATGCACATCTAGTGACAGAAGGGGGCATTCTAGAGAATATATCCAACATCCTTGAGCCCTGACTGGGCTTTAAGCTTCAAATAAGCCCTCATTGGGACGTCCAGGTCAGCTCAAATTGTGAACACTGAGTCACAGACGTAAATAATGTTTTTTTTTTTTAATATTAAGTACAAGAGGTGGCCAGTGACATTGGCATGGCACATTTTGCACTACCCACATGTACGTGGTAAATGTCTCAGATATATTTTCGCACACCTCAATATGAATTTCGCACACCAATAGTAAGATCTACTATTGCTGTTGAAAACAAACTACATTGTTGATATGACTTCCTGATTGATTTGTCTACCAACCTCATTGACAATAGTGACCAAAGAAAGCCTGCAACATTGACATGACACAATGCAAACCATAAAGAAAACACAGAAAAGAATCCAACAGTCATTTTGCTACTGCCCAGAGGCTTTTAACCACTTTGCTGCTAGGCCTTTTCCACCCTTCTGCTAAGCTTTTTTTTTTACTATTTGGGGTAGTTCGCACTTAGGCCCCTGTAACTTTTTGTCCACATAAGATATTAACGTCAAATTTACGCCCTGTTTTTCCAACACCCTGAGGATTCTTAAGGTACCCAGGGTTTGTGGATTCTCCTGGATGGGACCAAGAAATTAGCCAAAATAGAGCTAATTATTTATTATTATTTTCTTTCTTAAATGGGAAACAATTGCTGCAGAAGAAAGCGTCTGGTTTGTTCCCTGCAACTGGCATCAACAAAGGGTTTGTGGTGCAGAAATCACCATCTTCTCAGCTATCAGGTACAAGCAGAGTTTTGTCAGACAACCACAATGTTCTATACAGTTTTGTCATTTTACTGAGGCACAGCTTATTTTTCCTATTTTTTGTGCTTTCAACCTCCTTCCAGTTAATGGTAGAAATGGGTGTGAAACCAATAATGGATCCCAGAAAACTATACATTTCTGAAAACTAAACAAAATTCTGAATTCAGCAAGGGGTCATTTATGTAGATCCTTCAAGGTTTTTTCTTTAGAAACTAACAGTTGAAAATAGAAAATATTTAAATTGAGTTGAAAAGAATAGCCATTTGTGGCAACGTTTTCCCTGTAACCTCTTCTAACTATGACAGATTTTTTAAAGCAATACACCGTTATATCCGCTTGATGCTTCAGGTTGTAGGGATATATAGGACTTGTAAGTTCACCAAGATCCTGAGGAACCCAAAGCCAATAACTGAGCTGTGTCATGCACTGGTATTTCATTTTGTACCGGGTATATCGCAATTCATTTGGTAAAATATAAAGATGGAAAATAGGTACCAAGGAAGCCAATATATTTCCGAAATTGAAACAAAATATAGAGTTTATAAGCAGTGTCTTTTTGCACATCTCCAAAATTGTGGGTACCCATGCAAGCATGTGAATTAGAGGTCGTTTTTCAAAATGACTTCTTTTTTTTACAAATTGTCTTACATTTGGAAGGCAGAAATGCAAAGAAAGTCAATTGGTAATAAAACTTGTTCTACTATTCTGTTTTCCACTAAGTCCATCTCACTTGTGTGGGTAGGCCTAGTGTCCGCGACAGCAAATGGCCCAAAACGCAACGTGGACACACCAAATTCTTCCAGTGAAAATGGACCCTTTTTTTGGAATGTGTCGAGCTGTGGATTTTGAACCCTAGCTCAGCTGGCACCTAGGAAAACCTAGCAAACCTATACATCTTTGAAAACTAGACACCAAGAGAAATCCAGGATGGGGTGACGTGTGGCTCTCACCAGGTTCTGTTATCCAGAATCCCTTGCAAACCTCAAACCGTGTAAAAAAACAAAAAACATTTTCCTCACATTTCTGTGATGGAACGTTCTGGAATCTGTGTGGATCCACAAAATTCCACCCACCCCACATTTTCCGAAGTCTCCCAATAAAAATGATACCTCACTTGTATGCGCAGGCCTAGTGCCCGCGACAGAAAACAGCCCACAACGCAACGTGAACACATCACATTTTTTCAGTGAAAACTGACCTTCTTTTTGCAAATTGTCTAGCTGTGGATTTTAAACCCTGGCTCAGCCAGCACCTAAGGAAACCTAGCAATTCTATACATTTTTGAAAACTAGATGTTGGAAAGTGGAGTATTAGTAGGGGCAAATGTATATCTGCCACTGGCAATAAGGCCACTAACACATCATAGGACTCAGCATAGGTCTTAGAAAATTATTCCCATGCTCAACCCTTGGTAGCTTGGCTGCGAGCAGGCAGGCTTAACTTCAAAAACAGGTATGTAAAGCATTTAAAAACACCAATTCAGTACATTGTTAAGACACAATGCATAATAAAAATCCGAAACAAATTTATCAAAATAGGAAATATTTTTATCTTTAAAATGACACCAAAACGACAAACATCCAATTTAGGGAACCGGAGATATGAATTTCTAAAGATTTATCACTTTATAGCACTTAGAAACCCATAGCACCATATTGGGATATCTGGCCGCGATAGACCGGCTCAAAGTCAAAGTTTCAGGCCGACCACGATGGAGCCCTGAGCGGCTACCCCTCGCGGTAGGTCCCGGCCAGAGTTTTTACCTTCTGACTTAGAAACTTTTCTGGAGCTTTTTCTCGTGGGATCCCTCGATGCTCTTCACCAGGCCGGATTGGGGGAGGGTTTGCCGGCCTTGGATTTCTTCTACTCCCGGTCAAACTCTGGAAGTCGGACCTACGGAGCTTTCAGCGGGACGAACCTGGATGGCTTGGCCAGCTCGCGGTTGAAGGCAGGCGGCTTGGCTGACCAGGTTGAGTCGGTCCCCCTATGGAGCTTTTTTCCAAAGTTGCTCCAAAGTTCTCCAAACTCCTGGAACTTCTTCCTGAAGTTCCCCAAAGGGTCCCAAAGTGTCTCAAACTCACTCTAAGGGTCTGGAAGCTCCAAGATGGTCCTTGAAAGTTGAGGACTTCAGTTCCCACAATGCACTTGGACAAAACCCTTACAAATCCACTGGTAGTTTTCCAGGTTGAGGATTCTTGGTGGTGATGATCCAGGTGAGCTCTGTTAACCTGTAGTCCACTCTTTACTCTTTTTCACTGCAAGGTAGTCCACAGGGCTGTAGTTCCAGATGGTGCAGTCTTCAGAGTACAGGCCTTAGAAATTGCACATCAAACTTCTCAGCATGGCACAACGTCTTGCTTTCTTAAGTTTCAAGCAGCAGATCTGAGAGACTCTGCCCCTCTCAGATACTTATTCCCAGTTCTCTGGGTCAAGCAGGAGGTCACTCCTGACCAATGGGGGCAGGGTAACTCCCCAAGGTTATGACCACATCCTGTAGAGTATGGCATTATTTTGTCCCAGAGTGCAACAAATCCTCCAAATTCATAATGGCTGATTTTACAGCAGAGAGTTAAGAGCTGGCTAAACACACCCCTAGGATGGCTAATTTCCCTAGACTCTCCCCCTTGCATCTGCTCATTCCTTCCTTAATCCTAGCTCTGACTTGGGGTCAAAAGAGTAGAGTGGTAACTGACACTGAGGCCTTCCCCTTTCCTTTGAAGACCACGGTTTATGACTCCTCCCCCTGCTCTGGCATTCCTGTGTAGCAGCACACTGCCCTCCCAGCAGAGCTGGTTAACCCCAGGGGCTCTTTATCACCTCTTCAGAGCAGCCTGGCTAATCCACTTAACTCTGACCAATCAGGACAGACCCCTGGAAGGCTGAATCTGGACCTTCAAACAAGAAAGTCTTATAACTTCTTGTCTGTACATTTTAGGAGAAATTCAACAATATCATATTGTTGGATTTATCACTACCATTCTGGGAAGTCTTTAAATGGAAGTTCTATTATTCTCCTGTCAGGAGTTATTAGTTAATAACTTCTTGCCATGTTAACCTATGTGGCATGGGATTTGGAATGGGAAAAATGACTTGGGCCATTTTTCCAGCACCAGGACTTACAAAAACATATTTTATAAGTACTCTGCCTATATCTTCAGGACGCTGACCACATGGAACACCTAGGGGAGATTTTAGGGGTTCTGAATCTGTAGAAATATTGCAGATCCTCCCTCCACAGTGCTCCTAGCATCAAAGTCGAATTTGGGCAGCACTTTATCACAATGTGGGGAGTGAAATTTAAAATTTCACATAAACCAGGGCATATAAAACTTATTTTATAAGGGTCCACCTTATAAATACCTGACTCCCCACCCCTGGGACACCTAGGGGAGACCCTGGGGGTTCCTAATATGCCAAAACATTGTAGGTTATCCATTTTTAAGTGCCCCAAACACCAAAGTCGAGTTTGGGCACAATTTACTTTTTAAAAGCAGTCATGGAACCCAGGGCTGCTTTTAAACTTACCTCAGGCTTCAGCAGTGCACACATGCAAGTGCAGAAAAGGCTGCTGGCCTCTAACCTGCCATGCCCTACTATATACTAGGGACTGATAGGTAGTTTCAATCCCCCTGCCCTATTATGTACTAGGGTCTTATAGGGTAGGTCATGCCAATCACAGGGCTACCCCAACCCATATTGTACCCTAGTGTATGTAGGTGTTTTCACTGTATTCTAAGTGTGCATTTCCCCGGAACCTCGCAATACCAAACCGGAGTGCCACGACGCTAGCTCACAGAACGCCAAGCCTTTAACGATTGACATTACCGGTAGCCATCTACGTGGCAGGGAATCACAAGTGTCTGGGCCTCCCGGCTGCTACTTAGATGCTAATGCTTAAATAATACGCGGAAGCAGCAGGGACCCGAGAACGATTGAGGCAACATCGAACTTTTGCAATTCTGGAACCCTATGATACCTGTTCCCTGTGAAAGACTTGACTCACCGGATTTGAGGTGAGCGGTTGGCGGAGTGGAGGGGTGCCTGGCCCAGACAGGTGGGACAAACTGGAAACTACGGCTGGTCTGTTCCCTTTTCGGCGGGACCCCTCTTCCCTTGCGGCTCTGCCTCGCGAGCGTGGCCATTGGCCCTCATCGCGAGGTGCTTACAGCTTGTGACTGGTGGCATTTCGAACGAGAGGGTGGCGGGGCAGCCGGGGATCGGGACGGAGTCAGCACACTGACCGGACGATGCACGAGAATAGCCCCCTCCTTGATGCGCAATCTGCCTCTCCTCGACACCGGGCGGTCCTGTGTCGGCCTGGAGTGTCCCTTCCTGCCACCTTGAGACTGTGTCCTGCTTGCTGGATCACAGGGGTCGCAGTTCTCAGCGCAGGAGAGAGGAGCTCATAATCAACGGGCGCGGCCCTCTGTCGGGAGTGGTCAGAGGCAAGGCGAGGATCGTCGGCTTGAGAGAGCCAGGGTAAAATAACGGACTATGCCACTCTGACTTACAGATGCAAAACAGGAGACAAGGGGAGATACGATACCAGGCGGGCGCAGTACTCAGGAGTGGGTGGCTGCGTCGTCTGTCTTTTCCAACACTCCCTCCCTTTTCCCTCACGCGTCCATACACATCTTGCTGCTTCTGGCCCAACTTGAGGAGTATTCCCAGCCAGCCTGGAACAGGAGAGTTCACCCTCTGCAACCCTACATACGCGCCTGGAATCCTCAGCGGCACGAGGCTGAATCCTGATTACCTCGTACGTGTGGACCGAGCTTGATGTCGCAGGGCACGCGTGCAAGGATAGGAGCGAGCGGAACTCTTACACTACCTCTGTCTACTAAACCCAAACCAGGCAAGATGGCAGCGCAAACCTCTACAGACCCAACCTTCAGTAAGTTGGACGCGGTGCTTGCGGCAGTGGAGAAGCTGGGAGAAACATTGAATGAAACCCGCGCCTCTCTCGAGAACAAGATTGACAGAGTAGCAATAGACCTCACTCATCTATGCGCAGATCATCGTAAGTTAACGGACCGCACCACCACTCTGGAGGCCGCTGTTGCAGACATCACTCCTCAAGTAGCAACTACAGATAAACAAGTACAAAATTTGCTAAACAGAGTGGAGTTCCTAGAAGATCGGGCTGAGGACGCGGAAGGAAGGGCACAGCGAAACAATGTTCGCATAGTGGGCTTGCCGGAGGGACGGGAGGGGAGAGACGCAACTACATATGCCGAGACGTGGCTCCGCTCGCTGATGCCTGAGGGGGGCCTCTCGCCCCACTTTGTGGTAGAGTGAGCACATCGGTTGCCTGCGAGACCCCTACCCACGGGTTCGAATCCAAGGCCGTTTCTAATACATCTCCTCAACTACAGGGACAGAGACGCCGTACTGCAAGAAACCAGAAAGTTGCAGGATGTCCAAGTAGATAATCACAAAATCATGTTCTTTCCAGATTACAAGGTCCAGGTCCAGAAGCAAAGATTCTCCTTCATGGCAGTTAAACAGCGTCTCCGCCAGCACGACATCAAATACTCCCTGCTTTTCCCAGCACGGCTGCGAGTGGTCGCAAATGGGAAAACGCACTTCTTTAACAACTCGGAGATGGCGGGAGACTGGCTCGACACATATGCCCCTGTAGACTCTGCTGCTGCAACTGGTGGCACGAAAGCGCAGACACGTGGTGCTCCATCTCGTCACCGTAGAACGGATCGTAGACGGAAGAACTCACAGACCTCTCGGCTGGTGGGGCCGGGCCAGGATCAGGTGCTCAGTGGACAGCTTGGGGCTCTCCGGGCGGTGGCAGATATTAGTGGATCCATGGAGGAGGAAGGCGCCTCTACCCCAAGTCAGCAGGAACAGGCAAGTGATGAGGACCTTTCCGATGACTTACAGACCTCACAGGACTCGTGTGAATTGCCTACTGTCACTCCACAAACTTCTGATGACATTGGTTGAGGAGTGGGGCGCAGCCTCCCACTAAGAGATATGAACTTTGATGACGTACTCAGCACGCAAGTATGCTCTGTCACCTACACGCTCAATTTATGCACCAACTATTCATAATAATATTCATGATAATTGCTTTCTAGAGAGATGTAATTGGTGGGGTGCCGAGGCAAGCGAACTTGTTACAGGACAATGATAGAACTCATACCCCTTGCAATAATATGTACACGCTAATGTGTTAATGTAGCGGGAGATATGGCTTCTGCCCACGCACACTTGGCCTGTAAACTAGGGGAGCCCTCAGAGCAACAGCTGTAATGACCGAGCAGTATTTTTGCTCGTTTTGAAATATAGTGCATAGCTCACCCCTACTAGACATTGTTTGAATGTTGTTTTTGCGCATAGTTTGGACGACTGCTTCTTGCATATTCGCCCTTTTGGAATTATATCTATTTATATTTTTGTTTAAAACGCCACTCATTGTATGCTGGGCCGTGAACATCAGAAATGTTGCTATTAGGAAGCCGAAAAAGTTGCAACCCCTACTGACCGAAATGGTTAGTCCATTTGTGATCAACTAGTTGTTCCCATACTGTTAAAAATATTTGTATAGCATGACGACAGTTAAAGTGGGAACTTGGAATGTGAGAGGAATACATACTCCGTCACGTCGGTATTTAATTTATTCGTATCTCAAGCGACACCATATTCAAATAACTCTTCTCCAAGAGACACATTTACCCGGGCCGGAATTAACACACTTGCATCGGCGCTGGCGGGGGCAATTATACGCCACTGATTATTCAGCATTCGCGAGAGGGGCTCTGATATGGATCAGACCAGGAACACCGTTTAATGTTACTGACACGAAGATAGATACAGAGGGCAGATACGTAATAGTGAAGGGTATGCTAGATGGCAGGCAAATTGTGATTGTTTGGCTATACGCACCCAACACAGAACAGGGGTCCTTTTTGGATAATATTTCACAGATACTAGCGCCTTGGCATGACATTCCTATGATAATAGGGGGTGACTATAATAGTGTGCTGGATGTCGCGTTAGATCGCTCGTTCCTTCCCCTTCCCGGCACCACCATATCTAATGCCGCGAAAGCACTGAATGACTGGGCGATGCAGTGGCGCCTGGTAGATGCATGGCGTAACAGATACCCAACTGACAAAATATACTCCTATTACTCGGGAGCACACAAGTTGCATGTACGCCTAGATCGTTTTATGATTTCACATACCTTGCTGCCAGGTGTCACTGCGTCCGATTACCTAGGACGGACGCACTCAGACCATAATCCTCATACGCTGGATTTAAAGTGGGAACACACCAGACCGCCAGTTGCCACTTGGAGGTTACAACCTGATACCCTGCTAGATGCACCCTTTCGTAACTCATTAGCAGCTGCCATTACCCAATATTTTGATGACAATGCTGGCACGGCTTCTACCCCACAAATAGAGTGGGATGCTTTCAAAGTAGTGGTGAGGGGTCACTGCCTAAGTACACAAGCAGGAATACGCAGGCAGCTAGAGGGAGAACTAACTAGCATAGAGAAGAGACTCTCCATGAGAGAGCGAGGGGAAGCTGAAGGTACCACAGGTTCTTTACCTGACGAGAGAGCAGACCATGCCCGGTTACTGGATAGATTGCGTTGTTTAAATTACTCAGCGCACTCTGCAAGGACACATAATCAAGGCAACAAGGCGGGTAAACTGCTTTCGTGGCTGATTCGTCAAGAGGAGGCAACCACACCTGTCACGTCTATACAAACTCCACAGGGTAACACAGTACACTCAGACAGACATACATGATGCATTTACATCTCATTATCAAACACTGTATAAATACCACATACAAGCAGCGCCCACAGAAATCCAGTCTTTTATAGCAGAGTTAACACTGCCGCACCCTACTCCAGACCAAGCTGAGGAACTTAACGCTCCCATATCACAGGAGGAAATTAGAGAGAGCATGTTCACATTGTCTAATGGCAGGTCACCAGGCCCAGACGGATTGCCTGTAGAATTTTACAAGGCATATTCAGATACCCTGATACCGCAGTTACAAACTTTGTATGCCGCTGCCATCGAGGACTCCACTCTCACAGCCACACAAAATAAAGCGACGTTAGTCTCCCTCCTTAAACCACACAGAGATCCAGAACTTCTCGGGTCTTACCGCCCATTAGCACTCCTCAACACCGACTATAAAATATTTGCATCTGTACTGGCCAAACGCATAGCTCCATTGGTGAAAACATTAATTCATCCCGACCAAAACGGATTCGTTCCTACTAGAAATACATCCCTAAATATACGTAGATTATTCCGAGTGCAAAATTATGCCGGGAGTCACTGGCCACGATCCGGCTGCTTGGTGCTCGACTTAGAGAAGGCTTTTGACTCCCTGGAGTGGCCCTACCTTGCGGCAGTACTGCGTAAATATGAGTTAGGAGACAGCTACATAAAAATGGTAGGAATGCTTTACCAGCGCCCAACGGTTCGGATTAAGACAGGCAAACTTTATTCAGACGCACTGCACATAAAACGGGGGACACAACAGGGATGCCCACTGTCCCCATTGCTTTTTTCGCTTGCAATAGAACCCCTGGCAATGCATCTGCGAAGCGGTGGTGCGCAGTGGGGCATACCACTAGGAGACGGAGTGCATGCGGTCTCCTTGTATGCTGATGATCTGTTATTATACATCAGAGATTAACATCACATACCCCCAATCATAGCGGAAACTTTCCATGTTTTTGAAAGAGTGTCTGGGCTGCGGGTAAATTGGACAAAATCAGGAATATACTCGTTTGATGACAGTGTGACTGAAACAGATGTAATCATGAATGGGACTCCCCTGACATGGTACCCAACCACATTTCGATATCTGGGAATATACATATATAGGTCCCCCGCTGATATCCTAGACGGTAATTTAATAAGAGCCATCTCTGGGATCAAAGCGCAAGTGCATTTTTGGAAAACCCTCCCCCTGAGTGTGATGGGTCGTATTACCCTGACTAAGATGATAATATTGCCCAGATTGTTATATTATTTTTCGAATCTCCCTGTATACGTTCCGGTTAAGATACTTAGAAGCTTAGAAAGTATCTTTAGAGACTTAATTTGGAATGAAGGCAGGCCCAGAATAGCATTATGGAAGCTATATGCTCCAACAAGAAATGGTGGATTGGCGGTTCCAAACATGGAACTCTATTATCTAGCATCCCAATTGCAATGGGTGGTGAAGTGGATGAGCGGTAAGTATTTGGAAGATACTGCCACGACCTTGCCACCATGGACACAATCTAAACTTTACCACCTATTTCATCCCATTGCTCGGCTTCCCCGCCCATCTCAGTTGTATATTGCACTAGCCTATAGGAGTTATCGCAGAAGCCTTCAGTTAACCCGAGATGCACTTCCCTATGCCCCCTCGCTGCCATTGGTGGGCACCCCAAGAGGCAGGGAGGGCGTGTCTGAGGCGGACCTGACGGCATGGCACGAGGCAGGACTGGATACAGCGGGAGATTTATATGCAGAGGGCAATTTTTTAGCGTTTGATATATTACAAAATGAAACAGGTCTACCAGCAGGACAGTTCCTCCTGCATGCAGCTATAACTCGGACTCTGATAACAGCCTGGGGAGATATGGCAATAGAGCCAAAGACGCATTTACTCATACAGTACCTGCATGTTATGGGTGAAGGCTCGCACGAGGTACACTGGCTAGTGGAAGCTCTTCTTACTCACACGATGAAACCATTAGCGAGTCTCCGTGAGCGTTGGGCCAAAGATAGGGGGCAACCGTGGATGGAGAAGGAATGGGATATGATAATTACTGGCTCTACATACATACCGCGCAACTCATGATTTAAACTCATACAGACATACATCTTACACAGAGCGTATCTTTCCCCAGACAAAATAAACAAATACTTCAACATTACTACCTCTGTCTGCCCAAGGTGTCACCTAGTTGGAGCCGACCTGTTACACATGTTGTGGTCTTGTACCTCACTTCAGTCATGTTGGCAAGCAGTTCAGGAGACATTAACGAAATGTACAAAGGTGCCCTTACAGTACACATGGGAGGTTTGCATCTTAGGAGTATACGCCTGGATGAAAAAAAACAAGGTCACCTCTAGGTTCATAGATCTGGGACTGATCACTGCCAAGCACCTAATCACAAGGAGATGGAAACATGGTGACCCCCTGGCACTACTCAGTTGGGTAAAGTCCTTCACAGTGTGGGCGCAGGCCAAGAGCACCACACTACATAGAGAAGAGACGGCGGGGTTGCGCAAGTATTCAATAGCGCAGTCCTGGGATGTTATCCTTAAGGTACTCACACAACTGGAGGATGTAGATAGTCCTGCATCTTCGCAGCCAACCAATGATTTAGGAGTAGTCATAGATCACTAGAAGCCCCCCCCTGCCGTATAGGTAATTGTAGGCCACCCTCTTCTTTTAGTATATCATATGCGGTCGGTTGGATACACGACACCTTGAGAAAGGTCGGTATGTCTTGGTTCCCTCCAATTCCAAACCCCATACTAGTCGAACACAAGCTTCCCTATGCCTCCACACACAGACCTCAGCCCAGTCATACCCAGTTCTAGATGGCGTCTTCTTTTGTATTCCTTTCACATATATTTTAGTCGTTTATAAATTTTGTATATATTTAATTTCTTTTGATTGGTTGTTAAGTCTTTAATAAAAATGTTATATCTTTATATTAGAACATTGCCACAGGTCATACAGTAAATATGCACCACAGCAATACTTACGAATAGAACGCTCCTGAATCTCACATACAAAAGAGACACCTGGTAGCTGGAAACTGCATTTATTGTATAAGGCGAATATGCAGCGTGATTGTGTCCATAGTAAACAGAGGCAGCAGACAGTGCACAAACGATATGTAATACATTTGCTGACGTGGAATAAAATTTCAAGTCATATCTTCATGTATAAAAATGTACTTGTTAGAGTATTGAGCAAGTCACTGTATTTTCCGGCAGGTTGCTGAATAACTATGAAAATGTAAGATTGGTCAGATATGTAAAGTTTCTATTTCAAAATTTAATAAAGATATTTAAATAAAAAAATCAAGATTTTGAAAAAAAAAAAAAATGATTGACAATGTTGAACGCTGCCGACAAGTCGAGGAGGACAAGAGCTGCAAAGCCTCCTCTATCAATGGTTCTAAGAGGGATTGCTTCAGGGTACCTAGTGGCATGGTCCACTACCACTAAGATATACCTATTCGCTGATGCAGTAGGTGGGTCCAGGGGACCAACAATGTCCATCCCCACCCTTTCAAAAGGAACCCCAACCACTGGCAGTGGTATTAGGGGAGCCTTTGTCTTGCCCCCTGCCTTGCCACTGGTCTGACAGGTGACACAGGAGCTGCAAAACTCCTTTACCTTCTCAGACATATGGGGCCAGTAGAAATGGTTCACCAACCGGTTCCATGTCTTTGTCTGTCCCAAATGTCCTGCCAAGGGGATATCATGACCCAAAGTCAGGATGAACTCTCTGTACTTCTGGGGCACCACCAATCTCCTGGTGGCCCCCTCCTTGAGGTTTCTGGCCTCAGTATAAAGCAGTCCATCTAACCAGTAGAGTTTGTGAAACCCACTGTCATCCCCCTCCTCTTGCTTAGGATCAATCCGCCTCAAGCTCTCAAGGGTGGGACAGTCTCTCTGTCCCTTACTGAACTCCTCTCTGGAGGGTCCACCTGCTCCTGTCAGTTCTGCCAAATCGGACAGCTCTGGCAGGGATGGAGTCCCTCCCTCAGAGGCCAGATCCTCCCCATCAGGGTTAGATCCTTCCTGCACCTCTGGAGTTCCCTGGGCTGGCTCACCAGGCCCAGTACCCTTGTCCTTGGATGCTTGGCCCTTTGTTCCAGGGTCCAAGTGTCCAGCCCCTCCGTTCTGGCTAGTCTGTGACCTAGTCACAGCACATACCCACTCAGGGAGCTCCAATATGTTCATATGGAGTCCTCTCTCCACCTCTGACCACTCAGAGGCTTCAAGATCATTGCCCAGTAAACACTGGACTGGGAGCACCTTTGACACAGCTACCTTCATAGGGCCTGTCACACCTCCATATTCCAAATCCACCACAGCCATAGGATGGAGTTTGGTAGTGCTGTCTGCATAAGTCACCTGGTGAAACTCACCAGGTAACAAACTCTCTGGAGGCACCAGCTCATCCAGGACCATAGTTACACTAGCCCCAGAGTCTCTGATAGCCTCAACCTCAGCCCCATTTACTTTAGGCCTCTGCCTGTACTTGTCCATGTTTGGAGGTAAGGCAGCAAGGGTTGCAATATTCACCCCACCCAGGGACACTAAGGTTGCTTCCACCACCTGACTACCCCTTTCTTGGTCACCACTCTCCACCCCTACACTTACACTGGCCCCTTAGGGGGGAGCTTCTTGGCGCAGACAGCATCTCCCTGTTTGTGCCCTGGCTGGTTACAGTCAAAGCACTTACCCACCTTTGAGGGATCAAAGAACCTACCATTCTTTATCATGATACCCCTTCCCTTTGAATTTTGGTTGGCTCGGGCCCCCCCCCCTCCTTGTTCAAGTTTTTGTGGGTCTTTGGAGGACTCCTTCTGTTTTTGACCTTCTTTCCCTTGGGCTTTCCCTTGGGGAGGGACCTGTCCTCCTTTCTTCTGGTCACTCCCCTGGTGCTGGATGGAAACCCGGGTTCTCACCCACTCATCAGCTGCTTCCCCAAGCTCTCTGGGGTCTGTCAGCTTAGAGTCCACTAGATACTGGCGTTACTTCTCTTCTGCACAATGAGACAAAATATGTTCTTTCAAAAACAAATTATACAATCCCTCATATGTGTCAACTTTGTTACCAACAATCCAGCCTTCCAGTGCCTTCACTGAAACGTCCACAAAGTCTACCCAAGACTTCAAACTCAATTTCTGGGTGCCTCTAAACTTCACCCTGTACTGCTCTGGAGTCAGACCAAATCTATTGACTAAACATGCCTTCATCTGCTGGTATGATTCTGTATCCTCTCCCTTCAGGGTCAGAAGCCTATCCCTCCCAGCTACTGGAATCAACTCCCACAGGAGTGCACCCCAATACTTAGAGTGGACCCTACTCATTCTAAGGGCCCTCTCAAAAGCTGCTGGCCATTTGTCAATGTCATCCCCCTCAGTGTACTTGGGCACTATACCCTTGGGAAGTTTGTGATCAAATGCACCACCCCTGGACATTTCAAAATATTCATCATTTTCACTGCCACCATTTCTTTTCGACGCCTCCTCCCTCTCCCATCTCTTCTCAGCCAATTCCAGTTTCCTCTGCTCCAAAGCTATCAAAGCTAATTGAGCCTCAAGCTGTCTCTTTGCAAGGGACAGTGGTGGTTCCTGAGTAAGGGACCATTCCCCACTCCCATCATCTGGAATCATATGGCTAGCACTAGAGATAATAGAAGAGGCACCATCCACACCCTCCTCTTGGGTGAGGTTGGGGGAACACCCTCCATCCCCCCTTGAATCTCCTCAGCTACCCCAGCCCAGGCCTTTAGGGACTTAAGCAACCCTGCCTTCCTAATCTTGTTGGAAGCAGGCAGCCCCCTAAGCCTACACTGCACCTTAAGATCAGCCATCCCGAACTGGGACAGTTTAGCCAGGTCTAGCTCCATGGTTCCCTAGTTTTGGGTCACAACAACTAGGCACAACAGACTTAGAATAATTTGGAAAAATCAATACAATGGATTACATTTTTTTAGTCCAAATTCCAAAAATCAAACTCGAAAGTTTTGTTCTAAGGCAATTTAGAGGATTTTTATAATCTTAAATTACTTTACTGAAAGGTGTACTTTTTAAACACAAGTCCTCATCCACACCACTGAGCACCAAATGTTGGAAAGTGGATTATTAGTAGGGGCAACTATATATCTGCCACTGGCAATAAGGCCACTAACACATCATAGGACTCAGCATAGGTCTTAGAAAATTATTCCCGTGCTCACCCTTTGGTAGCTTGGCTGCGAGCAGGCAGGCGTAACTTCAAAGACAGGTATGTAAAGCATTTAAAAACACAAATTCAGAAAATAATTAAGATACAATGCATAATAAAAATCCAGAACCAATTTATAAAAATAGGAAATATTTTTATCTTTAAAATGACACCAAAACAACACAAATCCAAAGTAGGGAACCGGAGATATGATTTTTTAAAAAGATTTATCACTTTATAGCACTTTGAAACCTATAGCACCATATTGGGATATCTGGTCGCGATAGACCGGCTCAAAGTCAAAGTTTCAGGCCGACCGCGATGGAGCCCTGAGCGGCTACCCCTCATGGTAGGTCCCGGTCACAGTTTTTACCTTCGGACTTAGAAACTTTTCAGGAGCTTTTTCTCATGGGATCCCTCGATGCTCTTCACCAGGCCGGATTCGGTGAGGGTTCGCCGGCATCGGATTTCTTCTACTCCCGGTAAAACTCTGGAAGTTGGACCTAAGGAGCTTTCAGCGGGACGAACCTGGATGGCTTGGCCGGCTCGCGGTTGAAGGCAGGCGGCTTGGCTGACCAGGTTGAGTCGGTCCCCCTATGGAGCTATTTTCCAAAGTTGCTCCAAAGTTCTCTAAACTCCTGGAACTTCTTCCTGAAGTTCCCCAAAGAGTCCCAAAGTGTCTCAAACTCACTCCAAGGGTCTGGAAGCTCCAATATGGTTCTTTAAAATGGAGGACTTCAGTTCCCACAATCCACTTGGACAAAACCCTTACAAATCCACTGGTAGTTTTCCAGGTTGAGGATTCTTGGTGGTGATGATCCAGGTGAGCTCTGTTAACCTGTAGCTTGCAGGGAGTCCACACTTTACTCTTTTTCACAGCAAGGTAGTCCACAGGGCTGTAGTTCCAGATGGTGCAGTCTTCAGAGTACAGGCCTTAGAAATTGCACATCAAACTTCTTAGCATGGCACAATGTCTTGCTTTCTTAAGTTTCAAGCAGCAGATCTGAGAGACTCTGCCCCTCTCAGATACTTATTCCAAGTTCTCTGGGTCAAGCAGGAGGTCACTCCTGACCAATGGGGGCAGGGTAACACTCCAAGGTTATGACATCATCCTGTAGAGTGCGGCATTATTTTGTCCCAGAGTGCACCAAATCCTCCAAATTCATAATGGCTGATTTTCCAGCAGAGAGTTAAGAGCTGGCTAAACACACCACTAGGATGGCTTATTTTCCTAGACTCTCCTCCTTGCATCTGCTCATTCCTTCCTTAATCCTAGCTCTGGCTTGGGGTCAAAAGAGTAGAGTGGTAACTGACACTGAGGCCTTCCCCTTTCCTTTGAAGACCATGGTTTATGACTCCTCCCCCTGCTCTGGCATTCCTGTGTAGCAGCACACTGCCCTCCCAGCAGAGCTGGTTAACCCCAGGGGCTCTTTATCAACTCTTCAAAGCAGCCTGGCTAATCCACTTAACTCTGACCAATCAGGGCAGACTCCTGGAAGGCTGAATCTGGACCTACAAACAAGAAAGTCTTATAAATTCTTGTCTGTACATTTTAGGAGAAATTCAACAATATCATATTGTTGGATTTATCACTACCATTCTGGGAAGTCTTTGAATGGAAGTTCTATCATTCTCCTGTCAGGAGTTATTAGTTAATAACTTCTTGCCATGTTAACCTATGTGGCATGGGATTTGCAATGGAAAAAATGACTTGGGCCATTTTTCCAGCACCAGGACTTACAAAAACATATTTTATAAGTACTCTGCCTATATCTACAGGACCCCCACCCCATGGAACACCTAGGGGAGATTTCAGGGGTTCTGAATCTGTAGAAATATTGCAGATCCTCCCTCCACAGTGCTCCTAGTATCAAAGTCGAATTTGGGCAGCACTTTATCACAATGTGGGGAGTGAAATGTGAAATTTCACTTAACCCAGGGAATATAAAGCTCATTTTATAAGGGTCCACCTTATAAATACCTGACCCCCCACCCCTGGAACACCTAGGGGAGACCCTGGGGGTTCTTAATATGCCAAAACATTGTAGGTTATCCATTTTTAAGTGCCCCAAACACCAAAGTAGAGTTTGGGCACAATTTACTTTTTAAAAGCAGTCATGGAACCCAGGGCTGCTTTTAAACTGACCTCAGGCTTCAGCAATGCACACATGCAAGTGCAGAAAAGGCTGCTGGCCTCTAAACTGTCATGCCATACTATATACTAGCGACTGATAGGTAGTTTCAATCCCCCTGCAATATTATGTACTAGGGTCTTATAGGGTAGGTAATGCCAATCACAGGGGTACCCCAAACCATAGTGTACCCTAGTGCATGTAGGTAATGTCACTGTATTCCAAGTGTTTTCAGCATAGCACTGGCCCTGGGCCTGGTTAGGCAGATCCCAGGGTCAGTCAGAGTCAGTTACCACCAGTACCAGTCAGCAAAAAGTTGAGGGGTGCCCAGGGCACAGGATGACTTTGCAACACTAGACAACTAAGAAATTCCAGGATGGGGTAACTTTTGGGGTTTTGTGGCTGTCACCAGGTTCTGTTACCCAGAATCCCTTGCAAACCTCAAACCTTGTCAAAAAAACACATTTTCCTCACATTTCTATGATGGAAAGTTCTGGAATCTGTATGGATCCATAAACTTCCACCTACCTTGCGTACCCCAAAGACTTACAATACAAATGGTACTTACTCATGTGGGTAGACCTAGTGCCCATGACAGAAAACGGGCCAAAACTCAATGTGGACACACCACTTTTTTACAATTAAAATCTGACCCTTTTTTTGCAAAGTTCCTAGCTGTGGATTTTGAACCCTAGCTCTGGCGGCACCTATGGAAACCTAGCAAACCAATACATTTTAAAAAATTAAACACCCAGGGAAATACAGGATGGGGTGACTTATGTGGCTCTCACCAGGTTCTGTTACCCAGAATCCCTTGCAAGCCTCAAACTTTGTCAAAAAAACATATTTTACTCACATTTCTGTGATGAAAAGTTCTGGAATATGTGTGGATCCACAAAATTTCACTCACTACACATTCCCCAAAGTCTCCAAATAAAATTGGTACCTGACTTGTGTGGGTAGGCCTAGTGTCCGCGGCAGGAAATGGACCAAAACGCAATGTGGACACACCTCATTTTTCCAATGAAAACTGACCCTTTTTTTGAAAAGTGCCTAGGAGTGGATTTTGAACCCCAGCTCTGCCCGCACCTAGGAAAACCTAGCAAATCTATACATTTTTGAAAACTAGACACCAAGAGAAATCCAGGATGGGGTGACTTGTGTGGCTCTCACCAGCTTCTGTTATCCAGAATCCCTTGCAAGCCTCAAACTTTGTCAAAAAAAAATATTTTACTCACATTTCTGTGATGGAAAGTTCTGGAATATGTGTGGATCCAAAAAAATTCCACTCACTACACATTTCCCAAAGTCTCCAAATAAAATTGGTACCTCACTTGTGCGTTTAGGCCTAGTGCACGCAACAGGAAACAGCCCACAATGCAACATGGACACATCACATTTTTTCTGTGAAAACTGACCTTTTTTTTGCAAATAGTCTAGCTGTGGATTTTGAACCCTGGCTAAGGCAGCACCTAAGTAAACCTAGCAAACCCATACATTTTTCAAAACTAGATCACCAGGAAAATCCAGGATGGGGTCACTTTTGTGGCTCTCACCAGGTTCTGTTACCCAGAATCCCTTGCAATCCTCAAACTTTGTCAAAAGAAAAACACATTTTCCTCACAGTTCTGTGATGGAAAAGTCTTGGAATCTGTGTGGATCCACAAACTTCCACATTCCCAACATACCCCAAAGTCTCCCAATAAAAATGGTACCTCACTTGTGTGGGTAGGCCTAGTGCCCATGACAGGAAACAGGCCAAAACTCAATGGACACAGTGAAGAAATGGTTCTGTTACCCAGAATCCCGTGCAAACCTCAAGCCTTGTAAAAAAAAAACACATTTTCCTCACATTTCTCTGATGGAAAGTTCTGGAATCTGCGTGGATCCACAAAAATCAATCTACCCCGCATTTTTCGAGGTCTCCCAATAAAAATGGTACCTCCCTTGTGTGTTTAGGCCTAGTGCCCGCGACAGGAAACAGCCCATAATGCAACGTGGACACATCACATTTATTCAGTGAAAGCTGACCTTTTTTTGCAAATAGTCTAGCTGTTGATTTTGAACCCTGGCTAAGGCAGCACCTAAGGAAACCTAGCAAACCAATATATTTATGAAAACTAGACAACCAGGAAAATCCAGGATAGGGTCACTTTTGTGGCTCTCACCAGGTTCTGTTAACCAGAATCCCTTGCAAGCCTCAACCTTTGTCAAAAGAAAAACACATTTTCCTCACATTTCTGTAATGGAAAGTTCTGGAATCTGCGTGGATCCACAAAATTCCATCTACCCCGCATTTTCCGAGGTCTCCCAATAAAAATGATACCTCACTTGTGCGTGTAGGCCTAGTGCCCACGACAGGAAACAGCCCACAAAGCAACGTGGATAATCAGATTTTTTCAATGAAAACTGACCTTTTACTTGCACATTGTCTAGCAGTGGATTTTGAACCCTGGCTCAGCCAGCACCTAAGGAAACATAGCAAACCTATACATTTCTGAAAACTAGACAACCAGGAAAATCCAGGATGGGGTCACTTTTGTGGCTCTCACCAGGTTCTGTTACCCAGAATCCCTTGCAAACCTCAAACGTTGTCAAAAAAACACATTTTCCTCACATTTCTGATATGGAATGTTCTTGACTGTGCGTGGATCCACAAAATTCCACCCACCACTCATTCCCCAATGTACTCCAATAAAAACGGTAACTCACTTGTGTGGGTAGGCCTAGTGCCCAAAACAGGAAATGGGCCACAACACAACATGGACACACCACATTTTTAAGGTGAAAACTGACCATTTTTTTGCAAAGTGCCTAGCTGTGGATTTTGAACCCTAGATCTGCCGGCACAAGGGAAACCTAGCAAACATATACATTTTTGAAAACTAGGGACCAAGGGGAATTCAGGATGGGGTGACTTGTGTGGCTCTCACCAGGTTCTGTTACCCAGAATCCCTTGCAAGCCTCAAACGTTGTCAAAAAACATATTTTACTCACATTTCTGTGATGGAAAGTTCTGGAATATGTGTGGATCCACGAAATTCCACTCACTACACATTCCCCAACGTCTCCCAATAAAAATGGTACCTGACTTGTGTGGGTAGGCCTAGTGTCCGCGGCAGGAAATGGGTCAAAACAGAATGTGGACACACCACATTTTTACAGTGAAAACTGACCCCTTTTTTTAAAAATGCCTAGGTGTGGATTTTAAATTCTAGCTCTTCCCGCACTTAGGGAAAACTAGCAAACCTATACATTTTTTAAAACTAGACACCAAGAGAAATCCAGAATGGGGTGACTTGTGTGGCTCTCACCAGGTCCTGTTACCCAGAAACCCTTGCAAACCTCAAACTTTGTAAAAAAAAAAAAACATTTTCCTCACATTTCTGTTATTGGAAAGTTCTGGAATCTGTGTGGATCCACATAATTCCACCCACCCCGCATTTTCTGAAGTCTGCCAATAAAAATGGTACCTCACTTGATTGTGTAGGCGTAGTGCCTGCGAAAGGAAACAGCCCACAACGCAACGTGGACACATCACATTTTTTCAGTGAAAACTGACCTTTTTTTGCAAATAGTCTAGCTGTGGATTTTGAACTCTGGCTCAGCCAGCACCTAAGGAAACCTATCAAACCCATACATTTTTGAAAACTAGACAACCAGCAAAATCCAGTATGGGGTCACTTTTGTGGCTTTCACCAGGTTCTGTTACCCAGAATCCCTTGCAAACCTCAAACTTTGTCCAACAAAAAAAATATATTTTCCTCACATTTCTGTGATGGAAAGTTCTGAAATCTGTGTGGATCCACAAAACTTCCATCTACCCCGCATACCCCAAAGTCTCCCAATAAAAATGGTACCTCACTTGTGTGGGTAGGCCTAGTGCCCGCGACAGGAACTGGGCCAAAACTCAATGTGGACACACCACATTTATACAGTTAAAATTTGACACTTTTTTTGCAAAGTGCCTAGCTGTGGATTTTGAACCCTAGCTCTGGTGGCACCTATGGAAACCTAGCAGACCTATACATTTTTGAAAACTAGACACACAGGGACATCCAGGATGGTGTGACTTGAGAGGCTCTCACCAGGTTCTGCTAACCAGAATCCCTTGCAAGCCTCAAACTTTGAAAAAATAACACATTTTCCTCATATTTCTGTGATGAAAAGTTCTGGAATATGCGTGGATCCACAAACTTCCAGCCACCACACATTCCCCAAAGTCTCCTGATAAAAATGGTACCTCACTTGTGTGGGTAGGCCTAGTGCCCGCGACAGGAAATGGGCAAAAACTCAATTTGGACACACCATATTTATACAGTTAAAATTTGACACTTTCTTTGCAAAGTGCCTAGCTGTGGATTTTTAACCCTAGCTCTGGTGGCACCAATGTAAACCTAGCAAACCTATATATTTCTGAAAACTATACTCTCAGGGGAATCCAGGATGGGGTGACTTGTGTGTCTCTCACCAGGTTTTGTTACCCATAATCCCTTGCAAACCTCAAACTTTGTCAAAAAAATACAATTTTCCTCACATTTCTATCATTGGAAAGTTCTGGAATCTGTGTGGATCCACAAACTTCCACATACCCCGCATACCCCAAAGTCTCCCAATAAGAATGGTACCTCACTTGTGTGGGTAGGCCTAGTGCCCGCGACAGGAAACGGGCCAAAACTCAATGTGGACACACCACATTTTTACGGTTAAAATTAGACCCTTTTTGTGCCAAGCTGTTGATTTTGAACCCTAGCTCTGGCGGCACCTATGAAACCTAGCAAACATATACATTTTTGCAAACTATGCTTCAAGAGAAATCCAGGATGGGGTGACTTGTGTGGCTCTCACCAGGTTCTGTTACCCAGAATCCCTTGCAAACCTCAAACCTTGTAAAAAAAAAAATCAAATTTTCCTCACATTTCTGTAATGTAAAGTTCTGGAATCTGCGTGGATCCACAAAATGTCACCCACCCCACATTTTACGAGGTCTCCCAATAAAAATGGTACCTCACTTATGAGTTTAGGCCTAGTGCCCGCAACAGGAAACAGTCCGCAATGCAACGTGGCCACATCACATTTTTTCAGTGAAAACTGACCTTTTTTTTGCAAATAGTCTAGCTGTGGATTTTGAACCCTGGCTCAGGCAGCACCTTATGAAACCCAGCAAACCCATACATTCTTGAAAACTAGACAACCAGGAAAATCCAGGATGGGGTCACTTTTGTGGCTCTCACAAGGTTGTGTTACCCAGAATCCCTTGCAAACCTCAAACATTGTAAAAAACAAACACATTTTCCTCACATTTCTGTAATGGAAAGTTCTGGAATCTGTGTGGATCCACAAACTTCCACCTACCCCGCATATCACAAATGCTCCCAATAAAAATGGTACCACACTTGTGTGGGTAGGCCTAGTGCCCACTACAGGTAACGGGCCAAAACTCAATGTGGACACACCACATTTATACAGTTAAAATTTGACTCTTTTTTTGCAAAGTGCCTATCTCTGGATTTTGAACCCTAGCTCTGGCGGCACCAATGGAAACCCAGCAAACGTATATATTTTTGAAGACTAGACACACAGGGGAATGCAGGATGGGGTGACTTGTGTGGCTCTCACCAGGTTCTGCTACCCAGAATCCCTTGCTATCCTCGACCTTTGTCAAGAAAACAAATTTTCTTCACATTTCTGTGATGGAAAGTTCTGGAATATGCGCAGATCCACAAAATGTCACCCACCACACATTCCCCAAAGTCTCCCATTAAAAATGATACCTCACTTCTGTGGGTGAACCTAGTGCCCACGACAGGAAATGGGCCAAAATGCAACATAGACACACCACATTTTTACAATGAAAACTGACCCTTTTTTTGCAGAGTGCCTAGCTGTGGATTTTGAACCCTACCTCTGCCGGCACCTAGGGAAACATATCAAACATATACCTTTTTGAAAACTAGGCACCAAGGGGAATCCAGGATGGGGTGACTTGTGTGGCTCTCACCAGGTTCTGTTACCCAGAATCCCATGCAGACCTCAAACTTTGTCAAAAAACCCACATTTTCCTCATATTTCTTTGATGGAAAGCTCTGGAATCTGCGTGGATCCACAAAATTCTACCCACCCCACATTTTCTGAAGTCTCCCAATAAAAATGGTATCTCACTTATGTGTGTAGGCCTAGTGTCCGCGAGAGGAAACAGCCCACAATGCAACGTGGACACATCACATTTTTTCAGTGAAAACTGACCTTTTTTTGCAAATTGTATAGCTGTGGATTTTAAACCCTGGCTCAGCCAGCACCAAAGGAAACCTAGCAAACCTATACATTTTTTAAAAGTAGACAACCAGGAAATTCCAGGATGGGGTCACGTTTGTGGCTGTCACCAGGATCTGTTACCCAGAATCCCTTGCAAACCTCAAACTTTGTAATAAAAACCACATTTTCCTCACATTTCTTTGATGGAAAGTTCTGGAATATGTGTGGATCCACAAACTTCCACCTACCTCGCATACCCCAAAGGCTTTCAATACAAATGGTACCTCACTTGTGTGGGTAGGCCTATTGCCTGCAACAGGAAACGGGCCAAAACTCAATGTGGACACACCACATTTTTACAGTTAAAATCTGACCCTTTTTTTTGCAAAGTGCCTACCTGTTGATTTTGAACCCTAGCTCTGGCGGCACCTATGGAAACCTAGCAAACATATACATTTTTGAAAACTAGGCATCAAGGGGAATCCAGGATGGGGTGACTTGTGTGGCTCTCTCCAGGTTCTGTTACCCAGAATCCCTTGCAAATCTCAAACTTTGTATAAAAAACACATTTCCTCACATTTTATAGATGGAAAGTTCTGGAACCTGTGCGGATCCACAAACTTCCACCCACTCCGCATTTTCCAAAGTCTCCTGATAAAAACAGTATGTCACTCTTGTGGGTGGGCCAAGTACCCGCGACAGGCAAGGGCCCAAAACGTATTGTAGAGACATCAAAATTGCCTATCACAAAACAACCTGGTTTTGCTAGGGGGGCTCCTGGGTTTTTGGCCCCAGGCTCGGCGGCCATCTAGGGAAACCTAACAAACCCACACATTTCTGAAAACTAGACACCTGGGGGAGTCCAGTGAGGTAAGACTTGCATGGATCTCCAAATGTTTTCCTACCCAGAATCCCCTGCAAACATCAAATTTAGCTGAAAAAAAATCAAATTTGCCACATATTTCTGTGTGGGATCACTGTGCCGGCAAAATGTCCTACCACACAGCGTTCCACCCAGCCTCCCGAGTAAAATGATTCTTCACTTGTGTGGGTGGGACAAGGACCTGTGACTGGGAAGGTAAAAAATATAGGGATTAATAGTATAGCACAGCGAATTCTAAGTGCTAAATGTTTAAGAAAATACGTTTTTAGCTGATTCTGCATTGGACGCCCACACATGTGAGGTATCATTTTACTCGGGAGACCAAGGGGAATGCTGTGTGGTAGGACATTTGAACCGCTAGATACAAACTACACCTTAGCACAGAAAGACAGGTAAGACAAATAAGACTGCACATCCATCTGTTCCTCAAGTATACACATATACTGGTTGGATTTGGCACGAGGGTGAGTGAAGGTTCAGAGCGTAAACTTTTAATTACAAGAGATTTCACAAAAAGGAAATGCACTGTCAATAATTAAAAATTGTAATACCTGAGCCAATAACTCACAGCTTGTGAGCCGTAAAGCCACTGTAAGGCACCAACCTCTTTATAGGCCATTTACACACATTTCACACGTGACACACAAGACCATTCACAACACCAGCCACCGGCCCAGCACATTACAACATTCACATCAACAGACAGCGCCACTCAAGGGCCTATCACTTTCATTTGCCCACATGACTGACACAGCAATCACAACGGCTGGTGGTTGACATTGTGTGTGCAGTGTCAGTCAGTCAGTCAAATCACTTTATTCGATGCTTAAAATTTAAGATCATAAAAGTACAAACTACACATTATAAAATAGGCTCTAAAAAGCACAAATTTTCATAATTCAAATGCTAAAAACAATGGTTTACAATCAAAATAGAAAAGCACAGTTCATTAAGTGTGATTACATAATTGTTTGGTCTTCCATGAAAGGAGTAAGAATGAGGCCACAGAATAACATACCAATTGATTAGGCAGTGACTGTAAAATGTACAACTCAGGGTGACATTGGCTAAAACAATATTTACGCATAAGCGGCCGGATAAATCTAGTGCGATCTCTCAGCTGTTCTTCGGTTAACCCCTTAACTGCTGGGCCTTTCCCCCCCCCAGTGCTGAGCCCTTTTTTGGCTATTTGGGGTAGCTCACGCTTAGGGCCCTGTAACTTTTTGTCCACATAAGGTATCCACATCAAATTTGTGAACTTTTCTTTCCACATCCTGAGGAATCTAAAGGTACCCATGGTTTGTGGATTTCCCTGGAGGGGATCCAGAAATTAGCCAAAATATTGCAACATTTTGGGTTTTTGGTGAAAAATTGGAAAAAAGTGCTGAAGAAGAAAGCGCCTGTTTTTTTCCCTGCAATTGGTATCAATAAAGCGTTTGCGGTGATAAAATCACCATTTTCCCAGCTTTCAGGAACAGGCAGACTTTTGTTAGAAAACCAAACTTTTCTACACCGTTTTGGCATTTTAGTGGGAGATAGCCTATTTTTTTGATTTTTTGTGCTTTCAACCTCCTTTCAGTTAGTGCTAGAAATTAATATAAAGCCAATAATGGATCCCAGAAAGCTATACATTTCTTAAATGTAGACAAAATTCTGAATTCAGCAAGGCGTTGTTTGTGTAGATCCTCCAAGGTTTTCCTATAGAAAGTAATAGTTCAATTTAAAACATATTGAAAATAAGTTGAAAAAAACTACTATTTGTGTCTGCATTTTCACCTGTAACTTCTTCTCAGTATGACAGATTTTTACAAGCAATATACCGTTATGTCCACTGGAGCCTTATGGTTGCAGTGGTATATAGGAATTATAGGTTCACCAAGAAAGAATCTGAAGTGCCCAGAGCCAATAACTAAGCTGCACCTTGCTATGGTTTTTCATTGTCTACCGGGTATACAGCAATCCTGGGCCCGATTCACAGAACTAACTTAAGACAAAATCCTAAACTTACTACCGTTTTGGTATTCACAGAAGGCACTTACTCATTTTGGTATTCACAGAAGGCACTTACTCATTGATGAATAAGTGCCTTCTGTGAATACCAAAATGAGTAACTTACTCATTTTGAGTAACTTACTCATTTTGAGTAACTTACTCATTTTAGTATTCACAGAAGGCACTTACTCATTGATGAGTAAGTGCCTTCTGTGAATACCAAAATGAGTAAGTGTCTTCTGTGAATATCAAAATGAGTAAGTGCCTTCTGTGAATACCAAAATGAGTAACTTACTCATTTTGAGTAACTTATTCATTTTGGTATTCACAGAAGGCACTTACTCATTGATGAGTAAGTGCCTTCTGTGAATACCAAAATGAGTAAGTGCCTTCTGTGAATACCAAAATGAGTAAGTGCCTTCTGTGAATACCAAAATGATTAAGTGCCTTCTGTGAATACCAAAATGGTAGTAAGTTTAGGATTTTGTCTTAAGTTAGTTCTGTGAATCGGGCCCTCTCTTGATAAAATAAAAAGTGTCAAAAATAGGTATCAAGGAAAACTATGTATTTCCGAAATGGGAACAACATATGGAATTTAGAAGTAGTGTTTATTTGCACAACTCCGTATATGTGGGTTCCTATACCAGCATGTGAATTAGAGGGCATTTTTGAAAATTAATTCTTTTTTACACACTGTCTTAAATTTGGAAGGGATAAATGCATAGAAAGTCAATTGGCAAAAACACTTGTTCTACTATTCTGTGTTTCTCTAAGTCTCCCGGTAAAAATGGTACCTCACTTGTGTGGGGAGGCAGAGTGCCCGCAACAAGACACGGCCCAAAATGCAACATGGGCACATCATTTTATTCCAGCGAAAATTCATCCTTTTTTTGCAGTGTGCCTAGCTGTGGTTTTTGGACCCTAGCTCTGCTGGCACCTAGGGAAACCTAGCAAACCTATACATTTTTTAAAACTAGACACCCAGGGGAATCCAGAATCGGGTGACTTGTCTGGCTCTCACCAGGTTCTGTTACCCAGAATCCCTTGTAAACCTAAAACTTTGTAAAAAAACAAATTTTCCTCACATTTCTGTGGTGGAAAGTTCTGGAATCTGCCTGGATCCACAAAATTCCACCCACCCCATATTCCCCAAAGTCTCTCCATAAAAACAGTACCTCACTTGTATGGGTGGAGACACCACATTTTTACAGTCAAAACTGACCCTTTTTTTGCAAAGTGCCTACCTGTAGATTTTGAACCCTAGCTCTGCCGGCACCTAGGGAAACCTAGCAAACTTATACTTTTTTGAAAACTAGACACCCGGTGGAGTCCAGGGAGGTATGGATTGCGTGGATCCCCCAACGTTTTCTTACCCAGAATCCCCTGCAAACCTCAAATTTAGCTGAAAAAAATCACTTTATTCCACACATTTTTGTGTGGCAAAGTTGTGGGATCACCGGGCTGACACCCATTTCCTACCACCCAGCATTCCCCCAGGTCTCCCGATAAAAATGGTACCTCACTCGTGTAGGTACCCAAGTACCCGCAACAGGCAAGGGCCCAAAACGTATTGAGGAGACATCCAAATTGCCTATCACAAAACGACCTGGTTTTGCAAGGGGGGGTCACCTGGGTTTTTAGGCCCCGTGCTCGGCCGCCATCTAGGAAAACCAAACCCACACATTTCTGAAAACTAGACACCGGGGAAATTCCAGGGACGTATGGCTTGCGTGGATCCCCCAACATTTTCTTACCCAGAATACCCTGCAAACCTCAAATTTAGCTGAAAAACATCACTTTTTCCACACATTTTTGTGTGGGGTCACCGTGCCGGCACAAATGTCCTACCACCCAGCGATCCCCTTTGTCTCCCGAGTTAAATTATGCCTCACTTGTGTGGCTGTTCAATGCAGAATCGGCTAGAAACTTATTTTTTTTTAAATGTAGCGCTTAGAATTCGCAGTGCTATACCCATAATCCCTAGTGGCTCTTCCCGGGCACAGGCCCTTGGCCTACCCACACAAGTGAGGTATCATTATCATCAGCTAAATCTGAGGTTTGTAGGGGATGTTGGGTGAAAAAAAACTGTGAGAGCCACGCAAGTCATTCACCCCTGTACTTCCCTCCTTGTCTACTACTCAAAAATGTGAAGGTTTGCCTAGGTGACGACTGAGCTAGGGCACACAGTCCCCTGCTGCCAATATTGACAAAAAAGTCTACAAAAGGCCATTAAACCGCCACAAATATAAATCTAACACTAATTTGATAAAGTTAATCCACCACTTACAATGGTTGGTTTTAGCACCTCCAGAAACGCTGGCTTCAAAGCACAAATATATAAATATTGAAGCCAAGCCTTCTGAAGGGGAGCCATAAAGCCACTTCACTGCACCAACATTTTATGGTCCATTCACATGCCATTCACGCACCACACACAAGACTTCCATACCGCCAGCCACGGCCCCAGTCAACCAGATCACTTGCACTCACATAAACATACCGCCGCCATGCAAGGGCACATCACATTCATATGCCGCAAGACATAATGAGTTTGACTACATTTTACCACCTGTCAAGTCTCCCCCTCCTTCTTCCTGAACGTTACCGAACGCATGCCGAGTAAACCTTTACTAATGGCTCCCATGACAGCCACATGAGGCTCAAGAAGACATGTCTTTCTTGCGCCTTTAGCGCACTCACTGTGCTAAATCTAACTCCTTCCAGTTTGTGGATGCAAATTGGGGTGTGCCCGAGTATGCCGCAAAGCCATTCCTCGAGCTGAGCAAGCATATCTACCTTTGAAACTAAGGCAAACATGTTGGAAATTTTCAAAAGCTTTCTAAAGATAACATCATAAACTATGAAGAACGGTTGAATGTGAAACATGGCTAGTCCGTGACAACGTAGCATATGTCCAATCCACCGTTATGTGCAGTGACTGTAATGCACTTATCATACAGAAAACTGACCATCTACTAAGTTCTAACGGAGGATGAACATGGCAAGCAGCATTGACCCATAAGTAATATAGTAAATTCAGTGCGAGAGTGGCAGCAATGGATTTGAATCCATGGGTGAAGATAAAGTCATGACGTGTATCTATACTACCTTTACTATCTGCCTTCTACCTTTGCAATATTCCTCGGAAAGTGCACCTACCGTAAGCTGTCCTAATCTGTTCATGTGTCTGTCCTCATCAAAGTCCTGACTAATCCTGTCTAATTGTCAAGAGACCCTATACTAATGCCTTCCATCTCTAGCTACTTGAAGCTTGAGAAAACATTTCTGTCATGTGCTATCAATGCTCTCACTGTGATAAATCCAACTCCTTCCGGTTTGTGGATGCAAGTTGGGTGGTGTCCGAGTATCCCAGTAGGCCATATCTCGAACTGAGCGAGCATATCTACCTTTAAAAATAAGGCAAACATGCTGGAAATTTTCAAAAGCTTTCTAAATGGAAGATCATAAACTATAGAGAACAGTTGAATGTGAAACACGGGTGCTCTGTGACAACGTGGCGTATGTTCTGTCCACCAGTATGTGCAGCTTACAGCTTATAATGCACTTGTCAATTGGCGAACAGAACAACTACCACATTCTGAAAGCAGATAAAGGTGTTGAGAAGTCCATGATTTTCTGAAGTAGAGGAACAAATATTCTGCAGCTGCTTGCGTAGTGAAGGAGTGGCCCACAGACAGTAGGTAACCATTCATACCAATTGAAAGGTTTACCTATTGGCAGCTCCACCTCAGTCAATTTCCCAGTATTTTGCTTTAGTAGGTTACAACATAAAGCAAGTAGGAAAACAGAAGGCAGGCTTACTTGGGCACTGGGGACAGTAAACTCGAGTCTCCTGCCTCTTCCGCTGCATCGAGCACACTTTACAACGACGACATGGTCGCTCCTTTTTGGGTGTTGCAGGAATTTTAACAGCAAAGTGTCGCTCCTGCAGCCTTGCCACGTCCTCCAGAACACATGAAGTGGAGGCTGCTGCTTCTGTAGCAGTGAGACTTTCAATCACAGACAACTGAAAGTCAAGGAAAGACATGAGTCTTCCTGTGGTGGTCTGACGATAAACAACATACACATTGTATGTTGCCATCTGGATCAGGTGAGTAAACGGTTTCTTATGCCAAGTGCGAGTTTTACGACTCGCATTGTATGGCTGAAGAACCTGGTCGTTCTTGTCCACTCCACCCATGTACTTGTTGTAATGAAGTATACAGGTGGGCTTGTGGACTTCAGCCATCTGACCCCAAACAGTGACAGGGGAAGTGCTCTCAGCATGCATTGTAGTGAGCACGTACACATCATGCCTATCTCAGAACTTGACTGCGAGCTGTTCGTTGGAACGCAACGCAGTGCTCTGGGATTTCTGGAGCTTCTTGCAAACAAGCTCCTGCGGGAATCCTTTGCGGCGACAATGAATTGAACCGCAAGCCATGGCGCCAGCTTTGTAGAGCTCACTGAACAGCTCTACTCCTGTATAGAAATTGTCCACATAAAGGTTATAACCTTTGTGAAAAAGTGGCTGGACAAGCTCCCATACGATCTTTCCTGTGACCCCTAGCATGTGAGTGCAACCTACAGGGTTAAGAGTTGTGTCCTTCCCTGTATACACTCTAAAGCTGTACACATAGCCAGTCGAGCTCTCACACAGCATGTACAGCTTGATGCCATAGCGAGCGCGTTTGCTAGGAATGTACTGCCTAAACAGCAGCCGCCCTTTATACAAGATCAATGACTCATCAATGGCTATATTCTTTCCAGGAGTATAAACCTCTGGAAACCTGGCAGACAAATGTTCCACGACAGGCCAAATTTTGAACAACCTGTCATGGTCTGGATGGTCCCGGGGCAATGCAGCAGAATTGTCATTGAAATGCAGCATGCGTTGCAATAGCAAAAAACGATCTCTGCTCATGTATGGTGCAAAGATGGGGGTTAACCAAACCGTGCGAGTAGACCAGTAGAATAGCAAGGTTTGTTTATGCACTACCCCCATTTTAAGCGAGAGGCCCAAAAATATCTTCAGCTCCCCTAAAGAAGTGGGAGTCCACTTGTGTACCCTAGAATGAGGCCCAAGAGTGCCTCCATGCTCCCTCAGAAATTGTTCGGCACGCAAATTTGTTTGCTGCACAATTTTGTCAAGGAAGTCAACATCAAAAAGAGATGGACGGGGCGTGGCCACGCAAGATGGCTGAACGGACTTAAGCCGTTTCAGCTGCCACAAGTGATTTTATGCCTGCATAGAGAGCCACAAATCACACGATCGCACCCGGCATTGACCCGTGCTCGCCGGGGGTGAGGCGGTGGATCCCGAGGTCGTCCTGTGACTTCAGAACGGGCCAGCGGTGTGTCGAGTCGGGACGCCGGACCCGCATTCAAAATGGCGCGGGGACCGGCGCCGACCGGGACTGGTGAACGCAACTGAGCGCCCGCTCGCGACGAGCAGTGTGGGCTCGCTCTTGCCGGACCGCCGTGCACCCCCTGTGCTAACGACACCGCTGGGGAGGCCCCGGTGAGCGTGGGCGTATCTGGTGACCAGCGGCCCAGTAAAGAAGGGCGCAAAGCATTATGCAGGACCGAGCGGTTGATCGGCGCATCTCCAGCGGTATGGCCGAAGAGTGACGGCATCGGGAGCTGGCAGCACTGATGGCAGGGGCGCAGTAATCAGCAGCGAGGAGGCTCACCTACCGGGTCAGTTCCCTTCATCTCTTGTAAGCACAGCGTGCAGCAGGCCAGGAAGAGGCCTGCGGAATGTGGCTTGCCTGACCCTAAAATGGCGCCCGCAGGGGGACAGTCTCCTCAGGTCAGACCCTGGTTTTGGCTCGGCGGCAGCGGTTGGGGAGGGAACTGCAAGACGCCTTTCCTGGTGTATGCTCCACCCAATATGAAGACCGACACCCTGCTGCTCCCTGATTGTTGTCAGTAAGCTACCTGCGACGCCTGACTTCAAGTTGGCTCCCGGGGTGTAACCTCCAGTTCCAGGCCCAACCTTGAGCTCGGGAGACACACGAGTGCAGGGCCAGATTATCAGCGCCACCCCACGAGGGGACCTTCGCTGCTCGTCCCGGCGCTGTGCATAGCTCTGCCCCTATGCCACCAAAGAAGGCAACAAACAAAGTTTCCCGCTACTTCGCTACCACGGATAAGAACGCTTCCTCCGCCGAGCCGAACCAGACGAAGACAATGGCCCTCACCAGGGAGGACCTGGTAGCTTCCCTCCGGGACTTTAAAACTGAACTTTGTCAGGAAATCAAGCAGGACCTGCGAACCTCTATGGACCAACTAAAGGCCGACCTGACAGAAAAGATGGCGGCCCTCAGACAAGATGTGGACGCGGTGGGCGCCAGGGTGCTGGAGGTAGAGGAATAGACGCAGGACCTAGACGCCCGCTCTAGTAAACTGCAGGAAACCCAGCAAAATCTCCAGTCCCAACTGCAGCAAGTGCTCCTGAAGGCGGAAGACTTGGAGAATAGATCCCGGAGGGAAAACATACGCATCCGGGACCTGGAAGAAGGAGCAGAGGGGCCAGATCTAGAGGCGTTTGTGGTGGGCCTCTTTTCGGAGCTCCTGGCGCTGCGACAATTGAAGTTGAAAATCGACCGAGCCCACCGGGTGGGGACCCCGCAGTCAGGGGACCGAAGACGAACACGGGACGTCCTGGTAAAGATGCACTCCTTCAAGACGAAAGAGGCTATCTTAAACGCCGCAAGGAAGAAAGATGAGATCTCCTTCCAGGGCTACAAATGCTCACTCTTTCAGGACTTGGCGCCCTCCACTCTGGCACGTAGGCAGTTGTTCCGGCCTATCACCACCAAGTTAAGAGAGGACAATGCACGCTATCGCTAAACATTTCCTTTTGGTCTTGCCTTTGAGTACAAGAATAAATCACACCATGTAACTGAACTAAGCGAGGGCCTGCGTATCTTGGGCCTTCCAGCACTAGAGGACGACGGTGACGCAGGCCCCTCGAACGGCGCGGGTCAACCCCGGAGAGGGGCCCGGTACTGGCAAAAAGTTACGAAAACCAGGCAAACCCCTGAATGACAATCTCTCGAGTGGTGATGGCTACAGTCATTTTGACTCACACGGATTCACCCACAGAGTTCAATCGTGGAGAAGCTGTAAGCCGTGGTACTGTTGCAGCAGACCAATCAAGATTCCACACCAAGACATTGGACTATAGCGCACACGAGTCAATGTAAACTCTGATCTCTTTACTCGCTCTCTTGGTTTTTTCTTTTTTTACTTTTTGCAGCATGGCAGCCGGGGGGTACAGGCCTTGTCCGTACCGCCCAGAATTCTCTTACTCTTCTTAACAAAGATTCGAGCTGATGGCCCGTTGGCGTTTCGGCACACTTATCTAGGGGTAGTTGGGGAATTGTTTTTTGGGGGGAGGGCTCCTGGTGGTGGGGTCGGGGTAGCGCTAGCTTTTAGCTCCCCTGGGGACAGACAACTCGTGGCTGGCGAACTAGCCAAACTACGACGCAATTGGCAGGCTGAGCCGTGACATAATGAGGGTGGCCCATGAGGGGAGGGTCTTTCACGGACTCCTTACGAACGGATGGCCCATGGATGGGGTTTGCTATGAGGACCGGGGCTACAGGGAGGGTGAAACGTAACCTGATGGGGGCGGCCCACGAGGGGGGGTCATTAGGCTGGGAGGGAATACTCAGAATGTCCAATGGTTTCCATAGCGTCCTGGAATGTTAAGGGTCTGAACTCGCCCCAAAAACGCCCAAAAATCTGGAAATACATCAATGACCGCCAATTTGAGGTCATGGCACTACAGGAAACACATCTGAAAAAGTCTGAGGACATGCGGTTGTGCCACAAATCCTACCCCTTAATGTATAAGTCCTCGGCTAGCACTAAACACAAAGGACTGGCTCTGCTCTTTCGCACCACAGCTAAATTCCAGCCCGAGGCAGTAAAGTCCGATCTGGAGGGGAGAGTCATAATGGTGAATGGGAGACTTCGGGGGATCCTTTGCACGTTTATTTCCCTTTACGCACCTAACTCGGGACAGACGATGTTCCTTTCCAACACCCTCAATTTAATTGGCAGCTTCGCGGAGGGTCCGGTGATTCTACTGGGGGACTTCAACCTGACATGGCACGACACCTTAGATAGTTCCCATTCCCATAGGGCGACCCTCAATTGCTTTTCCAAAGGGGTTAAACAGAAATTGACCACACTGGGCCTCTGCGATGCATGGCGGACACTACACCCCAGCACCAAAGACTACACGTATTTCTCTCATGTCCACCACTCTTACTCCAGGATTGATTACATCTTCGTTAGCCAAACACTCTTGGGACCCCTCCAAGCAGCCCAGATTCTGCCAATTTCTATATCAGATCATTGCATCATATCCATCAGCCTAACTTGGGGAGGGAATAGGCCTGGCACATCTAGGTGGTATTTCCCGGCATCAATCACCCGAGATAAGACCCTACGAGATGAACTGAGGTCCTTTATCACCGAGTTCTTTACACTCAACACTCTGGCGGCCACCACTCCACAAAACAACTGGGACTCCTTCAATGCGGTCTTACGGGGTAAATGTATCCAGCTTAATGTGGTTCTGAATAAGCAAAGGGCGAAAGAGCGCTTAGCTCTAGAAGAGGAACTTGAAGTCGTGGAAAAAGCACACAAGGAAACACGAGTGCTACAGCGACAGCTCACTGCGTTGAGGGGCAAATTATGCTCCATCTACAACAACAGAGCCGAATACACAATGCTAAAATTGCGACAGACATGATACGCTCAGGGTGATAAAGTGGGGACTCACTTAGCACGACAGTTACGGGAGAAGAGGGAACGCGAGTATATTGGGGGCATCCTGGATGCAGACGGCCACCTCACCCACGCAGATGACACCAAAGCTAACATTTTTGGTGCATTCTATGGGGAACTCTACCAAGGTACTCCCCCAATACAACCTTACAACAGCATTACCTAGACTCAGTGGACCTTCCCCGCCTATCACCGGTGACCGCAGAGCCCCTTGAAGCTCCCATTACATCGGAGGAGGTTGGGCAAGCCATTGCTAAACTTAAATTACACAAGGCTCCGGTGCCTGACGGCCTAATGGCACAGTTCTATAAATGCTTTGCACTCAAGCTAACCCTGCACCTCACCGAGCTGTTCAATGCAATAGCGGCAGACGCCAGGGTTTCGGCCTCAATGGCTGAGGGGGTGATAGCTGTCATCCCAAAACCTGGGAAGAACCATCAGGTGTGTACTTCCTACAGGTCCATAGCCCTCCTCAACCTCGATGCGAAGCTTTACTTC
This sequence comes from Calotriton arnoldi, assembly GCA_963921515.1. Taxonomy (NCBI): domain Eukaryota; kingdom Metazoa; phylum Chordata; class Amphibia; order Caudata; family Salamandridae; genus Calotriton; species Calotriton arnoldi. Next base: position 84,603 of record CAWUFW010011245.1, on the reverse strand, counting down.
ACGATTCTGGCCACCAGACTCGAGGACTTGATGCCCACACTAATCCACCCGGATCAATCAGGCTTTATAAAAGGTTGGCAAACACATGACAACATTCTGCGCACTATACATCTTATTTAAAAAGTGTCTAAATTCAAAATCCCTGCAATTTTAGTGGCTCTTGATGCCGAAAAGGCCTTCAACAGGGTGGATTGGTCATTTCTTTTCCTCACCATGCGGAAATTTGGCTTTGGAGAAAGGTTTCTCAACATGGTCAGAGCCAACTACCATCTTCCACAATCGCGGGTATTGGTTAATGGCTACACGCCACTCCCCTTTGGCCTTAGCAGAGGTACGCGGCAGGGTTGCCCGCTCTCCCCCCTTAGTATCGAACCCCCAGCTGTACAATTCCGAGCTAACGAGGAAATTCGGGGTATACACTTCGGAGGCACAGATCATAAAGCGTCCCTCTTCGCGGACGACATTCTGCTCACGCTCATAGAGCCGGCCTCCTCACTCCGGGCGGTACAGGAGGAATTGCGGAACTTTGAACTGGTGGCAGGTTTCAAAGATAATTTATCCAAATCCTCCATTCTAAATCTCTCTCTCTCCGAGGCTGACACAACGAGATTGAGGGGTCAAACGTCTCTCCACTGGGCTAAACACTCCCTTCTATATCTTGGCGTACACCTAACTCCCAGCATCGGGGACCTATACAAGGCTAAATATCCCCCTCTGGTAGCACAGCTCCAGCAGGATTTTAAAAGATGGAAACCTCTCTATATCTCTTGGCTGGGACGGATTAACGCAGTCAAAATGACGGTCCTGCCAAAACTCCTATATTTACTCCAGGCCCTCCCAATTGTACTCGACTGTGATTTCTACCACGCCTGCGCTCGCTTGTCATCAAATTCATTTGGCAGGGGGGGAGGGCGCGCCTTCCCTTCCATGTCCTGCGGCGCCCAATGAAAGATGGAGGGGTGGCTTTACCAGACTTTCAGCTATACTATCAGGCGGCATAGCTGCGGGTGGTGACAGAGTGGTCCGCTAGAGAATCCGATAAACACTGGCTCCATATGGACAGGGCGATCATGGGGCGAACAATCTGGGACATTCTGTGGAAACCGAAGGCAGATAGGCCGGCAAACGCATACTTAAGCACCCCCACACACACCACACTCACAGTTTGGGACCAAATCACGAAGAGAGAGGGTTGGACCTCTTTCCCCTCCCCATACACTCCAATCCACTTCAACGCGGACTTCCCACCGGCACTGCGCGAGGGGCCCTTTGACTGTTGGAGGGAGGGTGTTTAAAAGTATCGGACTTATTCCATAACTTTGACGTATTGACGTTTGAGAGCTGCAAAAGAGACTTCCAGGTTGCACACAGCGAGCATTATCACTACCTCCAGCTTAAGCATTGGGTCTCTGTCTCACACATAAGCGAGGCTGCCACCAGGGAACTTATGGCGATGGAAAGACTGGTGCAAAAAGTGGGTACCATGAAGGGGGCCATCTTCTCACTCTATTCCATGCTCTTAAATACATTACATGCTCCCCGGGCGTGCTACATGTCCTTTTGGGAACGGGTGGTGGGATGGGATGTCTCTGAAGAGGAATGGAAACACATCTGGAGCGATATTACTAAGAACAACCACTCAGTTGCTCTGAGGGAAGCACATTACAAGATACTCCTAGACTGGTACCTTTATCCCACTAAACTCAAACGGATCTTCCCTCACACCTCTGATCTCTGCTGGCGGGGCTGCGGTTTACAGGGAGATTTCTGTCACATTTGGTGGGACTGCCCTGGTATTTGTCCATTTTGGGAGGAAATCCTCTCACATATTAAAGAGCTGCTGGGGTATCCCATCCCGACAACTATAGAAGGGGCACTACTAGGCATCAGAGACCCTGACCTAGAACACCAAACGAAAGCCGACAAGGCCATAATGTGGGCCTGTCTAGGGGCAGCAAAACTTACGATAGCAGCCGCATGGAAAAAACAAGCCGCGCCGGCAATATCCTTATGGCATGCTCGCCTGTGGAGAATCCTCTCCATGGAAGGCCTCGCTGATATCTTCCGAGATGAATATAAGAATTTTGAATATAAATGGGGCCCATTGGTAACATATCTGTCCCGGGGCTTACCATCGGCGGTGTGGCCTCCCGCTTTAAGGGCCATGCACCTTTCCAATTCTAACCATTCCGACGAGGCTTGGCTGACACACTCATCACTCTCTTGAAGGCTGTGGCCCTACCCCTATTGCCTCACCTCTTGGCCACACCTAAGACACCCGTTTCGTTCCTGTACAGCTCCACCACCACCAGGGAAGGGGAGGAGGGAGGGCTGGGGGGGGGTTCTGTTTCGTGTTTATTTTCCTTTCTTGTTTAAGGGGTCACTTTTACGACTGAACGTTTAAAAAACAGACATCTACTCCTATGGTTGCAGGGGGGTGGTAATGGACCTGGCGAAATGTGAAGCCAGACTACAATTAGCTGAATGTCTAGACCCAAGATCCTATGCACTCTACTGTATTCATGTTGTTTTACCTGCTTATGATGCTGAATAAAAGAATTTTGACCAAAAAAAAGAGATGGACGTAGTCAATTGGCAAAAAATTTGCCGTATTGACTTTACATCCAGCGTCACCAGTGAAAGGCAGAATTTGGGGCTGAACTAAATTGGGAGGCTGCCAAGATAGCGCTCCGTCTGTGCTTGCAGCCACACATACCTGCTCTCTGGGTTGCTCTAACCTGCTACTGGTGTCCCGCTGCACAGACTGTGCTGGCAAAGGGACAGCACGACTGACATTGTCTCCTTCAAAATCGCTGGAAGATGAGTCAACGGATGGAACTGCACCGACTGAAAAATCACTCCCATATTCTGCTCCATTGTCCTCTCCCTCAGATGCTGTCTCAGTACCTGTTGTCTCAGTCTCTGATCCTTCCTCAGAGATGGACTCCAGAACCAGACCTACGGCCTGGGCAGCATTCATCCAACGATACGCCATCTCTGCTAGTGCCTAAAACTATCCTTTTAAAGCACTATCCTACCCAGAAGGCAGATAGGTTGTTGGTTTCAAAGTGTAGGTGGGTGTGTGCATGAGTGAAGTGTTTAAGAGTCAGTAATGACAAAGTCACCTTACCTTTCCTTTGCGAAATCAGTACGCTCTCCAAAAAGACTAAGAAAGAGAGAAAAAAGACACAGTATTACTTTACCTTGCCACATACCCATCATCGCAGCCTTTAGCGCTGGTGGAAGCCAGTGCGACAATCATTTTGGCGCTCTCCCATGACTTTCAATAAATATCTGTTATTCAGTGCCAAGATGCCTACGGGTGAACGTGTGCTTTACAATTGCACACTATGACCTCCTTTGATTCCCTCACTACCATCCTTGCAAACATGCCCCTCATCTCTCCCTAGCCCCTCTCTCACATACATTTCATCTGTTTCAAAGTGTTTCTAATGCGTGGCTTTAGTAATCCACTTAGCTATCCACATAATACAGATCTGTTCTTTCAAGCATGCCCTCTGCATTACTTTATGGCATCAAAACTGCCACTAGACAAAAGTCAGATATCTTTATCTAGCAGGAAATGTTTTTTGTACTCGGCACACTTTACTGCCTTTCATGTAACTTCAAAGAGACTCATCATAGTTCTTTCAAAGTCTCCTAATTTCAGCACTGAGAAATCTCTCTGTAAATATCTATCTATCTATCTATATATATCTATATTCAGCAGTTCGGGCTGTAGCCTGTCTCAAACTTTCCTATGGAAATTAACACACGAAAAACACTTTTTGGGACCCCCCTTTTTTCTCCGCCCCGGCTTGACGAATCACCCCCAAACTTTCAGGATAGGAGCTGACCTGGATAGACCTTTTTTTTGGAGAATTTCACAAAGATTCGTTAAACGATGCCAAAGATATTAGCAAATCAAAAAATGCTTTTCCTATGGAAACTAGGTTCTAACTATAACTACCTACTGGCAACTGCCAGTAGGTAATATATATGTATATATATATATATATATATGCAAACACGTGGTAACCCAATGAGCAGCACTCGAAGAGAAAACGAAGGTTACCCGCCTCAATAAGGGTATGGGCAGAGTTCAATGGCAGGTAAGTTAAGAGCAGCCTTCTGCAGTGCCTGACGCGTTTCGCATGTCGCTTCATCAGAGGCTTATGGCAAAAGGAAAAACGTGAAGGTGCGCCTACTCCCTCTTTATTGGCCAGCAATGACACGCCCCTGCGTGGGGCTAATAACAGCAAATATAAAGGCATTATGGTTACATATTATGCGGCGGTTCCAGGCCGCAGAGGGATCGCACTGCCCGCAACCAACGGGACTAGGGGAGAGGAAGATTCCTCTTTCCGAAGCTGCAGGGTACCTTTAATGAAGCCGTCAGAGTATCATCCAAGGCTCAATGGAGGGCCGAGAATAATCGTCCATAATTAGCTGCAGCGGAGGTAACCCACCAGAGGGCGTTATTTGGCAAAATGAGACCTCATATCCCAGCGTGCATTTGAAAATGAACTTCCACCAAGGGAGGAGCACTGATAGCTCACTAACCACAAACACTCAGGGGAAATGCGGCAGCCATAAATCACCTCCGCTGACACGGCCTCTGAGGAGATGCAAACAGCGGCATCGAAACGCGTCAGGACATGGACTTCAAAGGGATGTTAAGCTGCCTGCTTGGTTCAAATGGAGTTTGCAACTCACCTGCAGCTGTGTGCGGCCTCAAGCTTCTGGGCGTTTTTGGTTACATATTATGCGGCGGTTCCAGGCCGCAGAGGGATCGCACTGCCCGCAACCAACGGGACTAGGGGAGAGGAAGATTCCTCTTTCCGAAGCTGCAGGGTACCTTTAATGAAGCCGGCAGAGTATCATCCAAGGCTCAATGTAGGGCCGAGAATAATCGTCCATAATTAGCTGCAGCGGCGGTAACCCACCAGAGGGCGTTATTTGGCAAAATGAGACCTCATATCCCAGCGTGCATTTGAAAATGAACTTCCACCAAGGGAGGAGCACTGATAGCTCACTAACCACAAACACGCAGGGGAAATGCGGCAGCCATAAATCACCTCCGCTGACACGGCCTCTGAGGAGATGCAAACAGCGGCATCGAAACGCGTCAGGCCATGGACTTCAAAGGGATGTTAAGCTGCCTGCTTGGTTCAAATGGAGTTTGTAACTCACCTGCAGCTGTGTGCGGCCTCAAGCTTCTGGGCGTTTTTGGTTAAATATATATATGTATATATATATATATATATATATATATATATATATATATATATTACAAGCAATTGATTCCCTATGTCAGCACGCTCAATACCTGGTGCAGGCAGCAACGGGTGGAATCCTTACCCAATATAAATTCAGAAACACAAAGGATGCCGCACTCCAGAGATAGGTTTCAGAGTTGCTTTATTTTCACCACCACTACCACCAGTGTTGGTCAAAATAAAGCAACTCTGAAACCAATTTCTGGAGTGCGGCATCCTTGTGTTTCTGAATATATATATATATATACACATATGTGTGAATGTGTGAACAAGGCAGTAATGCCGAAACGCATTACAGAGAAATAAAATCAAAGCGCAACAAATAAAAACAGTGTGGTGTCGTACCTAGTGTGGGGATCCGATTCTTATCGGGAAGTTGGAACTAGATTTTATCTCTACATATATGTATATATATGTATCTATATATATATACATATATATATAGATATATATATATATATCTTTCTCTCTGTAGATGACTTATTTATATATATGTATCTATATACATATATATCTGTATATAGATACATATATATATATATATACATATATCATCCACAGAGAGAAAGATAGACTCTCTCTCTCTCGCTCTCTCTCCTTCTCTCTCTATATATATATATAAAGAGAGATCTCTCTTTCTCTATTTCTTTTTTATAGTTATGGCTTCCCTGGGGGCTGATTGTGGCCCCAACAGAAAGCAAATGACTAAAAAAAAAATTTGCCCCCACAGGGGGTCGGCCACTGAGCAGGAGGACCGACCCCCTGCCAATTTCGCCGCCATTTTAAAAAAACAAACTTTATTTTTTACATTTCGGGGGGGGGCGATCGCACCCCCCCAGGGAAAGCCAAAGTTGCATAATAAAATAATATGCCCCCGGGGGGTGTCGCCCATTCCCAACAGGGCCGAGCCCCCCAAAGACATGCCTGGTGTCTAGTGGGATTTCCTGGCCATGGATCGTAGCGCTGCCGCAATCCACGGCCAGGAAACCCTTTCAGGAAGGCCTCGTTTGAAAGGGGGGACTCTCCCCTTTCAAACGAGGCCTCCCTGAAAGCTGGGGAGGCCGTTTTCGGCCTGATTTCCCCATCGGAGTCGAGCGCGGCCTTACCTGCGGCTGTCCTCGGCTCCGGTGGGGAAATCAGTGATGTCAGAGCGCCTCGCGGCACGCTGACGTCACAGATGGGCAGGAGGGGGGTCGGGGGAGATGCAGAAAGCCTTCCGCGTCTCCCCAGGGGGAAAAAAAAACCCAACCTCCGGTGCTTTGCACCGGAGGATTAAAGGGGCCCTCCCTGGTGTCGGCATTGGACGTGCACCGCACCAGGGAGGTAGCGCTTGCCGACTCAAGCACCAAAAGGGTTAAGATAGAGTATCTTAATTTCTTTTTTTGATACTGTGGTGCAGTTTAATGGCGATGTGAACAGATGTCCTAGGCCAAGGGAGACGATGCTATTTTTGATATATGTTAGCCACGGGATCCTGTGGGCATGGTCAAGGGAGAGGCAATCTTCTATCAGCCTCTGTGTAATACTCACAGATTCTCTCCTCCAGATCGAATGCCATAAAAGTATGGGTGGCAACCTAATAGTATCAGCGATGTATGGGATGTCTAGTTCTGCATGGCAAATAAAGTTAGAACAGCTGGGAGGAAGACCAACAAGCCTTTTCCAAAAATTGTCCTAGATGGTCTGGAGCTAATGGGTTTTAACAGTTCCCCAAATCCCAGCCCCGTAGGTTGCTACTGATTTCAACTTGGCGGAGTAAACCATTCTGAAAATGTCAAGGGGCTTGGCGCCCAGTTTCTTAATAAAAGTGTTTAGAGCAATAATACTCTTCTCGAGCGCTAGGCCCCTATTAGTAATCATGTGAGACTAAGTTATTCAAGGTAGGAAAATGTATCTGTATGTGCTATTCTGCGTCCTGCTATGTGAAAATTTGGGGCCCTCTTTAGTTTGTTCCCATATATTAAGACGAAGGTCTTCACCTCATTAGTCTTCAGATCTAGGCTACTCATGTATTTAACGTGCATTTTTAGTAGCTGCTGCAAGGCTTGAACAGTGCAAGCGATTAGCACTGCGTCATCAGCATATAATAATATTGGGGTGCGCGTTTTATTAATCATCGGGACGTCCTGTGTGGAATTCAGCAGGGGTGATTCCACCCCATTTGTATAGATTGAAAAGAGGAATGGGGCAAGAACACAACCCTGGCGCATTCCCCGGTTAATTGGGAATGACCTAGAGCCCTCCCATAGCGGACACTTGCCGAGGATGAAGAGTAAAGCTATCTGATGAAAATTAGTTATCGCCTCCTCAATGCCCATTTCTGTCATTATTTCCCACAGATGGTGATGGGTAACGCAGTTGAATGCTGCTGACAGATCCATAAATGCCAAGTATAACCTCCCTTGCTTCACTTGGGTGTACTTGGCCATTAATAAACTTAGATTAAGGCATTAATCCTGAGTACCACTCCCCTTTTTGAACCCATATTGCACTGGGATCAGAGCATTATTGTTAGTGGCCCTCTCCTCTAACCTATTCAATAGGACGCGGCCCATCAGCTTAGCAGTGCTGTCAAGTTGGGATATGGGCCTGTAATTTTTAGGCTCAGATTTATTTCCTTTTTTGTGAATTGGAATTATGATCGACCTCTTCCATGAGTCCGAGGGGCCCACGATTGCAATTATGTTAAAAACATTAGTCAGAACCGGACCCCAAAGATCTGGCTGCTCCATAAAAAAGTCAATTGGAGTAACGTCCAGGCCAGGAACTCTGTTGGTCAAACACTGAGAAAGGGCCTCTCTTATTTAATGTAAGTAAAAAAAATAGGGGAGACTTAGTTAGGGGATACTAGGTGCCTGCTGACAAGCCAATCCCTCCACAGGTGGGTTAAAAATAGTAAAGAAATGTAATCCAAGCTTCCTCATCTACGTGACAGTCTATGCTTGGCTCCTCTGGGGGTTTAAGAAAAGGGGCGTTAATGACTTTCCAAAAACCCCCGGCATTGTTCGAAAGGGTCGCAAGATACAACTGCTCCCACGCCTCTTCCTTAAGTTTTTTGATTCTCAGCTTCCTTTCCTCTGAATAGCTATGGCGCAATGTCTTGACTAATTCCACGTCTCTAGGGGTGGATTTAAGAGCCTGATGTAAAGCAGATAGAGACTTAGTGCATGACTGATCAAACCATTTGGGACCTGGTTTATTTAAGTTTGGGCTAGCCCTAGTCAGGGCTTGTTTGGTTTCTAGCAGTATCCGGTCAAAGGCCTCAGTAATCAGACTTGAGTCAGGATTTTCAGCCAAGCAGGTCATGATGTCATTCTATCTTTTGCCAACCACGTCTGTAATGATTGTTGCTTTATCAACTATTGCCCACTTTAAGATGATCCCATTCTTTCTAGCTATTGTTGGTCTGGCATACATTGTCTGCTCTTTGCAAATTCCCACCCATTCCAAATCACTAGTTATAGTGGCATGATCGCCAAACCCGAAAGGCATAATTACGGTGTTTGAAACAGATGTTTTAAGGGACGAGAATAATATTATATAATCTAGAGTGGAACCCCAACCAGCGGTGCCAAGTGTATTTTGTAGTGTGCCAGTGCTAGAGTCTACAGGATTCATAATTTCCATGTCATAAATGAAAAACAATCTATTCAAGGCATCACCATAGGGGTCATGGGCGAAGTGCGGAGTGGGCTCACCTGACTCATTGAACATGCCACATCCTATTTTGTTTGAGGAAAGGGAGCTATGTGCATTAAAATCCCCCACCCAAACATTTTTTAGAGGTTGATTAAGGGTATTTGAAAAGATAATAATATCCCTTTCCAGTGAGTCTACAACCTGCTTCATGTTCTCATTAAAATTATTGTTATAAAAATTGATTAATAAAATGTTATCTCCTTTTGGGGTTTTTAGGTAAAGGAAAGGATAATAAGGGAGTCATTTAAAAACAATAAAACTGATAATTTTAAGGTGTTTTTCAGCAGGGTTAGGATCCCCTCTCTAGCACGGCCCGAGACAGACAGGAGAACAGGAGTGTTAAAAGAACGGTAGCTATCTAAGACAGTTGGTCCCATATCCCATTGTTCCTGGAAACATACCACATCATAATTATCAACAATTGCTAGCCAGTCTGGATTAGACACTTTGGATCTTAGGCCGGCGATGTTCCAGGTAATGAATTTTACCTGGTCATTCTGATTCGGTGGTTGATAGTGACTACCCATTGGGCCGGAAAAAGGTTCGGGCCCCGTTTACCTGAAGTTTGGACAGAGTTAGAAGAGGGATTATTCCCACAATGTCAATCGCACCCGTCCAGATCAGTTAGGACACTAAAACGGTTGTTGACTGGGAAAAGGGTGAAGGGTCGAGCAAATGAAGGATGAGGGGGCTCATAGTAGTTGGGACTGGGCTTACGCGGAGGGACTTCAGGCCTGGTGGAGGGGTTATACAGTTAGTAAAAATAACCAAGTGGCAGTGCAAACATTTGGAAATGTTTTGAAGGGCAGTCAGATAGGCGGCCAAATAGTAACTGAAACAGATGGTATGAGTTAAAAATAACTGCCACACAATCCCCCTGAATTGATTTCATGGAGATCCCCACCCAGGCCACCATTCTTGCCATTAAAATACAGGGTAATAGCTCTCCCCAATCCCCTCGATGTTTGCTGAGCCAGTGGCATGCCTTTGTGATGAGCTGCTCCGTGGTTTCTTTATGGTTTGGGTCCAGTTTGGGAACGTTCTCCAAAACTATCACATAGGGAAATGCAGCTGGCGGGAGGTCTAGCCTTTGATCACAAGTTCCTTGAGTCCAATTTGTCAGTTCGTATTCGTGGCCTCTGGTGGGCGGCACAATGGATCGTACATGGGAGTTGGAAGCTCTCTGTGGATTCGGTATGTTATTACAGAGTTGGGTGGGGGTTGAGGATCTTGCAAAGTTGAGGGTTCAGAGCTGCTGGTCAACCCCCCAGCTATCGAGCCATCTGGTTGAGAGCCTCTTAGCTTACGGCTCCCTTTTTCCAAAAGAATGTTGTCCCTGAAGTTAGTAGAGGTAAACTGAAGTGTAGCAGGTAAAACAGATTTGGGGGGTTGCACCAGGGTTGCCCTTGCCCCAGACTGATTAAGGTTTGTTAAGTCAGTTCTCGTAGGGATTAGGATTTCTAAGCAAGTCTCGATTCTTAAGGTCTGCAGTGGTGTTTGGCTAGCAGAGTGTGGAATGACCAGCAGCAAGTCACTACTCACACACCACCAGCCAAATGCAGCCCACGCACACACTGCCAGTCAATTTCCACTGCATGCACACTGCCAGCCAAATGCTACTCCACCCACACTGCCAGCCAAATGCCATTCCACCCACACCACCGGCCAAACGCCAGTCCACCCACACCACCAGCCAAATGCCACTCCACCCACAACGCCAGCAAAATGCCAGTCCACCCACACTGCCAAGCAAGCGCCAGCCTAAACACCCTGCCAGGCAAGTGCCAGTCCACCAACACCGCCAGCCAAGCACCAGCCCACGCACACTGCCAGCCAAGCGCCAGTCCATGCACACTACCAACCAAACACCAGTCCACGCACACCATCAGCCAAACACCAGTCCATGCACACCACCAGCCAAGCGCCAGTCCAGTCCACGCACACCGTCATCAAATTTTTTTAGCAAGAAAGAAAACACAAACCAATTGCAGCTAGATACAAAACTATAACTACACAACAGCGGTAACTAAAGAAGTAATTCTAATGCCAACCGTGAAACTGAACAACAAATACAAAACCATACAGACCAGGCAGTGCACTATTAGACTCACGATTGTTCCTAAAAACTCTTTTGAGTGTCATACAATCTGAAACACACAGCCCAGGATTAGAACGACAATCAGCACAGTGCATACGACTCTCCTTCTGCATACCTCTTCGCAAACAGACTCTACATCTCTTCGAGGGATTGTTTTTTTTGGGCGTGGGAGGAATTAAATCGGGAAAATGGCGATCTTTCAATTTAGCCACATCCTCCACCACTCTAACTCTATGAACACTTGCCTGTTCCACTAAAACAAGGCTGCCTATCACAGACTCCTGAAACTGAACAAAAGTCATCTCTGATGCTGGAGAACACTCCTTGAAATCAACAAAAGCATTAAAAGTTACTAAATTGAAAAGATGGCTGGCCAACTTCTCATACCAAATGTAAGCCTTACGAACAGCAGTGTAAGGTTCCAACCTCTGATCTAATCTATCAACACCACCCATGTGCTTATTGTAGTCTACAATGCACACAGGTTTGCGCACTTTAGCAACCTGACCCCAAACAGTCACAGGTGAAGTACTGTCATCGTGGATGGTAGTCAGCATTTATACATCCCTCCTGTCCAGAAATTTCACAGCTAGCAGTTCATCAAAATGCAAGGCACTGCACTGTCCCCTCTGAAGCTTTTTCCAAACAAGCTCTTTTGGGTAACCTTTACGGTTAGAGCAGATTGTGCCACAAGCAAGAGTGTCCACTTTGAACAACTCCTTAAACAATTGCACAGCAGTGTAGAAGTTATCTAGGTACAAATGGTAACCTTTGTTAAAAGGTTCTTTAGCAAGTTCCCACACAATTTTCTCTGAAACTCCTACAGTGGACGGACAACCAGGGGGGGTCAATAGTGGAATCCCACTATTCACCATCCGGAAAATAGTGGAACCCGGAAATTATAGACATATCCTGTCCTACTCTCAGACAACATATACATCTTAATTCCATAACGTGCCCTCTTGCTAGGAATGTTCTGCCTAAAAACCAAACGGCCCTTGAACAGGACCAAAGACTCATCAACAGCTATTTCTTTCCCTGGAGTACAGCTCTCTGAAAATTGATCTACAAAGTGATCAAGAACAGGCCGAATCTTAAAAAGACGGTCACAGTCAGGGTGATCCCATGACAACGGCGAAGCATTATCAACAAAATGCAGCATCTGAAGTAGAAGTAAATACCGATCACGACTCATAATGGCAGGAAATATAGCCGTTACCATCAATGGACTGGTAGACCAATATGAAGCCAAGGACGGCTTCCTTATCATGCCCATCAAATAAGTTAAACCCAAAAACTACTTCATCTCATCTAGATTTGTGGGAGTTCACCGGGTAGCTCTAGAGCGGGGCCTAGGTCTGGCACTGTTGTCCCTCAAATACTGTTCAACATACAAATTAGTCTGTTGAACAATCTCAGCCAAAAATACATTATCTATAAACAACTGAAAAAACTGTATGGGCAAAATAAATTCACAATTCACTCTACACCCTCATCACCACTAAAGGCAGGCAACACCGGCTGCACCATGTTTGGATCAACCCAGAGTCCAGCACTTCCAATGGGAAGTCTTGCAGTCCCAGGCTGCAATCCAGATGTCTCTTGCTTCACCATTGACACATCAGTGTCCTCCTCTAAAACAAAAAACTCTAAAAGAAACTCTAAAATAAAATAAAATCTAAAATAAAAAATAAAATAAAATAAAAAATTAAAAAATAAAATCTAAAATAAGCTATATAAAAAAAAATCATCAGATGATTCCTCATGGACAGTAAACTCACTGCCAGAATCTTGCACGTCCTCCTCTCCCTCAGACGCACTGTCAGTCTCATAATCATGGACAGAGGAAGATTCAAAAAGCATACCAACCACCTGCTGAGCAGTAATTCTGCGGCTAGCCATAATTCTTAATAATAAAGGTAAGTTGTCAAACAAGTCAACAACGACAAACACTTTGTAAAAGATGTAATAAACAAAATGTGGCTTTATCACAAAGACCTATATACTTCAACACAATACCACTCACTTGCCAGAAGCATCTAGACTCACAACCACCTACTCTGCACAGACACAGCAAGGACCAACAATATCCCACTAAAAAAGAAAAAGAAAAGAAAATTACACACAAGACAACGCAAAACACATCTCAAAGAATTGCTCGCTCAAAACACAAACTAAATATGCTGCTATTATGAAACCACTTACAAAAAATTCATTCATGCATGACAATAATACTCATTTGGAGCAAGCACAATTTTTTTTTTTATTATCAAATAAATGCAACTACGCAAACTGCAGATCAACCACTGCCGAAACCGCAAACAAGAATCAAAAGCTTTGCACTAGAATAAAATGGAGAAATAAAACATTACAATCACATATGCAAATGATGCACCAGTATACACACAATCCACCAGCCAAGCTGGGGGGCAGGTGGGCCTAAAAGCATAAGGCCGATCTACCCCCAAGGGGGGCAGAAACAGCCAAAATATTCACCTCCGTAAAAGGGGAGTGATCATTGGCCAAGGGGCCACTCCCTAACACTAAAAAAACCCTGGTGTCTAGTGACTTCTACACCCCTTGGGGACAGATGGGCCTAAAACATTATGGCCGATCTGCCCCTAAGGGGGCAGAAACAGCCACAATAATCACCCTGTAAAGGGGAGCGACCCTTGCCGAAGGGGCTGCTCCCCAACATAAAAAAACAGAAATTCCTGGAGGCCTAGTGGGCACACAAACCTAAAAATATTTACCCCCATAAAGGGAAGCGACCCTTGCCCAAGGGGCTGCTCCCCAACATGACAAAAACAGAAATCCCTGGTGGCCTAGTGGAGCACAGAAACCTAAAAATAATTACCCCCATAAAAGGGAGCGACCCATGCCCAAGGGGCCACTCCCCGCAAACATTTCCCTGGTGGTCGATTGGGGCACAGTTTTAAAAAAAATGAGCCCGATCTCCCCCGGGGGCGGGAGGGGGCCAGAAACTGCCAAAATAATGCTCCTCAAAGGGGAGCGACCCTTGCCCAAGAGGCCGCTCCCCGCAAACATATCTCTGGTGGTCTATTGAGGGACAAATGGCACAAACTGCCCCCCAGGGGGGCAGAAACAGCCCAAAACATTGCTCCCCAAAGGGCCGCTCCGAGCAAACAAAAGAATTCCTTTAAAAAACAAATAATCAAATAATCCCTGGTGTCTAGTGGGCATTCCTGCTGCACAATTGCGCCCCATGCGCGATCGTGCAGCAGGAATGCTCAAAAGAGGCATTGGCGGAAAGGAAAACCCTTTCCTTTCCCACGATGTCTCTTTTGTTTAAATCCCCCCTCCCTGAGGAGAAACTCACCTCCTCTCTTGCCGACACACTGGAAGCTAATGGCTTCCAGCGCGTCTGGTTGCATGTAATGGCGTTGGCGCGTGGTGCGCACTGATGTCGTTAGATGAAGTGGAGGGGGGGTTGGGTGGCAGTGGAAGGGCTTCCGCTGCCCCCCCGGTGGAGGCAGCATGAAGGGCGGCCCACAGTGGGAGCGCCAGTGCTTCCTCTGTGGGTGGGAGCTAGGATGGCTGGGAGCCGTCCGACACACACACGCACCGTGATGTAGGACAGCTCCCGGCCATCGAACGCACGGAAAGGGTTAAAACCTTCGTATGAACAGAACACATACATAAACACAAAGTAACTGTTTTTTAAAATCATTGTACACATTGGGATGGTTATGTTTGCGCTGTCCTGTTTATTTCTGTTGAAGAGCAACAACAGTGCATTATGCTATTGAAAATGTTTAGTGCAGATGGACTCGAAAGGCTTTTTAAATGATTTCCATAACAATCTCTTCTACATACTGCACAATTTAATATAAATAGTGAGTAATATCAGAAATGAATTGATTCTAAATTGAAAGTAATTTTATGGGCAATAATAATTACAACAGTAACATTAAAGGCTATCAATTGATCATTGTGCAAATGAAGTCATTAAATTGAACTCATTTTTGTAGCTACAAAGCATATTATTCTATTGTGCACAAGGTGATGCCGTGCAAATTTAGCGTAGTGAAACTTTTGGATTTCTTCTCGATCCTCAACAGCAGTCTTAACCAGTGGCGTAATGAAACTTGATGGGGCCCTCCTGCAAGTTACATGGAGGCCGCACCCCCATGCTGCGGACCCATTCAAGCCTGAAACCCGTACATAGTGCCGGAGGGGGCACTCTGGAGCTCGGGCCCCCTGCACCCTTAGGGCTATCATTTTGACACTTTGCCTAACACCACAGAACGCTATAATTTAAAGTCAGCTTAAACTTAACTTAAACGCACAGTTTGAATGAAAAAGTGAAGTTAACAAGGGTGTCAATTTATTGGTATACATTAGGCCAGGAAAAGTGGGTTTGATATGTGTTGTAATGATTCAAAGAAGCTGCATGTGCTTGCCTGTTCTATCTCCATGGTAGCGTCTCGTGTGAGACAGTTGTACCAGGAGAACTGACAGGCCAGCAGCTGGAGTTGGTGGCTCTTCAACAGAAATGAATAAAGTTACTTAAACTTACCAGTGTGTCACTTCTTAACACTATACAAAGATATAGGTGCAAATTAATGGCAGTTGCTGAACTTTAGAAGTGTTGGGTCGAGATGTGTCATGATCCTCCAGCCTTTAGGAGTTCCTATTGTATGTAAGGGCCAATCCTCCCGAGGAACTATACGCCTCCTGACAAGATGTACCAAGCATTTGCAAGTCAAAAATCGGTTTCAAATGGTTTTGAGACTAAAAAAGCGGCTCTTAACGATGTACAAATGGCATTCGCAACATTTTGTTTTGCGATATGACCTTCTTGCCACTCACTAATTTTATGACCCTAATTTGCGACTCACAATTATAGAATCTCTAATTGCAACTTGCAAACTGTATTTGGAAGTCTGTCGCAATTAGAGACTAGTCGCAAAAAGGCACGTTTGCACATGCAATTTAACACCAAATCAAATCAGGTGGTAACTGTGTGCACTCTATAAAAGCTGGCCCAGAATCCATCAGGAGTTTCCACAATAACTGCTTTATTTGTCAGGAAGTAAAAACTGGCTGTTCAGGAGAGGAGGAGGTGGAGGCAGGAGAAGATTTTCAGAGGCAGGCTTAGAATTTTCCAACAAACTGAGGAATAAATATTTGACAAATACAGACTATGCAGCAATGTTATATAGGAGATTATTGCACTCTAAAGCCACATGTAGAAAGCAGTGCAGAAATTCCATCCCCACCCATGCTTTTTACACCTTTTGGCCTCTGGCAGTTACCAAGGTATGATTGATGGAGGGGTGTTACAAAGTGAGATTTCATTTTTTTTCCGTACATTTCTAGATGTCATGCTTCTCTATATTCAGTGCTACATATACCTACCCAGGAATGTACAAGAAATGCAAAGAACAAAATTAAAATTTTACAGGATTGACCAATTTTCCCATGTCATAGGCTGTATAGATGGTACACATGTTCCTATTGGGCCTCCATCACATCTTGAATAGTTGTTTAGGAACAGGATAAATACATATTCCAAAAATATTCAAGTGGTATGAGACACAAACAATTTAATAACTCACTAATATCCAGGAAACTCCCATGACTCCTTCATGTTTAGGCACAGTGATATATACAGATGGCCGGATAGAGGGGAGGTTGATGGTAATGGTAGGAAATATAACTACAGATATATGTTTGTGGTAATCAATTTAAAAAAAATGGATAATTCAGAGTTACGTGTTTGTTTCATGGAATAGTGCGTATGCCCTACGTCCCTAGATTCTGAGACCATACCTATCTCCTACAAAATGAACAGCGATACAACAATGCCCGCATGGTCGCACCAGGGCTATGGTTGAGAAGACATTTTGGTTACTGAAAACTAATTTCCGGTGCCTACATAAAAGTGGGGGTGCTTTACAATATGTACCAGAAATATCATGAAAGATAGCAGCAATGTGTGCCATGCTACACAATATTGCCATCAGTAGAGGCCTACAGATCACCATCTCAGAGTCGGAATCAGAGGATGAAGATCCTGAGCCACCTGTTCAGCAGTCTACAGTAGAGCAGTGAAGGGGAGAAGGTGCAGGGTCTAAATTGTCACACATTACTTCTCAAGAAAAGTCATATGTGAATGTACAAGCTAAAAAAATAACAACACTTGTTTAATTGTTATGATTCTTGTCAGGTGTTCGGCTACTTTTAGGAAACAATTTGTAACTGTCACGTGCAAATGTGCCATAATGTCCGCAACAGCAATCAGTTATATCTCCGAAATAAGAAATGTGCAGCAAAATAGGTACTTCCTGTTCTGTGCCCTTTCACTGCTTCTTGAGGTTGCTTCCGGAATGGGATGTGGTTACATGTTGAGCTGCAGGAGTACAGCTTCTGCTGCATTGCCGAGATTGTGCATCTGTGGCAAAGATGCTGCTGATGCAGCATAAATTCTGATTGTGCTTTACACAACACATAAGCCAATCTTGACAATGAAAACACAAATGCGCACTTTGCACACGTCTAGAAAAACAACACTGAAACTGAGAAATGTTGATGCACCAGCACCGTAAACGTGTGCTTGAATAAGTAGAAAAAATAGGATTAATTAAATAGTGAATTTGAACTGTTTAATAACTGATTACCTTCTGTTCTAAACAGTCATCATGAAAATTAATGATGAAACTTACTATTTTTATTGACTTCATCGTAGAGCGCCATAGCAAACTTGATAATGGTGCAATTAATGTATACAATGTGCTATATGATTGAAACTTTCACTATAGGTGCCTAACATTATAAAAATCATATAACCATAGAAACTATTTTATTTTAATGATTTTTAGAACTAGTTTGCATGTTACTACTTTTTGAAATTTTGGTAATAGGCGACAATGAGAGTTGAATATTTCTGTGTAACAGTTACTGACAAACTTACAAAATGCTCGGATATGATGCTTGATTTATTTCAGTATGCTTGATATTAATTTGGAGTTTATTTTACTAAATAAGAAATGCTAACTTTAAAATGCATTTGAATTGATTATCTCCTTAGGCTGCATTATTTCATAGCCTTGTGTAATGGATATTGATACATTTCCCCAAATTATGGTTCATTTGTTCTTGTTCATGTGACATTCTTTAAGCGACAAGAGACTTTCTTGCAGCATTTCTTTGTGTGTGAATGGTAGGAACCTGACCTTTGGACTATGTTTATGGAGACCAACAAAGTAAATAAACCTTTGAGGCTGGAATAGACAGTCGTTTCTTATGGGGAATGTATGCTAGAGGATCAATTTGCACCTGGAGAATGGAAGAATGGTGTTGTTTTGATCAGACAGGTGTAGGGTGATTATTGATGTCACAACAACAAATTTGAACAATAACAAGTGACTTTCCTAGGAGGAGGGAGGCTACCCCTACACTTTCCTCACCTCCAGCCTGAATGCCTGATTTTCTCTATCATGCGCCTTGCTTTTTTGCCCTAACTGATGGACTTGCCTGTTGGATGATTTGGATTTATGCTCCATTTCCCTTGCCCATGCCCATGGACTTTTCCCTAGTGGACTTAAAGTGATCCCTTTGCCCATGCTAAGAGAACCCTTGTGAAGCTTCCTCCTGACTTTGTTGGTGGTAGGAATTGTAACGATTGGAACCATCCTCTTATAGACGCCTGTATTCAGCAAAAGATTTACTTTGGCTAAATGTGTGATTTAATCTTTCGAGCTATAAGACTCATGACTGAGCTTCTTAAAATGTTACTTATATGCATTGATTTTAGATCTTTAATACAATAACCAAATTATCTAAAATTGTCTGGAGACCTTATTATGATTTTTGGCTGTCCGTGAGAGCACCATCAAAGCCCTGCACACTGCTCGCCAGGCGGGTAGTCATCCTGCAGTGGTGTCACAGCGGTGCCCTTCAAAGGCTCGTAGGAGAGCCTTAGAAAGGCATCGCAGTGGGACCACCGCAGTATGTTGGTGCATGGCATGGAATGCACCATGTCATGCAGTCCATGCCATGCAGGAATTTGGGGCTACAAACATACAGTGGGGTGCAACATGTGCCCCCCTGCATGCATTCCTAGGCCCAGAGGCAACAGGGGGCCCTGTAAGGGCCCCTTGAGTTGCCTCACTATCATCCTTTACTAGCTGGCTCATCGCCATGAAAAGGATGGCAGTGAGGCAACATGTAATATGCTTGCTGGTGCCGCAGCGGCACCACCAGCATATTGCAACATCGGCTGCTGCAACACCGCCGCGGGATCTCAGATTCCTGGCAGCTGCAGCTGTCCAATGGTGGTCCAACTGCCGACCTCGTGATGTAGCGCATGGTGCTGCAGCAGGGCAGTGGCACCACCATGACTAACGTGGACCTATGGACCGCCGTAGTTGTAATAAGGCCCTTGGTCTTTTATTGTGTCTTAATGTTCCTTCTATAGTAACTGTGCCTACGATTATCTGATTTCTAAATGCATAATAGAGAAAGCCATGAATTATTTTCAGAACATCGCTAGCATTACTTCTTACTCTGTATTTCACAAGAGTGTGAAGACTTTTCTCACAACTATAATTGCCTTTGTTGGTCACCCCCGTGTGCTCCAGCTGGTTAAAGTGCTTTGATGCCTATGGTTTAATGTGCTTTACAAATTTAAATTACAAATTACATATCTCGTGGAACTTTATGACAGGTTCTTGCATGGCGTTGATAGGCAGCTCCTGTAGACACACACTTAATATATTAGATTTTTGGTATGAAACATCTTAGCGATAAGCAAAGGATTCAAGATTTTACATTTCATTTTATCAATTGTTTCCCAAATGCTTTTTTTAGTCTAATGAATTTGCAGGTAGAATGTGTGAAATTCAAATGTTTTATCATTAAATCACTCTTTTATATTATTCAATCACACCACTAGGTAGCCAGAAGCATTACTGCAAGGATTTGAGGCATTAGTATGGCCAGGTAATTCCCTAATTGTATTAAGAGAGTTTTAAAAGAGTCCAAGTAATCCCATATAGCCTCTATATTCATTAAGGAGACCTTACTGATCTGATGCCTACTCCTCGCTTCATGCCACTTGACTATGTTTGGGCAGGTCCTGCATGCTGACAGCACCCGGCCGTACAATCACCTAGTGGAGGAGCTAACGCATGCATGAACAGCTGTTTGGCATCACATGTCCCTATTTCTTTAGGCCGATGGGTAATGTTGTTCCCAATCGCAAGTCTCTGCTGAGTGTGTCCTCAATAGACCATCAATTCAGACAAACTTAATCGTACATCTCTCAGTTATAAATTTGTCACTAAAGCCTAATATTGATGATTCTGATGGGCGATATTTCTAACCAGGTAATGATACTCTTCATTCATTCATTGAAAAGAGATATGAGTAGTAAGCCTAATACGCCCAGGCTGCATTCAGTCATCCATATGGCGCCTTCTAACTATGTGGCGTATCTGCCTATCATCCATTGTGGCTAATCTCTTGTGGAATTTTAAATCTAGCCCACTTAATCCCACGTTTCCCTTTGTCCCCCTGTTGAACATTCCTAGTCCCCACCCACAGGTGATCCCCTAAACCCTAACTGATTCCCAGCTGCCCCATATTCTCTCAAATTTCCATGGACAGCCCGACCTTTATAGATCTACCTTTCCAAGAGCTTACAATGTTCCATGCCAGCTACCCAGTCGGGGTGCAGGAGAGGAGCCCCATCTCCTTCATAGTACCACCATGGCAATATGCGTTCTATCTCCAGGGGTTCCCTGAGGCCTCCTCCAGTGATCCTCTAACCACAGCCCAGAAAGAACGCAGTTTTGGGCAGCTCCATAATGTGTGAAGTAGTGTACCCACAGCCTCAGAGGCAGATTGCACTCTCGGCTCTGCCAATTTTATGCAGCAATGTTCTTGTGTAATATGTCCTGTGGATAATTTTAACTGGATTAGACTGTAACTTGCTTTTGTGACTCGCAGCCTTGTGAGGGGGGCTTGTGTGTTCCTCATTATAGTGCCATATTTCATTGATATGAGTCTGCTGCTGACTCACTCGTCTAAAAGTCTCCCTTCCTAGGGGGAATTTTCCTGGGTTTGCTCCTCCTGAGGCACATATTCCTGGAGTGCATGTTGCAACTGTCCATACTGTAGCCATTGGGACTCTGGTATC
Organism: Calotriton arnoldi; assembly: GCA_963921515.1. Taxonomy (NCBI): domain Eukaryota; kingdom Metazoa; phylum Chordata; class Amphibia; order Caudata; family Salamandridae; genus Calotriton; species Calotriton arnoldi. The sequence goes on along the minus strand of CAWUFW010011245.1, from coordinate 63,362 downwards.
TGGAATTATTTCCCTAGGCAGGCAAACTGGACCATACCGTTGGTGTCCCAGATGTCTGCCAGGGTTGAAAGACCAGTATTGTCCCAAACCTTCACTCTCCGATACCCCACCTGTCCAGGCAAAAAGCAGGGTCACCCCAAACTGCGTATGCCCAGTTGTTGACCACGCTTACCTATGCCACCTCGTAATATTTCCTGATACTCAGCAGAGCAATATCCTTTTCAAATTTGGATATTTGAAGAACCTTCATAGCAATGTGGGGTTGCACTCCCACCCAGAGAAGTGTTCTCACAAGAGCATCCACTCTGGCAAACAGGGCATCAGGGACCCTGTACGGGCTATTCTGAAGGATGTAGAGGAGTCAGGGAAATGCTATCATTTTGAACATTGCTTCCTTTCTAATTAAAACAAGAATGGCACAATGTTCCAATACCTCACTTCACTTTCTAGCCCCCTAATCAGGGGCAACAGGTTTCCTTCGTAGTGTGAATAAGCATCTCTAGTGACCCATATTGCCAAGTATTTAAACTGGTCAATTTCCACCAGTAGCTGGAAAGGCATCACCCTTTCTGGTGCCCAGACCCACATTGGTAACATTAGAGACTTCTCCCAATTTATGGAAAAGGTGGTGTATCTGCCAAATATCCAGAAAACATCCAAAAGCCAGTCCAGCGCCTGAGCTGGTTTGGTCAAGTACAACAAAATGTCATCAGCGTATAGTGATATACGGTCTTCCCAACCCATGCCAACTTTCCAACCCCATATCTAGGCATCGATCCATACCCAGTCTGCCAGCGCCTCTATTGAAGGGCAAAAAACATCGGCAGCAATGGGCACCACTGTCTTGTGCCCCTCTGTACTTTGAATTCTCGGGAGATGTGACCATTGAGTTGCACTCTGGCACTCAGTTTGCCATACTATAGCTTAACCCATCAAATATATTGAGGCCCAAAGCCCATATTGGCCAGTATCCCAAACAGGAAGGGCCATTCCAACAAGTCAAAAGCAAGTCAAAGGCATCAAGCAACTATGATCCCTCAGTTGGCTAGAACCTCCGCAGCAGCCATGTCATTGTGGAGTCATCTCAGGTTTAGTCAGGTCGAGCGACCCGGCAGGAATTCGTTTTAGTCCGGATGCACCAGGTCAGTCACCACTGTTTGTAGTCTGGTTGCTAATGCTTGTGCCAGGAGTTTGGTATCTGCATTGAGCAGGGATATCAGCCTATATGATTTGCATCTGTCCCAGGGTTTCCCGGCTCTCAGTATAAGACCGACAGTTGCCACCCTCATGTCTGCCGGCAGCTCTCCAGCCCTAAGTTTTTCCATATACCGTTCGTACAGAGGCTCCGCTGCCCTATTGATCTGCAGAACAACTTGATAGGGAGCCCGTTTGGGCATATGGCCTTCCCAGCGTGCATTTGTCCCCCAGCTAGTCAATCAATCAATCTATCAATCCATCAGGGGAATTGTAAGCGCACTGCTCACCTGTGAGGGTCTCAAGGCGCTGAGGGGGGAGCAGCTCCGTTCAGTCAAAGAGCCAGGTCTTGAGTGTCTTCTTGAAGATGTTCAGGGAGGGGGCATGTCTGATGTCGATCGGGAGCTCGTTCCAGGTCTTGGCCACGATGTAGGAGAAGGCTCTTCCACCTGTTCTGGCTCAGCGGATGCGAGGGGTTTCGGTGAGGGCAAGGTCGGCGGATCGGAGGTTTCTTTTGGGTAGGTGGAAGGAGACTCTTTCGTTGAGGTATTGGGGTACGGTGTTGTGGAGGCATTTGTAGGCATGGGTGAGTATCTTTAAAGTGACTCGCTTCTCAACAGGGAGCCAGTGGAGGTTTCGCAGGTGTTGGGTGATGTTTTCTTGTCAAGGAATGCCGAGTACGAGTCTGGCTGCAGTGTACTGTATGTTCTGGAGTTTGCGGAGCAGAGACTTGTTGATCCTGGGGTAGAGGGCGTTTCCGTAGTCGAGTCTGCTGGTTATGAGTGCGTGGGTAATGGTCTTTCTTAATTCAGGGGGGATACATTAGGAGGTCTTTCGGAGGATGCGGAAGGTGTTGAAGCAGCTGGAGGCGACAAAGCTGACCTGACGGGTCATGGAGAGGGAGGAGTCGAGTACGATGCCGAGGTTCTGGGCATGGCCGGTGGGGTTGGGAGGGCTGCCAAGTGCAGTGGGCTAGTGCTACTTCATCCACTGGGACATCATCCTTCAGGTCCCTCACCTGTTCTGGTCTTAGGCACCGCAATAGACAGTCATCCACAAAAGCCAGTACATCCTCCTCCAGAGCCTGAAGCTGCACACTATAGAAGGTTTCCATGTGCCTTGCAAATTCTTCCAGTATTTGTTCACTGTCTCTCACCACCTCCCCTGTTGTCGCTGTTATTTTTCGTATATAAATTCCCTCCCTTTTCTTACTGCCTATCCATGATAGCAGTTTACCTGCTCTGTACCCAGTTTCATATACATACTTCTCTCTCACTAGGTAAGTCATTTTCACCTCATGTCTAGCTACCATTTGGTACTGAGCCCGTGCTTTCAGGCAGGACATAGGGGAGGCAGAATAATCTCTCTCCAGGTTCGCCAGTTTCTGCTCCAGGGTTGTCAGTCTATTATTTCTTTCCCTCCTTTCCCCAACTCCTCAGTTGTGATTACACCAAGGATCGTGGATTGATATGCTCCCCACAGCGTGACATGACTCTGCACTTTGTCCTTATTCTCCTCAAAGCAGAGTTGAGTGGCCTTATCTAGTCTTTTGACCTCCAGTTTGTTTGTTAGGCAGCAGGTCTCCATTCTCCAAGGCATGTGCGCCTGCTGCCTGCCAATGGTCATTGTAACAATCAGGGCTGAATGAGTGCTCCCAGGTTTGAGGAAGTAATCAAGCCTAGATTACGTGTTGGGTGCATTTGAGTGGTACGCCTATCTCCTATACTGACCATGCATAGCTCTCCAGATGACGCTGAGCCCCAGTGCCTGCGCATTCCCCTGTAATTTTCCCCTGGTCACCTCTCCTCTCACTTTGTGCTCATCCTATCTAACTGTGTATTTATTACTAGATTAAAGTCCCCACCAATGATCATAAATGCTGGGGGACCTCCATCAGAATGCTTCCTAATTTGTGAAGTATTGCGGACTGAAGTCTCAGTGGGGCATTCAAATTGATCAGCAGTATGGTCTTGCCCTCACATACGCTCAGCTTCATAACATAGCACCCATTAGCATCCATCCACGTGTGGGACACATAAAAATGGTACAGCCCTCTTCATAAGAATCATCGCACCCCTTGAGCCCAAGGTATAGTGTGCATAGGAGGCCAGCCAATATATTCACCTCTCCCCAAACTACATTGCTGGACATCTGTGAGGTGGGTTTCCTGTAGGAACACTATAACAGTTTGTATCTAATTAAGGCCTTAGTAACCAAGCCCCTTTTTACCTTGTTCTCTAACCCATTGATATTCCACGTTATCAACTTCAAAGTTTGATGCTGTGTCATGGTGACTGTGTGCTCTCCTTCCCTAACTTGCACCCTACTTTGTAAGCGCATGTTGGGCTACTCCTCTGATGTCCCCATGTTCTATTGTGCTGTAAACTACTCCTATAACTAGCCCCAACCTACTTTACTGTACTGTGGTCATAAATCTAACCACCCCCCAATTCACGATATGTCTGAACCCCAAACAATAACAACATGACAACTGTCTGCGCTTCATTTGCTGGGGTGCAACCTTGCTGTACAGGTGCAGCAGGCAATTGTTCTGTGCCTCTCTGCCTTCAGTCTCTGCATTCTGAGTTAACTCCTTCGCTTTCTGTGTCCACCAAGGCCCCAGAGTATGTCAGAAGTCTTACCACATTTATTGGTGTTATTTTCGGCATCCCCTCCTCCTCCGTGTCTAGCTCCATCTCTGCTTGTTCTGATCCACTGCCCTCCTTCTCAGAGATCAGCCCTCTCCATTTATTATTGCTGAGAATTTCTCTACACTGCTTGAACTCCATCACCATTTTCACTTGTTCCGATTTCATTTGTTCTTTTATCAGGGAGGCTGTGTTGCGCGTATTGTTCCTTCTCCTTGAAGGCGCTTGTCTCAATCCTGTACCTTCTGTGTTCAGGGAGGTGGGCCCGACCACAAGGCCTGTTGTTCCAACCAGGTCCAGGTCTTCTGCACTGTCAACAGGAAATGGGCCTTGTCTCCGTAAACAATCAATAGCTTTGCCGGGAAGATGAGTGCATATTTCGGATCCAGCTGACGCAACACCGTCTTCACTGGTATGAACGCCCCTCTCTGTCTCTGGACCATATTAGTATAATCCGGGTACAGGTTAATCTCTTGACCTTCTATCGGGCAAGGCCATTTTTCTGTGCTGCCTGTAGTATGACTCTTGTTATTCTTTTATCATCATGCTTAAAAACTTGCATGTGCATTGGTGTGACTGTATAAAAAGATAGAATGAAGGTGTGGTCAAAGAACATTGTGAGGGACTGTCTGAAAGGAGGTATAATGTAAGAGCAAAAAAAAGAAGGAAATAGTTAATCAGTCGAGCTATGATTGGGTGCGGACCCACCACAGGTGCCGTAGCAGTTGCTGGTATTCTATGGGCTTGCTCTATTGAAAAACAACTGTGCCGGGCATCCCTGCAAAACAATTTTTGTCAGTCACTCCTCTACAAACAGTTCTGTAATGGGGCCCTCCACTCTTTCTGGGACCCCCACCAGTGTTACATTATGGTGGCGGGACCTGCTCTCTGCAACTTCTAGTTGGTTTTCCACCACCTTTACCTCTCTTTCCATGGTGGAGCATTTCAGTGTGAGCTCCTTGATGTTCAATAGAGCAGCACCCAGTTGATCCTCTGCCTCCTTTACTCGGTCTGCCAGCTTTTATGATCCTTGCACAGAATACCCACCTCATTTACCACTGCAGTGATCTGCATCTCCAATAATACCTTTGTGTCCATCATGGTCTCCAAAATAGTTTTTGTGTGTGTGGCCAAGGCGCCACCCTCCTCCTATGGTGCTGTTCGCACATTCCCTCTGCGGCTGCCTGCGGGCTGTGAGTCCCACCCTTTGCGATACTGGACTTACCCACCCTTTTGTGGGTGTGTCCATCAGTAGGGCTGGGGGTAACCAGGATGCAGCAAGTCTGTCTGTCTTCCACCAGTAAGGGCAGGCATGTGCATCCACATCTCACCTTCAGCACTATTGTTGTCAACGTAGTTCAGATCATTGCACCAGTCCCTTTCGGTCACTATCCGTTCTCTTCGACTGCGACCCAGTGTCGTGTAGTTTCTATAAATCTATACAGGATCTCCATGTTTAGACAACATAAACTACGGGACTGGTGTCCAGACTGATTCCAGACACCTCCACCGGATATGTTAGGCTGTGTACCAGCTACTCACAGTGCCACTATGAACTCCTCTTACGAAGGAGAAAATAGTTTCTGGCAACTTTCGAACATGACAACCCTGACCCCTCAGGGATTGTGGAAACAGTACAGTACTTTTCGCTCAGTCACTTGTGCTCACTTTGTATCATAGAGATACACAGAATAAACTATGGGGACGTTTTCCATAAGTGTTAAAAATGGGGTTTTCTAGTTGGCAGAGGTAGGTACTTTTGACCAAATAGGGACCCTTGCTTCTAGTCAGGGTAAGGGGGAAACACACTGTAGATAACCCCTGCTCGCCCCCTTGGTAGCTTGGCACGAGCAGACAGGCTTATCCCCAAGGCAATGTGTAAAGTATTTGCACCAACACCCACAGTAACACAGTGAAACACCACAAATGGACACCACACAGGCTGTTATAAAAATATAGATATCTTTATCTAAATTAGGCAAGACCAAAACGACAAAAAAACATACACAATTAATCTCCTCTTTTAAATGTTCTCATGTAGGTTCTGTACTTCACAGGTGTGACCAAAAATAAACTGGTAGTGGTAGTATTCTTCTCAGGCACATGGAATGTGATAAAAACAACATTCTCCAACAGACGGTACTTGCAGGGACTGTACTCTTTAGGGTAATCCAACAAATTATCACAATTTAGTTCCTGGGCGCCGGTTATCGGTGCGCGGTGCCTCTCCTAGCCTTCAAATGGCTTTTCCACCTAAAACGGCTGACTCCGTGGTCAGCACTGCCACATTATGCCCCCAACTGCATTCAACGGAGGAGGGAGGCATAGCTCAGGCCCCCGGGGCAGCCGATCCCGCTGTGCTCATGCACGGCCGTCAGCAGTCCCCCTTCGATCCGCAACCCGCCCCCAGGGCAGCGACTCACGCTGTGACTCCGGACTTCAATCCGAGTCTTACCTGGGGGTTGCGGTTCGTCTTCTTCTGTTGGGCGGTCCCGGTCGGCAGCAGCTGATCAGCATGGAGAAGCCAAGGTTACCAGGCAACCTTCCGTAACCGCTCCGGCTGTGAGTCAGCTCCTTCCTCCTTGGCAGTCCCGGCCTCAGGCAGTCGACTCGAGCACCGGCGGTGAAAGCAGGCACTTTTGTAGATCGCGGCTCGGGCCGGCGGCGGTGAAAGCAGGCACGCATCACTCTTGTAGATCGCGGCTCGGGCCGGCGGCGGTGAAAGCAGGCACGCAGAGGATCACAGCTTCCTCCCGGATTCCTCACAGGCACAAGCTGTGTGCTGGGACACGCACTCAGCAACGTAGAGGCGATCACGAGTAAAGCCCTTCTCAGCAGCATGGGCTCCACGCAGGACACAAGCTGGGTGCAAGCACACGCACACAGCGGCGTAAAGACTTCTTGGAAACTTTTATATCCCTGAGTTTCTGTAAAAGGAGGCCAGCTCTTCTCAGGCCCTTGGAGACAGTTCCTTCAGGATACAGCACACAGTAAAGTCCTTTTCAAGCAGGGGGGACACAGCACACAGCATAGTCCCTTGTCCTCTCCTCAGCAGAACAGCAAACTGCAGGCCAGCCCCAGACACACAGCAAGGGCAGTACTCCTCAGTCTCTTCAGCTATCCTCGTTGGCAGCAGGTTTCTCTTGATCACGAAGTAGTCTGGGAAACTTTTGTGTTCCTGAGTTTCCACAACAGGAGGCCAGCTCTCCTCAGGCCCTTGGAGATCTTCTTCAAGTAGGGGACACAGCACACAGCAAAGTCCTTCTCCTTCCCTTGGCAGAATAGCAACTGCAGTTCAACCCCAGAACACACAGCAAGGGCAGTCCTTCTTCTCAGTTCCTCTCGCTCTTCTCCTTGGCAAAGGTTCCTCTTGATTCCAGGATGATCTAAAGTACAGGGGTTTCAGCTCAAATATGTGTACCCCAAATGTCTTTGTTCTCTATTTGTAAGGGGTCCTGAACCCAGTCCAAACCAGTTCTGGGTGCACTCTGCCAGTGCACAACTTCTTCCTTTGTCAGTGTGGGCCAGGGTCTTCAGACACACCGCAGGAGGTGGAGCCAGCCTTTGGTGGAAGGCAGGCACAGCCCTAGTCAGGGACAGGTACTACTCCTCCCACCACTCCAAATGCAGTTGGCCTATTCAGCCCAGGCTGACTCACCTAGACTACTGGAGCCACCCCAGCCCCTATCACTCCAAAGCCAGACAGTCAATTCACAACCAGGCAGAGGCACACAGAAAGGTTGAATAAGAAAATAGCCACTTTCTAAAAGTGCTATTTTCAAACACAGAATTTAAAAACCATCTTTACTAAAAGATGTGTTATCAAATTCTAAGTTCAGGGATACCAGACTCCAAACTTCCATCTCACTCCTATGGGAAGATATGCAGGTAACCATGTTACACAGCATTCCCCATTCTGTCCTATGGGCAAGATAGCCTTTCAATAGTGAAAAACGAAATTGGCAGTATTTCACTATCAGGACATGGTACACACACCAGTACATGTCCTACCTTTTACATACACTGCACCCTGCCTAGGGGGGTACCTTGGGCCTACCATAGGGGTGTCCTATGTGTAAGAAAAGGGAAGGGTATGGCCTGGCAAGTGGGTACACTGGCCAGGTCAAAATGGCAGTTAACAAACTGCGCGCAGGCACTGCGGTGGCAGGCCTGAGACAACTTTTCAGGGCTACTCATGAGGGTGGCACAATCAGTGCTGCAAGCCCACTAGTAGCATTTGATTTACCAGCCCTGGCACACTCAGTGCACTTTACTAGGGACCTACCAGTAAATAAAATATACCAATCATGGATAACCAATCACAATAACAATTTACACAGAGAGCATATGCACTTTAGCACTGATCAGCAGTGGTAAAGTGCCCAGAGTCCTAATGCCAAAAACCACAGGTCAGGAAAAAGTAGGAGGAAGAAGCAAAAAGTTTGGGGATAACCCTGCAAAAAGGGCCATTTCCAACAATAAGCATTTATTGAACCAGCGTCATTCTAGTGTAAAATACGTGCGCTGCAACAGCCATAAGACAGAAACAGATAAATACGGTTATGAGCACCAACAGAGTAAATAGATGGTAGAATTCTACCATAGTGTTAAAACAATGAATATATGGAGGCATATAAATACGTGACAGTAATAATGCGTACTCCTATGATGCTGACCCTAACTAGATGTACCTAAATGTACCTAGCAATTATGTAGGTGTATAGCCAAGAATCCCCCTAGGATAAAGCCAACCCCATTACCTGAAGTGAGAGAACGAAGGCCCCGTCTTGGTCTCGAGATGGACACCCCAAGAAGTATGTCAGACCACTGCGTGCTGGATCGTCTCTGCATAAAATGAAGATTTGGAGGAGCACTCACACAGAAACAACATCCGTATACTTGGTATCCCTGAGTCAACTGCAACTGGGCGTATGGAGGACTATGTAGAGACTATGCTGCTGGAGATATTCGAGCCTGTCTCCTTCTCTAAGCAATTAGTACTGGAAAGAGCGCACTGTACGCTAACTACTAGACCCCCACCAGGCGCTGCCCCAGACTGATTATTGCCCAGCTGCTTAATTACAGGGACATAGATGCAGCTTTAAGGCTGGCACAAGAGAAATGCAACCTAAGCTACGGGGGAATGCGATCTCCATCTAGCCAGATTTCCCAGTGGTGGTGCAGGAGGCGCGCAAGAAGTCTGTTCCGGTGAAACGCAAATTACAACAAGCCAATATCCCCTATGCCATGCTCTATCTGGCGAAGCTCTGTATATCCTATCAGGAAAAGCAACACTTTTTCACCACTCCTCAGCAGGCCCAAGACTTCCTGAAATGAACGAGTAGACGTGCGCACCCGGCCGGGGTGCCTGGGTGTAGCTTCTGAGCAGAATCCCCTGTAAAGAGCACTGACTAAATCAATGCCCCATGGATCTCGAAAGCCACCTGTATTAGAGACCCCATCAGATCCCAATGTGTCTGGACATTGCTGTAAGACACTCACATAAAGGAAGGATACCCATGCATACCCTTAATTCTTTTATCCGTCTTTCTGCTTCCATCCCTGGAAATCTTTCCACCCATGACCCAGACAGACTCTTCCCACTGGAAAAGAAACACAGCAGACATTTTGATCTGTACTGTTCGGGCACTGTCGAGGCGGGAGACAGATTTCGAAATCCACTCCCTTCCCGGGCCCCCTTGCAAATGCGAGGCGCACTGCCAAGGGCTCTGGCGAAGACCCCTAATGGGAAACCCCATTGAGAATGTTATGGACTCAGTTATCACTGCTTTACTTTCTACTTTTCTCTAACATAGTTGCTTCCAATTTCCTCCCCTATCCAATCCACCTCTCTCCCCCCTTCCCCTATATCAAGCTACATCTTCAGACTCTCCTCATTCTTGCCTTGCAGACCTCCTTATCAACATCCACTTTATGATATGACACTTAGCTCATCTACAGCTGGAATGTGGTTAATGTTTCTTTTGTTTAAGTTGGGCATATGGGCAGGCGCCTATTCTCTAGCGGGATTGGGCCGCTGGTGTAGGAAGGAGGGTGGGAGGGGGAAAATGTAACCTGATGTTGCAGTATGTGGTACCCTTATCTACAGCTACACATGCACTCACTGCTGACACCTAATCGCAAACTGACTCTCAAGAGACACGCACACACCTACTCACGATATCAGACCTCTTGACCACCCATCTATACATTTGCTGACTTGGAATGTGCACGGATTATGAGACCCCTGCAAGCACAGACATATTTTAGGATACCTCGACAGGCACAATATCCGAATAGCAATGCTGCAAGAGACACACATAGACCCCAACACATCGACCACATTTGCCACGAAATGGGCTGCTCACAGATGCTTTGCCTCATACTCCACATACACTTGTGGGACAGCACTACTAATCAAATCTACCTCAATACCACCCATCTGCCACCATACAAAACCCCCTGGGCTGGTATTGCATGATGTGGGGTCCATATATCAGCAAGCTCACAGGTATGGGGAGGGGGAGAGACCAGAGTGAGCGCTGGCAGAAGCGGTGCAAGCCCCCAGATTTTCTAATTACATCCTCGCAGTGGGGGACACCAACGGTTCATTAGTAAGAGATAAAAATGACATTCTAGACACTTTCTCAACATTTTATTCAGCCCTCTACACCACACGCATGACTAGGCATACCAACATAACTAACTATTTTGAGGACATAGCCCTCGGGTGGCTCAACGAGGCTCACAGGGAATTTCACTCAGTGGCATTGAGGAGGAGGAAATTAAAGCAGCTATAATGCAATTGAAGTCCAGCAAAGCTCCGGGAACTGATGGGCTACCGGCCGACTTTTACAAGTGCTACGCAGAAACGTTAGTCCCCATATTAAAAACAGTATACGAAGAGGCCAGGGACTCCGGAATCCTTCCCTTAAACATGTGCGAAGCATCGATCATTGCCATTCTCAAACCAGAGAAGAATGCTACATCGTGTGAGGCTTATTGGCCTCTCTCCTTAATCAACTGTGATGCCAAAATACTATATAATTTATTGCCCAACAGGCGAAGGCTATTAATGGAAAGCTTGGTCCTGCTGGACCAATTGGGATTCATAATGGGATGCACTACCTCCCACAATTTGCACACGCTATTTGCCCTGATTCAGGATCTAGACCCAGACTTAGCTGCGGTGGCAGTCTTCCTAGACACCACTAAAGCCTTCGATTCACTAGAATGGGACTACATGTTTGCAGCGCTGATGAGAATAGGCTTCCCCCCATTCCTATCCTGGATTTCCCTGCTCTACAATGAACCGTGAGCCACAGTACAAATCAATGGAAGCCAGTCTCAAGCTTTCTCTATCTCGCGAGGCACTCGACAAGGGTGCCCCCTATCACCCCTCCTGTTTGCGCTGGCAGTTGAGCCCCTATGCGGCAAAACTTAGGCAACACCACAGAGAATATATGCGCTCAGATACCCCACGGGGCATCTATTAGTGTCATTATATGCAGATGATATAACGCTTTACATTTGAGACCCTCACGTCAGTTTAAATCGCATACTCAGAGAATTTATAGGCTTTGGAGAACTGTCTGGGATAACTATAAACTGGAGTAAGTCTCAGATATTTCCCCTAAGCACCAGCACCCTGAAATTTGGGCTGGACTACCCTCTGACATGGTGTGACTCCGAAGTAAAATATCTAGGAGTCACAATCTCCAGAGACGGAGAGGAAAACCCTGTGGGTAAATTATGGCACTGCAATCACTTCAATTACGGCCTCTGTATCTCCTTGGATATCCTTACCCTTATCATTAGCGGGACGGATCTCCCTTACAAAATGGTAATCCTACCTAAGCTACAATACTTCTTCCTCAGTATACCATACCCCCGGACGTACATTCTTTCACACACTACAAACTCAGCTAATTGGACAATCATGGGAAGGAAAACAACCTAGGATAAGTTGGCAGATGCTCACTCTCCCCTTTGCATGAGGAGGGTTTGAGGCACCAGATATGGAGCTCTATTACCCATGTGCGCAGGCCCACTATGCGGCCTATTGGTTTAACCCGCCCCTATATGGCCCACCCGACCATTGAGCAGGGATACATGGACCCCCAACCCCTGTCTTCCTTTTAGTAGCCAGAGTTCCTGGCAAAGACACCAACTATTCTACTGTAGCCTGCACTAACCTTGCATGGCGAAGGCTAGCTAGAAGAAAGAATAAACCCTGATTGTACTCTCCAGCTGTGCCTCTTCCTTACCATCATTTGACTCCTCTTACTCACGAGGCCTCCTGCCGCAGCATGCTGAGGAGGAAGAAGATCAATACCTGGGGGGATCTCTATCAGGAAGGAATATTTAAAGATCGGGCTAAGCTACTGGGTGAAGACCCCACTACACCATTAGAAATTTTCCTATATATTAGAATCAGACAGGAAGTTAGAACGGCAACACCCAACTTCCCCCACAAACCCCCCATACTAAACACACTGCATAGCTTCCTACAGGCGCAGGCACATGCAGTTTCCAGGTTCTATCGCTCTACCCTTGCTAAGCGGCCGAGCTCGTTAACTAACTCACAGTCAGGATGGGACTCAGAACTGGACACACCACTAACTGTTGGACAGTGGCTCTACAGCTCCAAGCAGACAGGTATGATAATGGCCAGTAGCCGGTTGTGTATAATACACATCAAGTTCCTACACTGGGTATATTACATGCCGGTTAAACTCCGTAAATACAATTTGTGACCAGATGACAGATATGATAGATGCGGGCAGGGAGGAGTGGGATTTCTCCACCTAGTGTGGCAATGTGGAGCAATACACGGGTACTGGGTGGAGGTGGCAGAGGCGCTATCCCGAATGGTAGGCACACCCATCGCCCTCAATCTGACTATAGCACTCCTGGGCTATATGGAAGAATTGATAGTCACACACAGGAAACTCATCTCACTGGGACTGCTCCTGGCAAAATGCAAAGTAGCATGCCGATGGAGCAGAGGACGAGCCCCCAAATTCAAAGACCGGCTGAATGATTTTACACAGTGTAGGGAACAATTGACTATATACGCTGAGCTACTGTAGATGACTCCTAGACCGCGGAACATTTGGGACTCCCTATTGACTTATCTGAGGAAGGAAAGGAGCCGAAGCCCCATAGGAATGCCAAAAGAGGCTCGAGGCGGGAGGATAAACCCTGAGGAGGACATGGCGTGGAGCTGAATGGGGGTCACCCAATACATTTGGTGTGAGGAGCTGCGATTGACCCAGCACAGGCACTTGTGCATTATATTTCTGTATATGTAGGAGAATAGGATCTGCTTCACATGGGTACCCCTACTTTTTGCTGATGCTTCACTGTTTTTCGACCTTAGTCTGGCTGGGGCCCTGCTAATCAGAACCCCAGCCTAGCTGCTTCCTCTCTAAAATGGTTTCCATGTGCCTTAGGCACATCTCTGATTGGAATCTGGAATGCCCTTATAAGTCCCTAGTATATGGTATACTATATACCCAGGGCATAGGTACCTCAGAGGCCTACCAGGGGCTGCAGCATGTATTGTGCCACGCCTGGAAGGCCATCCAAACTGACACCACAGGTCTGCTACTGCAGCCTGGGTAAGGTGGTGCATGCACCTCTTACTGTGATATAGGCTACCTATATCACTAAATACATACACACATATAAACCTATAAGTCACTCCTATGGCAGGCCTTATCAATCCTGAGGGCAGAGTGCGTGGTTCCTATGTGAGAGGGTGCCCCTGCATGAGCAGGGCCCCTCTGCAGCGTTCGGAGACCCTTCTCTGATGCTGTTTGTAGTGCAGCCTGACCATATACTCTTAAGCGCAAACTTTATGTCTGGATACTTAAAAGCAATGTGGAAGGAGTGTGGAGTGACTTACAAGTTCACCACACCCTATCACCCACAATGCAATGGTTTAGTTGAGAGATTCAACAAAACCTTGAAGGGCATGATTAAAGGGCTCCCAGAAAAGCTTAGGCGAAGATGGGACATACTCTTGCCCTGCCTTTTATTTGCGTACAGGGAGGTGCCTCAAAAGGGGTTGGCTACAGCCCTTTTGAACTTTTGTTTGGTCACCCTGTCAGGGGTCCACTGTGCTTGGTGAAGGAAGGATGGGAGTTGCCTCTCAAGCCCCCAAAGCAAGACATAGTGGACTACGTACTTGGTCTCCGCTCCCGGATGGCTGAGTATATGAAAAAGGCAACTAAAAACCTTGAGGCTAGCCAGGAACTTCAAAAGGCCTGGCATGACCAAAGGCTGTACTGGCTGTTTATCAGCCAGGACAGAAGGTGTGGGTGTTGGAGCCAGTGGCCCCAGCAGCTCTCCAAGACAAATGGAGTGGACCCCACACCATTGTTGAGCAGAAGGGTGAGGTTACCTACTTAGTAGACCTAGGAACACCCAGGAGTCCCCACAGGGTTCTCCATGTCAACAGGTTAAAACCATATGTGGACAGGGCAGACATGGGCTTGCTCATGGCTACTGATGAGGGACAGGAGGAAGAGAGTGACCCACTCGCTGACCTGCTCTCACAGAACCCTGGTGATGGGTCAGTGGATGGTGTAGCCTTGGCAGGCAGCCTCACTACCCAGCAGCAGACTGATTGCAGACAGGTGCTCAATCAGTTCAGACACATATTCTCACTGACACCCAGTCAGACTACCTGGTGCACTCATGAAGTGGACACTGGGGACAGTCTGCCTATTAAAAATAAGATTTATAGGCAACCTGACCATGTCAGGGACTGTATCAGGACAGACGTCCAGAAGATGTTGGATTTGGGAGTTATTGAACCCTCAGATAGCCCTTGGGCTAGTCCAGTGGTCCTTGTGCCAAAACCTCACACCAATGGTGGGAAAAGAGAGATGAGGTTTTGTGTGGACTACAGGGGTCTCAATGCCGTCACTAGGACTGATGCCCATCCAATACCAAGGCCAGATGAGTCAATAGACTCTTTGGCCTCAGCCAAGTATCTAAGCACATTTGACCTGACAGCTGGCTACTGGCAGATCAGACTAGCTGATGATGCAAAGCCAAAGACAGCATTCTCAACCCCTAGTGGGCATTATCAATTTGTGGTGATGCCCTTTGGTCTGAAGAATGCACCTGCCACTTTTCAGAGGTTGGTGAATACAGTCCTTACAGGTCTGGAAGCCTATAGTGCAGCATATCTAGATGATATTGCTGTCTTTAGCTCCACCTGGGAGGATCACCTGGTCCACCTCAGAAATGTTTTACAGGCCCTGCAGAAAGCAGGCCTGACTATCAAGGCCACCAAGTGCCAGATAGGGCAGAGTCAGGTTGTGTACCTGGGCCACCTTGTGGGTGGAGGCCAGGTTCAACCACTGCAGAGCAAGATCCAGACCATCATGGACTGGACTGCTCCAACTACCCAGACTCAGGTGAGAGCCTTCTTAGGCCTGACTGGGTAATATAGGAGATTTGTCAAGGGGTATGGATCAATAGTGACACCCCTGAATGACTTAACTTCCAAGAAAATGCCCAAAAAGGTTCAGTGGACAGTTAGCTGTCAAAAGGCATTTGATGACCTGAAGCAGGCCATGTGCACTGCTCCCATTCTACAGAGTCCTGATTACTCCAAGAAGTTCATTGTTCAAACTGATGCATCTGAATTGGGGGTAGGGGCTGTACTGTCACAATTGAATGATGAAGGTCAGGATCAGCCAGTAGCTTTCATTAGCAGAAGGCTGACCCCTAGAGAGAAACGTTGGGCAGCCATTGGGAGGGAGGCCTTTGCTGTGGTCTGGGCTCTGAAGAAGTTGAGGCCATACTTGTTTGGTACTCACTTCCTTGTTCAAACAGACCATAAGCCCCTCTTATGGCTAAAACAAATGGAGGGTGAAAACCCCAAACTGCTTAGGTGGTCCATTTCCCTACAGGGGATGGACTTCACAGTGGAACATAGACCTGGGAGTAACCATGCCAATGCAGATGGACTCTCTAGGTACTTCCACTTAGAACATGAAGACTTAACTGGGCAAGGTTAGTTTAATGTCCCTACGTTTGGGGGGGTTGTGTAGGAGAGTAGGATCTGCTTCATATGGGTACCCCCACTTTTTGCTGATGCTTCACTGTTTTTCGACCTTAGTCTGGCTGGGGCCCTGCTAATCAGAACCCCAGCCTAGCTGCTTCCTCTCTAAAATGGTTTCCATGTGCCTTAGGCACATCTCTGATTGGAATCTGGAGTGCCCTTATAAGTCCCTAGTATATGGTATACTATATACCCAGGGCATAGGTACCTCAGAGGCCTACCAGGGGCTGCAGCATGTATTGTGCCACCCCTGGAAGGCCATCCAAACTGACACCACAGGTCTGCTACTGCAGCCTGAGTAAGGTGGTGCATGCACCTCTTACTGTGGTATAGGCTACCTATATCACTAAATACATACACACATATAAACCTATAAGTCACTCCTATGGCAGGCCTTATCAATCCTGAGGGCAGAGTGCGTGGTTCTTTTTTGAGAGGGCCCCTCTGCAGCGTTCGGAGACCCTTCTCTGATGCTGTTTGTAGTGCAGCCTGACCATATACTCTTAAGCGCATTATAACCTCGCGTTAAATGCTAACTTTGGGATGGCTGCACGGAAACATGTTGTGTTTGGTGTCAAACATCTTGGAATACTACCCCCCCCACCAGTTCTGGCGGCGGGGGTAGCATTCCACCCTTACAGAGGGAAAGACATGTACACACCGGTATGCCCGGTACTGACTTTCCAGAGCCCTGGCATCACAAAATGGATGCCGCTGCCACAGACACGAGTCTGGCCTCCTGCTGCTGACCGAAACTCCGGCAGGAGAGGCCTGGACAATAGGTTTCCTGTCCCAGGGAGGTGTGACCACCTCCCCAGACAGGATAGTGTGTATTGGGCCTGGGCGGGAGCACTCTCTGGTGCTTTGAAATCCTGCACTGGGGGCACACTTGGTGTCCCTGTGCATACCCCAGTTCAAACCGTCTCAGGGGCTTCCAGCCCCTGCTCTGGCACGAAACTGGACAAAGGGAAAGGCGTGTAACCACCCCTCTGCCCTGGCCCTCCCATAGGTGGGGCCACAGAGTATGTCCAACCCCCTACCTTAGTATAAGTAGGGGAACCCAGTCCTTAGGACTTTAGATTTACCTGGACGAAACTCTGACACAGAATCCTGGACCTTTGACGCTCTACTTCAAGATTAGAGGACTGAAGAATCTCCCTTGGGGTCAAGGAGTGACTCCCCTGCTTGGCAGGCACCAAAGAAGCAATTGTCTGGTCTGCATCGCTGAAGCTCCCGTCGGACGCCGAAGTCTTTGCCTCACCAGAGGTGGATTTCCAGACTTCGCCGAGGCTGGCCTGAGTCCCCAGCAAAGCTGAGGCCCGTAGCTGTCGTGGGTAACGTGTAACCGTGACCCCTGGACACCAATTGCATTTGCAAGTGCATCCTCTTCTGGGTCTCCCACGAAGTCGTGCTTTGGGCTCCGAGTAGCCCCAGCCTCCAGCACCAACTGCACCAAAGATCTCTGGCCTCCACTCCACGAGTGTCCTGTGAGCCAGCTCCACGTGCACCGTCTTGAGGCTCCTTTGCGGTCGCTAGTCCGTTGGCTAGTAGGCCCTCCCGAAGGCCAATCTTTTTTTGTTTGGGCTCTCTGGTTGCTCCAGGTGTGCCCTGACTTATCTTCGCTGGGTAAGTCCCCCAGACCTTGCTGGTCTGCAACATCGTCCTTCTTCTATTTCCACGAGACTTGCCGTTGCCAAGGCTTGTTGGGGCCAATCCAGTCGCCGACACCCCTGCAATCGACAGACATTATGGTACAGCTCGAATCCAGCTCCTAGTTGTCGTCGACACCTCCTGGACCTCGTGGCTGAAGAGTCAAGATGACCGTCAACCTACCTGAAGCACTCGACATCGGTGGGCATCTGCTCATCGCCTTCCTGGTCACTGGCTAGTGACCCAGACTCTGTCCCGTCTGCTTTCAGGTTCTTCAGATCTTCGATCCACCTTTGGATCCACCCGAACACTTTCGACTTGGCCGCCAGCAGCACTTTGCAGCAGATCGCCATTGAAAGCGACGACGAAACCCGACCCCGAAAGACACCTATGCACCCGGCTTCCCTGGGTGAGGTAACTCGAGTACTCCGGTGCTCCCGTGGGTATTGACACTAGAACAGCCTAGTTCTCAAAGGGTTTGCTCCAAGTCCTCCTCTAAGTGTCCCTTTTCTTTTAAATTCTAATCGCGACTTTCCCCATAGAAGTTAACGGTGGTTCGCGGTTGTGTTCATACACTGCACGCGTCCCCCGTGGGTCCCCTGTGTCACTGCCTTGGGTGGTTCCTTGTGGTCCAAGCACTTCTACAGGCTCTAGGCCTTGTGTCTAGCTCAGTCGTGGTTCTTATACCACTTTATTGGTATATGGTTTGGTACGCCCTGGGGCTCAAACGTGTATTTGTGCTATTACTGTAGATAACTAACTCGTAACGTATGTACTTCGAACTCTAGCCTCATAAAGAGACTAGAGGGGTGTGTTTAGTAATAAATACATATATTTTGAATATATACCTGGTGTAGTCCTCCTTCATTTGGTCACTCAAGAGATTATAGACTGGTAAAACAAGCTGCTTTACATTCCTTCAAGACTTAGCCTGAAGGCTGCTCTCCATAGCTACCACTAGGATAGCTTTCAATGAAGGTTGTCTTTAACCTATCTCCAATAAGGGGTTGTTTGGACTGGTGCAAGGTGCCCACTATAATTAGTGGACAGCATATGCCAGGCCAACTTCTCACAGTATACACATGAAACATTCTCTCGTACTCTGTAGCACACCAAGAGGGAAGATAAGGTGGTCACAAGAGAGCTATGACTGTTTACAGCTTATTTAGTTATATGAGATCGTCTGAAAACGCACGCTCTGTAATAGCGGATTAAATGTGTCAAGTGATGAATATATGCAGAAAAAAAGATGTATGCCTTCCTCTGCCTGGTTGTTAAAACTTAATAAAGACATTTTTTTTAAAACATACAGCATCAGTGCCCTCCTCACTAGCTGAAATGGCATTAACCATGGCAGATTCAGGTTGCAACATTTTTGAGGAAATAGGCGATCTTTCAATGCTCTTTGCAAGATCAAGAACTTCAATTAACGTGGGGTTGCTATAACTTAAAAGTCTTTCCTGCACAGTTCTTGAAGCACAATTAAAAACAAATTGGTCTCAAATGTATATATCTGGATTAGTGCCAAAATCTCATATGGATGCTAACACCCTGAGAGCTGATACATGCTCTTCAACATGCTCTTCTGACTGCTGTTTGCTTTTGAAAAAGGCATGGCGTTTAAGCATTATGTTTGGTTCATCTGAAAATTGCTTGCACAATGTGGCAATAGCCTTTAGGTATACGTTCCATGGACCATCCCCAGATGGTGTCGGAATGGGTGGCCACTGCATGGCAAGACCAAGACTACCAAACAGCCTTGCAAATTTACCAGCAGGATTGTAGCTGGCAGCATCAGTAGCAACAATATGGTTCTCAAATAACCTAAACTAAAGTGCCCCTTTTATGTCAGGTTTACCTGGAAGTCTCAAGAAGGGTGGGGGTTTGGTGCCCATTGCCTGCTGTGAAGTAGCCATGAAAAGGGGCTGCAGGAATGAAAATAAAATATAAAAATTGTCAATGCCTCAATCGATAGACAATGGCTCAGATTTACTGGAGTGAGATAGCAAAGACAGCAAATTCGTAGAAATGGTGTGCCTGTCACCGAATGCCCAAGCAACCTTAAACAAAGGAAAGACTTTAGAAATGTTAATTTGGGGTGTACACGCTGCGAAGTATAAGCTGTATCCGGAAGATGTTGTGTGCCTGTAACCGAGTGTGCAGGCAAGCTGTGAAAAGAGACACGTTTGATGAGGAAGTAGCCTCAGTACATAGTTGTCCTGATGAGATGTGTGCCTGTCACCGAGCGTGAAGGCAACAGACATTGAAATGCACCAGGTGCACCTGACCAACTCAATATTGGCACTGCTAACTTCCTACGCAATGACATGTGCACGATGATGTGAGTTGTCAAATCCAGAAGCATGATACAGAAGCAGGGACACCCACTCTGGTGCCAGGGATCTCAGGACAAATTGTGTGCTGTTCATCATTAGAATTATGCTTGGCTTTTTACAGGATGTATTGAAAGATGATATCCCTTTGTCACCGCAGCTTATGTTAGTGGGAATAGCAGAACCAGGTAGGAAAATCGGAGAAGAGCTGATCTTTATAGCAATGTCAGTTCTTAGGCTCTGTGTAGCCTCAGCTTGGCTTGATCCTCTACCCCTTCCAGCAATGGAAGGGGCGTTTTTTGCACATTTACAACTTAGAGAAGGCACTTTATGAACGGAGAGGCAGAAAGGGAAGGATTAAAGGAATAAAGATCTGGGGTGCACGATCAGCTTGGGTCTCCCTATTTACACAGAATGAGTGAATCTTGCCTCTCCTTTTGCACTGTATTTAAGGCTATCGGGTTTGGATGCTGCTTCCCATGATTCATTATGGTCTTGTATTTATGTTTAATTTAATCAAATGATATCTGCCTTTCTTTGTACTATATATATAGCTTTTTAGTCGCTGCTTCCCGTCGGATGATGAATTATTATGGTTTTATATGAACGATTAATTCAGCCAAATGAAATGTTTTTTTTTTTTTAACGGATTCATGTCTATGATAACTTTTTGCTGCAAATTATGTCTATTGAAAAAATATATATATATATAAAAAAAAAGAAATGTCAACTTCGGGTGTACACGCTGCGAAGTCTAAGCTGTATCCAGAAGAAGTCGTGTGCCTGTAACCGAGTGTGCAGGCAAGCAGTGAAAAGAGACACGTTTGATGAGGAAGTTGCAGTACATAGTTGTCCTGATGAGATGTATGCCTGTCACCCAGCGTGAAGGCAACAGACAATGAAATGCACCGGGTGCACCTGACCAACTCAATATGGGCACTGCTGACTTCCTACGCAATGACATGTGCACTATGATGTGAGTCGTCCAATCCAGGAGCATGATCCAGTCCTGCCAAGTATCATGCATCAGGCATTAGACTAACGCATTTTAGTGTGGTGCTCCGCATCACCGCACTGAAAAATAATTGCAGGTATGTCAGCTGACACTGTGAAGCGCTGTGGAAGGCACTGTGTGTGGTAGGTGGCAGCGCCCTACCTGTGCTGTGTGAGCGCTGCTCACGCAGGCTTGGGGACTCCCAGCAGAGCTAAAGCGCCGCTGGCAGCCTCACAGTGCTACAAATTATCTTCATGTGATGAGTCTGCGGCGCCGCGCAGCTCTGATTCAGACAACCTGACTTCAGGACTGGGCCCAGTCAGGTTAGTTTGATACAATTGGCCGGTGGCGCCGCAGGGGACGTCATGTCCTACTAGAGCGCCGCAGGAAGCTTGAGAGGAAGGTTGGCGCCGTGGGGCCTCACTGGTTTGCGGTGGCGCTGGCCTGTCCAGCTTTGCTGTCTGTTGCGGAGTGCTCATAGGGCCTGGCCACCCGCGCTGTGGAGCTTATGATGGCTGCCGCCCGCTGTAAATTCAATATTGCCGAGCCCGGCTGAGGGAGAGTGCAGTGGACGTCGTGGGAGTCGCCTGTCACACTCACTGAATGGTAAGGTTTATTCAGCGGCCGACAGGACAGACCGAACTCACAGCAGGGACAATTAGCTGCTTGGACTAAGGCGGGCGGTATTCTAAACAAAAAAAAAATTTAACCGATCTTTTTCTGTTTCTTCTGCTCATCTTGTTTGTGCCTGGAAATTTAGGCCGAAATAGAAAATGTGCAGGCGGGCTACACACATTTAAAAAATCTGGAGCAAAATAAATCTGCAAAATCTGTATGGCAACAAGGAATCTGCGTTTTTGACAAAAAAACCTTGCCCCATGTTTGAACTACCTCTATACGCAGTGTGGGGCCACTCGGCTGGCAGCTAGCCCTTAGGTTTTGAGCTGTACCAAGCGCCTAGAGGTGATTCAGCTCACTGTGATTGCAGCAGGGGGGTAAGGGGGTGGACTGCGGGCGGAGCCTGTCTGGCACCCTGCTGTAGAAAGTCCCCAACGGCAGTCACGCTGCCTCCCTTCCCATACAAATTTCCCTCTCGTACTCACTGCTTGCCCATCCCACCTCCTGCCTTGAGAACACACAGGGCCTCAGAGTCCGAGGGCTCACTCATCTCCGGCCCCGCCCTGTGAACACCGGCAGCCATGGTTCAAGGTGAGCACAGAATGTGCTGCTCCCTCAGGCGACATGATAAGGCCCCCACTCAGGCTCTACCCCTGCCACGCCCGGGGATCTTCAGAGATCTCTTCTTGGTTACTTCTTAGCACTGTGCCGTCTTCACGTGACCCCACGCTCAAGCCATCACTCAGGAGCACAGAAATTAACTTAATTAACTTAATTCAGCTCAGCATTTACACAAGTCTCAACCGGTGCCCCTCGCTTTCTATATTCCTATAGTAAACTGTCTGGCCGCAGTGTGAGTTATACAGTACTTTTCAGGAGTCCCGGAGTGGAGAGAGCCCGCATCCTCGTGACATAGGTTAAGTCGCACAGCATTTACTAACTCGCTTGAATAAGGCCACGCCAGTGATATAATTATTTTTGGTGTCAGTGAGCGAAGGGGTAATTTTTTAATTAATGCTGCCGGCTGTCAGAGCCATGTGTGCCTCAGATGCTTAGTGCTACTTCTTGCCAAATCACTGCCTGCGCCTGTGTGTGGTGGTGTCCACGAGTCAGCTGTGTTCACTGATTCTTAATTTTAAATTTAGGCAGCTCATCTGTCACGTGCTCTCTGTGCCTGCAGCCTGGGTGTCCGCTTAGGAGTGTGAGAGGCATGATAGGGCAGACGGAGCGCCCCAGAACTCAGGGAGGGCTGAGGGTCAGTGGCATGAGGTGCTTAGAAGCAGAGTGCCTCACACATTCCCATCTAAGTGCCCTTCCATTTCTGGTGCTTTGCAGCAGTTTTAAATTCTTCTTGGACTTTCTCGTTGTTCCAATGGGTGTAATTTCTGATATTTATATGTTTCCTCATCTCCGTTGCTTGATTTTGATCGCAAGAAAGTGTCACTCATAGTCGTTGAAATGTCACTGATAATTGCACTGAAATTATGAAAATGTCACACATAGCAATCTGAAACCTTGTGATACAGAAGCAGGGACACCAACTCTGGTGCCAGGGCTCTCAGGACAAGTGGTGCTGTTCCTCATTAGAATTATGCTGGGACAGAGACACCAATAGTGCTTCTTATGGCAAAATATGCTCCAAAGGGGGAAGCACAATGTGGAAACAGCTGGCAAAATGACGAGGAAACAGTGAAGTCGGGAATCAGCAAACCGGATGTGGAAGCCGGAAAACATGCGCAAGACTCCTCCAAAGTGGGGTAATATCCTCCTGAGCAAGGCAGTCCAGCGGGGAAAAAAACCACAAATCCCAAAATTAGGTGTCGTGTGACGGTGGGCCGAAGAAGATCGTCGCCAAGATAAGATGAGTGAATACGGAGGCAGGCAGCAAGGATAAAACAGGGTAGGTTTATTTCCATATGTAAATGCTCAATACAGAGGACGTCATGCCGGCTTGGATCCCAACAGTTCTGTCTCTGTAGCGGAATCCCTGCCCACACCAGTACTGTGCACGTGGAAACACAAGTTAAACAATAACAAGCATTATTACATTACAGAACACGGTGAACGCAGACACTCATTTCGTGCTGACAAAGAACATGGATGCCAATTCAAAGAATGCAATCCATTGCAACCATATTTCCTAGTTTAATTTAGCTAAAAAGCCATGAGGTCCTAAGCTTCTCATGATGTCGTCCTGCGCCTCTAAAAGTCAATAACTAGCTCGATAGCCTAATTTTTGTATTTTAAGGATTTCTTTGGCCAGTAAAATCAGTGTTAGCTCTTCATACAACAGGGCCACCTTCTCCAGACATTTTTAATGCTTACCTAAGTCAGGAAAAATCTTTAATAAATCAGGACAATTATCCCTGCTTCTCACAACTCACAACACCAGGAGAAGAGGTCATCTCACTGACACACCAAATAGCCCATTTCACCACCTCAAGCAGGTGCTCGAGTCACAAAGCCTACCCTTCCTTTGCAACTGATGGAACATCAGGCCTGAACTGACCACTGCCTTTGAATGCACCGCAGCTTCTCCTTGTGTCTGAGTCATGTACATCTCTGAGGAACAGAAAGCCAACCTCAAGAGCAGCTTGTCTTTATGACATCATCATCATCAAGTGTCTCGTAAAGGCATCATAATCCATCAGTATCAGCCTTCAAATAATGCCCCAACAGTCTCCACCCCCGCGTCCAGCCAGGGTCCAATCGTCTGTCGCGTCAATCTGTCGCTCACCAGTGGTATTCCTAGTAATGGGATATTGTCTGCATAACGCCCACCATCGCTAGTGTATTTCAGGGCTTTTTTCCAGCATTGCACTGCAGTGTGCAATAGGTGTGGTAAAGTCGAGGGAGGTATGCTATTTGGTAAGAGTAAAGTGTGGAGAGTTCCCTGATCTATATGTCTAGTAGTATAGCCAATTTCTTGTAAGTTTCGTCCTGCCGTCCAGTAAGATGACCACTGCAGCTGGCACGCGTAATAATACGCCCTAAAGTCGGGTGCACCCAGGCCGCCCCTACGTGTATCTATCTGCAGTTTCTTAAGACTTATTCTACGCCGACCCGCACCCCAAATTAGCTCTAGCAGAATAGTGTCCAGCGTAGTAAAAATGGTTGATGGTACCAGTAAAGGCAAATTCGCAAAACAGTACAGAAGACGAGGAAGTACCACCATTTTAGACAATGCCACCTGCCCCATAACTGACAAGGGGAGCGTGATCCAAAAGGCTACCTGAGATCGTATACCCCGAATAGTCTTACTGAGGTTACCCTGCAGTAGGTCCGCCTGAGAGCGGTAGACATTAATGCCCAGGTATTTAAAGATGTGTGGGGCCGTTGGTAATGTAAGTCTCCCAAAGATGATACTATCTGGGCAAGAGTGGTCGTGAAAAAAGAAAGCGATTGATTTGGATTCCTTAATAGCAAAGCCTGAAATCAATTCAAAGTCGGCAAAGATACGGGGGATGGGACCCAGGCTCCCTAACATATCTGTCACATATATGATTAGGTCATCAGCATAGGCCGATACCAGGTGCGTCGCAGCGCCTATGGGTATACCGCAGTGTGTAGCTTCCAATCGCAGCCGGAGTGCCAATGGTTCCAGCGCCAAGACAAACAGAATGGGGGACAGGGGACAGCCCTGTCGCGTGCCCCTGTGGATGCCATAGCCCCTGGAGATAAATTTGCCAGACCGAACTCTTGCGGTTGGAGCAGCATACAATAGCCTTATCCATTTGATATACTCAGGGGGTAAACCAAAACGTGCAATGGCCTTAAACATGTATTTCCATGCCAGCGTGTCAAACGCTTGTTTCATGTCTAATGATATGCAGCCGGCTTGTTGGTATTGTGTAAGATCTGTGGTCATGATCTCGTGCAACCTGCGTATATTTAGGGACGTACTCCTAGCTGGTATAAATCCACATTGATCGTTGTGGATCAGTTTATTGAGGTAGGGTTGAATTCTATTTGCCAAAATCTTGCTGAGGATTTTGTATTCCGTGGATAAAAGTGATAGTGGGCGATAACTTGACATATCCGTTAAGTCCCTACCCGGTTTGGGCAAAGAAACTACCAATGCTTGGACAGTGGTGCAAGGGAGATGTCCTAATTCGAGCAAGTTGTTATATACCTCTTACAATTGTGGTATTAATATGTCCGCATATGCATTGAAAAATTCTATTGGCAATCCATCTAGTCCCGGTGTTTTATTGCAGGAGAGCCCACCCATGGCTACCTTGATCTCTGCCCTAGAAATGGGACCCTTCAGGTCATCCTGCATACCCTCTGGGACTCGTGGATATGGTAAATTAGCGAGGAATTCGTCAATATGGGACCCCTCCAATACCAGCGGTTCACTGTACAGTCCCTCGTAATATAAGCTAAAAGCTTCATTTATATCAAATTGCGTGTCCGCAGAACCTCCCCCAGGGAGGTTAATATGACCTATGACTGTTGTAGGGGGATCATTCCGTATCAATTTCGCTAACAGCGTACCTGATTTATCCGCGTCAGAGTGGTGTAATTGAGTGAAGGATCTATAGTCGATTAGCCTAAGAGTTTTCAGCAACTCTGTATGTTGAATGCGTGTTTCCAGTAAGGACGTTTGTTTCGAGGGGTCATGTACTGCCTCCTGCTCTAGCTTGGACAGTCTGTCCTCAGTGTCTTTCAGATGCCTGTGTGTCTCTTGTCTAGCTCCCACCGTGGCACTAATCGCTGTTCCCCGTATGACTGATTTCACTGCATCCCACTCGACCAGGATTGTGGAAGCTGTGTTCCTGTTTTCCGTAAAGTAGTTTTGTCGCGCCGTGGAGAGTGTGCTACGAAACACTGTGGGGCCGATTCCGATCTCGGCCGGTAGGGCACCGAATCGGATTCGGCTTCACCGGATCCGATTCGGAGCCCTATTTCCCGACCGAGTCGTACGTGCGTCCGGGCGAGCGAGTACGATGCGTGCGCTCGCAAAATCTCCGACCGACTCGTTCGCAAGACCCGACCGCTCCGACCGACTCGCACGGGGACGACGCGCACCTCGCAATGGAGACGTTCCCCGGCCGGGTAAGTACGATGCGCACCTCGACCGCTCCGACCGACTCGCGCAGTCCGGCTCCAAGGAGCTGTCGGAGCCGCACTTTGGGGATCCGTGTCGGACCCCCCTGGACGCGTAGGCGTGCGAGTCGCACACAGGGGGGACCCATGGGTCCCCCCTACACGTGCATGTACGGTGCGACCCGCATCAACGCGAACACGCTGTAGGGGGCGCCCTTGTTCGCGTCGTGCCCATTGAGTCAATGGGAGCCCGTGTACGCGTCGTACGACTGGCTCCCATTGACTTCAATGGGAGTCCGACCGAATCGAGTCCGATAGCATACGTGCGCATCGTACTCGTTCGGTCGGACTGCTAGGGTCCGATTCGGTCGGAAATCTCTCCGGGTCCGGCTCGTTCGGGGAGATTTCCGGGCTGAATCGGAATCGGCCCCTGTGTCTTCCAGTGTTTGGGGCCACAACCGCCATCTGGGAACCGGGGTGGGCACTCTATCCCAGCTAAGGGCCACTTCCAGGGGATTATGATCCGAGAATGTCTTCGCTAAGTAAGTGGTGTTTGTAACTTGGTTTGCTATGGAATCGGAGCATAGGATTCTGTCTATCCTGGTGTGTAATCGGTGTACCGGGGAGAAAAAGGAGTACTCCCTATGCGCCGGATTCTTAAGTCTCCACGCGTCACACAGGGACCAACCCTCCACCCATTCACGTAATGCTTCCGCCTGTTTACTGGCCACCGTGCCCCTCAAGGGGGGGTGTGACCGATCTAGGGCAATGTCCTTCACTGCATTACAGTCGCCCCCAATTATCCATGGGTAGGCCTCCCACCCTGTCAAAATCGAGTTCAGACTCGCAAGAAATATGTGTTGATCAAAATTGGGAGCATAGACATACCCCAGGATTAGCGGTGCTCCGTCCAGTGTGCCTCGCAGAAATATATATCTACCCTGTGCATCCACCCTTTTGTCCAGTACAACAAATGGGTCTCTCCCTCTTATCCAAACCGTCGCCCCACGGGCAAAGGCAGAGTAATTTGTGGAGATTATTTCCCCTCTCCACTTCTTCCGCATTTTAGCAGCTTCGGCTTCCATCAAGTGCGACTCCTGGAGGAATACCACTTGTGCCCCACAGCGTAGAAAGTGTGCACGTACCCTGTGTCTTTTGTGCACAGAACCTAACCCACGGACGTTCCATGTCACAAATTTATAGTTGTCTAGAGTATGCATTCACAGTAAATTGTGTCGTACTCATTCCAGTTTGAGGACCATGTTGTTGTGTGAGACATTGAATTTGCGATGTGCCAGAGCCCACGAACCCCCAATGTAAACATAATACCAGGTCTCGCCTATAAACTAACCAGGCCAGACCAAACATAACATACATTGAACTGATACATAATAAACTGTAGCGCTTGCAAAGTGGGGAACAATAGCCGTACACCATCATGTAAGAAACACACAGTTAGGAGCCCCTCCGGGCCCGGGTATATATTGAATAGCATCAATTTTGACAATGAAGATTATAAGGAATCAGAGCAAAAAGGATATGTGAGTCTTCAGGTATGCGTGTCGTCGACGCCCTCCGCTGTGGCATCGCCCAGTGTTCCATAGGGTATGGAGAGCCTACTGCCCCAGTAGGTTGTCTGCTGTTTGAGGAGTCACGCTAGGGAAGAGATTCACACTGTTTTCGGAGTCCGAGCGCACCGTGCTCTGTTCTGATGACTCCAAAGTCCATCGGGAGGCATTGTCTCTGAAGGCAGTCGCAGTCTCCAAGGCCATCTCCCTACTCTTCTGTGCCTGCTGCTGTGTAGGGCCAGGGAGCCGCCCTGCAGTCCCAGGTCCGGTCACACTTTGTGATCGATGTCGGCTCGTTTTCCCAGGGCTTCGCGGCGACTTCGGGAGAGATTGTCCGGAAAGCTGCGTGGGTTCTATGACTTCCAGCCACTCCTCTACATCCTCCGGACTTTCGAAGAAGTATGTCTTTTGATCATAGATTATCTTCAAACGTGCAGGAAATAACAACGCGTATTTGAGATTCATAGTGCGTAACTTCTTTTTCACTGCTTGGTATGAAGATCTGCGGCGCTGCACCATTAACGTGTAGTCCGGGTACAATGAAACCTGGCAATTCTCAAAGTGGATCTGTGGCTTCTCCCGTGCCTTTTGAAGCAGCACATCGCGGTCCCTGTAGTTGAGGATCTTTACTATCAAGGGTCTTGGCTGGGCGCCCACCCTCGGCTTTCCCGTAGGAATACGGTGCGCTCTTTCAACGCAAAAGAAGTCTGAGAGGCCCTCCGGGGCCACATGCGTGTGGAACCATTGCTCCATGTAAGTTGTCGCCGCTATCCCCTCGCTCCGCTCCGGGAGTCCAATCACGCGGATGTTGTTGCGCCTTGCTCTGCCCTCTGCATCTTCAACCCTGTCCAGCAGCCCCGCGACCTGTTTTTGGAGTACCTGGATCTGTTTTGTGTGCTCCTTCTGTTGTGGCGCCAAGTCATCTAGGGTGGAGCCGTGGTCCTTTACCGTCACAGCGAGTTTGTCGTGATCCGCCTTCAGCAGGGTAAAGCCGGTGGTAAGAGTTCCTATCTGCTGTTCTATGGCTTTGCTGGATTCTCGGACCTCGTTAAGTATCAAGTCCAACTTATCCTGGGATCCCGTGTCGCCCATAGGCGGGATTGTGTTAGTTGATTGCATAGTCAAGGCGGGGTCTCCATCCTCTGTGTCTTGGGAGTGCGTGGCGGCCACCTCCTGTGGTTTCCCCTTTACTCGGCCCATCTCTCTTCGGGAACGCTTCGCTCCGAATGTCTCTGGTCCGGTAGGTATTCGTGCGCACTGGATAGGTGATTACAGTGCTAATAAGGATGACTGCTGGGTCTCCAAAGTAAGGCGTGCATCAGTCCAGCCACAAGCGGCAGGGAGAGACGGACCACCCAGCAGCCCCTGGAGTCAGCAGGATAGCGTGTCAAAATTAAGCAGTTATAAAGCCACCGACTTGTGGCCGCGAAACGTCAGGACCAAATTAGGGACGCCATGCAGAGTGAACCATGTTGTGCCGCGCCCTCTGCAAGCCCAGGCTGATCTATGGTAGTACTTGTGGGCGCAGCCAGGGAGTATGAGCTGCAGGTCCCAACCAGAGTCTTCAGCTATATAGTAGTGCGCTCAGCAGGGAGCGTCGGTCGCCCCACGCCCAAGGGGCACCACCGGTGGTGTCAGGGCAATGGGTGAGGACCCTTATGGAACTTCCAGATGGGATGAGAGAGGGAGAAGAAGAAAGCAGCAACGTGGCAGCATCCAGGGATCCCGCACCCCCCCTTCCTCACCAGCAGTATGCCAAAGTCACAGTCCCCAGTTCTGGACGACACCGGTGGGGAGTCCCAGCTTCGCTGGCTATTCGTGCCCCACACTGCGCCGCCAGCTTCCAGCTAGCACCTACGAGGGGCAATAGCAGGCATGTTCGCGCCGTCCAAAGTGCAGATTGGTCTCAGAGGCCCTATTAGGGCCGTGTTTCCGCCACCAGCACGTTCAGTGCAACCATCCACCACTCATCTAGGCCGGGGAAGAGGGAGGGGGGAAAAAGGTACCAGGCCCAGGGTCCACCGCCACCAACCCCGATGACTAGGGGGGGAAGTGAGGGGGGGAGTATGCTCTCCAGTCCCCCCGCCTCCAGAGATGGGCCACCACTCAACCGCAAAGGAGCTCACGAGCCCCCGTCCCAGCGTCGGGGTCGGCACACCCCCACTGCCTCACCAACCACTGGCGACGTACTTTCAGCTCTGTCCCGGCACAGTCGTGAGTCGTGGCTCTCCGCATCCGTCCGCAGGCCGCAGAGTGGGGCCTCCGTTGCACACAGCGCCGGTATCCTGCCGGTAGGTCTGCAACCCCGCAGACCCGGGCTGTATCCGGTCAATCAGTCCGCTCCGCCAGAGAAGGGATACGCAGGCCCATGCCACAGTTTCAGGGCCGACATGCTCCCGCCGCCCTCCCGCCTTATGGCGGCGTACCTCCGGCCCCGCCTGGGCCCAGCCTCGAGTCGCAGCTGCCTCTCGGCCTCGGGATAATTCCTCCGTTTTCCTCAGTGCCTGTCTCCCGCCGGCAGGCCCGCAGCACCGCAGACCGGGGCTGCCTCCGGCCGATCAGTCCGCGTCACGCTGCCTCGCCGATGGGTTGCGCAGGCAGGGTGCATCTCCTCAGCCAACGGCCGTCACACGGGCCGCAGTCCCAGCCTCGCTGTCTGTCCGGGATCGATGCAGTCGCGGCACCTAAACACTCAGCCCTCGACACCCACTGCACCATGCAAGGCACGGCACAGCATAGCTCAAATTACTGCAGTGTCACCGGATAAATGTTCCCGGGCTCCGGAGCTCTCTCAATCCACGTCCGCCATGATCGGCAGCTGACCACGCCCCCGTGCCTGGTTATAGCTTGTTGGTATAAATGGCAGGTAAATGGGTGGACACATTTTTGCATTGTTCCAAAAACAAGCACTTGCTTTATCCATTCTCACTGTGTTGCACGCAGGTTTAAATTCTGGCACGGTCAAACGAGGTGTTAATCATTTTGAGGATGATTAATTAACCACCATTGTGTTAGGTAATACAACTATAAACCAAGGTGAAAAGAGTATGAGGACCTACATGAGACATGTATATTCCTCTGCTTTTCCTCACTTAGGCCCACAGTGTTACAATTAAATGCCTTACCATTAAATGGTAACTTATGTATTTTATTTTCATCAATGGGAGAACTTCATGGGTAAAAGTACTCCTTTTATGTGAAATGTCCATGTCTCAAGTCCAAATCTTGAATGGACTGCAATAGCCTTTGAGGTCTGATAAAGGAGAACTATTTAGTATAAGTTCCTTTTACTCGCACTATGCCAATTTGTACAGTGCTCCGCAGGACATAGACACTACTGAGTTGCAGTCCTTCTTGAAGGACATCACACTCCCTTGGGCCCCACCAGCGCTGCTTGTGGAGTTGAAATCCCCCATTACAGTAGTTGAAATAGAGGATGCCATTCAACAGATGGCAAGAGGAAAACGCCACGAGCAGATGGATAGCCACTGGAGTTTTATGTGACCTTCCGAACCCGATTTTCTCCCCATCTATGCGGAGTGTATACGGATGCGAATGACAGAGGCATGTTGCCCGCCTCACAACGGGAGGTGGTGTTGGTAGTGCTTCCTAAACTGGGCAAAGACCTGCTGCTCTTCGAGTCGTATCATCCCTTATCCCTATTAAACGCCGACTATAAGATCCTAGGTAGAATTTTAGTGCATCAGGATCAGAATGGCTTCATACCCAATAGGAGCACTTTCTGTTTATGTTGATGGACTGGGCAAACACAAGCGAGGCACATTGTTGATTGGCTTCTCTAGACATAGAGAAGGCTTTTGATACCCTGGGCTGGTGCTATTTGTGAGAAGTGCTCTCACGCTATAGACTAGGACCTCACTTTCTGAAGTGGGCACCCTTGCTGTACAATTCCCCAACTGCAAGAGTACGGACTGGTTCCATTATATCGGATACATTTAAAATTGAATGAGACACCTGGCAAGTATGTCCCCTATCACCGATTATATTTGCACTGGCAATGGAACCACTTGCGTGTGCTCTTCGCCGACGAGCACTGCACTGGGGAATAAGGGCGTATGATCGATGGCACGTAGTTTCACTGTACGCTGATAACGCGTTGATATACTTACGCTGCAATGCCTGACCTGATGAGATTACTTGAACAATTCGGAAACGTGTCAGGTCTGAAGGTTACTTGGGAAAAGTCGCTTTTATTCCCGATGACGCACTTAACTCCTGAACAGAGGAGGGTACTCCCCGTTACTCTGCTTCCCTCGCCTTGTGACTCTTTTAAATATTTAGGCATCCAGGTTTACCACTTGCCAACTGACTTTTTAGACAGGAACCTAGGTAAGACACTGACTGGCACCAGATCCTCTACCGTTTTGGACAGAGCTACCGCTATCACCCATGGGTCATATCGCCATCTCTAACATGCTATTATTGTCAAGATTACTGTACTTTTTCGCAGCCCTTCCCCTACAAATGCCCCAGAAATTCTTCTGGGACTTAAGGTCATCACTGGTAGCTCTTATATGGGGCAAGAATAGGAAGCGGGTCTCACTCATGAAACTATCTGCACTGGTATCAGAGGGGGGTTTGGGATCCCCGAACTGTGAGTATTATTATGCAGCTGTGCAGTTGCAGTGGCCAATGCAATGGATAGCTGGCCAAAATTCAATAGAACTGGGGCACTGGACAAATACGACTCGCTCAATTGCAGTCCTAGAGTGGCTATTAGGTACTGAGACTATGATACCGAAGCGACTGGGAAATCTGTTGATGTCCATGACAAGGTTTTGTTGGCATAAATATTTGCATAGGAAAAGGCCCCTACCCACATATGCCCTGGCGCTGCCACCCTGGGTGGTCCCAGTCGCGGCTCCTGGAGGGAGTGCTGCAGGGCGGTGGGGCGGGGTGGGGGAGGCGCAGTGTACAGGGTAGTAAATTCCGGCATACGGCCGACTTGAGTGAAGTACATAAATAAATAAATAAAACGAATTACATTGCGCGTGCTGCAACGCGTTACGCAAAGCGGCGCGCGCAATGTAATTCGTTTTCTTTATTTATTTATGTACTTCACTCAAGTCGGCCGTATGCCGGAGTTTACTACCCCCCGCCCTCCCCCTCCCCTGCCCCGCCCAACCGCCCCGCAGCACTCCCTCCAGGTGCCGCGACTGGGTGGTCCCGAGTTACGAAATGCAAGACCACAGACCAGAAGCGACAAATTGGGCCAATGCTGGAGTCCCCTCATAGGGTGACATGTTTACTGACTCTATTTTTTACATATTCGATGCTCTAGTGGATGATTATGAGATACCCCCAGGCTCCTTCCTATTGTATGCCTCCTTGGGAAATCAATTGTGAGTGATATGGAATAAGACACATGCAGAACCGGAGGCATCTAGACTCCTCCAAACGCTCCTACCACATAGTACTGCCCACGGAGCCCTCACAATGCTTTATACATCTCTACGTCAGGACACCCCCGTTAATGACCTCACGGGCTTACTGGGATGAGGAATTATCAATTACATTGATTGACAAGCAATGGGCACAGTGTCTGGGAGTCCCAAAGATCATCTCAATAAATGCAAGGCTCAAGTACACCCAGTTTAACTACCTCCATCATACATATCTTACTCCCTATAGGATAGCTAGGTTGTATCCAGGCTCCTCAGACACCTGACCTCTGTGTGACGCCTCTGTGGCCACATTTATGCATATGGTGTGGTCATGCCCAAGAATAGCCACAAACTGGGCAGAAATAGCGGTATTATTGACAGAGGCCACAGATACAACATTACGGGTGCATGGACAACATTTCCTATTAGGGATCACTAAAAGCTCATCCAAACGCAAGTAGCTGAATACATTTCTAGATTTAGCCCTGGGGTTTGCAAAGCACATACTGGCTATGTGTTGGAAGGCACGTCTACCTCCTTCTATCCTTCTTTGGCTTGAAGACTTGCACAGAGCCCTTGAGGCCGAACTAGAGATTTTGCAGGGGTCAAAGCCAGACCACCCATGCTTATCTAATCCTCCTGATAGGAGGGCATATCTCACTGTCATCGAGGCTAAACTGCTTGATACCCCACCAGTGACTTCTGATGGCACGGCTGGCCACCACTCTGGTATGCCTGGGATGTGATTTCCCTCCGTGGGGATCGAGACTGAGAATAAGATTCCCCTCCCGCCACCCGGCTGGATTGTGCTTACCCTTTAGAGTACTAACATAAATGCACAAGGTATATATGCCCCATCCCTCATGAGCCCCTGGCAGCAGTGTGATATGGAATTGTGATAAATTAACTGTAACACATAACATGCAACGCTGGATAGTAGAGACTCCACCCTCATTGTTATCCTTCATTATTTTCCTTTTTATCAACTTTAATGTCGTTTTTGTTAAATAATTGGGTATCTCTTAGCAAATAGGGCACCGGGTATAACTCCTACTCTGGTCTGAGAGCGCCAACAAATGTGTGCAGAAATACTACAAATTGTACTGTAATTGTATTAGTAATTTGTACTGATGTTACTTGAAACAGTATGCTGAGCTGATGTGATGTATTGCTAAGTCTTATTGACAAGTACATTGTACCTGTTGTATCTTGCAAAACTCCAATAAAGACATATCCCCCCAAAAAACTATTTAGTATAAGCTATGTAAAGGTTACTCTTTTATCACCATGCTTAAAAAACGTGCACGTGCATTGGTGTCACAACATAAAAAGATAGAAAGAAAGTTGGGTCGAAGAACATTGTGAGGGAGTGGCTGAAAGGAGATATAATGTAAGACCAAAAAAAAGAAGGAAAAAGAATGCTACATCTATTTGCGGAATAGTGTTCTAGAGTTTTTGAAGAAACAAATTAGATATTTCTGGAATACTGCTTAGTTGAATCTTACAAAAAGCTCATGCACCACTGCAGTGCCAGCTGTACAACAGATGGCAAAGTGCTACCAGCATGCGAAGGCATTAAGAGCTACTGGAAATTATATACCAGGAATCTATATGAGGCATCAAAGGACATTCTAGATTGAACCAAGTGTGAGACAATCATCTGCACAATCATAAAATAACCTTTCCCTTCACTTGCAGAGATTGAAAGAGAAGTAAACAAGTTTAAACTGCGGCTGCACCTGGTTCTGTATTGCAAGACAAAAGATAAAAGGCGCTAGCAACTGTGCGCCTACTGTCCTTAGTGAAGACATTGGGAGGCGAAGAAGCATATGCAAAGCAGTCAGTGTGTCATCGTCGTGAAAACAGCAGCACTGCCAGCCACCTGGTAGTGTGAGTCTGTGAGAGACATTGTGAAAAAAATATGCTGGCCGTCTTTGGGTACTGCAAACAATTTGCACACAGTAATAAAGCAGAAAACAGCTCAAAGAGTAAGAAATGAAACAGACAATGCAAAGCAAATGGCTCTCCTCTGCAAGTTTTAGTTGTAATATTTACTTTAGAGCAAACATTTCTGCCTCGAAGGTGGAGCCAACGAGTATGACTTCTAACTTT
The DNA here is from genome assembly GCA_963921515.1 of Calotriton arnoldi. NCBI lineage: Eukaryota > Metazoa > Chordata > Amphibia > Caudata > Salamandridae > Calotriton > Calotriton arnoldi. The sequence continues at coordinate 27,709 of CAWUFW010011245.1, read as the reverse complement.
ATGATTTCAAACCTTATGAGAACGTCTATTTTGCGCACATGCTTACTGTAGGAGAGTAGGATCTGCCTTTTATGTTGCCCCCACTTTTTTTCTGATGTTTACACTGGTTTCTGGCTATAGGCGGGCTGGGTCCCTGTTAATCAGGGCCCCAGCCTCTCTGTTCTCTCTAAATGACTTGGAGTGCACTCTAGGTGCACTAGTGATTGGATACTGTGGTACCTTATGAGTCCCTAGTATATGGTACCTTAGGTGCCAAGGGCATAGGTACTTCACAGGCCTACCAGGGGCTAAAGCATGTATTATGCCACCCCTGGGAAGCAGACTAAATCTGACACCACAGGTCTGCTACTGCAGCCTGGGTAAGGTGGTGCATGCACCCCTTACTGTGGTATGGGCTACCTATACCACTACATACATACACACATACAAACCTATAAGTCACTCCTATGGCAGGCCTTATCAATCCTGAAGGCAGAGTGCTTGGTTCTTATGTGGGAGGGTGTCCCTGCGTGAGCAGAGCCCCTCTGCAGCGTTCAGAGACCCTTCTCTGATGCTGTTTGTAGTGCAGCCTGACCATATACTCTTAAGCGCATTATAACCTCGCGTTAAATGCTAACTTTGGGATGGCTGCACGGAAACATGTCGTGTTTGGTGTCAAACATCTTGGAATACTACCCCCCGCCAGTTCTGGCGGCGGGGGTAGCATTCCACCCTTCTAGAGGGAGAGACATGTACACACCGGCCTAACCGGTAACTTCTTTCCAGAGCCCTGGCATCACAAGATGGATGCCACCAGTCACAGACACTAGGCTGCCCTCCTGCTGATGACCGAAACTCGCAGTGGAGGAAGCCCAACAATAGATATCCTGTCGCAAGGGGTGTGACCACCTCCCAGACAGGGTTTAGTGTATTGGGGCTGGGTGGGTGCACTCTTAGAGTGCTTTGAAGTCCTGCACTGGGGGAGCAGAAGGCTCCTCTGTGCATACCCCAGTTCAAACCGGCTCAGGGGCTACCTGCCCCTGCTCTGGCGCGAAACTGGACAAAGGGAAGTGGGTGTAGCCACCCACTCCCCTGACCCTCCCATAGGTGGGGTCATAGAGCTAGTCCCTCCCTTCTTTTTAGTATAAGAGGGGGAACCTGTGCATTGCAACCCAGATCTCCCTGGATGACGCTCTACAGAAGAATCCTGGACCTTCGACGTTCCACTACCTTTGGAAGACTGAAGAATCTCCCTTGGAGTCAAGGAGTGACTCCCCTGCTTGGCAGGCACCAAAAACTACAACGATGGTCGTAAACTATGCCGCTCCCGCCGGAGCCCTAAGTCCCTGCAGCCCAGGAAGAGGATTTCCTGACTTCTCCAAGGCCATCGTGAGTCCCCAGTGAAGCTGAGGCAAGTGGACCCCACAAGCGATGAGGAACCGCAGCCCTTGGGTACCGTGCACTATTGTCGAGTGCAACCCCTTCACGACATTCTACGAACTTGTGCTTTGGACCACGTGTGGTCCCAGCCTCTAGCAGAGATCCCTCCCGAATTCAGAGGCCTACACCGTCCCGAGTGACCGTGGGCCCCTGTTGAGTGGATCCTCCCGAGGCGTCTTTGCGATCCCTTGCCAGCCGGCTTGTGGGTCCCCAGAAGACTTTCCAACAAAACCAAAGGGCTCCCCTGGTTGCTCCAGGCCTGCCCTGACCTACCCTTGCTGGGTAAGTCCCCCAGACCTTGCTGGTCTGCACCATTGACTTTTCCTCATCACCACGAGACTTGCTGCTACCAAGACTTGTTTGCTCCAATCGAGTCGCCGACACCTCAGTAAGCTGCAGACGTCGTGGGACACACTGAATCCAGTTCCTGGTCATCATTGACGCTGCCTGGACCACGTGGTCGAAGAGTCAAGACACATGTGAACGACCTGAAGCTGTCGACGACGGTGGGCATTCATCTTCCTTGCCCAGAGTCACTGCCAAGTGACTGTGAACACTGTCCCCTCTGCTTTCAGGTCTTCCTCCTTCCGAATCCAGGCTTGGATTCCAACGGACACTTCTTCTGTCGTCGCAAGCAGCAAGTCTTCATTGGTTCCCATTGAGAACGACGCCGCGACCCGACACCAAAGGACACCTATGCACCCGGCTCCCCTGGGTGAGGTAACTTCAGCACTACGGTGCTCCTGTGGGTGTGGGCCCTAGAACTACTTACCCTGTAAGTGGCTTGCTTGTAGCTACCCTAGAAGTGCCCTAAAACTCCTATTTTCCCCGTGCGATTATCGCACTGGCTCGTACAGGGCTCGCGTCTGTGTTAGACACATCGCGTCCAACTCCCTTGTAACTCTATCAGTATCCGCGTCCTTCGACTCGTACTGACCGATCGGTGTGTTCGCCTCGAACACGCCCGGGACCTGTAACATTGATAACTCAATCGCGTTCTCTCGCATAGACTCGTACAGGACTCGCACCAGTGTCTAAACACCGCGTCCGTCCCCTGTGGGTCTCCTACAACTACCTGGGGTGGTTCTTTGGGGTCCCTCGATTCTAAATGCTCTAGACCACGGTCTAGCCAAGATAAGATTGTGATATTTACTTGTGCTAACTTATTTTGATAAAACATTGACTTGTACATATGTTCCTGGCTTCTAATCTCATAAAGAGATTAGTAGAGAGTTGTTTATTAATAAATACATATATATTTGATATATATACCTGTGTGGTGTCTTTTCATTTGGTGATTCAAGAGATTGTGTGGTAAAACAAGCTGCTTTACATTCCTCCAAGACTTAGCCTGAAGGCTGCTCTCCACAGCTACCACTAGGATAGCTTTCTATAAAGGTTGTCTTAAACCTACTTACCATAAGAGTCGAATTGGACTGGTGCAAGGTGTCCACTTTAATTAGTGAACAGCATATACCAGGCCAACTTCTCACATTGGTGGCAGCGTGTGGGATTCCAGCTTGCTATTGTTTTACCAGAAAATCTCTATTTGAATTACTAACTGAAAACCACTATAGGTACTCAAGGTACATATAAAGTCAAGCTTAGTATCAATAAGTTCTACTGAACTTAGAGCTGTGTGCCAAGGGATAGCACACCCTTTCTACAGCTCAAGCTAGGATCAGTAGGCCACAAACTAGTGTAGGTAGTACAACACTGCACAACACTAGAATGTCCTTAAGGGATGGACCCAGTGGATCCACCCAGCTTCAGTATAAGGACATGACTTTCTTTGACTTGAAAGCCATGTGTGCTGAGAGGCACCTGAAGATAGGACAGAGTCCCTCCACACTACACCTGATAGATCTGCTGACAGCAGATGATCTTAGATTAGCTCTAGGAGCTAATGGGTCTGAATCAGGGGTGGGTCAATTACAGTGTCTGGGTCAGATGATGAACATCAAGTTGACCAAGACTCTGTGATTGTAGGGCCAGGCCCCAAGGGGTCTGAAAAGGACAGAGGAATTCTCCCTAAGAGAACTGACACAGTGGAGGAGAGGCACAGGTCCCTTTCTAGGGACTCTGACCGCTCCTATCACTCTGGCAGAGAATTTGTCCAGCAGAGGAACTCCTACTTTCCAAGAAGAGAGACCTCCTCTGAAAGACTGTGCAAACTGCTGCAGTATGAGGAAGCAAGATTTGCCCTCAAAACCAAGCAGTTGGCATTAGATAGGGAAGCCTTTGAGCTCCAGAGAGCTTCTAGAAAAGAGGGGTTAGAACCCCCTGGTGGCAGCAACAGTGTCCCTAGAGGCAGAGAATATATTCCAGACCATAGGAACCTGAGCAAGGTTGTTCCTCCCTACCAGAGTGGGGATGATATCCATAAGTGGATAACTGCTATGGAAAGGGCCTGTAGAGTACAACAGGTCCCCCAAAAGCAGTGGGCAGCAATCTTGTGGCTCTCCTTTTCAGATAAAGGTAGAGACAAGCTCCTCACTGTTAGAGAAGAGGATGCTGATGACTATGAAGTCCTGAAGAGTGCACTGATAGATGGGTTTGGCTTAACCACTGAGCAGTACAGGTTGAAGTTCAGAGACACCCAGAAGGCACAGACTCAGGACTGGACTGACTTTGTAGATTGTGCAACCAAGGCTCTGGAGGGTTGGCTGGTTGGCAGTAGGGTTACTGATTTCAAGGGATTGTATAATCTAATGATGAGAGAACAGATCCTTAATAATTGCCAGAACCAGTTGTTGCATCAATACCTGGTGGACTCCGATCTGACCTCTCCCCAAGAATTGGGAAAGAAGGCAGACAAGTGGGTCAGAACCAGGGTGAGGCAGAAAACCCAGAACCAAGGGGGTGACACCAAGAAGCAGGATTCTAAGGGCTCTGAGAAAGGTGGGGATAAGTCAACAGACCAGAAGTCTTCACAAGGGCCCCAAAAATCTGCATCTGGTGGGGAGTCACAATCCAACTAGGGAAAAGGCCATTAGAAGCCCTGGTGCAAATTCTGTAAACAGAAAGGGCACTGGACTTCTGACTGTAACAAGTCCAAAGACCAAACCACCACCACTCCTGCCCCTAAGGCAACTGTTCCCCCTAGTCCAGCTACTGGTGGAGGTGGTACACAGAAGAAGGGTGTAGTAGGGTTGACCCTGGGTTCTGAAGTGGACGCTGACCTAGTCAGAGTACCCACTCAGGCAATGCTGATTTGTGATGGAGACATTGACATGTCCTTCCTAGTAAGCCCCAGTAATCTGGGCAAATACAAACAGCAGCCTGTAATAAATGGCAAACAGGCTTTGGCATTTAGGGACACAGGTGCTAGTGTCACCATGGTGGCAGAGGATCTTGTGGACCCTGGACAGATCATCCTGGGCGAAATGTACCAGGTGACCAATGCAAGCAATGTCAGGACCAACCATAGTCTGGCAGTTGTGAATTTCTCCTGGGGAGGGGTAACTGGCCTCAAGAAGGTTGTAGTCAGTGCAGACCTCCCTGTAGAATGTCTATTGGGCAATGATCTAGAAACTTCAGCCTGGTCTGAAGTAGAGTTATGGACTCATGCTGAGATGTTGGGCATCCCTGCAGAGGTATTTGCTGTGACCAGGTCACAAGCCAAAATGCATGACACTGAATCAGCTCTGGATCCTGAAATTATGGACCAGATGCTTCCCAAGAGGAGGAGCAGTAGGGTTAAGGCAGTGCCTTCCCCTCTGTCTCAGATCACAGATTCCCCTCCCCAGGGAGGAGGAGCAGACCCTGAAGAAGGAACTGCCCCAGAGGAACTTGAGCCTGATCAGGTTGAGTTCTTGGGGGCAGGGGGCCCTTCTAGGGAAGATCTGAGTAAGGAGCAAAAGTGCTGCCCCTCTCTTGAACCCCTCAGGCAGCAGGCTGCTGCTGAGGCTGCTGGGAGTGCTAGTGGGTCCCATAAAGTTTATTGGGATGAGGGACTCCTATATTCTGAAGGTAGAGATCCAGCCCCTGGAGCCACCAGGAGGTTGGTAATACCTCAGAAGTTTAGGGGTTCCTCTTGACCCTAGCACATGACATCCCTTTAGCAGGTCACTTGGGCCAAAACAAGACCTGGGACAGGCTTGTTCCACATTTTCATTGGCCACATATGTCAGAGGACACAAAGGAGTTTTGTCGCTCCTGTGTCACATGCCAAGCCAGTGGCAAGGCAGGTGGCACCACAAAGGCCCCCTGATACCACTACCTGTGGTGGGGGTACCCTTTGAAAGGGTAGGGATTGACATTGTTGGTCCCCTTGACCCTCAAACTGCATCTGGGCACAGATTTATCCTGGTGGTAGTGGATCATGCCACCAGGTACCCAGAGGCAATTCCTCTGAGGACCACCACAGCCCCTGTGGTGGCAAGAGCCCTCATTGGAGTTTTCTCCAGAGTGGGTTTCCCAAAGGAGGTCATCTCTGACAGAGGTACCAACTTCATGTCAGGATATCTGAAAGCAATGTGGAAGGAGTGTGGTGTGACTTATAAGTTCACCACACCCTATCACCCACAATGCAATGGTTTGGTTGAACGCTTCAACAAAACCCTGAAGGGAATGATTAAAGGACTCCCAGAGAAGCTTAGGCGGAAATGGGACCTTCTTCTTCCCTGCCTGTTGTTTGCCTACAGAGAGGTTCCACAGAAGGGGGTTGGTTATAGCCCATTTGAGCTTCTGTTTGGGCATCCTGTAAGAGGTCCATTGTGTCTGGTCAAAGAGGGCTGGGAGTTACCTCTCAAGCCCCCCAAACAGGATGTGATGGACTATGTACTTGGTCTCCGCTCCAGGATGGCTGAATACATGAAAAAGGCAACCAAAAACCTGGAGGCCAGCCAAGAATTACAAAAAGCTTGGCATGACCAAAAGGCTGTGCTGACTGTGTACCAGCCAGGACAGAAAGTGTGGGTGTTGGAGCCTGTGGCCCCAGCAGCCCTCCAAGACAAGTGGAGTGGCCCCCATACAATAGTTGAACAAAAGGGAGAAGTCACCTATCTGGTGAATCTTGGAACTCCCAGGAGCCCCCTAAGGGTGCTCCATGTCAACAGATTGAAACCATATGTTGACAGGGCTGACATGGGCTTGCTCATGGCAACTGATGAGGACCAGGAGGAGGAGAGTGACCCTCTCCCTGACCTTCTCTCACAGAACCCTGATGATGGGTCAGTAGATGGTGTTGCTTTGGCAAGCAGCCTCACTGACCATCAGCAAACTGAGTGCAGGCAGGTTCTGCAACAGTACAGACATATGTTTAGCCTGACCCCTAGTCAGACTACCTGGTGCACCCATGAGGTGGACACTGGGGACAGTCTGCCTGTCAAGAGTAAAATCTACAGGCAACCTGACCATGTCAGGGACTGTATCAGGACTGAAGTCCAGAAAATGTTGGAGTTAGGTGTGATTGAGCCTTCAGATAGCCCATGGGCTAGCCCAGTAGTCCTAGTACCCAAGCCTCATACCCAGGGTGGTAAGAAAGAAATGAGGTTTTGTGTAGACTACAGAGGCCTCAATGCAGTCACTAGGACTGATGCCTATCCCATACCAAGGGCAGATGAGCTGATTGATACTTTGGCCTCAGCCAAGTATCTAAGTACATTTGACCTAACAGCTGGCTACTGGCAGATCAGATTAGCTGATGATGCAAAAGCCAAAACAGCATTTTCGACCCCTGGTGGGCACTACCACTTTGTGGTGATGCCCTTTGGATTGAAAAATGCACCTGCCACTTTTCAGAGGTTGGTGAATAAAGTTCTGGCAGGGATGGAAACTTATTGCTCAGCTTATCTAGATGATATTGCTGTCTTTAGTTCCTCCTGGCAGGATCACCTGGTCCACCTCAGGAATGTTTTGGAGGCTCTGCAGAAAGCAGGCCTCACTATCAAGGCCACTAAGTGCCAGATAGGGCAGAGTCAGGTTGTGTACCTGGGCCACCTTGTAGGTGGAGGCCAGGTTCAGCCTTTACAGAGCAAAATCCAAACCATAATGGAATGGGTTGCTCCAACCACCCAGACACAGGTGAGAGCCTTCTTAGGCCTGACTGGGTACTATAGGAGGTTTGTAAAGGGATATGGATCTATAGTGACCCCCTTGAATGATCTAACCTCAAAGAAAATGCCAAAAAAGGTTCAGTGGACAGCTAGCTGTCAGAAGGCATTTGAAGACCTAAAGCAGGCCATGTGCACTGCCCCCATCTTACAGAGTCCAGACTACACCAAAAAGTTCATTGTCCAAACAGATGCTTCTGAGCTGGGTGTGGGAGCTGTACTGTCTCAACTGAATGATGAAGGTCAAGATCAGCCAGTAGCTTTCATTAGCAGAAGGCTGACCCCTAGAGAGAAACGTTGGTCAGCTATAGAGAGGGAGGCCTTTGCTGTGGTGTGGGCCCTGAAGAAGCTGAGGCCATACTTGTTTGGCACTCACTTCATAGTTCAGACCGACCACAAGCCCCTCCTATGGCTTAAACAAATGAAAGGAGAAAACCCAAAACTTTTGAGGTGGTCCATTTCCCTACAGGGGATGGACTATACAGTGGAGCATAGACCTGGGACCCAACATGCCAATGCAGATGGACTCTCAAGGTATTTCCACTTAGAGCACGAAGACTTAACTGGTCAAGGTTAGTTTAGTGTCCCTGTGTTTGGGGGGGGTTGTGTAGGAGAGTAGGATCTGCCTCTTATGTTGCCCCCACTTTTTTTCTGATGTTTACACTGGTTTCTGGCTATAGTCGGGCTGGGTCCCTGCTAATCAGGGCCCCAGCCTCTCTGTTCTCTCTAAACGACTTGGAGTGCACTCTAGGTGCACTAGTGATTGGATACTGTGGTACCTTATGAGTCCCTAGTATATGGTACCTTAGGTGCCAAGGGCATAGGTACTTCACAGGCCTACCAGGGGCTGAAGCATGTATTATGCCACCCCTGGGAAGCAGACTAAATCTGACACCACAGGTCTGCTACTGCAGCCTGGGTAAGGTGGTGCATGCACCCCTTACTGTGGTATGGGCTACCTATACCACTACATACATACACACATACAAACCTATAAGTCACTCCTATGGCAGGCCTTATCAATCCTGAAGGCAGAGTGCTTGGTTCTTATGTGGGAGGGTGTCCCTGTGTGAGCAGAGCCCCTCTGCAGCGTTCAGAGACCCTTCTCTGATGCTGTTTGTAGTGCAGCCTGACCATATACTCTTAAGCGCATTATAACCTCGCGTTAAATGCTAACTTTGGGATGGCTGCACGGAAACATGTCGTGTTTGGTGTCAAACATCTTGGAATACTACCCCCCGCCAGTTCTGGCGGCGGGGGTAGCATTCCACCCTTCTAGAGGGAGAGACATGTACACACCGGCCTAACCGGTAACTTCTTTCCAGAGCCCTGGCATCACAAGATGGATGCCACCAGTCACAGACACTGGGCTGCCCTCCTGCTGATGACCGAAACTCACAGTGGAGGAAGCCCAACAATAGATATCCTGTCGCAAGGGGGTGTGACCACCTCCCAGACAGGGTTTAGTGTATTGGGGCTGGGTGGGTGCACTCTTAGAGTGCTTTGAAGTCCTGCACTGGGGGAGCAGAAGGCTTCTCTGTGCATACCCCAGTTCAAACCGGCTCAGGGGCTACCTGCCCCTGCTCTGGCACGAAACTGGACAAAGGGAAGTGGGTGTAGCCACCCACTCCCCTGACCCTCCCATAGGTGGGGTCATAGAGCTAGTCCCTCCCTTCTTTTTAGTATAAGAGGGGGAACCTGTGCATTGCAACCCAGATCTCCCTGGATGACGCTCTACAGAAGAATCCTGGACCTTCGACGTTCCACTACCTTTGGAAGACTGAAGAATCTCCCTTGGAGTCAATGAGTGACTCCCCTGCTTGGCAGGCACCAAAAACTACAATGACTGTTGCAAACTACGCTGCTCCCGCCGGAACCCGAAGTCCCTGCAGCCTAGGAAGAGGATTTCCTGACTTTTCCAAGGCCATCGTGAGTCCCCAGCGAAGCTGAGGCAAGTGGACCCCACGAGCGACGAGGAACCACAGCCCCTGGGTACCATGCACTATTGTCGAGTGCAACCCCTTCACGACGTTCTACGAACTTGTGCTTTGGACCACGTGTGGTCTAAGCCCCTAGCAGAGATCCGTCCTAAATTCAGAGGCCTACACCGTCCTGAGTGACCGTGGGCCCCTGTTGAGTGGATCCTCCTGAGGCGTCTTTGCGATCCCTTGCCAGCCGGCTTGTGGGTCCCCAGAAGACTTTCCAACAAAACCAAAGGGCTCCCCTGGTTGCTCCAGGCCTCCCCTGACCTACCCTTGCTGGGTAAGTCCCCCAGACCTTGCTGGTCTGCACCATTGACTTTTCCTCATCACCACGAGACTTGCTGCTACCAAGGCTTGTTGGCTCCAATCGAGTCGCCGACACCTCAGTAAGCTGCAGACTTTGTGGGACGGACTGAATCCAGTTCCTGGTCATCATCGACGTGGCCTGGACCACGTGGTTGAAGAGTCAAGACACCTGTGAACGACCCGAAGCTGTCGACGACGGTGGGCATTCATCTTCCTTGCCCAGAGTCACTGCCAAGTGACTGTGAACACTGTCCCCTCTGCTTTCAGGTCTTCCTCCTTCCGAATCCAGGCTTGGATTCCAACGGACACTTCTTCTGTCGTCGCAAGCAGCAAGTCTTCATTGGTTCCCATTGAGAACGACGCCGCGACCCGACACCAAAGGACACCTATGCACCCGGCTCCCCTGGGTGAGGTAACTTCAGCACTACGGTGCTCCTGTGGGTGTGGGCCCTAGAACTACTTACCCTGTAAGTGGCTTGCTTGTAGCTACCCTAGAAGTGCCCTAAAACTCCTATTTTCCCCGTGCGATTATCGCACTGGCTCGTACAGGGCTCGCGTCTGTGTTAGACACATCGCGTCCAACTCCCTTGTAACTCTATCAGTATCCGCGTCCTTCGACTCGTACTGACCGATCGGTGTGTTCGCCTCGAACACGCCCGGGACCTGTAACATTGATAACTCAATCGCGTTCTCTCGCATAGACTCGTACAGGACTCGCACCAGTGTCTAAACACCGCGTCCGTCCCCTGTGGGTCTCCTACAACTACCTGGGGTGGTTCTTTGGGGTCCCTCGATTCTAAATGCTCTAGACCACGGTCTAGCCAAGATAAGATTGTGATATTTACTTGTGCTAACTTATTTTGATAAAACATTGACTTGTACATATGTTCCTGGCTTCTAATCTCATAAAGAGATTAGTAGAGAGTTGTTTATTAATAAATACATATATATTTGATATATATACCTGTGTGGTGTCTTTTCATTTGGTGATTCAAGAGATTGTGTGGTAAAACAAGCTGCTTTACATTCCTCCAAGACTTAGCCTGAAGGCTGCTCTCCACAGCTACCACTAGGATAGCTTTCTATAAAGGTTGTCTTAAACCTACTTACCATAAGAGTCGAATTGGACTGGTGCAAGGTGTCCACTTTAATTAGTGAACAGCATATACCAGGCCAACTTCTCACACTTACATATTTAATTAACATGTTTTAACCAATATTTTTAACTCATGGTGCTGTTAGATCTGGTCCCATGAAACAGTAATGTGGCAATGAGAATACTTTAACTCTGAAGACATCATCAGAGATTGGGAACATGACCTCATATTGATGACTGGCGCATACTGATGTACAATTCCAAACAGCCTTAGAGCTCTTGTCTATTTTAAACAGCGATTGCCACTTATTTATCGATTTTGGCAAGAAAAGCACAATTAGCGATAAATAAACATTTACTACCCATTATATTAAATCAAATATGGCTTACAGTTTTGCCGCTGATGTCCATGATCAGGAATAAATCCACAAAAACTGAAGAAATTATCGTGAATTAATCCATAAGCAGAAGACAAAATCCCCCAAAAATGTAAAAGATAAATTACAAATCCACAGGCAAAATCACAATCCTCGGAGCCCTCCAAAAACGGAAAAGGTAAAATAGAACATTGCTCCATGAAAACAGAAAAATAATGGAAATTAAATTTACTAACTTTTTGCATTATGGATCTGTGATGCAAGTGTGACTGTATTAGTGCTAGGTTGTCTGAAGTGCTCCAGCACTATGAGATGGTTGTATGTGATTTCACAGAAAAATGATTTAATGGAATACCTTTACTGAAAAAACATTTCACATAAACTGCTTAATGGAAATTTTTAGAATGAATGGTATTTACCTTTCTAAGAAAACACATTCATACACTGTCTTTTTGGTCGAAATTGGCTTTTGAACACTTAGGGGGTTACTAGGATGGCGAGCGGACTTTAGTCCGCCCGCCACCCTAGCGGTGTTGGGTCCGGCCGCCAGACGTGCGGTGGTCCCGCACCGCTAATTAGGATGTGACCGCCACCCTGGCGGTCGCATTCCGCATACTTGACATTGCAGCGGGTGCTGCTGTAAGCAGCACCCGCCGAAATGCCAAAGAGGCATGTTGTGCATTGCCATGCACAATGTGGCAGGCACCGTACGGTGCCTGTCACCTTGTGCATGGCAATGAAGGGGGGTACCATAGGTACCCCCCAAGTGCAGCCTCCCATCCCCCCACCCTCCCGGGGGCCCGCAATGGGCCCCCAGAGCAATTCACCGCCAGCCTTTCCATGGCGGCAAAGCCGCCATGGAAAGGCCTGTGAAACCCAGCATCCTAATATGGATGGCAGTGCCTGGTAGGCACTGCCACCATATTAAGGCCCCAGTCTGCCCGATTGCCGACCGGCGGAAAAGCGGCGGACGCACTTTGCATCCGCTGCGGTACCCCCGCCATTATATTATGGCCGGGGGTGAATCGGGTGGAAATGGCGGGCGGATCGCCACCGCCTGGCTGGCGATGGCGATCCGCCCGCCATCCTAATGACCCCCTTAATTTTAGGTGTAAATGCATTGGTTGCAGGTCTTACTTTCAGAAACAGTTTTGTCGGAGGTATTTATTTTAGTGCTTTACTTCAGGGGACATTATTTCATATTTATATTTTTCACATTCTCAAACAATGACTTTGGATGCCTTTTATTCACTGACCCCCCTCACATCCCCTAAACAACATCATTTTCTGCCCCCTAAAACCCCTCACCACACCCATCCCGAACCCTAAAAAACACTTCACCACCCCAGCTGCTACCCATAGTTGAACCTTAAAAACTCTCACCAGCCCTACACTTCGTCCAGCTATGAACCCTAAAACCCCTCAACACCCTTCCACTCCACCGTTCCCTGAAACCGAAAAAACTCACACACCTAAGCCCCGCTCCTCTGTGAACCCTAAAAATCCCTCACTGTCCCTACACTAAACCTATCTCTGAACACTATAAGCCACTTTCTATGTCCAAGCTCAAATTATTCCTAACCCCTAAAACCCCTCATTACCCTAATAAACATTACCCATCCCTGAACCCAAATAAACCCACAGTAGTCCTAAACTCCACCTAAGTTTAAAGTCATTTTTGGATTTCCATTAAATTATCTTTCCTTTAAAATGTTTTCTTTCACTTTTGCATTTTTTTTGTATTTCCTTTTGTTTAAAAAATATTGTTTTAAAATATGCAAAAACATGACCTTATTGTAAAATGTATACATTTTTTTTTTTTACAGAGTTTTATATAGCGCAAACTTGACCCGAATCGGGTATCAGAGCGCTTTACATAGCACCAGTTGCATTACATGAGGACACATTCATTTTTTTATTTTTATTTATTTATTTATTTATTTTTTATTTATTTATTTATTTATTTAAAAAAAATTATTTACATGAAATTATTTGATAAAAAATATAAACATGGAAAAAATATAAAAACAAATGTAATAATGTTTATGCATTACAATGTATCATAACAAGTATGTAAAAGAGTTAAACAAAAAATAAAAGTTAATGGTATGTAAAACGTGATTGTGTCTGTAAAAAAGTATATGTTTGTCAGTAAATAAAAAATATGTTCAAACTGAAATGTTTAAATGTGTGAAAATGCAAAGGCACTGCACTATTATTCACAAATCAAAAACTATACACTTTAAAGATGTTTTTATAACTATTAACACTCCAGGATAAGCTAAAGTAGGGAAGGTGTTGGACATTGAAGTGGGTACATTATGCATTCCAGCTCCAATCAAACATATACTGGAAAATATGTTTGACATTAAAGGGGTAAAATGTACTAATCCCACTCCAATCTAAGGTACTTTGGGGGAAAGTCTTAGACATTGATGGGGTTACATGTACTATTCACACTCCAACCTTGGGAGCTGATTACAATGGCGGTGAACCCGCCACTGGCAGGATGCCAGTGGTGAGTTCACCGCAATCGTAAGGCCAATTACCACCCGCCAGATTAAGATGGCGGGCAGTGTGCCTGGCAGGCGGAAAGCCCATACGCCACGGGTCTGACAGAGGCAATTGTTACGATTGCCTGTCGGACCCGCCCGCATCCTCAGAATGATGGCGGTGCCTAGCAGGCACCGCCGCCAGATTTGGATGCTGGATCCCTGCCAGCCTTTCCATGGCAGTTCCCCCGCCATGGAAAGGCTGGTGGGGATTGACTTTGAGGGCCCGTTGCGGGCCCCCCCTGTTCAGGGGCACTTTAGTTTTGCAATAGGTGCCCCCCTACATTTCCCTGCACCATATGGCAGACACTGCATTGTGACTGCCATGTAGAGCAGGGAAATGCAAAACCTGAATTTTTTCCATTGCGGCGAGTGCAGCAGCCAGCAGCACCTGCCGTAATAGAAAACATGTACAATGGGACCGCGACAGTGGCGGACGCATTGCAATCTGGCCTGTGGGACCCCCGCCATCCTAATCAGGCCCTAAATTATATTACGGAAAGCATTGGACAATAAAGGAATAAAATACAGTGCCTGGGGTGGTGGGGCAGGGGGGTGGATTAAAAAAATAAAATAAACGTACCTTCTCTGCCGCTCTGCCGCACCGCTGCACACCTCTCCTCCGTTTGATGTGCTGGAAGCACTGGAAGCACCCAGGCTACCGGACTCTCCCATCCAATCCCGACACTGCAGGAGCAGCATTGTGATTGGTCTGAGCGTTCTGTTTGGACACTCAGGCTGGGGGAGGCTGGGCATGCACTTCAGGGGCTGTGCAGCACAGCCCAATGGAGAACATGCCAAGTGCGCATGACGCTTTGGACGGCCCTAGCGGGCCGGCCAAACCGCCATGTACACTTAGAGGAGTGCAAACCAATCCTCCCGTGCTCTATCATTACAGAGCCCAGCACTGCCCGACTCCTGCATAGAAAAATAAAATGGTAATAACAGGACGTTATTATCATTTTATTTTTATTATCTGTACTGCTGAAATAGCAGTGGGGCGACACTCCTTCACCTTAGTGGAGGAGCTGCCACTGGTAAAATTAACTACTCCCACTCCAATTTAAGTTACGTTGGGGAAGGTGTTGGAATTTAAAAGGGGTAGATTTACTATTCCAACTCAAATCAAGGATATACCATTACATATTAAAATGATTACATTTACTATTGCAATTCCTAAATAAAGCATTGGACATTGAGGAGGCACATTTCCTTTTCACATTCCAATGAAAATAGGGAAGGTGTTGAACATGGAAGACATTAGATTTACTATTCCCTCTTTGTTCTAAGGTACATTGGGAAAGGTCTTGGAGATTGAAGGGTTCAAATTTTCTATTCCCTCTCCAAACTTAACAACAGTGGGGAAGGGGATGGACATTAAAGGGGTGAAATTTATTTTTACAACTCTGAGCTACATCGGGAAAATGATTTGACATTACAGGTACTGAATTTTATAATCCCACCCCACCAAAGGTAAAATAAAATACTAACATTTAAATGGGATAATATTACTAGTGCTTTAAAGAAACCAGAAAATAAATAAAATGCCATTTTGAATAAATCAAAAATATTTTCTACTTATAACTAAAACACAGATAATGTATTTAATGAAATAGAAAATACATAAATACATGAAAATATTAATTACTTTTAAAATAATGGTAAACATTTTAACATTCTCATAACAAATTATAAAACATTTCTAAATTTTAAAAATGCTACATTTTTTAAAAATATTTTTTCAATATTTACTGCCACTAATATGTTTTATTGTAATTAAAACATCAACATTATACCACTGGTAAATCACTGATTTCAGCTTTTAGATACTCTGTCAATAATTTCCCATGTAGTTCTGTGCATATGGCTGCTTTCTTTAGTCTTTCTAGTTCTTCTATGTCAGTATGATTTCCTGGTATTGGATTTGTGCTGCTTAGGAATAATGAGGCTCTACCTATAATCCTTGCTAAATAGTCGTCGCTATAGGACAGTGTTTCCCTTGACATAATACCTACTGTAATCAGTAAGTGGTACCAATTCAACCAAATCAGTCCTTACAGACCAGTGTCTGCTCTCAAAATATTTGGGGGCAGATTTACAAGCCCCTTGCGCCACTTTTGCGTCACTTTTCCCATGTTAAAAATGACGCAAAAGTGACTCAAGGGCCTTGTAAATAAGCCCCTTAATGAATAACAAGGACAACCCTATCTCTGCCCATGGGACCAGGGTCTATGAACGTTATATGAAAAACAAAGTCCACCGCAGGACTGTTTTTTAAAACAGTGGAATTCACCTGCCCTTGTCTGGAGATTCCAACACCAAATGTAATATTTTAAAGAACCAAATGTGGCTTATCTCTTCGTGGGTAATTATGAAGATGACATCATATATCACCCCAATAATCCATTCAGACATAAGATCAACGAATGGAAGATATATATTGACAATATTTTCTTGATCTGGCATTGGAATGAGGAGGAACACAATGAGTTCATACCGTGGATCAACTTACAAAGGCAGTACTTGAAATTCACGTAGAATAGGCCCCAACAGCGCTGGGATGCCTTCACCTTGGGGGTGCCCAGGAGTGGACATTTCACAGGGAAAAGCCAGGAAGGGTTCCACAGCGGTATGCGTACAGCGCCGGGACACCCCTTTGGGGGTATAAGTGCGCTTTACAAGTACAAATTTCATTTCAATTTCATAGAATAACAGTTGGGTAGAAGTGAGCTATTTGGATCTCCTTATCAGACATGAGGGAGGGTTTCTGTACACTACCCTTTACAAGAAACTCACAGATACAAACTCATTACTTAGATACAGCAGCCACCATCCCCGAGCTCTCAGGGACAATCTTCCGTATGGACAATTTTTACACCTATGGAGAGCGTATAAATTGAAAGAGGACTTTTTCAAAGAGGCTCATATTTTGATGAGTAAACTGCTGGAGAAAGGGTACCCCACAAAATGGTAAAAAGAGTATTGAAATGAGATTGGTTCTGCCCCAGGGAAGTCACTCTAACTGCTAGAGTGAGAGAGAAGAATGAGAGAATTGTGATGGTAAGCGCATTTAAACTCATGAGCAATGAGATTCAAAAGATTATTTGTAAAAACTGGTAATTGGTGAAATAGACATGTAAAGAATAACCCCTGTTTATTTTCAAATGGAACAGAAATATCTGGGACCACATAGTCGGAGCCCACAGAGACCTCCCAGAAATGACAGTATCAGTGCTCAATGGGAGCTTCCCACACTAACAGGACACCATAGGTGTGGTGGTGTGGTGGATGTGTAGCATGTGAATTCACTACTAATACTAAGACGTTGGATACCAATGATATGAAATTTACTATGTAAGCTTTTACCAATTGAAATACCAAGAATGTAATCTATGTAATATGATGCCCTTACATGAACTTTTATGTAGGACAAACATCACAAATGGTCAAACAATGCATCACGCAGTACAGGAGCAGGATAAGGTGGAAGGAGCTCCTTTGGTCAGCCATTACCAAGATCTACAACACACGGAGAATGATCTATTCTGGCAGGTGGTTGAAGTAATCAAAATGGACAATCGTGGAGGAAATATCAGCGACATACTCAATCGCAGGGATTGTAAATGGATGGATTTACTCAAAAGCACAAGTATTTGTCTGAACGATGTAGATGAACTCAGACGTTTGTCAATTTTCCCTGTGCAAGAGTACCCTGCTTATTGTTCATATTGCCTGCCTTCTCAAACACACTGCACTGTACCTTAGGGTGATTGTCCATACATTATGTAAATATTGAGATAAACCATGATTGTATATATGTATATATGTAATAAGTGTGGAGGTTTTTACATACATTTTACCACTGACTAGTGGTGGTCTAGAGACATACCCTAGACCTGTGTTACACACATAGACCAATTTTCGGGTTATGGCACAATGACTAGGTAGAGGCATGCTCCCCTAACATATAAGCAATAGGATATGCTGCTGCATGGACCTTTCTTAATTGGTTATTACATACATAGGTGTGGGAATTGTCCTACTTGGACTCATCCGACCTTTGCTTGTGTCCCCCGCTCCACATACCAAGATGATTGCACATTTCTTTGATGGAAATAGCAAAGGGCTAATTGGCGGCCCAGTAACACACTATTGTTTTGTTACTAGAGACATGTGGGCAGCCAGCTCTGGGATTTTCATTTTGGTTTTACTCCGACATGCCCTAGATTTAGTGTATGCACTAAGGTGCATGTGTGTATGGGACATTGAGATGGTCTCGACATATTAATGAGTCATTATATACTTTTTGTAATTTTTAGATATACGCACATAGCATGAGTGACGCATGCTATGTGCATGTGGTGGTGACATTGGAGCCACTAACCACAGTGAGGTTCTCATGGAGGAGTTTGGACTGAGACTCACTTCCCCTCTGTATATGATTCTGTCCATATTCAGCTGTTACCAGTAATTGGTAAGTTTTGAGAGGTCAGTTGAGACCTTGTGCAGAATAACTGACTTGCTATGGTCCAAAATCTACTGACATTTTACCGGCGTTTCTGTTTTTCTCCTACTGCAGATAATAAGGCAGACTACCCTTTGTCGTGAGGAGACCCTGAAAGTCATTAGGGGTCGAAACGTCAATGCTGTCTCATATGGCTACTGTTCATTGATGATTGCACATGATGCAATGCTATATGCACATGTGTTCCTGTCTGTAAATATCTGTAACCAGTGATTATTTTTTGTGTGTCCCTTGTATATAATTTCTACATTCAGTCACATACTGGAGCACTGCTTCGTCTGGACTTACGTTTAGTGTTGTCACAATATCTGCATACAAATTGAAGAAGACTTCTATATATATAAAAAATAATCTCAGAAACCCTCCCTTTCTTGTGCCTTTTCCGTGGAAGTTTTGATCATTTACGGATATCAATGTTGATCATAACCATGATGTACATTTTTATTTTGTGTAAAACATTACCAAAATAGGTACTGACTACTTGATTCTTTAAAATATTACATTTAGGGGCCGATTCCGATCTCGCTCGGAAGGCCCTCCGTACGACTCGGATCCGGAGGGTTTGCCGAGCGAGACGTGCTCCGGGAGTCCGAACGAGCGAGTACGATGCAGCCGCATGCTTAAGGACTCAGTTCGCTCAGACTCCCATTGGACTCAATCGACTCCATTGCGCGGCACGATTCGTCTACGAACAAGACGTACAGATCGGTTCAGATCCGGAAACGATTCGGTCGGCGCTCAGGCGATCTTCGCATCGTACTTGGTCGTTCAGACCTGTGTACGAATCGGTCGTGGACAAGGGCTACGAATCGGATCCGGTAAAGCCAAATCTGATTCGGACGCCTTCCGAGCGAGATCGGAATCGGCCCCTTAGTGTTGAATTCTCCAGATAAGGTCAGGAGTTTTCCACTGTTTCATAAAAGAGTCCTGTGGTGGACTTTGTTTTTCATATAACGCTCATAGACCCTGGTCCCCGTGGGCAGAGATAGGGTTGTCCTTGTGATATATTATATACTGGTGGAAAACAGGGTGCGGAGCCATGCGCTGGTGACAGAGCACTGCTTGTATGATGTAGGGGACAAGGCTAATAGATTACTGGCCTGGTTAGAAAAGAGAGATTGGAGTAGCTCCTGGGTGATTGAGATTGAGGACAGGGCTGTAGTGTTGCAGAAGGCCAACGTAGCCATAGCTGAAACATTTGAGACCTATTATGAAGAAGTTTATACTTCCGTGATGAATAGAACAGATGATGATTGTGTAGACTTCCTGGCAGACATTACACTGCAGGCACTTACTTGGGACAACAGAAAGGATTTAGACGCTGACCTGAAAGTGGACAAAGTGACAGCAGCTATGCAGGATCTGCAGCCTGGGAAGGGAGTGTGTCCCAACGGCTTGCCTATAGAGCGATATAAGACCATGGCAGAGAATGTTGCCAAGCCTCTGCTTGATAAGTTTCCGGTGACATGCGAGAAGGGCAGCCTACCGGCGGATCAACATGTCACCACCATTGTACTTCTCCATAAAAAAGGTAAGCCTTTGACAGATTGCGGCTCGTACAGATCATTTCCTTACTGAATGGAGAGGTGAAAGTGCTGGCGAAGGTTCTGGCAACAAAGCTCTGCAGAGTCATCACCTCCCTCGTGCACCCCGATCAGGCAGGCTTCATGCCCCACAGAAGTACTCATCTAAACCTGAGGCACCTGTATGGAGTACTGCACATGACTGAGCCGCTCAGCAAAGAACAAGCAGTGTTGATGGCCTTGGATGCCAAAATGGGCTTTGATAGTATAGAATGGAATTATATATTTGCCACACTAGCTAGGATAAGCATTGGGCTGAAATACTGCAACTGGGCAAGGCTCCTATACTAAGGGGCCGATTCTGATTCCGGCCGGAAAACGTACCGACCGACTCGGAGCCGGAATTAATTCCGACCGACACGTACCGGTGCAGCCCGACCCGCCAAGTACGATGAGAAGCGAGCAAAACCCGACCGACTCGTATGGAACACAAGCCGAAGGACCGAGCCGCGCGGAAAACAGCAATCCGGCCGGAAAAACACGCGATTCGAACCGACCGACTCGCACCCGGAACAATACCGAACGAGACGTACCCGCGGACTCCCACCCACCAAGTACGATGCAAGGCGTGAAAAACACAACCGAGTCGCAATGAGGACAAGCCGTACGACCGACACGCATACAAAACTGCGAGCCGAAGCAACCCAATACACCGCGACCGACGCGGACGCAGCACAGAAAACAGCACAAACACAGCGTGAACGAAACGGACGAGCCCGTACCAGACAACTGCAGGGTCCGACTCGGTCACAAGAACGTCTCCTACATGCACGAAAAGTACAAAGGGAAAAAAAACAAAAAAAGGCCAAACAAGCAAATACAAAGCCAATAAATACTGGGGGGGAGGGGCAGGGAACAAAGACACACCCACAACTCCACCCATATAAAGGACACAAATCCCTACCATGATCCTTTGCAAATTCAAATTACCTGCCAGCACTCAACAGACAGCAACCACACACCCACAGCTCATCCATCACACAAGCCACACACCATCAGCACCACAACAAATAGAAACCTCACATACACCTAGCAAAACAGACACTCACACACCTTCACCTGCACACCAACACACACATCACTCACCATCACCACCCATCACCATGCCCCCAAAGAAGAATCACAAGTTCCTAGATAGTGAATTGGAAGTCCTGGTAGATGAGTTCCTCAGGGTAGAGCCACAGCTCTTTGGTACACTGGTCCAACAGACACCCATGTCACAGAAAACAAAGATATGCGAGAGGATCGTCGACAGGGTGAACGCACAATCACCATGTTTGCGCACAAAGACAGACATCCAGAACAGGTGGTATGACGTGCGCAGGAGGGTCAAGGAGCTGCTGAAGAAGGACTACATCTTGAGCCAATACACCGGCAGTGGCCCTCCTGCCAAGCCAGTATACCTCAGGCCCTGGGAGGAGAAGGTGCGGGCCATCCTACCACCAGTGAGCGTCTATGGACTAGAAAACATCCCAGAGCCTGGTGAGTACACAACAAATGTACACAATATTCTGCGACTACACACACACATCACTGTCAAGGGGAGAGTCAAACCATGCACTCTTAGCAAATACACAGCAACCAGAACAGAATCATCCCAAAATGTGTATGTCACTCAGAGAAACACAACACATGCCATCACAAAGTGACATTTAACTGTGTCATCACATGTACAAACACAACTACAACTACAGCTAGGCAGTGGCACAAATATAACTGACAAACACATCCAGACAAGTAGCCACCACTACAACACCAGCACACAGTGAAGCCCACTGAAAGAAAGGAAACATGTGTATGCTGGGCAAGTCAGTGTAGCCAATAGCATCATGGGAGTTGTAGGCACAGATATTGCTCACCCCCACAACTGTCCCATCAACACCACCCTGAACCATGCGCACATCACAGGGAGTGGAAAACAACTTACAAGATGGCTGACACTGGCTACTGCTGTGGGGAGCACAAGGCCCTGCTGGCAACTGTGCAACAACCAACAGCAGGACACCACTGACTGACATCCTGAAAGACAACTTGCACTCCCTGCAATGGAACCACGTTCCATGGTGGGATATCTGGCTGGGTGGGAAGGAGGACTCACAGCCCTGACCATAGTTACCAGCAGCGTTTCTCACACACACCCCTAACACAAACTCCACAAAACTCACCTGGGAGAATGCATTGCCCCACACTCCAATCAAATATCCCACAAAGAACCACAACCCTTGGTCATGCTGAGTGAAGCACAGGGACACACATGGGACCTGTAGCAAAACTAACCCCAGGATAACACTGTCAGCCATCTTGTCAGCACAGGCACACAACCCCACAGGGAAGCAGAGTCAAAGGGAAGGAAGCATGGGCATGCTGGGAAGGGGGGGTGGAGGCAATAACATGATGGGAGTGGTAGTCACAGCTCAACATCCCCCACCCACATGGCCCAGCAAGCTCACACTCAAGCAAGCACACCCCACAGAGAGTGGAAAGCCCCATCAAAGATGTCTGACACTGGTGCTCTGTTGTGGGGATCACAAGGCCCTGCTGGGAACTGGCCACCAACCAACAGCAGGACACCACTGGCAGCCATCATGCCATTGCTCTCACACTCACACACACTGAAGTCCACCCAAAAGCAAGTAAGTATGGGCATGCTGGGAAGTGGGGTGGAGGCAATAGCATGATGGGAGTGGTAGTCACAGATATTGGTCACCCCCACAACTGTCCCATCAACACCACCCTGAACCATGCGCACATCACAGGGAGTGGAAAACAACTGACAAGATGGCTGACACTGGGCACTGCTGTGGGGAGCACAAGGCCCTGCTGGCAACTGTGCAACAACCAACAGCAGGACACCACTGACTGACATCCTGAAAGACAACTTGCACTCCCTGCAATGGAAGCACGGTCCATGGTGGGATATCTGGCTGGGTGGGAAGGAGGAGCGGATGACAACCAAATACAACCAATGCAGACCATGTACACACCCCAACATTCACATAGAAATGCCCAAATAATGCAGGACAATGTGCTACACCAATATCAACCCCTGACTGTGACAACTTAGGACAATGCATTGTACAGGCCCGCATCCAGAGGCACAGTCACAACTGTCAGGTGTGTCAACCATTGATGCCTGCAGAAACATAACATACATTGTGTGTGTCTCCCAAAAACAGGCGATGATGGGGACACAGCAGCAGATGCTGAGGAGTCCTCGTCCCAGGCTCAAGAGAATATGGAACTCACTGGTGTGGAACAGCCTCTGCCCTCCTCGGATGACGAAGACTTACCTGGCACCTCAGGAGCATGTCATCATGCAGCACCAGCAGGACCACCAGCTGCACCCCCTGCACCCACCCCTCCAACGACTGTCAACACACATACCACCCCTGCCGACACAGACAGACCAAGGAGCAGCACCACCACCAGCACAGGGACCCTGGACCAACGTGGGGCCATGGACACCACCACCACCAACAACCCACAAGGTGGCCCAGGGTCACCTGTGCCTGCCACCTCAGGTACTGCACGTGTCACCAGGGGTGGTGGGAGGGGTGGGAGACATAGGTCGCTGCTCACAGAGGGGCCTGGACTGCATGATGACCCACAACTGGCACGCATAGCCGATGCGTACCAGTCCAGCACCGGAGAGTTCAGCCAGGTAGTGGGGCTCCTCAGGGACATTAAACAGCAGCAGGCTGCCCATCATGCCCGCTTGGACTCACACATGTCCCGCGTGGAGTCCAAGTGGGACACACAGCAAGAGATGACGGCGGTGCATAGGGACATATTACAATGCCTCCGCCAGATGAGCATCAACCAGTCAACACCTCTCTGTGTGCCCACAACATCTGCTGCTGAAACAACTGCAACTGCCACAGGGAGGCAGGATGACTCTGGCGGAGAGTCCCCTGCACCGCAGCAGCCTGCACTTGAGGATCCCCCAAAGAAGAGGGGCCGTCCGAGGAGGGGCAAGTGAGAGGCCGATGGCCATGTGCAACCCCCAGGAAGCCAAAACCTGTTCTGGAGAATAACCTTTGTGCGCAAACTGTTCACCCTGTTGACTGCAACACAACTCTCCCACATGACATGGGGAGCTCAAGTTGGACCAATGTCTCTGATTACTGTGGACTTTACTCTGGACATTTCTGCTACCAGGACTTCCAAATTATCTAGGAACTTTGGATCACAATCACAATGTACAGCACCCAACAACCTGTGCACTATACTCACACATGTATGTCAATAAACTCACTTATACACCATACTTGCCTCTGTTGTGATTCCAATGTTGTCTCAGAAGTTGCGATGATGATCGGGGAAATGACACTGTGCATGCTAACTGCTACAGCAAGTACAACACCGGCATGTGAGTCATGGCGACTTCACACATATGGGGGAGGCACACCACCAGGGCTACACAACACATACACACCATGGACATCTGACTCATCGCCTACACTGGTGTTGCCAGTGTGGTACTGAAAATTCTGGACCTGTGTCATTAACATCATTGTAACATGACGATTTTGGTATCAGCAGACCGGTAATGACAGGTATGCTATATCTGAGTATTTGCGTCATATTCGAGTGACGGGATCACTCTAATATTAACGATTCCCTTGTGAACCCTCGGGTTCCATTTTGTGTACGGCAGCCATTTTGTGGTTGCCCTCACATAAGGCAATGACTAAAGCCAAAACGCGCCTTAGGGGACACGTACACTTTCAGTGACCTGGGCAAGCTGACTCCACTGTCCAGAGCCAGAACCTGTTCGGCCAGTTTTAGTTCCCAGTGGCCGATCGAGATTAGGGGCCCAGGTGCAGCATGCCATAAACCCTTCATTGCACACATCTATATCTAAATCTTATTCACACCTGTCACTGCTCTTTCTTTATGACCTGCTTTACGAGGAGGAGGTGCCCGGTTTTATTAGGGGTCCAGATTATATCTGTTGCAGGTGTTGGGCCTCACTGGGTATTTGGTTGTGGGCTGGACAAACTGAAAATGGGCTTGTCATCATGAATCTGTCTTTGTTTTGTTGTAAGAAATATGTGAATGACCCACTGTAAAAATAAGGAATGTTTGCCTAAAGCATAATATTCTGTATAAAAGAGATAGCTGGTTTCCATGAAAAAGAGCAGTCTCCTGAGAACATACACCGTGTTGTACTTCTAGGATACCTGTTGCTGGCTGCAGCCAATAAATTGATCTTTGAAGCCACCAAGAAGACTCTGTGTTTCTGTAGTCTGAGACAGGAAGAACTCGAGGTCATTGGGTGTGTTCCCTGGCACCGCTGGGTCCAATAAAACCCAGTACTTCAATTGGCGCCCAACGTGGGGCGATTTCAGCGGTACCGGTCCAAGCCAGAGGTCGTGAGGAGCTTCGTGTAAAATTCTGGAGGAAGGCCAACCACTTCATCGACCCCTGTATGTCGTTCGTGGTCCGAAAGTCTTTGCTGCGAGGTTCCCCGCGTCCCGACGGCTACGAAGGACTGCTGCCCTGACTATCGCCCTGTCTTGGACCCTTTTATGATTTGTAGAGCGAGACAATAGACGAGTCTTCTGGTGACGTCATCGATACCTCAGTTAAGTATAAGTGGAGCGTCTCCCAGTCCTTAGTCTTGGTTCTTAGTTTTGGGTATCCCATGGGATCTTTGATTTGTTAGGATCTTTTGATTTGGAACTTGCAAGTACCAAAGCCGAAGGACTCGTGTATTCACGAGACTGTCGTATTCGATAATCCTTTGAAGTTTGAAGCTAGACTAGTGAGCGAAGATGCCTGGTCTTAGCAGACTTGGAAATTTGTTTTGTCTTGGTTGTAATAGGGATTCCCGATTGGAGGACTCGTGTCCGGTTCCTCCAATTGGAACTCCAACCTATGAGCTCTACGTGAAGCATGGAGTGGGCCCTATCACGTATAATAACGTATGGGTTAGGTACACAAGGAAAGATGGTGTCCTAAAGTGGCCCCAATATGGTAGTTTTGACACCGAAATTCTGGATAATTTAGAGGTTAGACTTTTTAAGAAGAAAGCCCGGCCGGCGATGTTTGACTCTTTCGCCTATGGCGAAAAGAAGCCAAACAGAAAGAAATTAAATTAGTAAAGAAGAATAAAAGAGAAAAGGGTATTTCAATAATGCAAGCTGCTATGCAGTATAAGGATGATGAAGAGGAACAAGCGAGTGAACAGCTGCACAGGCAACGTAAATTGGCAATTGATAAATGTTATCCAGTTTTGCCACCTCTTCAGCAAGATACAGTGAAGGAACTTGAGAAGGATCCTTTAATGTCTCATTTGTTGAATTCACCACCTCCTTATGCGCAGAGTGCTACAGCACCTCCGCAACCTTTAGTTGTGCAACCCCCAGTTGTTGTACCTCCGGTTCTTCCACAACCACCAGCTGTTTTTCAGTTGGCACCTACTACTATGGCGCAGCCCCCTCAAGGGCTGCCACCTTTACTACCTGTTCCATCTTTACTTCCTATGACTTTGCCCCCTGCATCTATTTCCCTCCACACTATCCCTTCTGACACTGCCTCTGCATTTGCTTTGTCTCCTCCTGTTTTTCCTCCTGTTCATTTGTCAACTTCTCCTTCTGTCCGACAGAGAATGACAAACACTGTTACTAGTATTTTGTCTCCTTTCTTTGGGTCACCGACTACGACCCCCGTTTTAGAGCGTAAACAATTGCGTAGCCAATTGCCCGATTCTAGAGAGAAGGGAGTATTGGATCATTTGGCGCATAAATGGGTCACTGACCCTACAAGATATGAGTTAGAGTCTGTTATGGATGTTTTCCACCAATGGCAAGCACCGAAACAGAGATATGTTTTTGACAAAATGTGCGAAGTTCTTCTTGAAAGATTAAAAGATTGTGATATGGAGGCCAATCCGCCTGAGTTGTGTCGTGTACGGTTTGAGTTTTCCAAAGGCACGATTGTGGGTTCCGATATTGAGAAAGCAGTTGCGACATTATTATCATTTAGGAGTGAGGGTATTTCTCGACTGTTGTTTGAGCCAGAACCCTCTGTTAAAAGGAAGGTCAGACAGTATCCCATGAGAGAAGTTCCCCCAGTTTGGAAAGAAGGAGACCTAAATGCTGTTCCACCTATTCAGCCTCATTTTCAACGTGTGTGGGTACATGTTCCATGGAAGCGAACTGAAGTCCTGGCTCTTAAGCAGACTCTACCCGACCCCCGTAAAAACCCTGCAGGTTATTATAAGGAATTATCACAGACTGCAGACTCCTGTGTTATGAATTTAGCTGATATAGACATGTTGTTTGGAAATGTGGTCCCACAGCCTTTATGGAGAGTGATCCGTCACACGGATCATGCGCCGGAGTTAGGGGACACATGGATTAATATCAATGCGGCAAATGACAGACAAGTAGGCGGTGCTAAACCAGAGCCTTTAGTAGCAGACCTCCCTGGTAGGATCGTTACTTACATGAAGACTTTGATGCCTGCAATGCGTGTAAATTGGGATAAATTGTCTGCATGCAAGCAGAAGAAGGAGGAAAGTGTATCTGACTTCTTCACTAGGTTTGAAGAGACATTTATCGACCACAGTGGTCAGGATATGAGTACAGAAGGTGGTCAAAGGTTGTTTGTTGACAAGTTTGTGCATAATTTGCTTCCCGAATTGTGTAAAAAATTGAAAGATTCAGAGAGTTCTTGGGCCGTTTCCTCTTCAGCACAGATATTGGCTATTGCACAATACTACGAAAATAGAGATAAAGATGAGAAAGATAGAGCAGACAAGAAAACTAAAGAGTTACAGTATTGTCGACAAGAAGTGACCTGTTTA